>JANRMT010062806.1:14679762-14696472 GCA_026402145.1 Polypterus bichir lapradei | reverse complement strand
GGGTATTTTGTATATGAATGACCTCCAAAGAGCGCGGAGACTTTTGATCATGTGAACGTGTCTGCAAAAACTGGCGTCTCCTGCCCAGCAAAAGTCGAGCAGCCGGCGCGCGCGCATAGCTGTGCCGGCCTTTGAGACGCTGACTGCGCTTCTGCCTTAAAAGTGAGCTCTTCTAATTTTTTTCATCCTCCCCCTGAGCTATAGCCCAGACAAGTGCAAACACGGGACCCCTTTTCTACACCGCGGCAAAATAATATTAAGGCGCTTCGCACTTTATTTTGCACGTATACGATTATGAGTTCGTCAGCTCGGATTATGAAGACACGCACAGGAGTGAAGGACTGACAGTGCCATCACAGCCGATTAATAGCTGGGACGTCTCACCAGTCTGCACAAGACCCACCGCGACTGTCCCCAAAAGGCGCTCATATCGTCAGCGAAAACATCTCTCTACACTATATAAAAGAAAAAGGCAACTTTCCTTTCTTTACACCTTTTTTCCTTTTATCCCAAACCAAAGCCTTTCTCTCTTAACACTGCAGAGGACACAAAACTAATTTTCTTTAATTGCTGGTAAGGCACATTACCAGAGGCAGAAATTTGGACTTTCACATAGAAAATGTAATTTCTATACCACAGCCATCGTGTAGCGCCTTTCAAAAGGGATCTACTACCGAGAGATGATCCATATACATTTTAGCTGCTGTTAGTACTACTTACCTTTTCTGTTATACCGTCTTTAAAATGTAGTTTACCCGCAACCACTCCAGTAGTGCTCAATGTACCTTTACTTCTTAAAACGTTAATGTTTTACTGTTTAATAACTTATAGACTACATTTTATTATTTTTCCCTTGCACTCAGTGATCAAAGCTATACACACACATATAGACACATACATATATATATACACATATACTCAGCAAAAAAAGAAACGTCCCCTGACTTTCAACTGTTTTTACTTTCAGTAGACTTAATGTGTAATATTTGTATGAACACTAAAAGAGTCAACACCATAAGACATAAACTAAAAATGTTTCACAATGTGTCCCTGAAAGAAGGGAGGCTCAAAATCAAAAGTACCAGTCAGTATCTGGTGTGGCCACCAGCTGCTTGAAGTACTGTAGTGCATCTCCTCCTCATGGACTGGACCAGATTTGTCAGTTCTTGCTGTGAGATGTTACCCCACTCTTCCACCAAGGCACCTGCAAGTTCCTGGACATTTCTGGGGGGAATGGCCCTAGCCCTCACCCTGCGATCCAACAGGTCCCAGACGTGCTCAATGGGATTGAGATCTGGGCTCTTCACTGGCCATGGCAGAACACTGACATTGCTGTCATGCAGAAACTCACGCACTTTTTGCCACTCCTGTCTGGTCCAGCGAAGGTGGGTTTGTGCCCATAGGCGGCGTTGTTGCTGGTGATGTCTGGTAAGGACCTGCCATACAACAGGCCTGCAAGCCCTCAGTCCAGCCTCTCTCAGCCTATTGCGGACAGTTTGAGCACTGATGGAGGGATTGTGTGTTCCTGGTGTGACTCGGGCAGTTGTTGTGGCCATCCTGTACCTGTCACGCAGGTGTGATATTCGGATATACCGATCCTGTGCACGTGTTGTTACACGTGGTTTTCCACTGCGAGGATGATCAGCTGTCCTTCCTGTCTCCCTGTAGCGCTGTCTTAGGCGTCTCACAGTGTGGACATGGCAATTTATTGCCCTAGCCACATCAGCAGTCCTCATGCCTCCCTGCAGCATGCCTAATGCATGTTCACGCAGATGAGCAGGGACCCTGGGCATCTTTCTTTGGGTGTTTTTCACAGTCGGTAGACAAGTCTCTTTAGTGTCCTGCGTTTTTAGAACTGTGACCTTAAATGCTTACTTTCTGTAAGCTGTTAAGGTCTTAATGACCATTCCACAGGTGCATGTTAATTAATTGATTATGGTTAATTGAACATGCATGGAAAACATTGTTTAAACAATTTACAATGAAGATCTGTAAAGTTATTTGGATTTTTAAAACATTATTGTTGAAATACACAGTCCTGAAAAAGGGACGTTTCTTTTTTTGCTGAGTATATATTTATATATACCTGTGTGTATGTTTGTATGTATGTGTATACACACACACACACACATACATACATACATACATACACACACACAAATTATATATATGTGTGTGTCTGTGTATGTATGTATGTATATGTGTGTGTATATATGATGTAGATAGGTATGTAGATATGTATATAGATATGTATTTTGCTATATATATATATATATATATATATATATATATGTATATATATATATATACAACAATTACATTAACAATCATGTTACGTTATTTTTAAAATTTTTCCTTTTCTTTTTCATACCTTCTTTAACACGCAGCGGGTATTCTGCTAGTACAATATAAAATACCGCTCTTAACATTTAAAGCTCTCCACAGTCTTGCTCCACCCTACCTCACTGATCTCCTACAGACTTACACTCCCTCTTGCTCACTCAGATCCTGTAATTTGAGAGTATTCAGTCTGGCAATATGGTGCAGCCTTAGTTTGTGGAATACAGACACAACTAAAGACATGAGCATAAAATGATGGTTGTCAATTTCAAACTGTGTTTCCTCAATGTGCTCCTTGAGAAAAAACATCATCTGAGCCAATCTCAGCCCGGAAAAACTGATTGATCAAAGATACACTGACAGCTTGCCCTAATGTCGACTGTTGGATAACACGCTCAGCTACTTTGACCACCTTGACTGTACCCTCAGAAGGAATCATCAAACCTCCTTTGTTTTTTAATGTGAGCAAGTGGTACATTTGATCATATGATGCCAGCATCTGTTACCAAACTAGCACAGCACACATCACAGGACAGCTTTCTCAAAATCCCATCTAAGGGCTACCTCCCACTGCTTCCTCAGAAGGTAGCACTGCTGCCTCACAGTTAGGAGGCCTGGGTTCACTACCCGGGTCCTCCCTGCGTGGAGTTTGCATGTTCTCCCCGTGTCTGCGTGGGTTTTCTTCGGGTACTCCGGTTTCCTCCCACAGTCCAAAGACATGCAGGTTAGGTGAATTGGTGATCCTAAATTGTCCATAGTGTGTGCTTGGTGTGTGGGTGTGTGTGCCCTGTGGTGGGCTGGCATCCTGCCCGGGGTTTGCTTCCTGCCTTGCGCCCTGTGTTGGCTGGGATTGGCTCCAGCAGACCCCCGTGACCCTGTAGTTAGGATATAGCGGGTTGGATAATGAATGGATGATTTACCCAAAAACTGCCCAGATGGTGTTTTGACATTTTGTTTCGGTGGTGAATAACAGTGTGTTTCATTTGCAACTTAGGCTACTTACGACTAAGGTGAAGCACTTTTGCAGGGACATATGCAGTGTCATTATCATCTATGCTGAAAATTTGTTTTTAGTTTGTTCAGTAACTCAGGGTGTAAACACTTTATGTTAGTAATAACCCGAAAAGAATTAATTGAAACATTAGTCCCAGAAATTAACTTCATACAACTTTTCATACTATGAAAAGAGGAAGAATGTGCTAGGCATCTTGGAAAATATTTGAATTGGCAAATAACTGCACTATAGTCTGACTTATAGTCTGATCTCATCACTACAGTTTTCCCTAGTTCAATTGTCAGTCAAAAGGTAGAGTGTTGGCTTTGTGGCTAATAATCTGCACTGGCATTTAGATGGTTGCAGGTTCAAAACAAGGGATCCCACTCTGTTGGACACTTGTGCAAAGCCCTTAACCTGAAAAATTGCTCCAGAGATGCTGTACAATGGCTGATCCTACACTCTGACCTACAAGAGGTCATGCAAAATGATAGTTTCCCCTTGGAGATTAACAAAGTATATCTTTAAAAGAAAAGAGTTTTGCTTTCTATTGTTATATTTATAGCAGCTGTTACAAAAACAAGAAAGAGCCTGGAGAACACAAATTACACCTTAGGAATATATAATGAAAAATACTCATAATACAAAATTTGTGCATAGTATTTTTCTTTCATTGTGTTTTCATTTTTATATTCCTTAAAGGGATTTGAACGAACAGTGTACAGAACTCGTGCAATCCTGGTGTGAAGTATAAAATAATAGTAAGCAGGTTCTGCAGCAGTGTCAGCAATTTTGGAGAATGGTCAGCTGCCATTTCTGGCTGGGCCAGAAACAGACTCATCCTGAGTACTATAGCCACATCTGAACTGACTGATTAGGATCTGGTTTGTAGAAATCTACTCAGATGAAGCAGAGTATATGTTGCTAGCTGGGTAACTATTAATGAAGTAGCTGAATTAACAAGTTTTCATTTATGAGTGTAATTAAATGCAACTATGTACAACTTTTTATATATGGATTTACAGTTTCACCCAGGGTAGCAAAATGCTAGAGCCTAAGTAATTTGGATATGACATAAAGAAATCTGCATGGGTGTAGCCTGAGTGTATTTTACTTGCTAGCTAGTCAGGCAATGTCTGTTCTAATGTGAACTCCGTGCAGTTGAAATGTGCTGACTAAATCACTAACAAATCAGCTTGTGTGCTTATAATTGAGACTTTGCTCACAAACGACCTGGCAAAATTAAACTATTAAACTATAACATTAAAACTATCAAGAACTGCTTAGTCTGAATTCAGGCCAAATATGCCATAACTGCACTGCAGTTTACACATTGTGTGTATTCTAGACTTGGCCCAGATGTGAGGTGCCAGGGTTGCATTGGGAATTAGCCAGTCATTTCTAATCTGCTTGGGCAAGATTCAGGCTAGCAATTGTGCACTAAACTGGATCATTGCCAATATACCAGATCACAACCAGAATCAAGTTAAAAGTAGTGTGCTAGCTGGAACTGTTACTGTGTGGAAAATAATTTTTTTAAATGAAATTACATTATGTCGTGTCGTATGCACTTTGGAAGTTGCCCCCCTCAGTGTGAAGTAGGGATAACCTTTTAATTTTGTTCACTTCGGAATGGCTTCCTGAAATCAATCTAATAGGTAAGTCTTAATTGGGCAGTTTAATTTCATTTCCTGGTGTACAGTATTACAAGTAAGCATAATAAAAAACAGAATGCTGGATGGAACCAGAAATGAAAACGAAAAAAATTATTTCTAGCAACATATTTAGAAAGTTTTTGAAAATAATAATTACACTTTAAAGTTCAGCTGTTAAATAAAGGAATGTTCAAAGCTGCAAAAATGTGTTTCAATAACTGCCAGGCTAACACTGTAGAACATTTTTAAAAACTACTGAAAATCCAATATTTTAAAGTTTCTTTTTCATAGCTACATTTTAGTTGTATCCCTGTTTGTCTATATGGACTTTGAATTATCATTTTCCTCTGGGTTCTGCAATTCCCTATTAATCTGTACTATTCTCTGCTGTCTTTTCTGTTTCTTCTGTGGTGGCAATCTGTGCCACCACCACCTGATCAAGGTACCATACAGCCCCCTGTTTGAATCCATGTGAAACCAGAAAACTATAAGGACTGATTTAGAACATATATGTTAGATAGAATGCCCAGTGGGGCCTGGGAGGTCTTTTGGCCTCAGAACCCCTGCAGATTTTGCATTCTTTTTTCTCCAGCCTATGTGGAGTTTTTTTGTTTTTTCTGTCCTCCTGGCCATTCAACCTTAACTTTTTCTTTTTTACAAACTGTACATTATTGCCTAATCTTGTGTATGTTTTATTGATGCATATCTATGAGCTATCTCAATTGAAAAGACTGCATCAATTGTTACTCTCATTGTCATAAAACCACACTGCTCCTTCCCAATGGTGGTCTCTTCCCTAGGCCTTTTCTGTATAACCCTTTCCCAAATTTTCATTGTGTATGACATCAGATTTATCCTACTATAGTTTCCACAATCCTGAATATTGCCCTTCTTCTTATGATATTGTCTCCTGTTTTTAGATCTACTGCATCAGATCCCACAACACATCTACTCTGTCTTATCCTAAACTCTTCCACCCTTTTGCTGGTCTTTCTGTTTTCCTTCTTTTCTGTACCCCCTATACTTCCTCCCTTCATATTATTGGTAATAGCTTTTCATTTGGGGCACTATACTAACCTTTGTATTTTCTTCATTCAATAGTTTTCAAAATACCTCTTCCATCTATTCTTGATCTTATCATGCTCACTCAAGACCACACCTTGCTCATATTTCATTTGCTTTATCTGACTAAAAACCTTCCAAGCCATGTTCCTAGCCTTCACTATTCACTACATCATTTTCTTTCCGTCTAATTCATTTCTAATTTTTCATACACCTCTTGCAAAGCTTGTGCCTTGACTTTTATATTGCCCTCTTTGCTTCTTTGTTTGCCTGTCCTTACATTCCTCTGCCTTCCACCTAACTGACTGGTACCATGTCCTTGTTGCTTCCTTTTTAGTCTTTATCACATCCTGAACCTCTCTGTTACACCATCATGTCTCTTTGTCTACACATGGGCTTCTTCTTGTCCTACACAACACCTTTTCACCTACTCTTAATTCAGCTTTGCTGTTCTTCTCCCACCATTCCTCCACACTCTCAAATGACTGTACTTCATTTAAAACTTTCTCCCTAAACCTGTTCTTAAGCCCCTCTTCTTTTAATCTCCACCATTTTATCTTTGGTCCTGCTCACTCTGGTTTTAGTCTCTCACTGATTCTGATCTCCTAGTCCATTACTACCAATTTATGCTGTAACATCACACTTTCCCCATTTATGACCTTACAATTCTTTGTCTGTTTTAAATGAGGTCTTCTGCACATTAGAAAGTCTATTTGGATGACCCTTTCTCCACTGCTATGAGTCACAAGCTGATGTACTTTCTTTTCATAACACATCTTAACTATTACTGAATCAGATGCCATGGCAAAATCTATGTTCTTTCTCCTTCCTCATTTCTCTCCCCTACTTCCCACCCTCCATGTATTCTCTCTATCATCTCTCTACTCTTTTCTGCTTGTTCATTTAGATACCGTCCTAAGCTCTTCATCCTTTTGTGCCCAGAAGACATTCTTCTTCACTTCCTCACAGCCCACTGGAGGACCATTTGCACAAATGACATTAACTACAGTGTTTCTAATGACCAGCTTGAAACACATCACCTTATCACTTCTCTTTTTCACACAGAGAAGACTGCCTTTTAATTCTTAGGATTTTACTGTACCTGCACCAATTCTTCCTTGCTCATTTTCTCCGCTGTACAACAACTTGAAGCCTCCTCCCAATTCTCTTGCCTTATTCCTCTTTATTCTAATTTCCTGCACACACAACACTCACACTTTCCTTTTTTCAATCAAACCTGCCAATGCTCTTTCTTTTCCTGTCATTGTCCCAACATTCAGTGTCCCCACTCTTACCTTTAACGTATTATTTTCTATCCCCTTCCCTGCCTTCTTATTCTGGACTAACTACTTTAACCAAGCCTGTCCTTGGCCAGGTAAACCTTGCTCACATCCCACAGGGGTCAGCCGTGCCCACTGTGCATCATCTCTGGGGTATGCCTTAGCATTTTCTGAAGCTATTTTCTAACCTGCTTAATCCAGACCAGGGTCGTAGTGGGTCTGGAGTTCTTCCCCAGAGAGTATAGGGTGCAAAGCAGGAACAAACCCCATACAGGGTGCCCATCCATTATAGTCAATAAAAGGTGTATAACTAAAATTCCATAAGTTAAGTAAAAAAATTGTTGCTGAGTCTTGACAAGGGCAGCAGCCTCAGATTCTTTAGCTAAAGCTCCCTCAACTGTTTCACATTTATTCTCTATGGTAGTGCTAAACTAGATGGAATCTCTCTTAGTCCAATTCCATTTGTGGAGGTATTGTTGTGTGTCTGATTGCCTGCATAATCTGTGTTCATAAACAGGTTGTATCCTTTTCTTTTTTATGTTAATTACTGAGTTTAGGGTTTACTAAGTTTAGATAGTTGGTCTCGTCCGTTATGGGAGATGGACGTCTGAGTTATTTTTTCTTTTATTTTTTGTTATCATGAGGTATCCTGTATTTACCCAACCAAAGGAGGTTCTATTACAGTATTTGCAAGCATATATAAACATGAGCGGCAAGAAAGGGGCTCAGAAAGAAATGGAAAAGAAATCTAAAGCTGCATCCAAGCCTAGACAGGCATCAAGTCCAAGTTCAAGGTACGGCCTTACAGAGACTGACCCGGAACAAACAGGCAAAAGCACAGCTTTCCTGGATCCCAGGGCTGTTGCATCGTCTCCAGCTGAGAGCAAGAGTGGGGGTGAATGTGCAAGTGATTCAGGTCACAATAGCTCATCGATTCCAGAAGATTCATTGAAACTGAAAATGGCTTTGGCTTCCGCATTCTCATCTACTCCTTGTGAGCCAGGATTTTAACTGGGCTGCCACTTCACCTACGGAAAACGAAGGCCGAAACGAACTAAACTGAAGGTAATGATCACTGCAATGGCCACCGCTCAATACATAAAGGAGCTCAAGAAAGATATGAAGAAAGAAATAAATAAATGATACAAGGAGGGAAATAAATGATATACACAAGACAAATGAGAAGCTGTGGAAGGATATTAAAGACCAGGAGCAAACATGTAAATAATCACTTTGAGGCAGCCTTTAAAAGTATGCTATAAAAAATTGAGGATCATATTCAGAAAAATGCATCTAAGTTTGAGAATAAACTGAGAGCACTTGGCGCACTCAGCTGGAAGACGTTAACCAAACATTCACAACTGACGGTAAAGTAATATTGAAAGCAAAAAACTCAGAGACAGACTTGCTGCACTGAAAGATGGATGCAGAAGGAATAATATTAGAATCGAAGGTCTCCCTGAGAATCGTGAAAGTCCAAACCCAGTGAAAGTTGTAGCTATTCTCTAAAATAATTGGAGAACACTTTAAATCAGACGCCGAGATAACAGCAGCTTACCGCACATGGGGATCAAATACCTGTAAACCTACTGTAGAACTCTTATCGTGCATTTCAAAAAATTTAAATTTAACTTGTAATGTAATTTAACAGAAACAAGAGATTATATTTGAAAATAACCACATTCGTATTTTCCTTGATTTCTCATCCTCAACAGCTGCTAAACATGCTGCTTTTTACAACAATAAACAGCGCTTATGGAAAGCCAAGATCAGATACAGCCTCTTGTACCCTGCCAAACTGAAAGTGGACATTCAAGGCAAACATTACATCTTTACCTCTATGGAGATAGCAGAAAAAGAGCTAAGAAAACTGATCCTGACACTCTTTTGAAATACGATTGTGAGTCACATCCTGTCATGGCATGGCAAAGAAGATCTTACTGTTTGAACCGCTTGCAATGATACTGGTACCGTAATTATACATCCTTTACCCTTCTCTGTCACTTTTTGTTTATGCTTTAATTACAATTATATGCATATATGTATGTATGTGCGGAAGAAATTAATATTTTTTTTCTATTCTAAAGGAGACTGTTTTACATTATACCCTTGGTTTATTGTTATTGTTATTATTGTATTAGGGTTTACTATGCTTATCCAGTGCCACTTTTTAACAACTTTAACACCATTCCCTGGGTTTACTATCTTACTATCTTAATATCTCAAGATTGTTGAAGATTATATTTTGTGCTTATAGTACTTGGACTGAATTGGCAATAAATATCTTAATTTTATTCCTTATATGCTGCTGCTGGGGGGGTTGTTTTGTTTTGGATGTGCTCTGTCTCTAGGTATGTCAGAGGATTGGGACTTTATGAAGTGTGGTCAAGCCTTATGTGGGGAGGTAAAATGGGGGGGGGGGGACTAGGGGGGAGAGAAACCTATCTCTAATCTATCCTTTTAATTCTTGTAATTATAATTGCCAACGTAACAATAGACTTAATTGCAATAACTCCTGGGAAAATTGGAAATTAATGTCAAAGTTGTCTTATTTTCAGTTAAGACTACAAAATGACACCAAAAATTCAGAAGCAGTGTCTCCAAGACCAGACAGTTAACTTTGTGAGCTGGAATGTTAAAGGCCTGAATCACGAATTAAAGAGAAAGTATTCTCTCACCTAACAGGTCTAAACGCTAAAATAGTATTTTTACAGGAGACCCACTTATTAAGCAAGGATCGGTTTTGGCTACACAAAGACTGGACTTGACAAATCTTCTATTCCAGCTTTACAAAGTAAACTAGAGGTGTGGGAATTCTTATACATAGAATAGTCTCCTTTGTAGTATCAGATGTAGTATCTGATCCTGAAGTAATTAATAAATTAAATAAATACTATAAAGTGATTCTGATAAATATTTATGCACCCAATTTCAATGATAGCGACTTCATCCAAAATATATTTGCATCGATTCCAAATGTGAACATTAATAAAATTATAATGGCTGGGGACTTTAATTGTGTTTTAAATCCTGACCTAGATAGGTCTCCTGCCACAGGGCCAATGACATCTTACACTGCAAAGACAATTACACAGTTTATAACTGACCACAACTTATCAGACTCCTGGAGATTTCTAAACACAAACTCAAGAACATATTTCTTTTACTCACCAGTGCCTCATTGCTACTCAAGAACAGATTATTTCTTTATAGATAATAATTTCTTGCCTACGATTAAATCTTGCAAGTACAACAATATTGTTATTTCCGACTATGCCCCTTTGATTTTTGAGCTAAAATCATTATACCCCACATACTCATCTTGCAGATGTAGTCTTAATCCACTTTTATTAGCAGACAAGAACTGAACACAATTTATATCGAAACAAATCAACATTTTTTTTCGAGGCAAATACATCCTCAGAGATTTCTGCAGTAATACTCTTGGAAACCCTAAAGGCCTTCTTAAGAGGACAGATTATCTCATATCTTTCCCACAGAAATAAATTGGAATAAATTTGAAACCAAGAAACTATCTGAGCTAATCAGCGAAATTACTAGAATAGATCAAGAACATGCCAGGTGTCCAAGTGAGGCACTTCATAGGAAAAAGCAGGCTCTGGATTCAGAACCCAACCTCTTAACAACTAAAGAAACTGAACAACTCATTTTTAAATCAAGACATCATTATTATGAATATGGAGAGAAAGCTAATAAGATCTTAGCTGAACAAATCCACAAGCAAGTTTGCAATGCAATCCCAGCAATCACCAACACAGAGACAAAATCATTTACCATAAAAATATAATGCACACATTTAGAGAATACCTATAAATCCTTATATTTTGCTGAGTTTAAAGAAGATAAGACACAATCTAATGCATTTCTGGATGCATTACAGATACCACAAATAAATACTCTTAGTACAGAGGAATTGGATAAACCTCTGGTACTATCAGAATTATTAAATGCTATAAACTCACTTCAGAGTGGGAAAGCAGCAGGCCCTGATGGCCACCCTGCCCAATTGTATAAGAAATTTTCAACTAAGCTCCCCTTTCATTAGCAACATTTACAGAAGCTAGAAATAATAAAATTCTATCTCAAACTTTTCGCCAAGCATTAATTACAGTGTTTCCTAAACAAAATAAAGACTTATTACAATGTGCATCATACAGACCAATGTCACTTCTGAATAATGATGTTAACATACTAACCAAAGTCCTAGCTAGAAGGATGGAGAAAGTGCTCCCTTCAGTAATATCACAAGACCAAACTGGATTTATTAAATGCAGACACTTAGTTTCCAATCTTCGGCGCCTGTTTATATATTTATATATATATATATATATATATATATATATATATATATATATATACTGTATATATATATATATATATATATATTCATCCACAAAGTGAAACACCCAGGAGATATTATCGTTGGATGCCAAAAAAGCGTCTGATATGGTTGAATGGAACTAACTTTTCCCTACATTGGAGAAATTTGGATTTGGCCTGAACATTTGTGCATGAATCAAACTACTGTATACCAACCCAGAAGCTTTGGTTTGTATTAACAACATTAATTCAGACTACTTTAAACTAGAATGTGGTACCAGACAAGGATGCCCCTTGTCACCACTGCTTTTTGCAAACGCCATTGAGCCACTGGCAGTTCACTGTCAAAATTCTAATGAGATAAATGGGATTATCAGAGAAGGACTGGAACAGAAAATGTCTGTATACATGGAGGATATGGTACTGTATATATCAGATCCACAAAATACTGTGCCTGCAGTCCTAACAGTACTAACAGAATTTCAAAAGATTTCTGGTCTCAGAATTAATTTGAATAAAAGTGTACTCTTTCCAGTGAATTCTCAAGCATACAATATAAGATTGGACAACTTCCCTTTTATCATCGGAGATCAGTTTAAATACCTAGGGGTAAACATCACAAGTAAACATAAAGTTCTTTATCAACAAAATTTTGCTGTCTGTATAGAAACAATTAAGCAAGACTTGCAGAGATGGTCAACCCTTCATCTCACTTTAGCTAAAAGAATTAACATTGTTAAGCTTCTCTTTTTATTTCAGAACATTCCAATATACTTCAAAAATCATTTTTTAAGAAATTAGATTCAACCGTAACCTCATTTATTTGGAATTCAAAACATCCACATATCCAAAGAACGACCCTACAAAGACCTAAGGCAGGTCGTATGGCTCTACCCAACTTTCAATTTTATTACTGGGAAGCAAACATACAACCTATAAACACATGGACATGTACAAAAATAGATGAATATACACAGGCTTGGTCTGTAATAGAAATAAAATCCTGCAGTACTTCTTTATATTCCTTGCTTTGTACCCCAATAAATAGATATTATCGCCAATATACTAACAACCCAATTGTGCTTCACTCACTCAGAATATGGAACCAATGTAGGAAGTATTTTAGGATAGAGAAGCTTTTATCTGTGGCATCTATACACGAGAACCACCTTTTTAATGTCTGGAAAACACTCAGGATTAAATCACTTAGAGATCTGCACATAGGCAACGTCTTTGCATCCTACAAACAATTACACTTCAAATTTAAGTTTCCAGCAACACATTTCTTTCACTACCTTCAAATTAGAAACTGTTAAACAGAACCTGCCCAATTTTCCTCACCTCCTACCTACGTCTGTGTCAGAAAAAATATTAATCAGTCTTGAGGACTCAGACAGCATTTCCATAATATATAAAATCTTTAAATACCTTTCAGACAGCCTCGGAGTCACAATCTCTCCTAACCCATTAACAGTTGTGTTTGGTGTACTTCCAGATGGGCTTAAAGTGGAGAAGGACAAGCAAACTGTAATTGCCTATACTACGCCATTGGCACGCAGAACTGGAAGAATCCTAACTCTCCTATTTAGTGAGTCAGTGGGTAACTGATGTTATTTATTATTTGAAACTGGACAAAATCAAATTCTCACTTAGGGGATCTGTACAAAACTTTTTCAAAATCTGGCAGGATCTAATCAATGATATTTTAGAATAAGCATTTAAATTGAGAAAGCAAGTTTTCACCCTCTTTTACTCCATTTATCTTTATTAATTTATTAATGTATCTATTTACTTATTTTTACTAGCTTTACTCTGCTGGCCTAGCTCTCTTTCTCAGGGGTGGGGGTTGATTTGTTTCAAACCTGTGTTTGTAAGCCTTGATTTATTTGCATGGAATGTTATTTGATTTTAATAACATCAATAAAATAAAAAAAAAATACTGAGTTTAAAAAATATAATGCTGTAATTCAGGTTCAAAGATAATACTATAATATATAGATAATACTTTTTAGACATTTAGATATAGTATAAAATACTTTTATCTATCTATCTATCTATTGTGGCAGTCGGCTGGGGACTTATGCCCAGCCGGGATGCCTGGAAGGACCATGAGAGGGATTATACCTTCCCGAGCCACTAGAGGGCCACGGGAACAGGGCATGGAAGCTCAACCCTATTGGGGCCTGTGGCAACCACAAGGGGCGCCCTTAGGATTGAGGAGCCCTGGATGTCAGCACTTCCGCCACACCCAGAAGGGCTGCCAGAAGGATTACCAGGGACACCTGGAGTGTGGCGGAAGTGTGGCAGAAAGATTGTCAGAGGGCACCTGGAGCACGTCAGGGTGGATATAAAAGAGGCTGCCTTCCTCTAGTCATTAGCCGGAGTCGGTAGGAAAAAGATAAAGCTCGGGAGAGAGGAGCAGAGGTGGTGAAAGGAATGGCTATTTAGAGGCCTGGGCTTTAAAGAAGTGTTTGGTGCAGGGGGCACTGTGTTGTGTGCAGAACTGTAAATATTGTAAATACGGTGACTAACACTAGAATTACCAGAGCCTACGAGAAAACTCGTAAATCTGGCCCACCTTAAATCCGTTCGCACCTCTCCGTCAGCGTCTTTGTCCTGTAAATGTGCTGATTAAGACAAGCAGCAAGCAGCCAAAGAAAGACATATATGGGACATTGGGTATAAATTTATGGTACTTGTAAAAGTTAGCTTTTTTCAGTTTTATTCTCTCAATCACGATCATGCTCTAACACCCCCACCCCACCCCCGCCTCTCCTGATCTGACTCTAAGTGACAGTGCCAGCGTAAATTCACACCCAATCTGACGCTGTTCGTTTTCAAATAATATTGCATTAGTGCGATGATGTTTTCTGATTGGTACTATTCATGTCATAAAATGATTTCTTCAAAATATCATATATACCTACGTCTGTGTTTTTTTTGTTGTTTTTTTTGACATCATAAACCATAATTTGCATACTAATTCTGCATGAGCAGGAACACTCAGTAAAACTGAATAAAAAAAAATAAAGTGACGATGAGATAGGAAGAAGGCAGATTCACCGGCGTTTGTGTGTCAGCTTTTAATCCTCCAGTTCAGAGAGTGTCAGGTTAGTGTTGCTTGTATCCTGACTTCTTGGGTAGTATACTGGTTAGAGCTGCTGACTCCAATTCAGGAGGTTCTGGGATTGAGTCTTATCGTCTCCCAAAATAAATGTTTTGAGTAGTGAGCTGTTCTTATTGTTACTATTATACAATAAAAGCATACGTTTGATTTGAGTCTTTAACAGATAGTGTAAATGTATGGTACTTGTAAAGGTTAGCAGTTTTTTTTATTCAGTTTTATTCTCTCAGTCGCGTTCACGCTAGCCCCGATATGACACTGCTGTTTTCAAATAAAGACGCGCTATAACAGAGGTGAACTCACACATAAGAACAATGCAGCTGCACCAGGCGTTGGATACAGGATGAAGTCCGGCGTCATCCTGCCAATCACCTGTCCTTCAAAGAAACAGTACGGCTTACAGAGCTCGCCAACTTATCGTGCAAACTCATGTTTGTGATTATGTTTTCTGATGGTCTTTACGTAAAAAGCATTTATATGTTACTTATAGAAAAGCCAGATCGAATGTTACTTATCTTGATTTATTTACTTATTTTCCTTCAGCATAAAGTCACAAGTATATTGCAGAGCTTTCTCTGTTTGATCGTCAAGGGCATGCTCACAAATTACAAGCGTAATGCCATGAAAAATACCTGCTGACACTTTAGTACATGAGCAATGGTATGAGAATGCAGTTAGACTTTTTTTGGGCACATACACCATGCTAGTGTTTAGATCTGTGCGATGTAGAGTTGGCGAGCTCTGTAAGCTGTGCTGTTTCTTTGAAGGACAGGTGATTGGCAGGATGACGCCAGACTTTCGCCTTTACACCTGGTGCAGCTGCGTTGTTCTTATATGCGAGTGGACATTTCTTGCGGGAAGGGCTTCTGTTTTCTCCGATCTGAGTTCACCTCTGTTATAGCATATCTTTATTTGAAAACAGCAGTGTCAGATTGGGGCGAGCGTGAACGCGACTGAGAGAATAAAACTGAATAAAAAAATACTAACTTTGACAAGCACTATAAATTTACAGCGGTTGTTACAGACATAAATCAAACGTATGTTTTTATTGTATAATATTAACAATAATAGCAGCTCTCTACTCAAAACGGTAAACTTGAGAAGCTGCCAGCATCGAACCCAGAAGCTCTTGATTAGGAGTCAGCAGTTCTTGGCATTGCACCACGCAAGCTGTCGCATCAACCGCCTACCGTAACCTGCTTTCTTTTTTCTTCAGTTATATTCTTGAATAAAAACGCACTTGTTTTGTTATACTTGTACTTTTTGTGAAAGTGTTTATTTCATATTTGGACTTCAGGCTTCACACCTTATACACGTCGTAAAGACGGTCTTTGGGTGTGTGTGGGTACTGTTAACATTTGAATCTGATGATTGTATATAACGCGGAACTGAACTCTCTATACTATTCTGTCCTCTGCATCTCCTGGAGTTCAAAAGAAATACCAACATGCAGCAACATGTGGACACTGGCCAAGATCGGAACAAAAAACCAAACACGGTCACTAACTACAACCGCATGAAGGTATATGCAAATGAATATAATGTTGCATTAGTGCAACAACGTTTTCTGAAATGTACAATACAGGTCATAAAATGAATTATTCCAAATGTCATATATACCTAAGTCTCTCTTTTTTGTCAGCGCAGCTTTGACATCATGGATCAGAAGGTGCATACTAATTCAGCGTGAACAGGAGTACTCAAGAATAAAACTGATCAAAAACAAATTGACATCCACAGTCATTCTCAGTCACGCACACCACTCACATCCACAGTTTTACCATTCTCGTTTGCACACAAGATCTGACATGGTTTTCAAATAAAGAAAGAGGGGGTGTAACAAAACAAGTTTGTTTGTTATACCACGTCTTTATCTAAAAATGGTGTCAGATCTTGGGGGGGGGGGGGGGGGGT
>JANRMT010062806.1:14655257-14678858 GCA_026402145.1 Polypterus bichir lapradei | reverse complement strand
ATCTATCTATCTATCTATCTATCTATCTATCTATCTATCTATCTATCACCTTCCCTGTTCACCTATTATAGAATGCCCTGTCTGTATATCTGTCTGTATCTCTTGGAAAACTTAAGTACAAATATAAGCGCAATTGTTCAAGTTAATGGTAGTCTCCATTTTTTCAAACTTAGATTTCAAAAATAGCGTCCCACAGATTTTGTAAAAAAAATAATAAAATTCTCATGCTATTTGAACCCAGTTTTACAGTTTTTTGCAAACTGCTTAAGCACAATTTTAAAAACAGGGCCAGGTTTTCCAAAGCACTTCAAACAATTAGCACAACACCACACCCAAGTAGCACAACACCTCAGATTATTTGCAAAATGGAACACTTTAGTCAAAATTGTACAATTTCTAACAAAAAAACTATTTCCTTGTCATAACATAAACACATCCATCATATGGTGTCTGATTCTGTCTGAATCAGTTAAACACTCCTGTGCTCGCTTAAAATACTTTTAGCATTTACACAGAGAAAGTATAAAAATAAATTCACCAACACTACATGACACCAATTGTACAGACCAATAAAAATATTTATTTCTTTTCATGTATTCAAGTCAGTCAATACTGAATATTTCAACAAAACATTCATAAGAAAAAATTTCTAGTTATACAGTATTACTGAACATACCGTTGTACTGTAAGCTAACAGTAGTAACATAAAGCATCCTGTTCAGAACTGAAAAAAAGAGAACACTAAACATTATCTCTCTGACTAGATGGATCTGGCCACAGGGCCTTGTCAATATCATAGGCCATGTTTTCATTTGCAGGTGTGGAAGACGAATGTTCTCTTCGTTCCCTTGTACTAATTCATATCTGAGAAGTAAGCATTACAAAACCATGTAATAGCATGCTTTGTTTTAGCAAACAGAAAAATATTTGTGCAAAGGACTCAAGGTCTAAGCATTCCACACATGAGTCTGCCCTATCACGTTTTCCCTTAGCTTACATCTGAACGCCATAACAAAAGGGGCCAAGAAATCAAGTTTTACAAGGGACGTTAAATGGGCTCAAGGATTGTGTATAATAAATATGGTGACTGTTGCATTTTATAATGATATTAAATCACGCATTCTAGGGGTATAAAACGGGACCCCACCCAACAGACGGGGTTCAGAAGAGCCCTGATGCTGTCATATATATTTGATTGTCTGCTTTTCTGAAACTCTTCTCACCGTGACTCTGAAAAATAAAGCTGCTTTATAACCGCACCTGCTGTCTGGTCTGAGTTTTCGTCCACACAGGGCAACGTGGAAAAAATCTGGAGTGACAAATCCACCCTTCAGGCATCAAATTGATCACAGGCTTCCTCCATAGCTTGAATGACAGGCATCTGGACATATGGCCGGAGATCATACACCTTCCACTGCCATGCTGAGAAGAACTCGTTAATGGGGTTTAGGAAGGGAGAGTATGGTGGAAGGTATTGGACTGTAAATTGTGGTTGTTGATGAAACCAGTTTTGGACCTCAGCAGAACGATGAAAAGATACATTCTCCCAGAACGAGAACAGGCCATTCAGCCCAACAAAACTCGCCAGTCCAATCCACTTATTTCTTCCAAAGAAACATCGAGTCAGGTTTTGAAAGTCCCTAACATCTTACTGTCTACCACACTACTCGGTAGCTTATTCCAAGTGTCTATGGTTCTTTGTGTAAAGAAAAACTTCCTAATATTTGTGCGAAATTTACCCTTAACAAGTTTCCAACTGTGTCCCTGTGCTCTTGATGAACTCATTTTAAAATAACAGTCTCGATCCACTGTACTAATTCCCCTCATAATTTTAAATACTTCAATCATGTCACCTCTTAATCTTCTTTTGTTTAAACTGTATAAGCTCAGCTCATTTAATCTTTCCTCATAATTCAACCCCTGTAGCCCTGGAATCATCCTAGTTGCTCTTCTCTGGACCTTTTCTAGCACTGCTATGTCCTTTTTGTAGCCTGGAGACCAAAACTACTCAAGATGAGGCCTCACCGGTGCATTATAAAGGTTGAGCATAACCTCCTTGGACTTGTACTCCATACATCGTGCTATATAACCTAACATTCTGTTAGCCTTCTTAATGGCTTCTGAACACTGTCGGGAAATCGATAGCTTAGAGTCCACTATGACTCCTAAATCCTTCTCATAATGTGTACTCTCAATTTTCTGACCGCCCATTGTGTATTCAAACCTAACATTTTTACTTCCTATGTGTAATACTTTACATTTACTGACATTAAATTTCATCTGCCACAAATCTGCCCAAGCCTGTATGCTATCCAAGTCCTTCTGTAATGATATAACGGATTCCAAATTATCTGCTAATCCACCAATCTTGGTATCATCTGCAAACTTTACCAGCTTGTTACTTATATTTCTATTTAAATCTGAAGCCACATGTCCTCACTAAGATAGGCTCATCATCCAACTGAAGAGGACTTACATTTAAATCCTGTTTGGCATAAACAGCAACCCCACCTCCTTTTCTGTTCTGTCTATCCTTCCTAAAAATGTGTATCCCTCTGTTACACTAATCCCCATCTTTGTTATTTAGCTAGGTTTCTGTTATTACTATAATATCATAATTATGCTCTGCTACATACAACTCCATCTCACTTACCTTATTTTTGATACTTCTAGCATAGCTGCCTGTTATTTGTCTTTCTATGAGGTTAACTTTACTTTTCTCTGTCTCTTCTCCTAACTTTGCGCTCCTCTTACTTATAAGCTCTCCACTCACACTGTTTGTATTCCCCATATTACAGTTTTTTACAATTGCTAAAACACAATTTTGACAACAAGGCTCATTGTTGCAAATCATTTAGCACAATTCACAAAAAACCTCACCCAAAGAGCAAAAAACCTCACATATCCTGCAAAATGAAACACTGCAACCAAAACTACATATAGAATGATCATAATCAAACTACTGCACTAAATGGCACACATGTCAGTCATATCACCAGATTTTTGTATAACCAACTACACACTGTTGGGCAAAATGAAAAGCACTCTCATCTTTATTATGCTCTGCCACAATACTAAAATAGTCCAAATTGTAGAAAATTAGAGTGTTCACATGCACAGAAATATTTGCAGATACACACACATGCATTTATTTTTTTATTTTTCACCAAACAAGTCAGTGCAACATATGCACAGCAGATATATTTACATTGGAGCAAACAAAAATATGCTCAGAAAAAACAGTAAACTGAAAAAGAAAATGTGCAGAAGAAATACAGTATATAGAAAAAAAGAGGCAAGAAAAATAATTAGGCAGCATCTTGCCTCTCAGCTGGGTCTGGCCACAATGCCTCATCCACATCACAGGCAATATCTTCCCTTGCCAGACATCGAGGGAAGAAGCACCTTGAGTACCTTATCCATCCCTGAATCGCACCCACATCAATTTCATCACATGCCTCTTACATAGCCTGCACAAGAGGCATGCGCACATAGGGCTGCCGGTCGTATACCTTCCACCGCCATGCCGAAAAGAACTCTTCTATGGGGTTCAGAAATGGTGAGAATGGAGGGAGGTATTGCACGAGAAACAGTGGGTGGTCAGCAAACCAATTTTGGACTGGGGCTGCATGATGAAAGCTCACGTTGTCCCATACTACAACATACCGGGTTCTTGCATGGTCTGCATCATTCATACGCTCTGGTGGAATGGGAATGTTATGGAGTCTGTCCAGAAATGTTAGAATATGGCCTGTGTTGTATGATCCAAGGTTGGCATGACGGTGGAGGACACCATGCATATTGGAGATGGCAGCGCACATTGTGATGTTCCCACCACGTTGGCCAGGAACATCTATAATGGCTCTGTGGCCAATGACGTTTCTTCCCCTTTCTTCTGGTCTTTGCTAGGTTGAAACCAGCCTCATCTATGAAGATGAACTCATGTGGGATTGCATGAGCATCCATTTCCAGTACTCCCTGAAAACAATGAACTAAAATCAGTCAATATGGTGTTATCCAGTACACTGGGAAACAACGTTGCGTGTAATGTGCTGCAGTCAATATTGTACTTACATCCACATATACTCGTCTGAGCTCTTTGTTTCTTTGAGAGTTTCTCTCAAAAGGCACCTTATACAATTGTTTCAGGCTGATTTGGTTTCGCTTGAGAATGCGAGCCAATGTGGACAGACTGACTCGTTGAATGTTGGTAAATATAGTGTTGTCTTGGATGATGTTGCTTTGAATTTCTCTTAATCTGATTTCATTATTCTCCAAGACCAAGTTTACAATGGCAGCTTCCTGTACCCCTGTGAACATTTCGCCCCTTCCTCCACCATGGTTGCGTCTCTCAGTCCTTTACAAATACAAAAAACAAAAATATAGGGCTTGGACAATGCAGCCTAAAGATTCCCCCACAGTAGAGTAAATTGGACAGGAAACTTGTACAGTTAGTGTATGACATTATCCATTCATGAAGTACACAGGTGTCACCCAACTGATACACTATGACATTGGGTGTACTACACAGTGTGAAAGACATTTTGGTTGCATACCTGTGCTCCAGTCTAAATGTCCGGATGACAGAGTCGACAGTAAAACGGCTCAAGTTGGGCTGCACTCTACGTCCAGCCTCTTGCATTGTCAGCCCATGGTTGATGACATGATCAACTAAGGTTGCTTTGATTTCATTTGACAGTTGCTGTCTTCTTCGCCCATGACCTCCTATACCAGCTCTACCCCTGCCTCTCACTCTTCCTCCCCCTCTCATCCTCACCCTCCCTCTTCTTCTTCCTCTCTCTGCAATGTCTTCCATTGTTCTTGAAAA
Organism: Polypterus bichir lapradei; assembly: GCA_026402145.1. Taxonomy (NCBI): domain Eukaryota; kingdom Metazoa; phylum Chordata; class Cladistia; order Polypteriformes; family Polypteridae; genus Polypterus; species Polypterus bichir. The sequence goes on along the minus strand of JANRMT010062806.1, from coordinate 14,674,030 downwards.
AAAGGTGCTCACCTGTGGTCTTTTTATAGTGCTTACTTCCTGATTGAAGTGATAACAATTAACCATCGAGGTGTTTGGCCAGGTGGCACATATATTGGCCAATTAGCTCATGTTCTGTCCTTTTGAATGGCAGTGTGTTGTAATGGCAAACATGTGACTTTATGTCAGATTGTTGTGTCTTATGCAGAGAACCGTGTTCATTGCATTTAAAAAGTGCCATTTTGAATTGCAAAATGTGTGTAAAGCAGGAAATGTGTTTAGAGTTTTAGAGACTTGAGAAGAGGTTTTGCTCTCTGTGTGTCAGTTTGAATAATTGTGCTATGCATGTCATTTTAGTGTGTTAGCAATTGTGAAAAACTGTAATGAACCCTTATGCTGTCGCCCACTTAACTGTTCTACCTCTGGACTGCTAAGGACTGTTTAATCTAAAATAAATAAATAAAACTTTACTACCTTATTTGCTCCTACATCCCCCTGTGCCTGATCAGTGTCTTAACGCAGGTCGCTTACCTGCGCACTGCTGAGCCTTCCCCTTTTACTGCTTTGAAGTCAGCTGCTGCCTTTTTTTCTTTTCCTTTAAACTAAGGAATTGCTGTTATGAGGACGTGGCTATTTGCTTACAAATGCTGATATCAGTTACTGCTGCTTTCTACCCTACCTCCTCAAAGCTAATTCAAATAGAGATAACAAGAACAAGTACAGGCACAAATACAAGTAACTTTTCCAAGCGCACCTCCAAACACCCAGCTACAATGTATCACATCTGGTCCCTTTGGTTTGCTGCTGTGATAATATTGTGTAATCTGTTCAAAAATGTAAGAATGAGGTCAGTACTGTAAGGACCCAAGTTGGCATGGCAGCGGAGGACCCCATTCTGCGAAATGAAAGCACAAAGGGTAATGTTACCCCCACGTTGCCCTGGTACATTGACAATAGCCCTGTAGCCAATGATGTTTCTTCCCCTTCTTCTCACTGTTCTCAGGTTAAACCCAGCGTCATCAATGTATATAAACTCATGCCAGACTTCCTCCACATCCATTTGCAAAACTCTCTGAAATACAGTAAAAGATCACTTTGTGTAGATCAATATACTGCAGGTCTGCTATACAGTAAAATTACATGTACAGTTACAAAAGTTTATGTGTGCAGTGCACAATACCACAGTCAGTGAACAAAACTTACCTCCACATATTCACGCCGTAGGCCTTTCACCCTGTCTGAATTTCTCTCAAATGGCACTCTATACAGTTGTTTCATCAGAACTTGATGTATTTTAAGGATACAGGCTATTGTTGACAGAGGGACTTGTTGGATGTTATTTAAAATTGTGTGATCACTGAGAATATGGGTTTGAGCTTCTCTAAGACTGATTGCATTATTGGCCAAAACAAAGTTTATGATCTCTCTCTCGCTCCTGTGTAAATATGGGGCTGCTCCCTCCTTGGTGTTCTCAACATTCATTCCTATGTTGGCCAAACCAAATATATGTAGCTAACTGTAAAATGATACAGAAATGCATACCAAAACTGTTGATATACATAGTATATGCAGTAAGCTATGGATTTTCTGTTGAAAGAAGATATGTTTCTCACATGTGCTCTATACGAAATGTCCGAACTACTGATACCACAGTGTACCTGCTTAGGTTAGGCTGTACTCTCAGTCCAGCCTCCCTCAGTGTTAGTCCCTGGTTTATTGCATGGTCCACAAGTGTAGCATAAATTTCATTAGACAGATTTGGCTGTAATCTTCTTTGTGCACATCATACCCCTCCTCCAGGTCTTCCTCTCCCTATGCCTCTTCTTCTACCTTGGCCTCTTCCTCCACCTTGTTCTGTTTGGATTCCTCCTCTCATCAAAGTTTTAATTTTAGTGTGTAAGCAATTGCAAAAAAACTGTAAATCATTATAACAATAAACAATGAAAACTGACTTTCGACAGGAAGAAAATGTCACAATTTTAATTGTCTGGCAGTGCATTCCAGCTATTCATTTAATGGATAATGTATTTTCTAATCTAATATTACATTATTTTATGTTTAAAAAAAAAGAAAAACGCTTTGTTATGGCTTTTTTTCTTATAAAATTGAAAGTCCTTTTATGTTTAAAAATAATACATTTTCTCCCTGACAGGGAGTCAAATCCCCATTGCAGAGGCATGGTAGATGTACTGTGTTCTGATTAACTGAGCAGTCTGTGCCATTTAAACCTTTCACTGCCCCAGCTGCTATATTTTCACTGGTAGCATGCCATTATACCTGTCACTGCTCCAGAGCAGAGCTTCAGCCCTGTTGGGCTCCGTGGCCATCACTGAAAGGAGCTGCACAGCTTAACGAGTCCCTGTGGGCTGGAATGCAGCCACACCCAGAAGTGCAGCATTAATTAGGTTAATTATCACCTGAAGCACTTCCGGTTGGTCTATAAAAAGAGCCTGCAGCCACTACTCAAGGGGCCAGAGTCGGGAGGACGACGACGACGACGACGACGACGACGACAAAGACAAAGACAAAGACAAAGACAAAGACAAAGACAAAGACAAAGACAAAGACAAAGACAAAGACAAAGCTGCCTGGGAGAAGTCGAGGAAGAAGAGTGTGTTTTTGGGTGTTTTTCTTTTTGTGCTTTTAGGACTGTGCTGTAGCTGAGGGACACGGGGAAGACATGATCCCCCAGAGGAAGTACAAATAAATAGTTTTGTTGATTTTCAGCTGTGCCTCCGGTGTCAGTCTGTGTCGGGTTGGTGCCTACCAAGTGCTTCTGCCACAACACGCATTCTGCTAGGCTGCATCTGTAAGATCCCTACCATTTTGCAGATTTCCTCATTTGTTTTACTTTGTCCTAAAGAGATCCTAATTGGTCACTGCGGAATATGCGTTTTGCTACTTCTCCTAATTATTTTTGATCATCCAAGTTTCACGGCCATATAACAACACTGGTCAGACTACTAAGAAAGTATTAATAAAGGCTAAATCAAATAAAAGCTGTCACAACAGTAAATGTCTTCAGAAAATTATGCCTCACATTATATCCAAGATACTAAAACAGATAAATTGGACACACCAATCAATTAAACAGTTAAAAAGTTTGCAGTTTAACATGAAAAATGCAGAGTGCTACACATGAGCAAAAGGAATATCAATTATAAATTAAAGATGGGAGACACTGCCCTGTGGGAAGCAACCTTTGAAAAGTATTTAGGAGATTATGTGACACAACATTCTCATCATCTAAGCGATGTACTGAATTAATGAAAAAGGCAATAAAATATTAGAGTATATCATAAAAACTACTGAATACAAATTGATGAAGTAGTCAGAGTAGAAACTGCACTAGGGAGACTGCATCTGGAGTACTGTATGCATTTCAGATTACAAAACTACAAAAAGACATAGCAAAACTTTAAGCTTTACAGAGGAAAGCAACCAAGTGCATCCTGGGACTTAAGGACATGTGCTACTTAGACAGTCTCAGAGAATTATACCTGCTTTTCTTGAGCAGAGGAGACTACATAGGGACCTAATCCATGCCTTCGAATCTCTTAAAGGCATCAATGAAACAGATCCAGCCAAATTCTTTCAAGTAAATTGTGAATCACATACTCAAATACACTATTGGAAATTAAGAGGAAGTGTATTATAGACTGAAGCCAGGAGGCACTTTTATATTGAAAAGAATTGTTGGAATATGGAACAAACTAACAAGCTGTGTAGTAGAAGCAGAAAACTTCAGATGAATAGATGACTAGAAGAGATATTGGTACATTTTAGCTATTACTTAAATAAATGAGACTGATGGACTGAATGATCTCCTCATGCTTATCAAATTTGTTGAAAACTATTGCATATGCAAACTTCACACAACCTGTTTAACTGGACTAGGTTTCAAACTCAAGTGTCTAAATCAATGAGTATGCACTACACAACTGTTGCTTCCATCTGACCTTACATTGCAAAAACAAATGGTATGGTATGGGAGGTATTTTCTGCAAAAATTAAAATCAGTCAGTCACCAACCTGCTATATCCTAACACAGGGTCACAGGAGCAACTCCCAGCCAGCACAGGGAGGAAACCAATGCAGATACGGGGAGAACATGCAAACTTCACGCAGGGAGGACCTGGAATGCAAACCCAGGTCTCCTTACTGCAAGGCAGCAGCACTACCACTGCGCTACCATGCCGCCCAAAAATTAAAATTAAACTGAAAATGAAAATTGAAATTATAAAATGAAAATGCAGTCTTTTTTTGCAATTTCATTTTCAAAGTCTGCAAGCAAAAATGCTGCAAAAATTAAAAAGAAAATGAAATAACCCCATTTGCGATTTCATTTTCAAAGTCTTCAAGCAGGAATGCTGCAAAAATGAAAAGTAAAACACAAATAAACACTGGTGCCAATGGCTGCTAATTGAATTTTCATTTTTCACTTTGTATTTTTATTTTCAAGTTCTTAACATGCAAATAGTGAGACTCAATGGGAGCAGCTAGGCAATTTTCCTCAATTTTTTGTCCTTCATAGCTGTGGAGCTACTTTGATCAATAAAATACTTCTCACTTCGACTTTGTTTAATTGGTGTGATTTTCATATTTTCACCTCCATACTGTGAGCTTCACAGCAAAAATGTTTCATAAAATCCAAAGACAATGCATAATTGTAGTTCTGAAGAAATTAATGTGCAATGTAATTACAATATTAACTATGACAGAAAGTAGCCTTTATTACATCATAGTTTACATTTATTTACACTGAAGTGAAAACAGGACGCTTTGTATTTTTGTAGCATTATATTGTACCATGGGTGCCGAGCACCATAATGGGTCTTCAGCTGAGGTGTTGGAGAGCCTCGAGGTTCAGACCTGTAACCTGGAGTGTTGTTTACAGCAGCAGTATAGAGATGGAGACAGCTCAGACTGACACCTGGGCAGCTCCACCACTGTTTCTCCATTGGCTAAGGTCCATTTTTCCGGGTGTGTGGACACCGGCGGAGCTTTAGGCTCATGAAGCTGGAGAAAAGTGTGGCAAATGGAGTTGCCACTGACCCCAATTGAACTGTGAGAAGCAGGGCAGGTGGTAAAAATGCACAAGCAAAGCACAAGTTAGATCATAGAAGTGTTGTGAAGCAGCGGTGAAATGAGATCCTCAAAGTTGATGATCCAGTCCTGGAACGCGGTTTGCAGCGTCAGTTCAGTAAACAAAAAATAGCAAAGAAACCAGTACATCTGCATCTCCACACAAGGAGGTTCACCTACAAGCGTACAGCTGACCAGAGTTGAACACGTCTGCTGCACTGAACAACATCACAGGACTTAACATCCCGGTTGTGCCACCAGCCAGTGTAGCACGCAACATCATTGCTGCACCATCTGACAACACAGCACTCCCTAACCCTGCTGAGGTGCTGCAACACCAGCTGCATGACCAAAGTGGCAAAGAAGACCACCTAGCCATTTTGACGAGTTTGTGCACTGTGTGACAGATTAGGGTTTCCTTGCACCCTTGTACCCTCAGACCACACGTCAGACACCAGATAAAAAGTCCAATTATTATTTACTAGCAAAATACCCGCGCTTCGCAGCGGAGAAGTAGTGTGTTAAAGAAGCAATGAAAAAGAAAAGGAAACATTTTGAAAATAACGTAACATGATTGTCAATGTAATTGTTTTGTCACTGTTGTGAGTGATGAGTGTTGCTGTCATATATATATATATATATATATAAATATATATATATATTTACACACACACACATAAACATATATATATACATATCTATACATATACACATATATATATACACACACACATATATACATACATATATATTTATCTACATATATACACATACATATACATACACACATACATACATACACACACATATATACACACAAATACATATATATATACATACACACACACATATATAAACATATATATACATATACATACATATCTACATATATACACACACAGCTATTTCGTATCAGTGCAAGACGCTGCTTGTTAAAACGGATAACTCCCGCTCTTACGTGCAAGTCTGCGTGGATATTATGAACTATCGTATTTGTTCAAGTTCTATTTAAATTTTAAATAGAAGGAATTTTTATTTAGTCGACAGAAATATCTTTGGTAGGAATGGTAAAAACAGACAGGAATATTATTCCTGAATAAATCAACTCAAACCTTAAACAACTTATAATATTTTGCTCTCCATAAAAATATATCCTGTCTAAATTATACAAGTTAGAAATAAAGTAAACGTTAAAAGAACAAACATTCAAATTTCTTTACTCTTATGTAATTTTATATAAAAAATAAACTTAGATTTTAAATATCCCAAAAGATTTTGCTCTCCATAAAAATATATCCTGTCAAAATTATACAAATTCAAATATGAACATGCTGCATAACAAAACCTGGAAATATAAATAAAATGTGTTCCTTTCAGCAATAACAAATCAAATCATTCAGTTGTCTTTGCTCATATGTCATTTTAGAGCTGGACGCCTGGCATCTTTTTTTGGCAACAAGTTCGTTTATGTTTGGTGTGAGGTTCTGTGTTGTGGAGATTCTCAGGATGGACTACAGGTGCTCATCAGTGAGGCGACTCCTGTGTGCTGTTTTGTTAGTCTTTATCACTGAGAAGAGCTTCTCACACAGATATGTGCTACCAAACATGCACAAGGTTCGAGCCGCATGTAGACGGACTTTTTTTGTTCTTCAAAGTCACCAAAGCGCCGTGCGCTCAGTTTATCAGCAAAGTGCGTATTTGGGAACACCGTAGTGACGACTTGGTTCAACATTACTTGGCAACAGGGAAAGTGGGGCAAGTTGCACTGGTGCATTTGTGTCTCCCATAAAAGCAGCTTCACTTGAAATCACTTTGTGATTGTGCACGGGTAAAAACGTCCGCTGAAGTGTCAGATTCTTATTTAATTCTTCTGCTTTCTGTATCTTCTGCATTGCATTCAGGTCTTTCAGGTTACCCTGATGTTTTGTCTCATAGTGCCGTCTTAGATTAAATTCTGTAATTACAGCCACATTAGCTCCACAAATGAGACACACGGGTTTAACGGCAATGTCAGTAAACATATACTCAGCCTCCCATCGGTTTTTAAAGGCTCTATTTTCAGAATCAACTTTTCTCTTAAGCATTGTGTGGGCTAGCTTCGCAATAACTTGCAAGCTAGACTTGATTAACGCGGTAAGTGTTCGGCAAGGCAGCTGAAGCCTGCATTATGGGATCTGTAGTTTATTGTGTTACCAGCGCTTCATATACCCGGGCCATTAATAACAATAATACAGTATATAAAATGATCTCGCGGGCCGGATATAATTACACGCCGGGCCGGATGTGGCCCATGGCCCTTGAGTTTGACACATATGGACTAAATAGAACTTGAAAAGATATATTTTTTCGTACATCGAGCCCGCGTGCTAATGTGGTTTTGCCTGCATGCCTCAATAAGTGACCCTCCCCTCGCTCTTACTTTTTTACCGTTCATCTAATGAATACACTGAGTATGGCTTTACCAAAACAATCATTGATTGCGAACAAAGTATTCATTATTCGAGTATGTAGATCGGGGTATATATATACATATATATATACCCGCGTATCGCAGCGGAGACGTAGTGTGTTAAAGAAGCTATGAAAAAGATTCGTTTCTTACTGCATCAATAAACAGCTCGTCTTCTTCTTTATCTGAGACCTGACACACTGCATGCACAGGTTTTTTTTTTTAACACTGTCTTCCTTTAGCGGGACATTCACTTTTTCCACCGTGTGCTTTGTTTCTGCAGTAGCTGCAGTTATGAATAATATGTTTGTATGTATCAGACACTTCATATTTTTTTGCTGCCTTTTCAATTGTGTAATTCGGTTTTTGTTCAGCGCTCTTCGGAACTGTTGCTTTTTGTCTGTGCACTGCGTCAGTTCACGTGAGCCGCTCGGTGTACATGCATCGAAGGTTCCCAGCTGTGCTGCTGCCATGTCGTGCTATGTCCATGGCTGTATCTAATGCTACCGAAGTCCCGGTACTTAAAACTTTCTCTCGCAGTTTCGCTGAGTTTGTGCCAAACACCACTCTGACCATCTCATTTTCCTCTGCATAAGCACAGTCCTTCACCCGTGAATATTTACCCGTGGCAGTTTGCTATTGGATTGCCGCTGACGGACGGCCTTATATGGGCAGGCACTAAATTACAAACGCCAGCGGCAGCCTGTCTATGAACTTAATTTAAAGTGTAGGTTTACACTGTGCTTTATTTCCGAAGTAGCAGAACTCATGAATATGGTTGTATATGTCACTCGCTCGCTTCTTATTGTTTCGCTGCCTTCTCAATTATATAATGCATGTTTTCATCAGCGCTTTTTGGGCCTCTTCCTGGTTTTCTACGTTCTGCGTGATTACGTGGGAGGCGTGATGATGTCAGACGAAACTCCGCCCCCACGGGTTTCAAGCTCATCTCCATTACAGTAAATGGAGAAAAACAGCTTCCAGTTATGACCATTACGCGTAGAATTTCGAAATGAAACCTACTTTTGTAAGGAAGCTGTAAGGAATAAGCCTGCCAAATTTCAGCCTTCTACCTACACGGGAAGTTGGAGAATTAGTGATGAGTCAGTCAGTCAGTCAGTCAGTCAGTCAGTCAGTGAGGGCTTTGCCTTTTATTAGTATAGATTATAATAATAATGTGCACAAAGCACGCTCCTTTCCACAATTCTCAAATAAATAAACAATACTCAAATAACCAATTCTCCACTCCCAGACGCTTAGCCACCCTGCCTCCCAACTCAGCTCGTCCGTCTGGGATTTCCCACAGTCCTTTATACTCCTTGACCCGGAAGTGTTTGTCCCTCAGTCCATGTGACTTTCTATCACTTCCGGGTCAGGTAAAACTTCTCTTTTTCTTCAACCTGGAAGTACGTCATTCCTCCCGTTCACGTGACCAGGACGCACTTCCAGGTTATAGGGCACATATGAGTATACGAGCTTCTCTACAGCGACTCCTTGTGGTCCCCAAGGTATCCAGCAGGGCTGTGTATAAAAACTACAAAGTCCATGAGGCCCTGCTGGAACTCGGGGCACGTCCATGCTGTCGGGAGAGCTCCTCCTGGCGGCCTGGGGACGAGGGCCGGCAACTCTTGCCGGACATCCATCACAATTCCCCCCCCTTAGCGAAGCCAACTGGGGCGGAACGTCCAGCCCCACGAGGGATGTCCTCCTCCAGGAGGACGCATCAGTCAGACCTTGGCTATGTTGCCTATGCCCCTCAGAGAACCTTGGGGGAACGGTGTATCTTCTGTCCCACCGATCTCCTGTCCTCTGAGGACAGTTTTGCCACACGTGGCACGTGACGACAATTGTAGCACCGACGTTGCCCTCCTGGTAGTCCTCCTCCGCGAGACTGAAAACACCGCGGGAACTCCGTCAGCTCCACCCTTTTCTCCGCCACGGGAGGTTTACTGGCCGCCTCGCTGCTCTCCGCCCTTTTTTCCACCTTGTCAGGAGAGCCATGGTGTATTTCGGGGATCTCCTGCTTACTCTGGGGCCGGCGCACAGCTTGAGTCTCTCTATTGGGAAAAGAGAGCCTCTTTGCTGTTTGCACACCCGTTGACTTTAAAGTAACCAGATGCGGCGTCTTCAGCACCGCATCGCTCCGAGAGACAGCACTTTTCAGCTGCTCTGGTATGATCGCTGCTTCCACCGCCCCTTCTGTCATCACACCACATTCGCTTGTAGGGCTCGTAGTGACTTGGCACCCACTACTAATTAACCGCGGGCCCGTGTCACTCTGTGTCCCCTTATTCTGTACGGTACCGGTAAAACTCACCTGTACCGCCAAATTAATCATGAGGGGAGACTCCCGACCAAATCGCCGTAGGTATTCATCCACCTTTCTTAAAGGCGCTTCAGCCGCTGCTCCCAGCTCCCCAACGATCTTCTTTATTGTTGTCACAACCTGTAAAAATTTGTGCACGGGCTGAAGCAACTTCTCCAGCTCGTGCACGTCCAAAAAGTTACTTAATTCAGCCAGAGGCATGTTCAAGCCATCATTAGCCTTACCCTCCGGCTGGGAGCCAATAAGCACGCCCGCTCCTGGCAGTGCTCCGACAGGTCCCGCAAGGGAGCCTGGGATTTGGAGTTCTTTTATTGGAGGACCGTGGTGCCGCTTTTGGCTGACTGCGATCCGTCTGTATCAATTTATCGACGGACCGATCAGTCATTTCCCGGACCTCCTTACCTTTTTGTAGGGAGAGCGGTGCTTCGCTCTCCTCCCTTTTCCACTTTGGAATAACCAAGTCCATCTTTTCCTGGGTGAAGTCACAAGCAGCTCAACACGGACCTTCTCCTTCCCATAATCTTCCGGGGTGGGTCACGTGTCCTTCGCCGGCACCCGACATGCGGAAGTCCTTCGGGTTACTCGTTTGCCTGAACGAGAGCGCGTCATCGCCTTCGGGTTTATCTTCTGCCTCCTTCAGAGCCTTCGGATGGACATCTGGGAGGTATGTACACGGGACATTTGTTAATTTAAAAAGATTCTCAAGCACACTCCCGTCACATACCTCGTTGGAGACGTCCTCCTCCGGAAATCTCTCCCAAAACGCATAGCCGCTCCATGGTTCCTCTTGAGGACAGGCAATGCCGAGCGCTTGACCTCTGCTGTTGCTGGCGCTCTGCTTTGTCTTCTTCTTCCCCATGACGGACTTGATAAAGGTGAGGTTTCTGGCGATTTTTCCTGTGTGTGTCATGACGCTGTCTTCCCGGGGTATTCTGTCCACAATAATTTTTTTAAATTCAGGTCCTCTGCCAAACTGATGGCCAGAGAATCCTGTCGACTACGCCAACTGTGACAGATTAGGTTTTCCTCGCACCCTTGTACCCTCAGACCACACGTCAGACACCAGATAAAAAGTCCAATTATTATTTATTGTAATAATAATGTGCACAAAGCACGCTCCTCTCCACAATTCTCAAATAAATAAACAATACTCAAATAACCAATCCTCCACTCCCAGACGCTTAGCCACCCTGCCTCCCAACTCAGCTCGTCCATCTGGGATTTCCCACAGTCCTTTATAGTCCTTGACCCGGAAGTGTTTGTCCCTCAGTCTATGTGACTTTCTATCACTTCCGGGTCAGGTAAAACTTCTCTTTTCCTTCAACCTGGAAGTACGTCATTCCTCCCGTTCACGTGACCAGGACGCACTTCCAGGTTATAGGGCACATATGAGTCTATGAGCCTCGCTACAGCGACTCCTTGTGGTCCCCAAGGTATCCAGCAGGGCTGTGTATAAAAACTACAAAGTCCATGAGGCCCTGCTGGAACTCGGGGCACGTCCATGCTGTCGGGAGAGCTCCTCCTGGCGGCCTGGGGATGAGGGCCGGCAACTCTTGACTCACAACTGTTACAAGGAGGTGGAAGTAGTCGTTGGGGACAGTGACTTTGAAGGGGGGCTTATGCAATGGCACATTACAAGTTACCTCAAGTAGGGACGAGTCACCAAAAGATGGAGGTGGCATTTTATCATCAATGGCAACAGCGCCAATAAAAATGGCAACTACAGAGTTGCCCAGGCTTTTCAAAGTAGTGCAGCAAAAGACAAGCAGTTCTTTTAAGGACAGCAAGCCCCCTCAAAGAAGTAAATGCCATTGTGGTACTCTGTGACGCTACACTATAATGATAAAAAAAGCAAATCATCCCTTTTCTACTTCAGTGATTACATCTTGCCACAAGAAGGGGCCTGAGTTGCCTCGAAAGCTTGCATATTGGAATCTTTTTAGTTAACCAATAAAAGGTGTCATTTTGCTTGGATTTTCTCAACTTCAGTGTAAATAAATGTAAATTAAGACATAATAAAGGCTAATTTCTTTTATGTTAAATATTGTAATTAAATTGCACTTTAATTATTTCAGAACTACAATTATGCATGGTCTTTGGATTTTGTGACAGTTTCACTGTGAAGATCGCAGTATGGGGTGAAAAGATCAAAAACACATGAATTAAAAACAGTCAAAGTGAGAATTATTGTGTTGATCTACTGAGTTGGCTATTTATGTAGAAACACAATAAAAGTGAAAAAAAGTTGACAGGTAAACTAGCACACACACACACCGTGCAGGAGCACAAGGCAAAGTAAAGGAGAAAAAAAATGAGGAAAGATGGACAGCAGAAACTGCCTCATGGAGCAATCCCCAACCAGTTCTTTACTAACTGGACAGCATGGGGTCAGTTGTGGATAGTAGCACCAAAAGAGTTGATCACAGATGCAGAAAGTTCAAGAAGGATAAGTTTATAAAATGAAGACTTCCAGATCACGGGAAAGACAAGGGCAGGAGATTTCCAGCGAGAAGCTAAAAGCGATTTAGCTGCAATGGTTGCTGTCATTAAAAGCTTCTGTTGGGAGAGAGAAAGGGAAATTGAGGAAAGAGAACAAATGTCTAGTAGGAGAAAAACTTAAGGGAACAAAAGAATGGGGAAAGAAAGAGTCACAGCTGGATAACATTCCCAGAACAATTGGATAAAAGAACCAGGGACTTTAAGAGGACAGACGTGACATTAGGAGATCTAATGCTAGTCCCATTAGATAATATCTCTGCGGGCTAGTCGACAGTCTATGAACAAATGTAAATTGTATGTGTGCTGGAGGTTAGGTTTCAGGCCAATTTTTGATATTGAGAGTGATGCTTGGTCAGCACAACACAGAGGAGGGGGAAAGGTCATTAGTGGCCTCTATATTTTTGGTAGAGTGTTGAGGGAAGATTGCGGTGGAGCAACTCAGATAAGTATTAATTTGTAACTAAACAAACCATGTTGAATGAAGTAGACAAGCTGCATAAACAGAAAGATGGGGACATCAACCATTACAGATCAAGCTGCATAGACAGACAGATGGGGACATCAACCATTACAGATCTAGTTTTGTATGTGTGTTTGTGTGTTCATTTCTTTCCCTTCATCATAAAGCATATTCTCTAGTAGGGCATACAAGTTGTCTGCTATCTACATTAACATGTTTCTTTGTGTGTGTGTGCGTGTGTGTGTGTGTGCACCGTCATGCGAACATAAATGTATATTAAAATAAATTATGTGGTGATTCAATCATTAGGGGGATTGAAGTGCAGGTGTGCTCCAGAGAGAGAGAGTCTTGCATGGTGTGTTGCCTTCTGGGTGCACAAGTGGGAGACCTCCCTGGAAGGGTGGATAGGCTCTTGGCCATAGCGGGGGTGGATCCAGTTGTCATTGTCCATGTTGGAACAAATTACATACATAAGGGTAGTCTGTCAGTTCTGCAATCCAAAGTCAAAGAGTTAGGTGCCAAGCTGAGGAGCAGAACCGACAAGGTGGTTTTCTCCAAAGATCTGCCTGTGCCATGCGCCAGTCCAGGTAAGACTGAGGAGAACAGAAAGCTTAACGCATGGCTCAAATCTTGGTGCAGGGTAGAAGGGTATAGGTTTATAGGGCATTGGGACTCCTTTTGGAACAGATGGGACCTGTTCCACCATGACGGAATCTGAACTGGAGGGGCATCAATGTATTGGGGAGGCATATGAGTAGGCTAGTCGAGGATTGTTTAAACTAGGGAATTGAGGGGCAGGGAGTTTAGGATAGGCCAGGTTTAGATCTATACACGGAGGAAGAAACAACGGTGTAGTAATAAAAATGTTTTAGTAATGTAAATTCTAAGCAAACATTTAAATGTAGAAGGAGTAGCACATTAAAAATAGCTTGCCTTAATGTTAGAAGTATCAAAAATAAGTGAGTTGGAGTTGGAGCAGAGCATAAGTATGATATAGCAATAATGGAAACCTGGCTAAATAACAAAGATGGGGATGAGTGTAACATACAGGGATACACATTTTGTAGGAAGGATAGACAGAACAAAAAGGGAGGTGGGGTTGCTGTTTATGCCAAACAGAATTTAAATGTAAGTCCTTTTCAGTTGGACGATAAGCCCCATCTTAGTGAGGATATGTGGCTTCGCCTGGAAAATATTAGGAAAAGAGGTCTTAATTTAGGAGTGTGTTATAGACCACCAAATTTAGACAGTAATTTCAACACAAATCTTTTTAGTAATATCAAAAAGGCAAGTTTACAGGAAGATATTATAGTCATGGGGGACTTTAATTATCCAAATATTAACTGGGATAACCTTGCAGATGGAGGAGCACAAGGGCAGGAGTTTTTACAAGTAATTAGTGACTGTTTTTCAACACAGTATGTTAAAGCATAAACACGGGGTGAAGCCTGTCTGGATTTAGTATTTTGTAATAATCAAGAAAAAATTGAGGGTGTAGAGGTGATTGAACCACTAGGGTCAAGTGACCATAATACAATACAATTCTCGGTATTTTGTAAGAGTACAGATGCAAAGACTAAAATTGTTAAGTTGAACTTTGGTAGGGTTAATTTTGACCAGATGCAACAATGTCTAAGTAGGATAAACTGGGATAAGCTTTTAAGTGTGGAGACAGTCGAGAAGCAGTGGAACAGGTTTAAAAATGTTTTACCGGTAATGCAGGACAGATACATACCTAAATTTGGAATTAATAGGAAGCTAAAAAAAACTCCACAGTGGATTAATAAAGATTTAAAAAAGAAGTTCCAAAGGAAAACACTGTGTTATAAGGCATATACTGTAAGACTAATGACTGCAAAGTGAATCATAGAGCATATGAGAACATGAGGGCAACCATTAAGAAGGATATCAGGGAGGCTAAAAGACAGTTGGAGAGGAATATAGTAGATAAGGCGAAAGAAGACCCTAAGAGATTCTTTCAGTATTTTAGTAGTAAAAGAATAGTCAAGGAGGAGGTCAAGTGCATCAGAAATAATAAAGGGAAGTTAAAAGATACAGACAATGAAATAGTGGATACCCTAAACTTGCATTTTTCTGAGGTGTTTACAAGTGAGCAAGTGGATAACCTCCCAGAGGTAAACGCAACTACTAAGGAGGTACTGAGGGATTTATAAATTGTAGAGGGAGAAGTGCTGATCAGATTAAATAAGATGAAATCAAACAAATGACCAGGACCAGATAATATTTATCCCCAAGTTCTTAAGGAGACTAGAGAGTACATATATAAACCCTTGACACATATTTTTAGGAAGTCACTGAACACTGGAGAGATTCTGAAGGACTGGAAAATGGCAAATATCATCCCATTATATAAAAAGTTTGACAGGGTAGATTCAAGCAACTATAGGCCAGTAAGCTTAACATGCATCACAGGCAAATTAATGAAAGGAATTACTAAGGATTAGATTGAGCAACACCTGGAAAGGACAGGAGCTATTTTGAACAGTCAGCATGGGTTCAGAAGAGGGAGGTCGTGT
Organism: Polypterus bichir lapradei; assembly: GCA_026402145.1. Lineage (NCBI taxonomy): Eukaryota > Metazoa > Chordata > Cladistia > Polypteriformes > Polypteridae > Polypterus > Polypterus bichir. The sequence goes on along the minus strand of JANRMT010062806.1, from coordinate 14,658,695 downwards.
TTTACTAACATGCTGGAATTCTATGAGGAGGCAACAAAAGGATAATATCAAAGTGGAGCATATGATATTATTTATCTTGACTTTCAGAGAGGTTTTGATAAGGTGCCACATGAGAGGTTGGGCATCAAATTAAAAGAAGTGGGAGTTCAGGGTGATGTTTTTAGATGGGTGCAGATTTGGCTCAGACACAGAAAACAGAGGATGATGGTGCGAGGAACCTCATCAAAATTGGCCAATGTTCCACAGAGGTCAGTGCTAGGGCCGCTGCTATTTTTAATATATACAAATGATTTACACAGAAATATAAGTAACAAGCTGGTTAAGTTTGCAGATGATATGAAGAAAGGTGGATTAGCAGATAATTTGGAATCCGTTATTATCATTACAGAAGGACTTGGATAGCATACAGGCTTGGGCAGATGAAATTTAATGTCAGTAAATGTAAAGTATTACACATAGGAAGTAAAAATGTTAGGTTTGAATACACAATGGGCTGTTGGAAAATCAAGAATCACCTTATGAGAAGTATTTAGGAGTCATAGTGGACTCTAGGCTATTGACTTCCTGACAGTATTCAGAAGCCATTAAGAAGGCTAATAGAATGTTAGGTTATATAGCACAGTGTGTAGAGTACAAGTCCAAAGAGGTTATGCTCAGCCTTTATAATGCACTGGTAAGGCCTCATCTTGAGTACTGTGTCCAGTTTTGGTCTCCAGGCTACAAAAAGGACATAGCAGCACTAGAAAATGTCCAGAGAAGAGTGACTAGGCTGATTCCAGGGCTACAGGGGTTGAATTATGAGGAAAGATTAAAAGAGCTGAACCTATACAGTTTAAGCAAAATAAGATTAAGAGGCGACATGATTAAAGTGCTTAAAATTATGAAGGGAATTAGTAAAGTGGATCGAGACTGTTATTTTAAAATGAGTTCATCAAGAACACAGGGACACAGTTGGAAACTTATTAAGGATACATTTGACACAAACATTAGGACGTTTTTCTTTACACAAAGAACGATAGACACTTGGAATACGCTACCAAGTAGTGTTGTAGACAGTAAGACTTTAGGGACTTTTCGAAACTTGATGTTTTTTTGGAAGAAATAAGTGGATAGGACTAGCGAGCTTGGTTGGGCTGAATGGCCTGTTCTCGTCTAGAGTGTTCTAATGTTCTAATTTAGAAGTACTGCCAAAATGCAGAACTCATTCGATTCCCACAGCCTCATCTAAAAGCACCCTCTCTCACCATCAATCAAGTAGGTCCTTAAGGTCGTGGGATCGAGCAGCTGTGGAGCATCTGTTGGCAAAGAAAGATTTGTGCATAGAATTCACACTAAAGCATGGCGTACAGAAAAATGTCAAAATGTGCGTATCTGAAAAAATTCAGATGCACAAAACCATGCGTAAGCCAACTTCCGTGCACTTCTGCTACATAAATCCCGGTCTGCATGAAATTTAACTCTCACGCCTGTTGCCTCTCTCAGACTCCTCCCAGAATTACACCTCTTTGAATATGCAAATCAATATAAATATTCCCTTAAGTACAGCATTCTGTGAAAAGACAATGGCAATATCACGGGGAAAAAAGAATTTCAGGGAATGCCAAGTGGAGGTAATAAAAAACACTATTTGTTTGTTTAAGCTGTTGTATAAACAACAAAAGGAGGTTGATCGAAAGTTCAAGTTCAGAAAGTCAAACAGTGCCCAAAATAAAAAAGAACTTGTCAGATATTAAAATTATAGCCTGCCGTCTGAGTGTCATATGGAAGCTTATTAGGGTACAGAGAAAAGAAAAAAAATAGGTTCACAATGGAAAAAAAGCTTGAAATGTCAACTTAAATCTTGAAATTTCCACTTTAATCACATAGTTTATTTTGTCACTAAAGTAGAACGTCATAAACTTCATCTTAAAATCTTTTTATTTTACTAGTTTGTCAAATCCCATCACAACTAAAGTAGCACGTTAAATGCTTAGTATTCTATTTGTTCTTCTATGTACTCTATCTGTGTGAATCAGTACGTGCTTCTTAAACGGATTTTCTCTTACGCTGACAGGACACATAAAACTTTACATTCATGATATTACAGTTCTCTGAAAAATGTAAATACTAAGATGTATACTTGATATCATTTTCATTGATGAAATTAATTAAAGCATGCATTAAACATAGGGCTACAGTGGTGCAGGGGTAGTGATGATCTGGCACCCCATCCAGAGATTGTTCCTGCCTCCCGCAAGATGCTTACTGCGCTGTGCGCGACCCTCGACGAAATAATTTATTGCAGCAGTACTGTCTCTTTCAAACATATTAACCCCTAATTCCCCTTCATTTTCTTTCTCCAAATAACCAATTGCCACACAATCTGCTCTTTAATAAAAGTCAAGCTATCTATAAGCTTAGAACACTGATTCTTCAGAACTTTTAAGGAACATTGAAATATCTTCGTAGTACATGTTTAATTATTCCATCCATCTATCCATCCAGGGTCGTGCCAGTCCCAGCAAGCATACAGCCTTAGGTACGAAAAATCCCTGAACAGGGCTCCAGATCATCACTAGCTGTAGCCGCCAAAGTATAAGGCGAGTCCAAGCACGGGTAAAACGCATGCCGAAAGAAATCTCTCAGTCCAAAAGTTCATTTTAAAAATATTTAGTGAAAATTAAAAGCAAATAATCCACACAAGAATAAAGAGAAAAAGTTGTTACACACATAGAATAAAAGGCAAAAAAAGGAAAACTGTATCTTCTCTAAACTTAGCTTTGCTTGAGAAACTTTAGTTATTTCTGTATTTAAAAGTTCTTTACTTCTTTTTCTGTACATAAAGATTCTTAATTTTTTCTTCTATACTTAAAGATTCATAGTTTCTTTTTCTGCACGCTTTAAACGTACGGCACAGCACTAAAATTAAGTGTTCTGTCTTACATGTTACTTCACACACTCAAAAGGCACATAGGCACGGTTTAAAACCATGTGCCCTCTACACCTTACACATGGTAAGGCTGATCACTAACTGAGAATAATGTTTAGTCAGTTCTACTTATGGGGGTTATAGGAACCTCCCATAGATTATGCATTGTCATTTAGTAAAACATTTATGAATCTTATGTAACTAGGAAATGGCTCTTACACTAGCACTGTCCACTGTGTCCACACGTTTAATTAATAACAGTATACATTATTTAAATGAAGTTAAAAATGTATCTTAATAATGTAATATATTTACTTTACTGCATTTCATCTTAAAATTGATATCAAGAGCTCCAAGAAGATAACGCCTGGAAATCTAAATCGACTTAGAAGCCAGTCGTCATCATCTGTAAAAATACGCTATCTTCTATTGAATTGGCAAAATTCTTATTTTTCTATAAAATGGTAAAATAACAACAACAACAATAATAATAATAATAATAATAATAATAATAATAATAATAATAATAA
>JANRMT010062806.1:14521636-14651272 GCA_026402145.1 Polypterus bichir lapradei | reverse complement strand
CAAACACGTGCAGCAATCTCCTCCTCCCCCTCCCCAGCAGGCACGTGCTCGCTCGCTCTTGCTCTCTCTCTCTCTCTCTCTCTCAGCTCAGCTCAGGCAGGCAAGGGAAACTGGCTTGTTCGTATACCGAGTGTGTGGTTGTGAACCGAGGCAAAAGTTTGGCGAGCTTTTTGGCCGTGAACCGAGTTGTACGTGAACCGAGATGTTCGTGAACCGAGGTTCCACTGTATAGTGATACTCATACAGTTCAGAGCCTTAGCTAGTGTACTGAAGCTTTATCAGTAGTAGTTTAAAGTGGCTAATAGATTTAGTGACAAAAGCTGTTTTTTTTACAAAGAATTGAAATGTAGGAATCATTTTGATATTATTAAAAAAAATTCCACAATAGAAAAACAGGTAAGAAATTAATAGAAATTCAAGATTTCCTCAGATCTATATTAATTATGTCTACATATCCATCCCACTATATCCTAACTACAGGGTCACAGGGGTCTGCTGAAGCCAATCCCAGCCAACACTGGGTGCAAGGCAGGAAACAAAACCCCAGGCAGGCTCCAGCCCACTACAGGGCAAGCACACACACACACTAGGGACAATTTAGAATCGCCAATGCACCTAACCTGCATGTCTTTGACTGTGGGAGGAAACCGGAATACCCGGAGGAAACCCACGCAGACACGGGGAGAACATGCAAACTCCACGTAGGGACGACCCGGGAAGCGAACCCGAGTCTCCTAACTGCAAGGCAGCAGTACTACCCACTGCACCACCATGCTGCCTGTCTACATATATAGGTAGCAAAAGTAACCATGAACCTATGACAGCAAGGCTAAATGAGCTAGATTCAAAATATAAAAATATATAGAGAAAGACTATGAAAGTTAACAGCTTCTTGTGAAATAAACCACAATTAGGAACAAAACCTCAAAACAAGAGGAAAAAAAAGATTAAAATGTAACCAACATGTTAAAACAGTTTCTTCTTTTTTAATGCTTAATTTCCTCACAAGTGATACATTTATCAATGTTGTAATATCTGGCAGTCTTAAATACGGATGTTTCCAAAACATTTTCAAACTAGTGCAATCACAATCTTTCAAAAAAGTGAAATAAATAGTTACAAAATAAGAGCCAAATGACATAGGCATAATAGTTAACAGGAATTTTTCTTTTCAGACCTGGTGGAAAAAAAGTAAAACACAACTGATAATCTGTTGCTTTGTATTAAATAAAGTAAGATTTCACATCTGTTATAATACATAATGTATTAATGATGTATGTTTCAAGAAATAACAAATATCTCATTGTTGTGGCCCTGGGAGACACCCTAAAAGAAAACTCCAGTTCCCTGCACAGAATCCTTCCCACCTGCCATGTTTTCCCATCTTCCCCTTAACCAACTGGAAACCCCCAGGCACTCTGTTCAGGGTACCACCCTATTTCCTCCTTGTAGCAACAATCATTTTCCTGATGGCAGTCCTCTGTGCTGCTACTCCTATACCCCCCCCATTCCGCTAAACTCAACAGTCCCCCGGCCAGGAAGTTAGACTACCTCCTCTTCAGAAATTCCTTGACCTCAATCTCAAAATCCTGATTGTCCATCCTAGATGCCTTGCAAGGGTGTCGGGACTTGGCTGCACACATCTGTGGTGACTTTAAAGTACAGTAAACCATGAACTGCATGTCCACCAATATCCTTTATCATGCATATAGGATATGTTTTCCTCACTTGCTGGTGGTGAGTGCTTTTTAAAGATAGATCTGGCCCAAGCATATTTACAGATGGAAATAGAGGAGTTATCTAAAAAGTACTTCACAATTAATATTAACAAGGGACACTTCCATTATAACAAACTGGCTTTTGGAGTTTTGTTTGCTCCTAACATGTAGCAGAGAGCAATTGATCAGGTGTTGTAGGGCATCCCTGGTACTCAGTGTTACTTCAATGATAATAATTGTGATTGGTAGTGGTAACAGTGAACATTTAGGAAACCTTGAAGCAGCACTTACTACACTGGCAGAATTTGGACTGAGAGCCAATAAAAGTATATGGCAATGCTTTAAAGACTTCATAGAGTACTGTGAACATTATATTGATAAGAATGATCTCCATAAATCCCTGGACAAGATTTATGTCACCCTGAAGGCACCTTAATCTGAAAATGTGACACAGTTATGTTCTTTCCTGTGCCTTGTAAATTACAACCAACAATTTTTGCAAAATCGTTTAACTAAACTAAACTGTTTTCTTCAGGAGAAAAGTAATTGGGAATGGTTCAAAGACTGAAAACGCATGTAAAACAGCCAATTGATTACATCTGATAAAGTGTTGAAAAATCTGAATCTAAAGTTGCCATTGCACCTGGTTTGTGATACATCACCATATGGTGTTGATCCTGTTTCTCTCTCACAAGATACTTGATGGCACAAAACAACCAACTGCTTTTGCATAAAGGTACCTAAGTCCTACGAAAAAGAATTATGCACAGATATACAGAGAAGGTTTAAACCTATTGTAGGCGATGAAGAAATGTAATCAATATTTATAACATTTCACTTATTATCAGCTCTTAGTTGATATTTTCAATCCTGTTAAGTATGTTCTGACCTGCGGTACTCTTACAATGACTGTAGCACACTTACAACAATGGGCTTTATTTTTAGGTGGCCATGACTATCAAATTGAATTCAGAGGCAGAAAACAACACGAAAATGCAGATGGACTTTCATGCCTACCATATGAGTTTAAATGAGGTAAAAACCTTTCTGATCCAACTGAAATTTTCCACCTAACACAAATGGAGCCCTTACCCATTAGAAAGTGTTCAAATTCAAAAAGAGACAAGTCAAGATCTCACTATGGCCAAATTATTTAACTTGATAATAAAAAGGCTGGTCTTCTAGAAGTGAAGCTGACTTTCCTAAAAATTCACATTGAGTATTAGTTTGTCAAGGATGCGCTATGGGGGGTTCAAGAGAGATTGTGCCACCAAAGCTTCATACAAAAATATTGAGTCAACTTCATGAAGTTCATTTAGGTGTCATAAAGATGAAAAGCTTACCCTAAAGTTACAAGTAGTGGCCTGGAATCGACCTTCAACTCACACACAGGATTCCAGCAGACTCAGCGATGGCTTGAAAACTCTTCTCTTCATACCTGAGAATGGCCAAGCTCCATCTGGCAATTACTTCACACTGACTGCACAGGACCTTTCCATGATAGAATGTTTCTTATTGTGGTTGATGTACATTCAGAGTGGTCTGTTTTTTTGCAGTGAAAAAGGCCACATTATCTAAAACAGTAGATATACTATGCATCTTTTTTGCATGTACAGGACTTACAGAACAAATAATCACAATGGAACTCAGCTTACATCAGTCGAGTTCCAGGCATTTGTCAAAAAGAATGGAATTTAGCAATTAAACACATCACCTCTGTTCCTTACCATCCTGGTATCAAATGATTTAGCTGAATGTTTTACTCAGTCTTTCAATCTATGAAAGCCATGGAAAAGAAAAATGTATCTCTACATAAGCAAATTGCAAAATTCCTTCTAGCCTATCGAAAGACAACTCACTCAACCACAATTTAGACTCCAACAATGCTTTTCTTGGGAAGAAGCTTGAGATCACCTTTGGATCTGCTGAAGCCTAATTTGCATAAACATGCAAAAGAAGCAGTCCTTCCAAAGCCAAAAACAAGGCAAGCTTAAAACATTTGAATTTGGACAAAACATGCTTGCCACAGACTACCAACACTCAAATCAGAAATGACAACCTGGTAAGATTGTATCACGGGGTGGTCCACTGACATGCAAACTGTAGGTGTGGCATGATACAGTCTGGCTCAGACATATTGACCATTTGTTAAATGCACAAGCTCAGGATGTAACAGTACAAGACATTGCTGAGGAGCTGATTATTCCTCGGGATGAGTTTACTTTTTTAATACCTAATATATTTCTTGCTGCAGGTGAATCTCAGCCACAAGAATCTGCCAAGTCAGCCTCGTCTCAAATGCCTGCTCCACCTACACTAGAAAGATTTTTTCCTGAGAGAAATCGTAAACCTCCTGAAAAGCTGATCTTTTAGTTGACGTTAAAGTACAAAATACTTAAGAGTTCTGTTAGCTTTGGTAAATGGGGTTTCACAATATATAAAAATTTTGTATAGATACATACATTTAAGTTTTTTTTCCATATATTTGTTTGGCAATTAAAAAAAAAAAAGTACTGTTACACAAGCTGGGGAGATTAAATATTATATGTATGTAAAAATGTAATACTAAATATAGGGACTACTTTATGTTACAAAAGAATTGCATAAAATAGGTGGTGTGCCTGCACCTTGGTATTAATACACACATGTTTTTCCTGGAACTTGATATACTCGTATATACATGTATATCGTCAGTAAGTAAAAATGGAAAATATGCAAGATTGATCAAATGCTGAATAAATGTCTCTCTTTATTAATGCATTGGTTTACTGTTGTTGTAAGTGTAAAAACACAGGATTATTCCAACCAATTTCATTATTTCATTATGGCAGTGTAAAACAGAAAACCTAACAGTCAGATTATTCTGAAGGTGGGATGTGGGCGAAGTTTTAGTAGGGGGAGGTTTAAAAAGAAAGAAAGTAATGAGTGGTCCAGAATCTAGGGAAAAGTGTTAGTGGCAATGCAGCTCATAGCTGAACAGAGGAAGAAAAGGGCAGTTTGGCATAATCTGAACTATGAATGAGTCAGGATGGTCGACACTGTTGAAGGAAATGGAAATGAGGAGGATATAATGGAGTTTGAGGAATGGAATAAAGTGCAAGAGGGTAAAAAAAATAGGAACAAACAAGAATATTATGATGAAGACAGGGAACAATGCTCAGTACAGAGAAAAGTGATAGAAGAGGAATTCAATGTTCTATTTAAGTTTAAGCAAGGGAGTGAAATGGATACATTAAGTACAACAACACCAATACATTAATAAAGATAATAGGAGATATCAGTATATCACAAATCATGCGCCATGGTAAAGTGTTGGTTGTTTGTAAAAAATCTGCGCAAAGGGACAAGGCAATGAAAGTACAATTTATTAGTAAAAGGGAGGTACTGTGATTGAAAAAAAAACTATTAGAAGAAAGAATTGGAGTTAGGGAAGTGATCATTGGAGTTCCACCTAGTGGAAATGTAGATGATCTGAAGAAAAATTGGTGACAGAGGCAGTGGCGTAACTAGAGTTCACGCCGCTCAAGGTGGGGCGGTGGTTCAATTTACTGCCCTCCAACATATCTGATTATGTTAACCTATTTAAATAGAAAATTAAAATGATGTATAGAGAAAAATTAAGATACATTTTGCATAGATTTATTCATATATAGAGAAACAGTAATAATTTTTCACATATATTTATTTATAAGCATTAACTAGACAAGAATATAGTATAGACGCACTGATAAGCCGTGTTCTGATTATTAGTTTAATATAATTGCGCTGTGAAAACCACAACCAGTGTTGTGTACAAGTGATAGGTGGGGATGTTTTCTGTGCAGACCAAGAACGCATTTGGATTGATAATGAAACAAAATTATAAATTGTAAATTAGTTGTTTATTTTCCTAGAAATTATTATTGGTGTGATGTTTATGTTTATTTCTGTTATTGCCTCATAAATTTCAACTGCTGTGTCTGATGCCATCACAGAAGGACAGTCTGAAAATTATTTTTGAAGAATTTGTGGATAAAAATCAGAGAATTTAACTTTTTTCATTCATGAGTGATATTTTTCCGAAACCTGCTGCTTACACACAAATTGTACTGAACCTTTTGGCCAATAATGCCACCCCAAAAATGTTCCTCCTGGGGCGGAGTGCCCCCTCCGCCTGCCCCTAACTACGCCACAGGACAGAGGTAACACAGTTGAAAGCATTGAGGAATAGAGAAAAGGTACATAGCACTTTTATTTTCCTAATGTTTCATTGTTCAGTTTTACCAGATAAAGTGATGATTTGGTTTATGTGCTTTAGAGTCAGAGCATATGTGCCTCCACTGCTTAGATGTTTCAAATGTCAGAAGTATGGACACATAGCAGCAATATGTAAAGGTAAGCAGAGATGTGATAGATGTGGAGGAGGACAAATATATGAACAGTGCAGGCAAGAGGAATCAAGCAAGGTGGAGCTCATACTGTTGCTTATAGGGCGTGTGCAATCAGGAACAAAGGCCAAGGAGGTGTAGCAAATAAAGGCACATAATATTACATAGACTTTGTAATTAAAGGTTATGATTGTATACAAAATGGAAGAGGGGTAGGTTGTTTGTCAATTTTTGTCAATGGGGGTTTACAACATTGAGAATTGAAAAAGGGTAGATTGAGATGGTAAGATTAATATAATTATTGTATATAAGACAACAGACAATAAAATGAATATAAGAAATAGACAATATAGACGGCAGCAAAAATATGTGTATCTAGAAAAGGAACAAGGCCAAAACAGAAACTAGTACCATGATGACCATTGGAATGTGGAGAAGCAACAGGGAATCAAAATAAGGCATTTAGACTGTTAAAGGAACACACATTTTTCATACATCAATTGAATATATTAAAAAACACAAGCAATTGAGCAATTGTTATGAAAACAATTAGGAAAGCAGCACAAAAATACTAGTGTAACTTTTGTGGCTAAGTAGGACTGTAAACACCTGTTGATAAAGTTTAGGGGATGATTAAAAGAATGCAAGATATTAGCAGGAAGGCTAAATATCCAGTGCTATATGAAGAGCAGAAAGCTACAGTATCAAATATGGAAAAAGCAAAGATGTTAGTGACTACATTTCATAAAGGACACTGCTCAGCCAATATACTGTAGCTGTTAAAGGGAAGAGGAAGAAACAGGATACATTGGCATGGAATATGGAAGCATTAGGTATGACTGACCTGAAGATGGATGGAGAGGTTATGTATACACTGAATAAAGTGTTTACCATGACTAAATTGAATTGTGTACTTTGATGGGTTAAAAAGACCTCACCTGGGAAGAATCAGATACATTATGTCATGTTGCCTAATTTGAGTAGAAGAGGAAATTATTTTGAAATTCTTTAATCATGTATTGGAAAGAGGGAAACTACCAGAATCGTGGATGTAGGCAGTTTTTACACCAATACGCAAACCTGATAAAGATCCTCCTAATCCAGTAAGTTACTTACCAAAAGCATTAGCCTCACATTTATGAAAGACCATGGAAAAAAATATACAGAAAGAAGAGGTGGTGGTCAAAAATAAGGGTGTGTTCAAAAGAGGAAGAAGAACTATGGATGCAATTTTGAGGAAAGCTCAAGCAAAAAAGTGTAGTAGTTGTATTTTTTGATGTAAAATGATACACATGATATGATGTGGAAGAAATGATTGATTATTAGATTATATAAAGTGGGAATAAGAGGTAGGATAATAAATAGGATAAAAGACATTTTTATTGGGAAATCTTTTGTGGTGAGAATAAGCAAGTCTCTGTCTAAATAAACATGTTGTGGAAAATGAAACTTATCAGGGTAATATCATTAGTCCATTATTATTTTCAATAATGATAAATGATCTATGTTCTGATACAGAGAGTAGTATTTGAGTATGTTTATTTGCAGATGATTGTGCTATTTGGATAAAGGCTAGAAATGTAAATTTCATAATGAGGAAGCTTCAAAAGGAAATCATTGAAGTCGAGGAATAAGCACAGAAATGAGGAAATTTAGGATTTCTGCAGAAGAATCTAAAGTAATATACTTCACAAGAAGAAGAGTGGGACAGCAGTTAAAAATAAGACTTTATTGTAAGGAATTGGAAATGGTGGATAATTTAAAATATTTAGGAATCTGGCTTGAAGGAAAGACTTACTCAGTCAATTCATATTAAGGAAATAATTAAAAAAGTAAAAAGGTGATAAATGTAATGAGATTAATAGGTACAGGATTGGGGAGCTGATAGGAAGTCCTTAGAAACAATATATATTGGATTAATAAAGTCATTAATTGATTATGGTAGTATGTTCAATTACTCAGCTACACATAGTATGCACAAGAAGGTGGACATGATACAAAGACAAGCTTTAAGGCTAATTTGTGGATGGCAGTAAGGATGACATTGGTAGCAGCAATGCAGCTGGAATTGGGAGAGACACCTCTTGAACTAAGAAAAATACAGCTTGCATTAACATATTAGGTGAACCTACAAGGACATGGTGAAAACCATCCGTCTAAATGGTTGATAGAACCAATCTGGGAAAAAAGAGAAACAGAAAGTTAGAAACTTTGCTTGGATTACTGAGGAATTAGAAACAGGACATTACACTAAATTAATGAGTGGTGTAGTGCCTTATTCTGAGGTGCCTACATGGACGTAATAATACAAGCCCTATTTATGATTAAAATTATGGGACTTCACATATATTTTGTGTGGATCTCTGCACATGTTGACGAGGACGGGAGTAATAAAGCAGATGTTGGCAAAAGAAGCAACAGGAAGGGTGGAAGTGGATAGCCTTTGAGAAAGGAGAAATGAAAAGCATAGTAAAAACTGAAATTAGAAGAATAAGGAAGAGGCAGTGGGATGAAGAGAAAATGTAGATATTTGTATAACATTCAGAAAGAAGTGGGATGGTCAAGAAATGTAGGAAAGAACAGAAGGGATAGATGGTATTATCAAGATTAAAATTTGGGCAAAGTAAATAAAATAATTTGTTTTTAATGAAGACAAATGTTGATGAGAGGAGTCAAACATGTACTGACAGAGTATCCAATACATACTCATGAGAGAGAATGGTGGTCTTTACAGGTGGAAAGGAACAAATTACAATTTTATATTAATAATATTCTTCAGAGGGGTTCTCGCAATTACAGGTTTAAATATATGCAACAATACAGGCCTTTTTTATTGAATATGATACTTGCTTAATTATTTTTGGGTGGAGATTGTTTATGTGTTAAAACAGATATCCTGACACACACTCCAGTTCAGAAGATGGTGGTAATGCACCTGATAGCTGCTTGCCAGTTGTCATAATACCAAAGAAGAAGAAGAAGAGTTTTTTGTGTGTGTGTGTGCGGTCATTCATTTATTGATTCATACTCACGTTATGTTCTTTGTTAAACTGAAAGAAGCACTGTGTAAGTTAATATAATAATAGGCAAACGTTGGATCATTCATTCCATGTATATCGGTCCCTACTGTAAACTGGGGCAAGGGAACTCAAGAATAGGGTTTTACCCCTAAGCAGGCAGGATGTTCTGGTCACTGTACCTTCACTTGACTGGAAATGCTGAAGGAGAAGCTCCCCTGAGTCATTCCAACCACAGCACAGAGAAAGGCAGGAAAAGTAAAACTAGGGGCTCATCCAGGATATTTTCTGCCAGCATTGGTGAGTGACACAAACCTTGTAAGACTGAAAGAGATCTGACATGTTCTCTGAGTGTGCAACTACAGTATTGGGATTGTAAATGGCAGCAAAGGTATGGATAGATACTAAGCCCAAAGCAGAGTATTTTAGTAATATCAAATAGGCACGTTTACAGGGAGATATTACAGTCATGGGGGACCTTAACTATCCAAATATTAACTGGGATAACCATACAGATGGAGAAGCACAAGAGTAGGAGTTTTTAAAAGTAATCAGTGACTGTTTTGTAACACAGTATGTTAAAGTACCAATACGGGGTGAAGCTTGCCTGGATTTTGTATTTTGTAATAATCAAGATAGAATTGAGGGTGTAGAGGTAATTGAACCACCAGGGTCAAGTGACCATAATATAATACAATTCTCAATATTTTGTAAGAGTGCAGATGTAAAGACTAAAATTGTTAAGTTGAACTTTGGTAGGGCAAATTTTGAGGACATGCAACAAAGTCTAAGGTGGATAGACTGGGATAAGCCTTTAAGTGTGGAGACAATCGAGGAGCAGTGTAACAGGTTTAAAAATTTTTTACATGTAATGCAGGACAGATACATACCTACATTTGGAATTAATAGGAAATTTAAAAAAACTCCACAGTGGATTAATAAAGATTTAAAAAAAGAAGCTGCAAAGGAAAAAACTGATTTATAAGGCATAAAAGACTAATGACTGCAAAGTGAATCGTAGAGTATATGAGAACATGAGAGCAACCATTAAGAAGGATATCAGGGAGGCTAAAAGACAGTGGAGAGGAATATAGCAGATAAGGCAAAATAAGACCCTAAGAGATTCTTTCAGTATTTTAGTAGTAAAAGAACAGACAAGGAGGAGGTGACGTGCATCAGAAATATTAAAGAGGAATTAAAAGATAGAGACAGTGAAATAGCGGATGCTCTAAATTTACATTTTTCTGAGGTCTTCACAAGTGAGGAAGTGGATAACCTCCCATAGGTAAACAGGACTGCTAAGGAGATACTGAGGGATTTGGAAATTGTAGAGGGAGAAGTACTGCTCAGATTAAATAGGCTGAAATCAAACAAATTACCAGGACCAGATAATATTTACCCTCAAGTTCTTAAGGAGGCTAGCGAACATATATAAACCACTGACACATATTTTTATGAAGTCACTGCGCACTGGAGAGATTCTGAAGGACTGGATAATGGCAAATTTCATCCCATTATATAAAATCTAAGCAATTATAGGCCAGTAAGCTTAACATGCATCACAGGAAAATTAATGGAAGGAATTATTAAGGATAAGATTGAGAAACACCTGGAAAGGACAGGAGTTATTCTGAACAGTCAGCATGGGTTCAGTGTTTTAATAACAAGTTGGAATTCTATGAGGAGGCAACAAAAGAATGCAATCAAAGTGGAGCATATGATATTTATTTATCTTGACTTTCAGAAAGCATTTGAAAGGAGCCACATGAGATGTTGGGCATCAAATTAAAAGAAGTGGGAGTTCAGGGTGATGTTTTTAGATAGGTGCAGAATTGGCTCAGACACAGGAAGCAGAGGGTGATGGTGCGAGGAACTTTATCAGAATTGGCCAATGTTAAAAAGAGTGGTGTTCCACAGGGGTCAGTGCTGGGGCCGCTGCTATTTTTATTATATATAAATGATTTAGATAGGAATATAAGTAACAAGCTGGTTAAGTTTGCAGATGATATGAAGATAGGTGGATTAGCAGATAATTTGGAATCTGTTATATCATTACAGAAGGATTTGGATAGCTATACAGGCTTGGGCAGATTTGTTGCAGATGAAATTTAACGTCAGTAAATGTAAAGTATTACACATAGGAAGTAAAGATGTTAGGATTGAATACACAACGGGTGTATTCTACAGTAGAGTACTCCTTATGAGAAGGATTTAGGAGTCAAAATGGACTCTAAGTTATCGACTTCCCGACAGTATTCAGAAGCCGTTAAGAAGGCTAACAAAATGTTAGGTTATATAGCACAATGTGTGAAGTACAAGTCCAAGGAGGTTATGCTCAAGCTTTATAATGCACTGTGAGGCCTAATCTGGAGTACTGTGTGCAATTTTGGTCTCCAGGCTACAAAAAGGACACAGCAGCGCTATAAAAGGTACAGAGAAGAGCAACTAGGCTGATACCAGGGCTACAGGGGTTGAATTATGAAGAAAGATTAAAAGAGCTGAGCCTCTGCAGTTTAAGCAAAAGAAGATTAAGAGGTGACATGATTGGAGTGTTTAAAATTATGAAGAGAATTAGTACAGTGGATTGAGACTATTATTTTAAAATGAGTTCATCAAGAACACGGGACACAGTTGGAAACTTCTTAAAGGTAAATTTCTCACAAACATTGGCAAGTTTTTTTTACACAAAGAACGATAAGCTATCATGTAGTTTGGTAGACAGTAAGACTTTTAGGGA
Organism: Polypterus bichir lapradei; assembly: GCA_026402145.1. Lineage (NCBI taxonomy): Eukaryota > Metazoa > Chordata > Cladistia > Polypteriformes > Polypteridae > Polypterus > Polypterus bichir. Next base: position 14,639,433 of record JANRMT010062806.1, on the reverse strand, counting down.
CTTTCTAAACTCAACTTGATGTGTTTTTGGAAGAAATAAATGGATATGACTGGCAAGCTTTGTTGGGCTGAATGGCCTGTTCTTGTCTTGATTGTTCTAATGTTCTAATTTTCTATTCCGAAGCCGCTACGACTAGTACCAACTGCTTTAGGACATCTTTTGTGGAAAATTAAACTATACACCATCATTTCCCACTAGTAAATTGGGAGAAAAGTGCTGATGATGATAGTGTGGGGCACAAACATGAGCACCATCGTAACCCTATTATGAGGGCAGTGAGGAGACAACTCCCACAAACATGTGAACTTAGTTTCTATGAAGACTTTTTCATTGAAAATATTACTTGGCAATCTGAACGTTAGCCTCCAGTACAAATCTTTTTATTTTTTTATTTTGAATTGGGATGCAAACCCCTTACAGAGAACGCCATGCTAAAATAAGAATATAGAACAACTCACTGTGGACATGTCTAACATTGCTCACTTTAAAGTGAGAAGCAGAACTAACAGTATTAATACTAAAATTACCGAAGCCTATGAAAAAACTCATAATCCCGGCCCACTGTAAATCCCTTCACACCTCTCCATCAGCGTCTTTTGTGTTGTAAATGTGTTGATCAGCACAAGCAGCAAGCAGCCTGCTATCCCATTCCCCCGTCCACTGCCACAGCTCAATTCGCAAAGAAGGTTCTCAGTGCTCAGTGTTTATCTTGGAGTGAAGTGCTTGGAGTTGTAGAGGGTAAATAATACATTGTCATTTGAAATGCATGCATTTAATGTGTATTTCGTGTCTACAATGATCTATGTAAACACATTGCTAAAACAGAAATGTTTTCATGTTTTAGTAATAATTGACAAAATGTAAACATAAATTGTATAATGTGTGAACTGAAGTCCAAATATCAAATAAACACTTTCACAAAAGGTACAAGTATAACAAAATAAGTGTGCTTTTATTCAAGAATATAACTGAAGTAAAAGAAGTTGCCTTAGGGTAAGCCAATGACATGACTGCTTTGGTGGTGCAATGGTAAGAATTGCTGACCCATAATCAAAAGGTTCACCGGTTCAATTCCCAGATCTACCAGTTTCCATTTTGAGTAGTGAGCTGCTATTTTTATTACTATTATATAATAAAAACATACATTTAATTTGAATCTGCAACGGACAGTGTAAATGTATGGTGCTTCTAAAGGTTAGTGTTATTTTTTCACTTTTATTCTCTCAGTCACGATCACAATACAACCCACCACACTCCACAAATAAAATCTAGCTGTTATGTTTTTATTTGAAACTGGGAATAACTGTGGATGTGAGTGGTGCTTTGAGACAATGGAACTGGAAAGCTGACACACAAACACTGTTGAATCTGTCTTCTTGGTATCTCATTTTCACTTGAATTGTTTTACTGAGTGTTCCTGCTCACGCTGAATTAGTGTGCACCTTGTGGTCCATGATATCAAAGCTGCATATGCCATATGGCATGGTATAAGTAAATCAATGATGACCAACAGATACCGCAAGGCTTGGAAGTTGGAATTGCCCAAAGTAGCAATGGCAGTTTTACATTTACATTTATTTGCTTGGCAGACACTTTAATCCAAAGCAACTTACAAAAGAGGTAAATATTATCGAGTAACATTAGGCTAAAGCCTGTTTATTCAGTACGTGTAGTATGACAGCTTACTAATAAATATAAAATTATGTATGACAGTCAGTAAAGCAATTAAACTTAGTCCAAGAACAATTTAACCAACAACGCAAAATATCACAGTGCAAAGTTTTTTCCTATCAATTAGACAGATATTCTAAGAACAAATGGGTTTTCAGTTGCTTCTTAAATACATTGAAGGAGGCAGCAGTACAGATGGAGGTTAGCTCCACCAACTAGAAACTACGCAGGAAAAGAGTCTGGATTGAGACTTGATACCGTGCAGAGGCAACATCCTCAGATGCTGTTCAATGGCAGACCTGAGTGGGCAAGAAGGAGTATAGGGCTTCACCAGTGTCTCCATATACTCAAGTGCTGATCCATTGACTACTCTGCAGGCAAGAATCAGGGATTTCAATTTAATGCGTGCTGCTACAAGGAGCCAGTGTAGGGACCTGAAGAGTGGAGTGACATGTGCCCATCTTGGCTGGTTAAATACAAGATGAGCTGTTGCAATCTTGACCATCTGCAGTTGCTTGATAGCACATAGGGGTACTCCTGCCAGAAGTTAGTTGCAGTGCTCCAGACCTGACAAGACCAAAGCCTGGATCTTGTTGCGGATGTTGTACAGTGTGAACCTGGATGAATGAGAAACAGTAGAAGTTTGGCCGAAAATAATATATATATAAAAAAAGCATTTTAAAAACCACACTGATATTAAGTTCAAAAGTGTATTAAAAAGTAAAAAATAAGTCTCTCATAAATCAAACATAAAATAAAAGGTGGGTGCTTTTCATCAATAAACATTCAAACATTCAATACACTTTTTAACTTAATATAAGTGTGGTTTTTATAAAGTATTTATTTATATATATTGTAAGCTGGAGGGGTGATCGCACCCCAAGGACACAGACGCCCCTGGGAATACCCCTGAAACACAGACTACCCTCACATTGCTCCTTACCTTCTCACTTGCACTATAACATGTAATACTAGCCTCATGCAATACTCTGCTAACTTAAAAGCCTTGTGCAGCGCCCGTCAGTTTTGGAATTTATTGTTTTGCTTTTATCTCTCTCTCTCTCTCTCTCTCTCTGACATTCTCTGATCCTAGCAGAACTGTTATCTCTGACTTTTCATGGAGCACGTTAAGCTTTTGTAAAGAAACAAATGTTTGTTTGCAGTGTTTGAATAAAATTCCTGTTTCCCACAACCTCCTGTGTCTCTGTGCAAATCTGTGACCCAAGCGTGACAAGTGGTACCAGAAGTGGTTGCACAGATGGATGCCGCCGAAGACTTATTTCAAATGGCTAAAAGTTTTGCACTTAACAACTGGAAGCTAAACATGGATGGCCCAATCTGTGTGCAAATTCAAGATTTGATACATAAAGTGCACTGCTGGTTTGAAGGAGACGTGATGGAAAAAGTTGTCATGAATATACTACTGACCGGGATACCTGCAGTTCTTCGAGATGAATTTCTGCGTCATGATATTAAATCATTAACAATTATGTCCAGACGATTAGAGGGTTCACAGTCCACTTGGAGAAGGAGCGGTGGATTTGGTGCTGCTTCGCAACCTGTGAACGAACGTCCAGGACATTCTTGTTGCTTCGATCGACGGCAACAACATCGACAAGCTGCAGGACCTGAAAATCGAATGGGGTCAGGTAGGACCCAGGGGAATCCAGTCGTAGAAGAGATGGCTATTTCTGGGGAAACGGCAACAGAAGGCCGAGGAAACCGTGGACATCGCAGAGGATATTTCGGAAGCGGAGCCAACCGTAAATATTTCCGGTGTGATCAACTCAGCCATTTGGCAAGAAAATGTCGCTTGTCTCCAGCCCAATCAATGGAAGTTGGACTGGCCAAGGTTTGTTACTCAAATATTACATATTCTTCGGATGGAAAAGATGGATTGTTAATCCCGGTTAAATTGGGGGGCAGAGAAATCTCAGCATTGTTGGACTCGGAAGGTGACCTTTGTATCGTGAGACAAGACTGTCTTGATGAACAATGCCTTAGAAACTGTGAGACTGTTAAAATACGCTGTGTACATGGTGATGTTAAAGATTATCAGACATTACTTCTTCCTTTAACTTATAGGGGTCGCCACTTTAAAGTTTGGCCTGCCATTTCAGAAACGTGCCCATGGCCATTACTCATAGGACGGAGAAATGTCCTTTTTCCTAAACTGATTAATAAATGTCGGGGACCAGTAGTCCAGTCCACTAATGAACTTAGTTGGGGGGGGAGAGAAGAAAACCAAGACGAAGAACTGGTATCGGCCGGGGAAAATCTAGAGCTCAATTTAAATATTGAACCTGATCTCTCCAGTGAGACGGAGGTCACCCCCGACAATTTTCCAGAATGGGCTGGTCCTTCTACATCTTCCCAGATTGCAAACGCCTCCGAACACAAACCGAGCGTTAACGAACAATCAGATTTTGTGCGTTTGCAGCATACTGATAGCTCATTAGAATATGCATTTAAACAGGCTCGCTCTGCCAATGACTCATTATCAAGAGCGTGATTCCGTGGGCGTGAAAACCCTGCACTTTATAGAAAAGGACGGTTGCCTTTTCAGAGTGATCTCAGATCATTTAAAGGGGGAATTTATTGAACAACTGGTTGTACCTGAAGCACATAGGGAAACTGTTTTGCATCTGGCACATTCTCAAATCTTGGGAGGGCACCTCGGTACTGACAAAACCAGAGAGCGGTTATCAAAATGATTTTATTGGCTTAATATGGGAAAAGATGTTGAACGGTTTTGTACTTCATGTCCAGACTGCCAGATCATCTCTGCTTATAAGCCTCCTCGGGCCCCCCTTTGTCCTATGCCCATTTTAGAAGTTCCCTTTCAGTGGGTGGGATTAGATATTGTAGGCCCTTTACCTAAGACTAAGAATGGGTACCAATATTTGCTGGTGTTGGTTGACTATGCAACACGATATCCTGAAATGATCGCCCTGAAAAAGGCCAACTCCTCGGCTGTAGCCAAAGCTCTGTGTGATATTTTTACTCGTATTGGTATCCCTCGAGAAATCTTAACTGATCAAGGCACACCTTTTACTTCTCGCATGATGAGACAATTGTGTGACAGCTTTGCTATTAAAAAAATGAGTACCACTTTTTACCATCCACAAACAAATGGTTTGACTGAGCGATTTAAAAACTTTGAAACAGATGATCAGGCGAGTCGCTCATGATGATCCCACAACCTGGGACGCTGTCCTGCCTTTTGTTTTGTACGCGATGCGAGCATCACCACAGGCATCCACTGGCTTGAGTCCATTCGAGTTGTTATTCGGCAGGCGGCCGCGAGGCATCCTGGATGTTGTACGAGAGGAATGGATAGAAAACAAGAGAGCAGCTCAAGGACCAAGCTTTGCAGATCGGCTAATTTCGTTGCCAGACAAAATTTCTATGCTTTCCTCTATTGCTGTGGAGCATCAACAACGAGAACAGGAAACTCAGAAGCGTCTTTACGATAGGCGCAGTAAGCTCCGTGAATTCAAACCTGGTGATCGTGTTTTGGTACTGGTTCCGTCCGACCCACACAAATTCTTAGCTAAATGGCAGGGCCCCGCCATTATTGAGGAGCGTATGAGTCCGGTAAATTACAAGGTTAGAATACCAGGCCGGCGCAAACCATTCCAGATTTTACACATTAACCTCTTGAAGGAATGGCACGACCAACAAGAGGTTAACACTTCCTTGGCTGCTACATCTCCAAGAAAATAGAAGAAATGCTTGCGTACCCGAGACCAAAAACACAGAAACAGGTATGTGCTTTACTGGGGCTTGCTGGTTACTACAGAAGTTTCATTCCAAATTTTGCACATAGAGCTGCTCCCCTTACAGAACTTACTAGAGGCAGGAAAAACCGACCTATCTTGTGGACAGAAAACTGCGAATGCTCTTTCAGCGATTTAAAAAAAGCACTGTCTTCTTATCCGGTTCTAAGGAACCCAGATTTCACAAAGGATTTTGTCTTTCCAACAGACGCAAGTGCATTTGGTATAGGCGCAGTCCTGTCACAGATTTTTGATTTAGAAGAACATCCAATCACATATTTGAGTAGGAAATTACTTAATTAATTATTCTACAATTGAGAAAGAATGCTTGGCAATTAGGTGGGCTGTGGAAGCGCTTCGCTATTACTTGTGGGGGCAAAACTTCACTTTGGTAACTGATCATGCTCCACTTCAATGGTTGTACAGACAGAAAGACACAAACTCTCGCCTCATGAGATGGTTTCTGGACTTACAACCTTACAGCTTCACAGTGAAACATTGACCAGCTTCTGAACACGTCAACGCAGATGCATTATCACGACTACATGAACCTGAACCTGGTACAGAGAGTTGCTTGATTCACGAGAATGTGAATAAAGCTGAGGGGGAGGGTGTAAGCTGGAGGAGTGATCGCACCCCAAGAGGACACAGATGCCCCTGGGAATACCCCTGAAACACAGACTACCCTCACATTGCTCCTTACCTTCTCACTTGCGCTATAACGCGTAATACATGTCTCACGCTATACTCCGCTAACTTAAAAGCCTGTCAGTTTTGGAATTGATTGTTTTGCTTTTATCTCTCTCTCTCTCTCTGCTCCTAGCGGAACTGTCATCTCTGACTTGTCATGGAGCATGTTTAAGCTTTTGAAAAGAAACAAATGTTTGTTTGCAGTGTTTGAATAAAATTCCTGTTTTCTGCAACCTCCTTTGCCTCTGTGCAAATCTATTATTTTTAACTTTTTAATCTTGGGTTTGTTTTAGTATAATTTTGTAATCAATATTTTAACACTTCCTTTAATATTTCTATCTGTTACTTCCGCCATCTATTGGTGAAATCTTTAACTATTCTTCATATAAAAATTTAATTTCTTAATTAACATGGACTAATTGATCAATTAGTGAAACTGATTATTGACTCATGTATTGTCATCGGAAGTGAGTAAGTGTGCAAAATATCAAGTCATTTGGACAATAGGAAGTGGGTTAAATATCGATTACAAGATTTGCAGCAGACAACAAACAGGTGAAGTTAAAATAAGCATGGTAAAAAGATAGCTGCTCATCTATCACCACCCCAAGGTTGTATACTAACTTGGCAGGAGTTAGCGACAGTGAGCCAAGCTGAACAGAGATGGGGAGTTGAACAAACTGGCTGGCCAGGATCACAAGAATCTCAGCTTTTGTCAGATTGAGCTGTAAATGGTGGTCCTTTATCCAGAATGAGATATCAGTAAGGCATTTAGAGACTCTAGCTGATTCTGTATTGTCCTCTGGAGGGAACAACAGGTATACCTTTGTATCATAGCGCTGATGGGAGAAACCATGGGATTTGGTGATGGAGCAAGGTGGGATATAGACAGAAAAGTAGAGGACCCAACACCAATACTTGGGGTACACCTGTCCATGTCTGGTGTGCCTTTGACAACTCTTCTCACTAGGACACATTGTAGGATCTGCCCGAGATGTAGGACTCAAACCATCTTAGAGCAGTCCCAAAGATAGCAAGGTCAGAGAGTGTGGCTAGAAGGATGTCATGGTTGACCATATCGAAGGTAGAGGAGAGATCTAGCAGGATCAGAACTAATGACATGTTAGTAGCTCTGGCAACTGGTTACCACGGTCAGTAGAGCTGTCTCAGTTGAGTTGAGTGGTTCCTCTTGAAGCCGAACTGGTTGGTATCAAGCAAAGGTGGGTTGAAGGAGGGTTAAAAAGAGAAGTGAAAGAAGAGAACAGAAAGCATGTGTTGGTGGTGCTGTTAATTCTAAACTGATAGAACCTTACCTTAGCATTGGTGGTGGTGGAAGAAAAAGATGCAAGAAGGGATTGATACTTAGCCAGGAAGCCTTTGACTTCCTTGCCAATACTTATAGTCTGTAAAAAAGGACCAGACATACCACTACTGTGTTGATTACAGACCTCCAAAATAAGTGTACTGCCTTGCATCCAAGACACCCTAGAGACATGAGTAGTTATAGGCATGCACCTACTGTCAAAATCGCAATTACAGCTATCAAAATGATTAATGACTTTTAAGCCCCACCCCCTATGACGTCACACTGGAAGTTCCGCCCCGATGATGCAAGACCGGAAGTCCCGCCCCGTCGCCTCCTGATGACGTCACGTCGGAATTCCCCGCCCCTCCACGTGACCTAGCCCCTCCTCCCTGGCGTTGGATTGGTCCAGGGCTCCCCGTCCCCCGCCCAGACTCCTCCTTGAACCCGCCCCTGGCCCCTGATTGATCGAACAAACTGTCAAGGGTCCGTTTGATGGATGTCTGCCCCCTCGTTGAACCAGCCCCGCACCTGCTGGGTGAAATAAACTGTCAAGGGTCCGTTTGATGGTTGTCTGACCACTGTTTGAACTCACCACTGCCCCTACTCTCCCGAAAGACATGCCCGGGCGTGTTACAGCCTTTACCTGGACAAGCTCAGACATGCCCGGGCATGTCCTGAACAGCTCTAGACATGCCCGGGGCCTGCCTCGTCCCCCGCCCTTTCTCTAGCACAAGCCCGGACATGCCGGGGCCTGTCCTGACCAGCTCAGACAAGCCCAAAGTCGCCCCAGCACCGATCCGAGGACGTTCCCATCCGTACCCTGCCGGTCTAAAGGGTCTGCCTCGGACCCTGGGTCCCAACGTTCCAGCCTAGGCGAGTTACCTTATAGCCTGTCCTGCTTTAGGTAAGAACCCTGTATCTATTATTTAAAATATCTATCTCAACTTTGATTCATCTAAACCAAGCTGCCTGTCCTGAAAATCTTAGAGAATTCTACAGAGAGAAAAAACTGGCAAAAGGGTGAGACATGCTCTTAGTCCCGCTGACAGCCCCATAAGAGCATTACTCAGTCAGCTTTAGCAGCCCCTGCGACCAGGCCCGTGCTCTCTGCACAGAGAAAAGGTCAAATCAGCTTTTGCCTTCCCCTCCCGATAGCCCAGATATACGGCGGTCCAGCGTTTGTATAAGCTATCAACTCGCTGACTGACTGCAGCTGTGTATCTTCTCACTTAAGTTGTGCAACGCCGGAGGCCGCTCAGGAATTCTTTTAGGCACTTTTCAAACCGGCGGTGTCCTTTTTCGTGTCTTTTGATTTTCGTTCCTCAGGCCTTGATAAGTGCCGGCACATTGGGATGGCCCCAGCCCCTCCCGATAGCCCCAGGTACACAGAGCTCCAGCGCTTGCATAAGCTGTCAAGTCCCTGACCGTTTGGTGCTGTGTGTTGTAATCTCCTACACAAAATGCACCGAGAAATTGCAGAAAAATTTCAGGCATTTTTGAAAAATTTGATCATCTCACGAAGGTTTAATAGCAGCCTGTAGCCGGGTCACTCACGAGATGGCACCAGTATGTGTTCAGATCTAAACAGACCCCTAAGATATGACGCGAAATATGACATTTCTCTCTAAACAGAGAAAAGACAGCTGTTTTAAAATTAATCGAAATGCTCAGAATACCTTTTCAGACTGATGCATAAACTGACCGCTTAAATGGACTGGCAGATGGGCAAATCTGTGATTATAAATGATCGTTCAAACTTGAAAAAAGTGCATCACCGTCCTATGTAATAACCCGTAAAGTAGACCACATTATCACCATTTTTGGAAACCGCTAAGAAAAGACGAGATGGACATGAACGACGGTTTGTCTGTATTTTAACGTTACTGTGATATTTTGTAATGGATAAAATCCGATATTAACATACTTCATACTGACAATCTTTTTACAGAAGCTATTGTCCCGGAAGATCACGGTAAGCTTTATTTTTGATGATTATGAATCCCTATGCATAACTATTATACGCGCTAAAGGCTCGCGTATTAAAAATTTAAAGTCTGATTCCTTATGTTTTTTCCATATAGATGTCTATATCGAGACTGATTCGGGAAATGGTAAATCATTTTATACAATTTTGTTTAAAATGTGCATAGTTTTATTATCTTCGAAGGAATTGATTATCTGCGTATGGGCAAGTTTGACTCGGCACGCGCTAGATGTTAGCGCGCACAGTCCGGTGCTCATGGGCGATTTTGACGGCGGTCGGGCACACGCTACAGGATAGCGCGCACAGTCCCATACTAGCACGCCTAACCCATCGCCGCGTAAAATGTAGTTTATTTTAATGCAAACTATTACTGCAACTCGTTATTTAACAGTCTTTAAATATATAGGTCTTAATTATCCGTATAAGGTGTACGTGTCAGCGCCTATTGAGAATACTTTAGGCCGGGGTGTGCCGGACTACATGAATCATGTTTTATTTCAAAAATAACTTACAGCTGAATCCTTTATTTATTTTTCTAGAAATTTATATTCCAATAGATTCTTCCGATCATTTTGATGATACAGGTTAGAATATTTTTAAAAATCGATAAATTGTTTACAAATTTCCTACCGTCAGTTGTCTGCGCTTTCATACCTGGTGTTTACAAAGTTCCAAAGTGAGCGCATGTGTGCGCGTTCATGCCTGGTGTTTACAAAGTTCCAAAGTGTGTGCGCTTTCATTGTAAATTAAAATGTAAGTATTTTCATTCAGAATTGTCGAGCCCAAAGTCCCCAGGGTTTTTTAGACGCGCTGTGTGTATTGTTGAATCCTAGGGTAAATGAAAATTATAACATGTTCATGTATTTATCAGGGCCGGTTGTCTAATCTGAAAAAAAGTTTGAGTCCATTTTACTGTATGGAGTGCACGTACAGTTTGTTAAAATGTAATGGGTTGTTACAATTAGCCTAGCATCTGCGAGAGTCTGTCTAGCTACCATAAAAGATTTTTTTATAGTGCCGTACTTCTATAGGTCTGAACTGGGTGTGAAAACCCGGGCTGACGCGTAATAAGACCTCCACGGTTTATCATCAAACTGCATCTGTGTGTGTGTGTGTTTGGTCTGTTATTTTAAAGAGTATATGCATTTTGTTTGAGCTACGCCAGGCCGCGGATTCCGGGAATGTTATTTAAAACAACTTAGGCATTTTGAATGCGTGTGTGTGTGTGACCTGTTATTTTAAAGGGCGTATGCATTTTGTTTGAGCTACGCCAGGCCATGGGTGCGGGGAATGTTATTTTAAAGAGCGTACGCATTTTGAATGCGCGCCTCTGGCTGTGTATGTGTGTGTGTGTGTGTGTGTGTGTCTGGCCTGTTATTTTAAAGAGCGTATACATTTTCTTTTTTGTAGACGAAAATCCTTTACAGAACGAAACAGTTTCTCAAAGGGATTCCCCAGAGGTAATCAGCCTCAGTGAGTGTCATTTTCAGTTTTATCCAAGAAACGCATAGGGTTCTGACGTATCTCCAGATGTTGTAAAAATAGGTCTTTAACTTTTTTTTTTTTTTCAGGCTCCCCGGGTATTTTAACTCAGTTGTTGAACGGATCAGAAAATCTAACCCAGTACCGTAACTGGCAGACTCCGCAAACACCGCCCCCGTCTGAGATCAGCTACCCACCTTCGTCCAGGTCCTGCGACAGCCGACGACGGACTTCTCCCAGCCCCTATGACAGCCTCAGACGTCGTTTATCCCGCCGGGTGTCCCGATCGCCCACAACGACTCACTCTGACCTCGCCTCTCGTTATTCCCTTAGGCCTGAACACGAGCAGAGGCATCGAGAAAGGCTGCAAGAGCTGACTGAAATCCTCGGCCTGTTAGTGGATCATTTTGTAGAATTAGAGGGTCCTATGTACAATTCCGTACCCGATATGTGCAGATATTTGATGTATATGCATGCTTTTTACACGGTTCTAACCCGAAATTAAAGGATAGGTGTTATATGACTTTTTTTTTTTGGCATGAAAAATAACCTTGACTGCAAATTAATATTATTATACTCTGTGATTATAACTATTACCTTTGATTAAATTTAGGTCATGCCTGAAAACGGGTCTAGCGAAAGCAATGACAGCAGCGGTGACAGCAATGACGGTGACCGCAACATCGTTGATACAGACAGTGAGCGTGAATATCCTGTCGGGCGTAAAGGTAGGAAAAGACCGTCCAGTGAAAACCTAAGACTATTAAAAGAGATGTCTGATAACCTTGAATTTTATATAAAACCCCCTAAAATACCCACCCCGCCACGATCTCCTGAAATTGTTCAATCACCATTCCCCGTAACACATCCGATCGACAATTTTGACCTGATTGACAAAACGCTTCAGGTTCTAAATTCTGATGAAATAGCCGTAGTTAACGCTCTGCTGGAGCTTTTGAAGAATACCTCTTCTGAGGCCAGAACGTCTTCAGCCCCTTCACCAGCGTCTGATACCCTAGACACAAATGTAATATCCCCAATACCTTCTACCTCACGTACAATGTGTACAGCACCTACCTCAGGGCCCAGTAACGCCCTTGTTCATCACTCGCCTGTTGAGGCCTTAACAGAGTCGGGTATTTCATCCCGACATGCTCAGACAGGATCGGGAGTGACTAATTTGTCCCGGGTAAACTCGAGTCTCGAAACCAACTCTCCACAACCCTCTACCTCGCATGCGGAGAATCCTTCGTCTCCAGAGCCGTCAGTAAACTCTCCACAACCGTCTATCTCGCATATGGAGAATCTTTCGTCTCCAGAGTCGCCAGTAAGCTCTCCACAACCCTCTACCTCGCATACGGAGATTCTTTCGTCTCCAGAGCCGTCAGTAAGCTCTCCACAACCGTCTACCTCTAGATTAAATAATTTGTCTATCACAGCGCGTCCAAAATTTAACAATATCGAGATTAGACACCGCTTCAATTTTTCTGAGGCCTATGCACTTGATTCATTCGCTGAAGTATTTCATCATATGCACGAGACCCTTCAGCACATTTTAGACAGTTTTACAAGCACTTTGAATCCTCAGGATCTAGTGCAGCTAGAATTACGTGCTGATTCTCTCAACCCGGGTGTTTTTTCCCTAACCCCGGCGGGGACGCTTTTTGTCGAGGACTTTTTTCATCAAATTGAGTTACTTCTCCAGAGTCACGCCACTATTTTAGCCGATTCTAGTCTGACGCTAATCGTTCAAGTAGTCAGGGCTCAGGCTGGTGGATCTAGGCGTAAAGCCTGTACCCTTTTCAACGATGTAATCGTTCAAAAGAAACGTAAGCACCTATGGATCTCTTTCAACCCGGATGATCAGTACTGTTTTGCCAGGGGATTGCTGGCTGTATTAAACGACAGATTCAGAAGCAATTAGATATTGTGTGAACAAGAGGCTCGTCGACTGCACGTCAGGGTTGGGTTATCTACGGATCAGAAAGTAACGTTTTCAGATGTAGAAAAATTTGAGAGGCTCATGGTTATTAAAATTATCGTTTGGTACCGGGAGCCGAACGCTAGCACTCTATTAAAATTTGAAACGTCCCAGGGCCGAAATCCAAAGACGGCTTTCTTGTTTTTGCACCGTGAGCATTATTATGGTATTTTGAATCTAAAAGGCTTTCTGGGTTTGTCCTACATCTGCGATTTCTGCTACACGGGATATTCTGATCCGGCACGACATCGCTGCGAGCAGCACTGCAATGTCTGTTTATCTACAGACTGTCGAGCGGTTGACGGGGAAGCTTTTCGATGTTCTGATTGCCATCGTTTCTGTCGATCAAGGTTTTGCTTCGAATTCCACAAAACGCGGACATTTAATGAAAAGACGCGTCAGTCTGAAAGCCTCTGCAATACCCGGAAAGTCTGCGCTCTCTGCAACCAGAAATACGTGGTGAATGCCGAGTCAAAACCTCACAAGTGTCGACCCAAACACTGCCACATTTGTAGAGCGGTCGTGGAAGAGTCGGATGAAAATCATCTATGTTTTATTCAAAGCTTACCGGAAAGACCGCTCCAAGAAAACTATGTGTTCTACGATTTTGAATGCCGTCAAGATGACGGAATCCATATCCCCAATTACATCCACTGCATGCATTGGAACGGTCAATCTTGGAGTCGGGCTGGTGAGGACTGCGTAGCAAAGTTCTTTCACAGATATCGATGTCCGAAATACGAAGATTACACGTTCATAGCTCACAATTCTAAGGGGTATGACGGTTATTTCCTTTTGAAATATCTCGTCGAGAGCGGACAAACTCCGTCTGTTACATCTCAGGGGTGTAAACTAATGTGCTTTTTTTGCCTATGAAATTGAGCAGTATGCCCAAAGCCCTGGGATTCCAGGCTCAAAAAGGGTACTTTCCCCATTTCTTTAACACCGCTGAAAATCAAAATTACATCGGACCGTACCCAGAACCTAAATATTACGGTTTTGAACACATGATGAGCCAGGAAAGACAGGAGTTTTTGTCTTGGTACGACTCGATTAAAAGCGGTACCTTCAACTTTAAACAAGAAATGGCCTACTATTGTCGAAACGACGTGGTTATTTTGAGAACGGTGTGCATGAAATTTAGAGAGGAAGTGGTCAGGATCGGCGATATCGATCCTTTTTTAGTGTATGACCCTAGCTTCTCTCTGCCTGTCCATGTACAGACAAAACTGCATGCCCGATAATGCAATCGGAATCATTCTGAGTGACCATTACAAAAGCACTCACAAAGCTTATTCTAATGCTTCTATTCAATGGCTGATGTTTCTTTCTGAAAAGGAAAAAATAAACATTCAGCACGCCCTGAATCACGGAGAAGTCAAGATGGGTTCCTTTTATTTAGACGGTTACGTCGAAGTTCAGGGAGTCCCGACGGCCTTTGAGTTCGCTGGATGCTTTTATCACGGATGTCCAGAGTGCTACGAGGCGCAAGCCAAACATCCTCTCACTGGGGCTCCTTATGCCGAAAGTAGTATAGGGGCGTCACTATTATACATCATCAGATTTTGACAGGTGTATGTCCCGCCCCCCTGGCATTTCCGGTACCCACCTGCTGCCACCTGGTTAATGGGCATTTCCCCCTCCTCCGCGCTCTGATCTCTGCCTGTTGTCGGAGTGCGCTGTTTGACCGGCATCGGATTTTTTTGTCAGTCGTGCGCAAGGAAAATGGTCGGCCGATCTTAGCCTTGATGCTAAAACTGGGGCTGATCATCTTTGTGATCCGAGACGGACCTTTGGGAGCCTGTAAGGTGTCAAAAAGGTAAGTCATCAATAGGGGCGGAGCAGACATCCTGCTGCTATCTGCGTGCAGCGCCGGGGTCTGTCAATCACGCTCTCTGTACTCTCTGTACACACCCCGGGCGCTGCACGCAGATAGCAGCAGGATGTCTGCTCCGCCACCATTGATGACTTACCTTTTTGACACCTTACAGGCTCCCAAAGGTCCGTCTCGGATCACAAAGATGATCAGCCCCAGTTTTAGCATCAAGGCTAAGATCGGCCGACCATTTTCCTTGCGCACGACTGACAAAAAAATCCGATGCCGGTCAAACAGCGCACTCCGACAACAGGCAGAGATCAGAGCGCGGAGGAGGGGGAAATGCCCATTAACCAGGTGGCAGCAGGTGGGTACCGGAAATGCCAGGGGGGCGGGACATACACCTGTCAAAATCTGATGATGTATAATAGTGACGCCCCTTCTACTACTGCCGAATTATTTCAAATGTTTGACGACAAACTCAAGAATTTGCGTGAAACATTTAATCTGACGGGAAGAGTCCTTTGAGAACATCAATGGGAACGCATGAAAAAAGAGGACTCGGAGCTTCAGGATTTCTTAAGACGCTTTGAGTTTCCTGAACCTATCAATCCCCGTGACGCCCTGTATGGAGGGCGCACCAATGCGATCAAATTATATCATAAGGTTCAAGGCGACGAGCAAATGCATTATTACGATTTTACGAGTCTGTACCCTTACGTCAACAAAACAAAAACCTACCCAATCGGCCATCCGACCCTTGTTTTCCAGGAGTTTGCCGATCTTAAGAAATACTTTGGGCACATTAAAATCACCGTGTTAGCCCCTCGCAATTTGTACTTGCCGGTCCTACCCTTAAGAATTTGTGATAAATTGATGTTCGTTCTGTGTCGTACATGCGCAGAAACCCAGACGTCCACCGGCCTTTGCCATCGCAACGATCGGGAAAGGTCTTTAACAGGAACCTGGTGCACCGTCGAGATACTCAAGGCCTTAGATAAAGGGTACAGAGTATTAAAAATTCATGAGATATGGACTCATATCGAACAGAGTACCGCCGATTTATTTTCCGAGTACATCAAAATTCATCTGAAAGGCAAACAGGAGGCCTCTGGCTGGCCATCCTGGGCCCGGGACGAAGCGTCCCGCCGGCGCTATGTGGACGACTATTTCTTAAAAGAAGGCGTATTATTGGAGAGTGAAAACATAGCCTCCAACCCCGCTAAGAGACAAATTTCCAAGCTATTTCTGAATTCTCTTTGGGGAAAATTCGGTCAGAAGCCTAACCAGCTGACCACGACGTTTGTTACACACACCCAAGAATTCTTCGATTACCTGTTCTCAGACATGTATCGGGTCTCCTATTTTGGCTTTATCAGCGACGAAATCGCTCAAGTGCAGTGGAGGTATGCCGATGATAGATACGTTCTACCCGGCCCGTCAATGTGGTGATCGCCGCTTTCACCACGGCGTATGCCCGCCTAGAATTGTACGAATTGTTGGATCGTTTAGGGCTGAGGATTCTGTATCATGATACAGATTCCGTTATCGTCACAGCTTCGCCCGGCCAGTGCACTCCGCCCCTAGGGGACTATTTAGGTGAACTCACCAGCGAACTAGATCCTGACGACTTCATAGAAGAATTTGTTTCCGGGGGGCCAAAAACGTACACGTACAAAACGTTCAAAGGCAAGGTCTGCATGAAGGTCAAGGGCATTACTCTCAATCACGAAACGGCTCAAGCGGTAAACCTATGCTCATTAATGGATCTAGTGCATAGTTTTGTAGAACAAGACGTCACGAAAGAAATAACGGTTCACGGCACGCAGATTCATAGGAACAAAAAGAACCTGACGTTGCAAAATCGTCCACTCAGAAAAAGATTCAGAGTGGTGTACAACAAAAGGGTTCTTTTGCCCGATTTCACATCTCTCCCGTATGGATACTAAAGAGGGTTTTGACGTTAGACTTTAGCATCCTTTCTCAAAAATAGTCTCGGGACCCTCATGTTCGGGTAAATCGCATTATGTGAAAAAGCTTTTGGAGCACGCGGACCGTGTGCTTTCTCACCGACCTGACAACATAGTCTGGTTTTATAGTTGCTGGCAGACTCTGTACGACGAACTGTTAGCTCAATTTCCCAATATCAGATTTTTGGAGGGGTTACCCGCCTCCTTAAGCGACGATGAACTTCTACCGCCTGACCGAGTGAACTTGGCGATCGTCGACGATTTGATGGAACAGGCGAGCCATAGCCAAGAGATAGAGAGGGCCTTCACAAAATATACTCATCACAGGAATTTGTCCATCATTTACTTGGTCCAAAATTTATTTTTTCAAGGCAAGAAAAGTAGAACGATAAATCTGAACGCCAATTACATCACCCTGTTTAAAAACCCGAGAGATAAGCTGCAAATTACGAATTTAGCGTGTCAAATGTACCCCGGTAGGGTGAAATTTTTCTTGGAGGCCTTTGAGGACGCTACGCGAACCCCTTACGGTTATCTGTTGGTGGATCTGAAAGCCCAGACGCCTGACGAATTTCGTTTACGTACCGGATTGTTTCCTCCCGACTGGCCTGTGGCCTACGTCGTGAAAAGATAAAGACGGGTGATTTCCCGAGTATTTGAGAAAGAACCGGCATGTCGATCAGAATAAAAAGAAATCTCCCTCTGCTCAAGACCCTACACAGGGTCTCCTGTCGCCGAAGAAAAGCGCTGTTGAGCGAGGCTCCGGACGATTTCATTTATGCTCTGGCCAAAATAGCTCTCAATACTTTAAAAGGCCACGTACCCCTGACTTCCAGACAGTTCAAGTTACTGAAGAAGCATCGTTGCTCCGTTAAAAAACTCGGTGATAAAAAACTTACCGTTAAAAAGAAAAAAGCACTTTTAAATCAGAAAGGAGGGTTTCTCGGAGCCCTATTAAGCGCCGCCATGCCTTTCATTACTAGTTTAATAGGTTCGAGATTATAAATATGGAATACACGCACAAGATGTACCTGGTCCCTCAACAACAAATGGCTCAATGGCATCAGAAAGCCCCAACTTCCACCGACCTTTTAAGCACTACGGAAAGTGAACTGGATAAACAAATGAAACTCATACTGGAACGCGGTGACTTGAGCACCGATGCAAAAGTAAAACTTTATACGGCCGCCTTACAAAGATACCTGACCTTTGTGAAAAAAGCAGATAAACAATCCGGTTCTCTGACGTTATTGCTGCCTGATGAGAGCCAGGAGGAACCGTCGGGAGCTCTCAAACAGGCTCCTAGTACCCCGGAAGAAAGGGTGTACGACAAGATTTTGAAAAGTGCTCCGGATAAATCAAAGAAATATACCGAAATTATTTTACAGAAAATGTCGCATCACCCTAATACAACCTACTGGAATGACTTGGGAGAGTTTGTGTTTCGTGGAGAACCTTTACCCGGTACGAATATGGTCGATAATGCGAAACTTAACCACCCGTCACAACATACCGTCCTATTGGAGACCCAGGGGTTGGAAAAAATTTATTAAGGCCCTGGCCGGATTGAACATTCCGACCTCTGCCGTGCCGAACATCGACACGAGAGAGCTTCTAGAGAGTTTCAAAACTTCTGCCCCGGATGGGGCCTCTGCCTCTGCTGTCTCTGTCTTGGTCCCTGCTGCTGTTGCTCCCGATACACCTGTGGGCAAGAATATCAGATCTCGCAGAAAGAATGAATAGATTGCTTATTGAAATGTAATTATATTTTTGTTTTTAATAAAATATTACTTTGGATTACACAGGCAGTCTATTCTTTATTAAGATGATGACAGGGCGTAAAACTTTGCAGGCAGGGATGATCCTGAAAACCTTTAGAAGCATTCTTAGACAAAGTGCTGACAAACTTTTGAACCATATCATCGTTCTTGGTGACTTCGTTAAAATACAGGTTCATAATCTCTTGATAAGAACGTCCTTTCCCTCTGTGATGCAGGAAGAAAATGCAATGTTGTCCGCAGACGTTAGATAACCAGCTTTGAAGCTGCCGGGTATGGTAAATAATGCCTTTACAGTTTCTGTTTAAAAAGCTGTATATTTCCTCAGGAAAATAGATAAAGTCTGGAGGGGCGCCGTAGGAATCAAAAAATTCTCCAGTTCCATCTTCTTTGAGATGTATCGCCAACCAGTGTTCTCCGGGTTGATTTTGACGGTGAGTATTGACGACGATCATGGTCGGGAGATCCGTGAGTATCTTTTCCGGCAGTTGGTCGCATGCCAGCACACCATAAAACAGATTTTCTGTGTACCGGTTACCGGACAGGAGTTCGTCGATCTGCAGGGTGTTCATGCTTTTTTAGTAATCATAAAGTATGTTTCTTCTCTGGTTTATTTCAATGATGTTGTCAAAGACGCCGTACACTATTAGATTCACAGTATGAGGTAGGGGTTGTCGAAAGTGGATTTCAAATCTCATGTTCCCGGTTTTCATCAAGGAGAAATGGTCTCTGCATTCTTGATCGGGCGTCAAATCAAAGGCAAAGAGGGTGTATCCCTGGGAGAATTCAGAACGGTTTATGGCTACAGGCTGGTCTTTCAAATGCTTTCCGGAGGCCAACACGAGGTTGTAATATTCTCGAGTGGTGATGTCATTAGCAAAATCAGGTTGAAATGGTTTGGCCGGAATCTGCTCTGCGTCCAAATACAAGGCCAGGAATTCCACCTGGTTGTGCTTGAAATTGATGGGGTTTCTGGCGTAATCCCCTGAAAAGGCATCATTATCCACCAGGCCTAGGACCACGTACTTGGGTATTTGTCCCAAGAACAGGTTCTCCTGATTGCTCACTCGTATCCCGGCTGGCATACTGAGAACTTTCATATTCACTCTTTCCACTGGGTACTTGGCATTGGCGGTGGTGAGAGCGTGGGCGTGCCCTATTTTCACCGCCGACGAAGCTTTAACTTTCTTGACAAAAAGAGCGGCGGATAAAATGTTTACTTTGTAACGCTCGGCATCTCCGGACATCAGACAGAATTCATTTTTGCTCCGCACCATTTTTATTCTGACGTCCACCCCATTTAGAATTAATTTTTCTTGAAAAAATAGGTCGGAATGAATAGGTCAGAGGAGTTCTACCGTTTTACCCTGGGCCGTATATCCGCTCCTTTTTTTGAAACCCTCATTCGGCCCGTCCAAGACGGTGTTTTCATGTTCGTTGGCCGTGTCTTTGTAAAAAAGACCCGAAGCAAATTGGAAGTTGAGAGTTTCGCTGCTGTAATTTAACAATTCCTCAAAAAGGGCCCTGTACGGGTAAAGGCTGGAACTCTGGGATATTAAGCGATCTCCCAAGGTGACATCCACTTGTGAAAATAAGGCGGCTATTGGATAATTAACAAAGGCTACCCGGGCCCCTTGACCCGGATTAGTTCAGTCGGCATTGACGATTTTGCATTGGACGTGTAGAAGCGTGTTATTCAGGTCCAAGTAGTCTTCCCCGTTCCCGGTAATCAGAAACTCCAACGGGGCAACTTCCGATACACCTAAGAGAGGGGGTCCTCGACGTAGATGCTCTTCTCTACGCTAGTCTGAGTATAGGGTGCCGTAAACAAGTCCAGTAACAGATTTCACACACTCTTGAGACATTCGATGAACAAAAGACATCTTGAGTTAAAAAATGTTTTTCGATTTCTTTTTCCTGCGGGCGCGGGACTTATCCTTGTGTCGGAGAGAAGAAAATGATGTAAAAGCTGAACGGCGTGTCTTTTTGTTGATCGGGGCGGCTCGTGATCCAGGCGGTCTCTTACGCTCAGTTTTCCTCATCACCATCAGACCCGACCCCGATTGATTTTCTTCGCTTCCTCGAGACATCACTCCCGACATGGCCCCTGCCACCACGTCTTTGACAATATTCTTAGCGGCTGATTTAATGTGGGGTTTGACTATTTCGAATCCTCTTTTTAAGAGAGGCAACGCCCGTCTAAACAATCCGCGAAATATTCCGCCGATCCCGGAACCATACATCACCGGGGCCCCGGAAAAACCAGGGAGACCGTTGCCCGCTTGGGCTTCATAATACTAAACGTAGGGGCTAGGGTCCAGGTAAGATCTCATCTCTGTATTAGTCGTGTATACAACTTTTACAGGGTCTGAAATGTAACTTGACAATGACTTGACCAAACTGAAATGGAACCGGTATGTTCTGATCCGTCTTTATTTCAACGGTCAAAGTATCAAACTGACTCTTGCTGACCGGAGCGTAATGCGGCCTGTCGTAGGTGATTGTGGTAATCTTATTCATGTCATCCTCAATATGTACGCATCTCAAGAGAGGGACGTAGCTGTCTCCGACTCTTTGGTGAGACACAATGTCGCTGTAGACGTACAAGGTATAAAACCCCGCTCTGATATCCGCAGGGTAAGGAGCTTCATTCACCAGACCTATGTTCATGTCCGCATGAGCTCCTAAAAGCCTGCCCAACTGCCCCTTGACATGCAAAGATTCATCCTTGACGGTGCTTACGACGTAGAATCTTCGCTCGATAGCGCTGTAGCGGAATCTCATGATGTTTTCAGGTATTGGAGTGTTGTCTGAGCTGCCCTGGACAGCTTTGGGTTCTTTCGCCAACACTTAATTCATCTTCGAGGTTACTTTCTCCAGGCTAGAGTAATATCCCGCCGGAATAGTATAAAATTTAACTAATCGCGGGGACACCACGATAAAGTTATTATCCGTTTTATCTAAGGTATTCCATGTGTGCGGATACTGAATTTCGGCCAAGGCAACTTCCCAGGGATCCTGTAGTTCGATCGGGGTGGCTAATTTGACGGTAAATTCGGCGATGGTATTATTAGGGAAAACATCCCGGGAAGAATTGCTGGGAAGAACGACGTAAAAGCTTTTTCACTCCATTGTGATCAGCCGGTGAATGAAATACTATTTTTCATTCTCAGTTTTTAACGTCTTGCGCGTAGCTTTCGGGGATCCAACTGTTAAACTTTTCGGGCCATCCGAGCCATTTCACCAAAATATGCTTTTTTCTACGGATATTTTTTTTCACCAAAATCTTTTCGATACTGAAGACATCCGGCCCTCGAATCTTTTGTAACTCCGTGTCGTAAAAGGATCCTATAATGTCTTCGCCGTCATAATCTTTGAGCTTGTAGACGGGCGGATCCCTAGGGACTAGTTCAGAAACGGTAAATACCTTGTCTGAAAATGATTGTTCGTAGCCCTTGGTAAAAGGATTGCGGGCTTTCGACACTCTCACCATATCTCCGACTTTGAATTTATATTTTACACTTGTTTTGTGTTTAGTTAGACAAGTTTTTAAAGACTTTCCAAGACTTGGAACTGTTCACCTCGGCAGGGGCCATTTTTATGCCTCGGTGATAGCTCAGATTATAAGATTTCACCAAGTCCTGTAACCCCGGCAGATAGGACCAGGTATTGCTGTAGCTGAAATAGCGCCACATTTTGGTTTTCAAAGTTTGATTGAACCTCTCCACCACTGAAGCCTTTAATTCACTAGCGGTGGTGAAGTGTTTTATCCGGTGTTTACGGAGAAGGCTTTGAAATTCCCGATTGAGAAACTCTTTACCGCTATCGGTCTGAAGTTTAGAGTTTTTGAACTCTACCTTCCTCCAAAATATCTCGAAAAGCCCTGGTTACTTCTTTACCCGTTTTGTTTTTTAGAGCCCTGACCCAGGCGTATTTAGAAAGAATATCTATACAAGTCAGCAGATACTTGTAGCCTCTGTTATACTCGGACAGGTTTGTCATATCCGCCAGATCGATCTGCCATTGCCCGTCTATATTGGAAACATACACTTTATTCCTTTTAAAATGGATTCTGGCCGGTTTATGGATCGTGTAGGCGTATTGCCCGGATAACCAGTCGAATACCTCTTGGTCCCCAACACGGTGTCCGGCGTGCAAGAGAGCTCTTTTCAAGGATTCTTTACCCCCTAAGGCCCCCGGGTTCTCAGAGTTATAATACATTTTTTCCAAGACACTGACAACACTTAACAACTTAGAAAACATTTATTTAGGATTCTGAATGGTTCAGACTGCTGCAGTTTCAGGTTCAGAAAGACCCATCAGTTCTATCATATCATCAAATTCCAGGTCATATTTAGTCCACAGATTCATATAACCCACATGATTAATATTACATTTACAAAACTCATTGGCCACACGGCGGGTAACACAGTAAGAGTATTCATCCATTTCATAAAATGACTGCATTACAGTGTCATGAATAGAGCTGGTATTTTCAAATTCATTCACAGTCTTTTCAATCACCGTGTCTATTTTGGGAATCGGCAATAGAATATTATAATACCCCAGAACTTTCACCGCCAATCGCTTCAGCCAAGACTTACGGAAAATCTTCAGAATTTTCTGAAAACGACCTTGTCGGTATCCGATTTCAGGTTCAAAGAGGCATGTATGACTAGACTGTCCGGGATGTTTTATAACACATCCTTGACATTCTTTTTTCTGATCATAGTAGACAATAATGTCCAGCAGAGACGTCATCAGTCCTTTAATAAGCTGCAGGGCCTTTTCCCAGGTTTCAGACAGCACCCCATCAGGGCAGTCCATATCTGTCTCAGAAATTCCGATCGACATCGGTTCCTCCGGATCTTTTTTGTTCACCCAAGGTTGCCCCGGAGCTAGGTAAGAGGTTTCCGTCTGATCACCATTAGCGAAGACGGGGAATGAACTCACCGGCCGTGGAGACTGAAATCCACCGTCGGTCTCAAGGTCTGTAGGCCAGAGAGTGTAATCAGGTCGTACAGTAAAATAACACAGGTCACGTTCTTGTCGGTCCTGAAAGCCGTCCGTCCAGTCCGAATTACAAAATTGGTAAGTTTCAGGCTTTGAAGCCTCAGGCGGAAACCCTGAGGATGTTACGCCGACCTCCGTCATTTCAGAGTCTGTAGCTGTCAAAATGCGGAGAGCGCTAAAAGTTTCAAAGAATGCTGAGGTCTGATCATCCGTCTGGATCCTGGGACTAACAGGTTTCACACAACTTAGAAAATGCTGGGCTGTTTTATTACGCCCCGTTTCAGAACTGGCCGGGAAGTCTGGGGAGCTTATGTTTAAATGTGTCCTGACTCAAGCCGTATCTTTGATCTCACAGTTTGTTATCTGTGTGTGAGATGGAAAAAAAAAGCAGCTTGACTTAGTTTGAAGCCAAGATGAGTTTTAATTCCTGGCTTGCGTGCTCATCTTAAAATCATAGATAGAACAAAATGCTTGGCTTTTTAGGCTTTCGGCAGGGAAGTGTGGTGGACTGGGAAGTCTCGGGGACCGGGCAGTGTGGAGAGGCCGTCCGTCAGGTGCTGCCTCGGACCCAGGGTCCGAGGCAGACCCTTTAGACCGGCAGGGTACGGATGGCAATGTCCTCGGATCGGTGCTGGGGCGACTTTGGGCTTGTCTGAGCTGGTCAGGACAGGCCCCGGCATGTCTGGGCTTGTGCTAGAGAAAGGGCGGGGGACAAGGCAGGCCCCGGGCATGTCTGAGCTGTTCAGGACATGCCCCGGGCATGTCTGAGCTTGTCCAGGTAAAGGCTGTAACACGCCCGGGCATGTCTTTCGGGAGAGGAGGGGCGGTGGTGAGTTCAAACAGCGGTCAGACATCCATCAAACAGACCCTTGACAGTTTATTTCACCCAGCAGGTGCGGGGCGGGTTCAACGAGGGGGCAGACATCCATCAAACGGACCCTTGACAGTTTGTTCGACCAATCAGGGGCCAGGGGCGGGTTCAAGGAGGAGTCTGGGCGGGGGACGGGGAGCCCTGGACCAATCCGATGCCAGGGAGGAGGGGCTAGGTCACGTGGAGGGGCGGGGAATTCCGATGTGACGTCATCAGGAGGCGACCGGGCGGTACTTCCGGTCTTGCGTCATCGGGGCGGAACCTCTGGTGTGACGTCATGGGGGTGGGGCTTAAAAGTCATTAATCATTTTGATTGACAGCTCTAATTGCGATTTTGACAGTAGGTGCACGCCTATAACTACTGACATGTCCATAGTAATATGATTTAGCATCTTAGATTTGCTCATAGTTCAGTGAAACCAAAGAAAATGATTTAACGTGGTCTAAAAGTGATTCTGTCAAACTGCCAGGTGGTTCAGGAGGAAGAAGCAGAGCTTCACAGTGTAGTTTTTGGCAAGGATGGGGTGTTGCTGGCTTCACCAGGGGATATGGGTGGGCAGTGGAAGTAGCTTTTCATGGACCTCCTAAATTCCACTCACATGATTTCCTTTAGGAAATAGAGCTAAGGGACTTGGTGGAGAACTCATACAACCCTGGAGCAGAGGTTGCTGAGGTAGTTAAACTCTTAAAGACTCTGAATGCTGTTAGGTTGTCTTGGCTGACAAACCTCCTCAACACTCCATGGTAGTTGGGGAAAGTACCACTAGATTGCCAAACTGGGGTGGTGGTCCCATCTTTAAGAAAGGGGACTGAAGGGTGTATTGCATCATTACAAAAATCACACTGCGAAGGCCCATGTGAATATTCTAGAAAGATGGATCAGGCTGTTAAATCGAGCCTCAGATTCAGGAGTAATGCAGATTTTGTTTCAGTCACGGAACTAACTTTCTACCCTCACAAGGATTCTAGGGCGTTAATGGGAGTATGACCAATCAATCTAAATGTGCTTCTTGGACCTGGAAAAGGCATATGACCACATATCTTACTTTGAGAATTTGGGGTACCAGGCCTGCTGTCGTGGGGTATTTGATACCTATACAACTGAAGTGAAAGCTTGGAAAACATTGTGGTTGGGAATACACAAGGGCTACCATTTGTCACTGATTTTGTTCATAATTTGTATAGACAGAACTTTTAGGCACAGCTAACGGGTATAGGGTGTCCCGTTCTATGACCTCAGGATCGCTTTTTTGCTTTTTAAGGACTGGCTTCATCGGTTGTGATCTTAGGCATGCATTGGGGTGGTTTGCAGCAGAGTGTGAAGTGGCTAAGATAAGGATTAGCACCTCTAAGTCTAAGGTCATGATCCTCAGCAGGAAAAGGCTATCTCAGGGTCCAGAGCAGGAGATCAACAGGAGGACTGAAGCACCATCCACAGTCATGTGGGTGGTGAACCTATCAGTCATCATGAAAAAAGAACTGAGCCAAAGGCAAAGCTCTTGATTTACCAGTCAATCTACGTTCCTACCCTCACCTATGTTTACAAACTGTGGGTAGTGACCAAAATAACTAGATCACAGATACAATCGAAAGAAATAAATTTTCTTAGCAGTGTTGCTGGGGTCAGCCTTAAAGATAAAATGAGGAGCACAGACACATAAAACAGGCTAAAAGTACAGGGGCTGCTATGCCACATAGAAAGAAACCAATTAATATGGTTTGGGCATCTGGGGCCTCATGTATAAACGATGCGTACGCACAAAAAATGTTGCGTAAGAACTTTTCCACGTTCAAATCGCGATGTATAAAACCTACACTTGGCGTAAAGCCACGCACTTTTCCACGGTACCTCATACCTTGTCGTACGCAAGTTCTCCGCTCAGTTTTGCAGACTGGCGGCACCCAGCGTCAAAGCAGTGCTACTGTTCCTGTGTGGTTACACCTTATTTTCCTGATGCGGCTTTATAAATATACTGAAACTAACCGCATATTGTTTATTAGTGTTATGCATCTGATTGTAATTAACTTGTAGCAATATAATGGTCCAGGGAATAGCCATAGTATTCCAAATACCATAACTGCTTTAGCGCTGTTACTCTCACTGCACCTTTTTCTTTCAGCTGCTCCCGTTAGGAGTTGCCACAGCGGATCATCTTTTTCCATATTACTCTCACTGCACCACTCGGAGTATTTATATCACTGTATCTGAGTGTGAATCACAGCAGCAGCTGATCAGAAAGAGAATTATCGGTATACAGCTTCAAGCACACGCTGTCTCAGCCACGGAAAAACGTTTCAAAGCCTTTCCTGTACGGACCTCGCGGTTCAGAAACAGTTTCATCCCAAGAACTTTAAACGCACTAAATCAAGTGCTCCTTGTAGAACTGCTTGTACAGTACTTATAAGTACAATCACCCCACTGTAAACTTGCACTACAGTTATAATATCACACAACCTTAGACACTTTATAAAGCGCGTATTTACATATGATGACGATATCATTTTTAAGATGAAATGCAGCAAAATATGTTTATTATATTATACAGATAAAACTTTAACTTCATTTAAATAATCTATATTCTTCACTGGGACTGCCGTGAAGGATAGAATAATTAAACAGGTACTACGAAGATATTTCAATGTTCCTTAAACGTTTTGAAGAATCGGCGCTCTAAGCTTACAGATGGCTTAACGTCTATTACAGAGCTGATTGTGTGGCGATCGGTTACTTGGAGAAAGAAAAGCAAGGACTGCAGGGACGGCTACGCCAATATATATTGAATATAAAACAGAAAGAGAAAATAGCAACACAACTAAAAACGCACCGAAAAAATTTCGGCAAAAGTTAAACGCTGGTGTCATGAGCACGAGGCGGCTATGCAGTGTCCGCAACGGACGTGGCCATCCACCGTGCATAAGCTACCTTACTGACATTGGCGGGCGAAGGAGCCACCGATTCTTTCTCTGCCCAGGGCCACCACAAGCCTAGAGCCGCCCTGAGTACTGCTGCAATAAATTATTTCATCGAAGGTCGCACACAATCGCTGCGCCGTGAAACCCATGTTTAATAACGTGCTTTAACTCCTATCATCATGAAAATGATATCACGTATACATCTCAGTATTTTAGTTATTCAGAGAGCTGTAATATCACGAATGTAATGGATTCTGTGTCCAGTTGGAGAAAGAGAGCCGGTTTAAGAAGCAAGTAGTGATTCACACACATACAGCACAGAGAAGATCACATACAAAACAAAGCATTTAACGTGCTACTTTAATTACGATGTGATTTGAGAAACTGGTTAATTGAACGATTTTAAGATGAAGTTTATGATGTTCTACTTTAATGACAAAATAAACTACATGATTAAAGTGGAAATTTCGAGATTGAAGTTGACATTTCGTGCTTTTTCCCCACTGTGTGCCTTTTTTTCTCTGTACCCTAATAAGCTTTCATATGACACTCAGACAGTGGGCTACAACTCGCCTTTTCATGGCGACTTTGATATGTGACTTCTTTTTTATTTACGGCACTGTGCGATTTTGTGAACGTGAGCTTTCAAGTTTCTCCAACACGCTATGTCACTCGATCAACTTCCTTTTGTTGATTATACCATGGTTTAATTAAAGGAATAGTATGTTTTTCCTTTGCCTCCACTTGGTATTCGTTGAAATTCTTATATTTTCCCCCATGCTTTTCCCATTGTCTTTTCACAGAAGGCTGAGCTTAAGGGCGATTTATATTGATTTGCATATTCAAAGAGGCGTAATTCTGGGAGGAGTTGGGGTGTTACATAAAGCGCGTGCACGAGCATTACTTTTCACGCTGACCGGGATTTATGTAGCAGAAGAACGTGGAAGTTGGAGTACGCACAGATTCCTGCATCTGGATTTTTCTGTGCGTAAGCACATTTCGGCTTTTGTGCTTACGCCATTTTATAGTGCGAGTTCTACGCACGGCGTTATACATGAGGCCCCTGATCCGGATGCTTCCTGGACACCTTCTTGAGGAAGTGTTTCAGGCATGTTCAACTGGAACACAAAACATGCCTTATGCCTTATAAATGCCTCATTATCCCCTGGAGGAGTTGAAGACGACTGCTGAAGGCCTGTACATTGGAGCTGTGGAGTCCTCTACAGCGCATCTTCAATCTGAGCCTGGAACAGGGGAGAGTCCTGAGGCTTTGGAAAACATCTTGCATCACCCCAGTCCCAAAGGTATCATGTCCTAGTGAGCTGAACGACTTCCGGCCTGTCGCTCTGACGTCACATGTGATGAAGACCATGGAGCGGCTGCTGCTTCACTACCTGAGGCCACAGGTCCGCCACGCCATTGACCCTCTGCAGTTCACATACCAGGAGAAGTTGGGAGCGGAGGATGCCATCATCTATATGCTACACCGATCCCTCTCCCACTTGGACAGAGGCAGTGGTTCTGTAAGAATTATGCTTCTGGACTTCTCTAGCACCTTCAACATCATCCAACCTCTGCTCCTTAGGGACAAGCTGAGAGAGATGGGAGTAGATTCATACCTGGTGGCATGGATCATGGACTATCTTAAAGACAGGCCTCAGTATGTGCGTCTCGGGAACTCCAGGTCTGACATTGTGGTCAGCAACACAGGAGCGCTGCAGGGGACTGTACTTTCTCCGGTCCTGTTCAGCCTATATACATCAGACTTCCAATACAAATCGAAGTCCTGCCATGTGCAAAAGTTTGCTGACGACACTGCTATCGTGGGCTGCATCAGGAGTGGGCAGTAGGAGGAGTATAGGAACCTAATCAAGGACTTTGTTAAATGGTGCGACTCAAACCACCTACAACTGAACACCAGCAAAACCAAGGAGCTAGTAGTGGATTTTACGAGTACTAGGCCCCTCATGGACCCCATGATCATCAGAGATGACTGTGTGCAGAGGGCGCACCTGGGAGTGCAGCTGGATGATAAATTGGACTGGACTGCCAATACTGATGCTCTGTGTAAGAAAGGACAGAGCCGACTATATTTCCTTAGAAGGCTGGCGTCCTTCAACATGTGCAATAAGATGCTGCAAATGTTCTATCAGACAGTTGTGGTGAGCACCCTCTACTACGCGGTTGTGTGCTGGGGAGGCAGCATAAAGAAGAGGGATGCCTCACGCCTGGACAAACTGGTGAGGAAGGCAGGCTCTATTGTAGGCACGAGCTGGGCAGTTTGACATCCATGGCAGAGCGATGGGCATTGAGCAGGCTCCTGTCAATAATGGAGAATCCACTGCATCCACTGAACAGTATCATCTCCAGACAGAGGAGCAGCTTCAGCGACAGACTGCTGTCAATGTCCTGCTCCACTGACAGACTAAGGAGATCGTTCCTCCCCCACATTATGCGACTCTTCAATTCCACCCGGGGGGGTAAATGTTAACATTATACAAAGTTATTGTCTGTCTGTTATACCTTCATTGTTATCACTCTTTAATTTAATATTGTTCTTTATCAGTATGCTGCTGCTGGAGTATGTGAATTTCCCCTTGGGATTTAGAAAGTATCTAAATCTATCTAAGAAGATGTTTGGGACAAGGGATGTCTGGGCACATTTGTTTAGACTGCTGCCTCTGTTAAATTGACCCAGATATGTGGCAGAAAATAGATGGATGGACGGGTGGATGGTACAATTATTATAAAGTCATGCCACCTTTATGTAGGAAGATGAGAAATATGTACTGTGTTATTTTAGATTTCTTATGAAAACTTGCTTTATTGCCCAATTTACCCACTTCCTCATGTTGTAGGCTCACCCCAATTTTCATTACCTTTCTCTGTAGGAGTTGGTCTCTGGTCGATAGACTTATATCAAGGTAACTAAAGCACACTCATTTTAAGAAACAAAATCATACATTTATTAATAAATACAAGGATTATAGGAAAATTATAACTGCAAATTGATATTGACATATAACACATGAGTAAGAGAGACAAGACAGACAAACATGTAACACAGAAAAGGCTGGCTGTTTACTTGCTATTTATAGTTTTAATTTATCTTGGCACAGATGAACAGTTTTACAATATCGAGACTTAACAGATAATGTCCAATGCAGTGTGAAGTCGTTGCTGTTGTTGTTCTCGGTTGAAGTGGAAGATTCTTCTTGCATTGGAGTGTACTCTTTCTCTTTGTAATGTTGTCCTTTGTTCATTGTGTTCTGTGCTTTCCTCAGTGAGGTCCTTTTCTGTGTTGTCTGCAACTTCATGCAGTAAGTAAAAAAAAATACCCTTTCTGGTGCAAGAGTTTGGATGATGAAGATCCTTTCTTGAAGTAATGGTTGCTTCTCAATCTTCTCAGAATGGGCTCAGTTACTGGCACAAGTCTTAGACTAACAGAATGGATCTCAGCTTTCAGGTCCACAAAAAGAAGAGATTGTCAGTGTTCAGCTCCCCAAAGATAGAACATCTTATTAGTTTTTAGGTTTCAGAGAGATGTGGGTTTCACATAGTGCAAGAGGTCATTTCAGAAAGTACCCATAGCTTTTCCCCAGATAGATGAGTGCAGCTAGTTTTTGAAAGAAGGTGTTACCTCTTATGATTGCATTAAAGTTGCTTCAACTTGCAAAATCAGTGCCTTCTCATTGGTGTTATTTTGTTCTTCACAGTTGTCACTCACTGAATTATAGCTATTTGTTTGGACTTGGGTATTCATTTGGTGCCTTCTGGTCTGAATGAATCTGCAGAGATGTCAGTTCAATTCTGATTTATATCTTTGTTATCAAATGAACTACATGGCTGACACTGGTAAAAACTGCAGTTCAGCCACATTCCCTAAAGGACAAACCAAGGGTGCGGTACAGCTGGATATCTGCATCCCTGTTAAATCTGCTGCCTTTGTGTGTCACCAAAGCCAATATGAATGGACACTGTCCACTTGTTATACTACATTTTTCTTTATGTCACTATATCTGGACAATACTGTTATGAGTTTTATTCACATGTTAAATTTGGCACACAGGGGCTCAGCAGTTAGAATTGCTAGCCAAGCATTGGATTAGATAGCCAAAGGCAACTGGAGGCTTGTATAGTCAGCTTAAACACAGGATAGTGTATTTCTGTCCTCTGTCAGCACAAAATCTTTTTTCCTTATTGGGAGAATGAGAACCGGCATGTAAGCACTATGATATTTCTGTATTTTGTGGAGGAGGAATTCAGCCCTTGTTTGGAGACAGAAAGGACCAGCAAGTTGAAGAAGAACAGTATAAAAGGCTTGGACAGCAGCCAGACCCTTGGAGGCGGTGTCGACAAAGTTCGAAAAACCTCCCAGGGTGGGGACGAGAAAATGGAAGGCTGTGTTGATCCAGATTTGCCACCTGGATAAAGTCTGTCCATATGCCTCCCCGTCTGTAACCGCGTTAACCGTCAGTAAATATAAGCTAAAAGATATTTTTTCTCATGTGATTCTTGTACCGCCGTAATCACGATGGGAGGGATATCGCCTTTTCTGGTATATTACGATATTGTTTAATTATTTAATATACCACAATTTCAAAAGAACACATTTCCAAGAGAGCTAATGCCTCTTCAGGAAACACCACTTTCTCCTAGACCTGCATTCTAGAGACCTGCTCCTTGACTAGCATCATGAAAACATACTAATACACATCAGTGCAACAAAGTAATTTTGTGTGGTTGAGCATTTGATCTTTTTGGACTGTGAAGGAATTTTAAATTTTGAGGATTTCTTGGGTTACTTGGCCTAATTTACCTTGTGGACCATTTTTATAAGTGTAATATTTTTCAGTGCATACAAAAATTATTCACCCCATTGAAACTCTTTACATTTTATTTTCAAACAACTTTGAATTAAAGTGGATTTATTTGGTTTCTTGACACTGGTAAACAGATAAGGACACTGTTTTCTTTTGTCTTTATTGTGTATGTTAAGCCATGATACTGACTTGCCACAAGTTGGACCTTACACATACATTTATACTACAAACACCTGAAACCCCTACACTACAGACAATTACAGTAGCTTAGTAGAGATCACAAATGTAGATTCAAAAAACAATAGACCACTTTCCAGAGATCTGTTTTCACTTTGACATTAAAGAGTCTTTTTTGTTGATCAATGCCAAAAAAGCCAAATTAACACTAGAATCCTTGAAGCCTATGAAAAAAACTTGTAAACCCGGGCCACCTTAAATTCCTTCAGACCTCTCCATTAGCGTCTTTTGTTTTGTAAATGTGTTGATCAGCACAAGCAGCAAGCAGCCTGCTATCCCATCCCTCCTACCCCCGCAGCTCAACTTGGACAAAAAGTTCTCCCAGCTGAAGTCTGTTTGTCTGGGTGTGAGGTGCCTGGAGTTGTAGAGGGTAAATAATATATCGTTATTTGGAACACATGCATTTCATGTGTGTTCCATGACTACAACAATCTGTGTAAATGTAGGGTGACAGGAAATGTTGAACACATACCTAAAATAGAAACCTTTTTCATGTTAAGGTACTGACTATATACCAACTATTGTACAGACTGATATTTGGACTTGGTTTTTGCACATTCATAGCAACATAAGTGATGAACTAGAGTTTAGTTTTCCAAATTGTAAGTAACCATTCTTTTGAAATTATATTTTGCTAATCATTATATTCACTTGGTATGTGTTTTAAATGCTCATTTATATCACAGTTTCTGCTCATTCCAGTGTAGGAGGAAACATAATTTGTTTCCAAAATTGATTAAAACTATTGTGCTTACTTTTGTACTGCAACTAAACCTACACACTATTGAGTCTATAAAGTGTTAAACAAATAGGTCATTCATGTTTTGGATGCTTTATATTATGCAGAATTCCTTGGTAGACAGTAATCCAGGTGTTTCCATTTGTGTGGATATTTTGTTAACCCGATCAACAATTGGCATCTGAATTCACTGAACTTTCTCAAACTTAATACAGGAAAAATGAAAACATGACTACAGTCTTTATTTGGTTTCAACTCCTTCTTGACATGTTAACCATCAGACTTTGGACTTGCTGAAGTACAACAATTTTTCGTAGTATTTGACAAACCATTTTATTACTATAACATTACATAAAGCAGTTTCAGAGTGGAAAAGTCATGAAAAATGTAAAACGTTGGCTAATGAGAGGTACTTTATATGCATATTTTTTGGGGCATACATGGTGTTTTCAAATAAATAATATTCTTCAGCATAAGAATGAACTGTTAAATTTTAATAAATTCATACAAAATAAGCACCTATTACATCTGTTTAAGCAGGGATTAAGACTCCAAACTGAGTACTTCTACCAAAAGCATCCCCACATGATGCATAAATATACTGTCAAATTATGAATATCATATATGCAAATAATAAATTAGATACAAAAAGTAAAGTAAAAAAAGGTCCAAAACTTTACTTTCCTTTATGCCCATTTGTGTAATCCAATGAATGTAACAAACTGGTGAGAGTAAAATCATATCTACTGGAATTCATCTTTTGTTTTGATATTGTAATTAATGAACACCAATTAATCATTTTTAAAAGGCTTATGCCACTTTGTGATAAAAAGTAATATGTAACTGAGTGTTTTGGAGCCAAATAAAGTAAAAGATTGGAAAGACCCCTTCTACCATGAAATTTTCTGTGGACGCCCATGCTTTTTTATATTTTATTTCTTCTTTTATTTCTAGCAAGCCTCAGTGCATTATTAGGAAAAGGACTCTAACCTCTACTCTTTTGATCTTATTTTGCCTTAATTATTTTATTGCTTATCTATTGTCTTTTCATTTTACTGTGAGGTTCAAGTCCTCCTTGTTTTTGTCTTTGTTAGGAAGTCCTCAGTCAGAAACCCGAGCCCTGAATGCTCATGGCATACTTTTTCAATCTTCTCAACATAAAGAAAACCATAATAGTATACCATTTCTTGTTATGAGAAAGCCCTGTTACCATCTAGGAATACAAGTGTGATTGTTACTTTATCCTCAAAGAATAGTTGTTTGATATCAAAGGTTGTACCCAAGTCTAGAATTGGCTTTACACTTGGAACATGAATGTTTGCTACACATTTTTTATCTAAAGACAAGGCAGGTACCATTAAAGAGCAAGTGGAGTCTACTTTGTACCTTGGATAGTTCTGGTAGAGCCTGTAAAAAGGTAACAGTGGTTTGTCCATGAAGTTAGATTAACACAAGAATGTCTAAACCCTACAAAAATATTTGTAATGCCAGGCCACCTTGAAATCCCTAGCACCTCATGAGCAGTGTTTTTGTTTGGCAAATGTGTCAATCAGCACAAGCAGCAAGCAGCCTGATATCCCATCCCCCACTGAGGCAGCTGAAGTCAAGTCAGATGCAAAATTCTAACAGCTGGGAGTCAAAATAGTGGACGTCAAGTACACTGAAGTATAGTTTATCTCAAAGGTCCTTAGTTTCATTGAGGTAAACACTGCTAAAGCATTGGAAAAGCAGTTTCCTTTACTGTGTAGAACAGTTTCTAATGGCTGAACTAGCTGTATCACTACTTTGCACTTTCAGCGTTTTCTAAATTTGGGAAATGCATTTTGTTACATTCAACTATAACGCAATGTCCTGTTAAAATACTGTCTGTGCTCTTGGCTCTTCTCTCTTTCTTTCAGGAGGGGGTTGAATTCTGTTTTGTTAGGTTTTGTCATGTTAGTTTTTGCCTGATAGCATACCTGCTCATAGTGGGGGTAATGAATCTTGTCAGCACCATTACAATATTAAATTATTTTTACATCTTCTAGAGGGGACTATGTTGGTTTTTTGATCCATATGATTGCTTATGCCCTGGAAATCTTCATCTTCTCTATAAACTACCAAACCACTCTAATTATCAGGTTTTTCAATGCCATATACTATACTTTATTTTGTATTATTTTTTATGTTAATTTCTGATACAGTATTGGACCTTATTAATGAAGAGGATGACAATGAGAAGCAAACTATATTTGTTAAAGAGTGCTGTGATAAAACATGGCTACTAAGTTTATAATTTTAGCAAAAAGGGAAATGCCAAATCCATAAAATCCCTCCCAAAGCACAAACCAATATTGAAATATATTTAATTGAATAAAAATTACATCAAAAACACAATAACAATTAGAATAATCTAGTAAAACAAACTATGAAATTTAGTAGGTAAAAATATTGTGGAACTGGACCCAGACACAGACAGACAGACATCGTTTGTTCACCCAACATACTCATTTATTGTATATACACTATTTACAAATCACTTGTGCACACCTAGTGCCTCCAGCACCGATCCCCCAAAGTTCAGGCCTCACAGTCAAAATTGCCTTCCTTCTGGCCGTCTCCACTCCTCTCTCTAGCTCCATCCTCTTCCACCCGACTCTTGCTGATGAATGAAGGGAGGCGGCCCCTTAAATACCAGCCCGGATGGGCTCCAGCTGCTTTCCCAGCAATCCCCCGCGGCCACACCCCCGTGCGGCGGAAGTGCCGGCTGCGCACCCGGAAGCCCTCTGGGTGTCCCCAGTCCTCTTCCCCCCAGTACTTCCTGGTGTGGTGGAAGTGCTGAGGTCCAGGGTTCTTCAGGCACCGGGGTGCCGCCTAGCGGTGGCCACGGGCCCCTACAGGGTTGGGCTTCCAAGCCCTCTACCCATGGCCCCCAACACAACCAGGGCGGTTGCCCCCTCGTGGTCTGGAGGAGGCACAAGCCCTCCTCCGGTCCTCCTGGGCGTCCCGGCTGGCTCCACCCCCAGCCGCATGCGACAATATGGACAAACAAACAAATGGAAACAATAATTATCTCAAAACTGAAAGAAGAAGATGATTAGCACAAGATTAAAGTGACTACGATATATATCATTAGGCAAACCAAATTAGAAACTCTGAAATCTAAATGACAAAATACAAATCAAAGATACCTAGAGAACCACTCAGTGAGAGATAGGAGGCCAAAGGTAATTTCTACTGCAAAAACCTGAAGCACCAAAAAACCCTTATATTTTTCTCAGGTCACTCCAGCTCAATTAGTTGCAACACCTAATTGGCATAAGACCAGTGGGATGCCCTGACCTATTCAGCTAATTATGAAAATGAAAAAAAACAAAGCAGTAATGGACAAAAGAAATACAGACTTAACCATGTACCTTTTCACAAACACCCAAGTAAGTTCAACTGGAGTAAAGCTGACATACGACTAGGAGAAGTATCCGGCAGTGAGAAATCAAAGTCGATCTCCCAGCAGGTGGTGCAAATTTAAAGCTGGCAGTCTCTTAGTGATTCAGCTGAACACATAAAGTACCAAAAGTAACAAAGTTCCTGCAGAAACAGAGAAGATGATTTCAGCACTAAACATTAGTTCTATCTGTTCTCAGCCCATCTATGCTTATATGTTGTGTGTCCTGCAGCATGTACAATTCAAGTTTTCCAGCTGACAATGTAGAAAGCTTTATTTGACAAAAGTGTTTGGTTAATTTAGGGTAGGACGGGAAAATACGCAAATTGGAGGACCGCATTAGGAACCTTATAGCAATTAGGCAAACTGAAAATTTGATTGACTTGTTTTGACATTTTGGCTACTTCTGGTACAGCTTTAGTCTCTCCAGGTCCCACTATAGTAATCAGCAGCACCAATTCAGCCACAGGACGAGTGGGTAACAGTAATACACGGGTGTAAGAAGCCAAAATTTAGTTCCTCATCACCAAGGTCACCAATTCGAACCCAGAACAAATTCTCAGCACTCTGCAGCGTGCCTGCAGATCCTGAGAAAAACAAAGTGCTCAAAATTGGTGATTCCATAGTGCGAAATGTTAGAATTCCAAACTATGTTAAACCAGCTGTTAATGTTAACACTAGATTACACCAGACCTACGAGAAAACTTAAATCCATCCCACCTTAAATCCCTTCACACCTATCCATCAGCCTCTTTTGTCTTGTAAATGTGTCGATAAGCCCAAGCAGCAAGCAGCCTGCTATTCCATCCCCCCAATGCCTCAGAACGAGCAAGACATTCTCCCAGTTCCTTCCTTGATTGATTATCCAGGAGCAAGCTACCCAGAATTGTAAGGTTTATAAGGAAATAATTTGATGTGTGTCTTGTGTCTACAACAATCTATGTAAACACATTGTTAAAACAGAAATGTTTTTCATGTTTTAGTAATAAATGACAAAACGTAGACATGAACTGTATAATGTGTGAAGGCTTATGGCAAAAATATCAAATAAACGCTTTAACAAAAGGTGCAAGTACAATATGACAGCTTCTGTGGTGTACCGGTTAGATCTGCCAATTTATAATCCAGAGGTCCTGAGTTCGAAACCATTTCCATATTATAAAAAAAACCATAATTTGATTGGTGTCTGTAACAGCCACTGTAAATTTATAGCAAAACAAAAATATATATCACCAGTTCAGAAAGAAGTATGCAGTTTTAAAAGCTGCTTATTGAACATTTACTCTCTTGGATGTAAAGCTGTTTCAGCACAATTGTAGTGCTAGTCTACAGACCACCAGGGCCATATTCATTGTTCACAACTAAATTTGGCAACCTTTTGTGTGATCTGGCTATAAATTATGATCATGTAGTATTGATGGAGGATCTTAATGTACACATTGATGTGGAAACTAACACTTTTAGCAAATGTTTCAATTATTTTTTATATTCAGTAGGATTTTGTCATATTGTCAAAGTTCCAACTCATAATCATAACCACACATTAGATTTAATTATAATGTACAAAATAGAAATTCAAAATGTAAATATTACTCCATTAAATGAAGTTATTTCCAATCACTACTTAATTACATTTGATTTGATTCTGCCCTTGCCAATACACTCACATATTAAAACAAATACAGAGTGACATCTAGATTGTAATTCTGCTTCAAAATTTATAAATACTTTGAGTAAGTCAAGTGTAATTTTGGAAAACCATTTAGATCAGTTAACATCAAATGTAAAAGTGGAAAACAATTTAGATCAGCTAACATTAAATTGCAGTGTGATCCTCAGCAATACTCTTGACACAGTGGCTCCCCTTAAAACAAAATGATCAAAGCACAAAGAAACCCTCCCTGGTTTAATGAGAACACTTGAGCTCTTAGAGTGTCGAGTACAGATAGAGAACAACAAAACTGCAGGTCTGTCAAATTGCATCGACAAAGATTGTTAAAAAATATAAAAAGGCTCTCCTTAAAACTTGCTCAGATTACTATTCTTAAATAATAGGTAACAATAATAATAATCCTTGTGTACTGTTAAGAACAGTGGCTAATTTAACAAATGGGAATTCAGATCTACAGTGCAAAATAACAACAGATATTAGCAGTACAGACTTTATCAACTTCTTTAATGAGAAAATTAAAAATATAAGATCCTAGATCTCAGCATCACGGTGCAAACCACATTCTAGCTTGAGTCACACATGTGCACATGGGAGGCCGCTAAAGGGCCTGAATGAGAGTAATTCCGAGCCAGACCGGGGTTTAGCGGAGTGCACTGACACTTTCTCTTGCTTTTCTATAGACCGTTCACGGGAAATTCCACCAGGCCCTGATGACATCATTCCTGGTTCCAGTCCCTTTGACGTCACTTCCAGGTGTGAGCCTATGGATAAAGACCCTTCCGGTTCTTGCCCCTTTGATGTCACTTCCTATGCTGACCTTTAAAGCTGCCACCTTTCCTCCATCTCCTCAGTTCTGTTCTGGACTCCAATCTGTACACATCAGTACAAACCTTTAAACCATTTTGCAGCCAGGGAATAATATATGGGTGGCTGCCCAAAACATTTCTGTGGCTTCTTTGATTTTGTGACACATGGCAAACTCTGTCTCACATTACATTCAACACTTTAGTATTTAATCGTAAAGTCTTGACTTTAATTTCTAAAATGAAATCTACTACTTGTTTTCTAGATCCAGTGCCAACAAAACTGGTAAAAAGCGCAATGGATGTTCTTGCAGTGCCTATGCTTAACATTATTAATAGTTCATTATTGCATGGCACAGTACCTGATGTACTAAAAGTGACAGTCATAAAACCATTACTTAGAAAGTCAGACCTAGACCCACACATACCCTTTCTCTCTAAAATTCTTGAAAAAGTAGTCACCAATCACCTTCTGTCACACCTTACACATTACAATTTATTTGAGAAGTTCCAGTCTGGTTTCCACACCCGTCATAGTACAGACATGGCACTAACACGTGTTGTAAACGACATTCTGATATACTCTAATGAAGGAAACTCCACTGTAATTATGCTGTTACACTTAAGTGCAGCATTTGACGCTATTGACCATTCTATTTTATTGCAGTGGCTAGAAAATGACGTTGGGCTTACTGGCACTGTTCTTGCCTGGTTTAGCTCTTATTTATAAAATCGATTCCAGTATATATATATATGAGCTGACAGTACTCCATTATACACAGAAGTGAGATATGGTGTCCTGCAAGGCTCAGTACTGGGACCTTTGCTGTTTTCACATTAAATGCTTCAACTGGGATCTATCACTAGAAAACATTAATGTTAATTTTCACTCGTACAAAGGTGACAGTTATATGTTTGTTTTAGACCAAATGAAGTTTCTCCAATGTTGTCTTTAATTAGTTATGTTAGTGAATTAAATGAGAACTACTTGTCTTTAAACATCAATAAAACAAAGATGTTAATTATTGGCGGGAATGATGCTGATTGCAACAATATTTTGTCATAATTGAACAGCATTAATTTTACTGAATCAGCCCGCAATCTAGGAGTTATCTTTGACTCTAGCATGTCATTTGAAATGCACATCTCAAAGCTGTCTAAATCTTAAAAATGTTGAGAAATTAAGGTGTTTCTAAATAAGAGGGATTCAGAGAATTTAATTCATGCATTTATTTCTAGTAGAATTGATTACTGCAATTCAGGGTTCACTGGATGTTAAAACTGTTTTTTATACTGCTTCCAGTTAATACAAAATGCTGCTGCAAGAATTATTACAATAACAATAAAATACGAACACATAACTCCAGTTCTTAAATCCTTACACTCGTTTAGTACAAATTTCAAAGTCCTCCTTTTAACATATAAAGCCTTAAATGGCCAATGTCCAGCTTACTTGTCTGAACTTATCATGACTTACAAACTAGAACGTACATTAAGATGTCAGGATGCCGTTCTGCTTATGATTCTAAGGATTAATAAAATAACAGTGGGATGTTGTTCCTTTAGTTACAACTGAACCAACTTAAAATCAAGACTACATAAGGTTTCAAACATTAAGTCAGAAAGGGTGTTTGTAATGGTAGGGGGTGCAGGAAAAATTCATCCCTCCAGTTCGTCAAACTTTGCACTTTGATACAACTTTAAAAACTTTAAAGCCTTTCAAAAGTTCATCCAAATAAAATTGAGTTGTAATAAACAAGTGGGACACCAAACCAAAATCACATTTTCATGCAAACCTGTTTTGTCAATGGTAATGAATTTAACATATTGTATACTATTGGCCTTATTCACAGTGAATG
The DNA here is from genome assembly GCA_026402145.1 of Polypterus bichir lapradei. Lineage (NCBI taxonomy): Eukaryota > Metazoa > Chordata > Cladistia > Polypteriformes > Polypteridae > Polypterus > Polypterus bichir. Next base: position 14,598,622 of record JANRMT010062806.1, on the reverse strand, counting down.
TTACATTCAACATCAGTCATTTAGTGAAAACAACAGCACTGATGGGTGTGTGGGGGGTGATATTTGAGCAATGCAAAAATTGCATAATGCTCAAAAATCAGCATTGTTTTCTGCTTCAAAAATGTGTATTTACAACTATTTATATAAATATTTGTATTTATATGTATGTAATATTTTCAAGAGTTTCAAATGTTTTACCATAAAAATTGTGTAGTGTCATGGATTTTAAAATGTTATACTTTATTTTTTGCCCACACAAACATAAATGAACTTAATGTTACTAGGACAGTTAACATGAAAGTCCCTTCTTTTCCTGGACTGTATCATGTTAAAACAAATATTTTGCTCAAGATGGACACAGTGAACTTAACATTTAAGGAGGTAATTAACATCAAATCAACTCCCCTTCCTGAAGTATACCTCACTTTTAAAACATCTGTGCAAAAAAAGCAAGCAGAAGACAAGGATGATGCCTCAGGCTGTATTAATTACTTTATAAAATGTGAACAGATGGGCACCCCTAGGATTAGATATTACCAAATTGGTTTACAGCTTGGGAAAAGAAGAAATGCTGGACATACTTAATAGATCAAAGACTTTAAGCGAAGTCATTTATCATATTGACAGCCAGCCAATCAAATGTGTCTCACATCACATGTTCCAGAATCCCACGTGGAATTTTAAAATAAATATAGCTTGTCCAAGAGACAAAAACAGAATGATGCAAAGGTAGAAAAGTAGTAGCGACATCAACAGAGGATGAGAGATGTGTGACTGTTTTCATCTGACCATCAAATGAAGTATTTCATCAACAACATTGATTGCTAGATCAAAAGTCACCCTAGGACATTCATCCTTGACATCTCTCTAAGTTTTCGTAAGCTTTATCTAAAGACTATATATATTAATACTTTGTTATTTACAGTTTAATTTTCTCTACTGGTATTATTGTTGTTTAATAAATACCAAGTTGCTTTTAATTTTCGATACCGTTTCTTTATATCTACAGTGATTGAAGTTATAAGGGAAATATTTAGAGACCCAGGAGCGGTAAGGAAGTGCCATATGATCCAAAATGCAAGGTTTTATCAGACTAAGGAGGAGAGCTCATCCAGCAGTGAATAGTGTATTAAAGCGAGACCTTAGTGTTTGATAAATGGCCTAGAGCCAAGGATTCTGAGCCATTGAATGTTTGAATATATTCTCTGAGACCAAAAGTAATATTTAGGTCTGAGATATATCTAAGACATCAGACGTTGTTCATGCTTATAATAAGTATGTCTGTTGAAGCACTAGGGAATGACGGATTGTGTAATGTGCTATTTATATGGCACTTCTGTGTGTTAAAGCAATAGAAGACTATTCACACTAAAACATGGCGTACAGACAAAAGCGGAAATGTTCGTATGCAAAAAAAAATCTAGGTGCATAAATCTGTGCATTCGTGTTAAATGTAACGCACGTGTACACGCCTGCTGCCACTCCCCAATTCCTCCCAGAATTACGCCTCTTTGAATACACAACTCAATATAAATAGCCCTTAAGCTCAGCGTTCTTTGAAAAGGCAATGGCAAAAGCACACTGGAAAATAGAAGAATTTCTATTCTATACCAAGTGGAGGCAAGGAAAAATGTACTATTTGTTGGATTAAATAGTGGTATAAACAACAAAAGGAAGTTGATTGAGTGACATAGAGTGTTGGAGAAACTCGAAAGTTCAAGTTCACAAAGTCGCACAATGCCTGAAATAAAAAAGAAGTTGTCAGATATCAAAGTCGCTGTGAAAAGGTGAGTCGTAGCCCACCATCTGAGTGTCATATGAAAGCTTATTAGGGTACAGAGAAAAGAAAAAAAAATAGGCACACAGTGGGAAAAAAAGCACAGGACTTTAATCTCAAAATTTCCACTTTAATCACGTACTTTATTTTGTCATTAAAGTAGAACATCATAAACTTCAACTTAAAATCTTTAATTTACTAGTTTCTCAAATACCATCGTAACTAAAGTAGCAAGTTAAATGCTTGTATTGTATTTGTTCTTCTATGTGTTCTATGTGTGTGAATCACTACGTGATTCTTAAACGGGCTTTCTCTTCCTCCGACAGGACACAGAATCCATTACATTTGTGATATTAGAGCTCTGAATAATTTAAATACTGAGAAGTATACTTGTTATCATTTTCATGATGGTAGGAATTAAAGCATATTATTAAACTTGGGAACACGGTGGCGCAGTGATAGTGATGAGCTGGCACCTCATCCAGAGATTGTTCCTGCCTCCCGTAAGATGCTTGCTGCACAGTGCACAACCTGTGATGAAATAATTTATTGCAGCAGCACTGTCTGTTTCACACGTACTAACCTCCAATTCCTGTCTTTCCTTTTCTTTCTCCAAGTAACCAATCGCCACAAGATCAGCTCTGTAATAGATTTCAAGCCATCTGTAGGCTTAGAATGCAGATTCTTCAGAACTTTTAAGGAACATTGAAATATCTTCGTAGTACATGTTTAATTATTCTGTCCATCTATCCTTCCAATGCCAGTCTCAGCAAAAATACAGCGCGAGGCAGGAACAATCTCTGAATGGGTGGCAGCTCGTCGCTAGCGCTGAGACACAGTATTCTCACATGTTTAATTATTAACAATATAGGTTATTTAAATAATTTTAACATTTTATCTGTATAATGTAATAAACATATTATGCTGCATTTCATCTTAAAAATATCATAATCATATGTAAATATGTGCTTTATAAAGTGCCTCAGGTTGTGCAATATTGTAACTGTATCGCAAGTTTACAGTGAGGTAATTGTACTTATAAGTACAAACAGTTCTGCTAGGAGCACTTGATGGACTGATTGATTGCGTTTATAGTTCTTGGGATGAAACTGTTTTTGAACCGCGATGTCCCTATAGGAAAGGCTCTGAAGCATTTGTCGTATGAGAGCAGTTCAAATAGACAGCATGGCTGAGGCAGTGTGTGCGTGATGCTGTTTACCAATAATTCTCTTTCCAATCAGCTGCTGTAGAGCTGCGATTCCACACTCAGATACAGTGATATGAATACTCAGAGTCGTGCAGTGAGAGAAATATGGAAAAAGATGATCCGCTGTGGCAACCCCTAACAGGAGCAGGTGAAAGAAGAAGAGGAAGGTTCAGTGAGAGTAACAATGCTAAAGCAGCTATGGTATTTGGAATAATTTGGCTATTCTGTGGACCATTATATTGTTACAGGTTAATTACAATCAGATGCCTTAAACTAATAAACAATATGTGGTTAATTTCAGTGTATATGATAAAGCTACATCAAGGATGTGGATCTAAAAAAGAAAGGGAAACCACACTGGAACAAAAGCACTGCTTTAACGCTGGGTGCCACCAGTTTGCAAAACCAAGTGGAGAACTTTCTTATACTGTTTATACATGAGGCCCCTGGTGAGTACACTTATCCCTGAAGAAATTAAGTAATGGGCAAGTAGAGGGGAATACCTCAATAATACACTTGGGTTCCATAGTGAGAACAACACAAAACAACACAAAAACCCAGTTTTATCCAGCTTAAATGTTATATCAGTGATTTAATTATTCATCAGGTCATCACATTTCTTACTATGACATTAAATATATATTCATGAAACCACAGTAAAACAGGAAATACATGAAGTAGCTGACATGGTTTCAACTTAGGAAGGAGTTACCACAATTATGTAATCCAGTTGTACACAAAGAGAACTAATTCTTGACTAATGACAGCAGAGAAACTGATAGCGGAGAGGTAAAGTAGATGATATATGGTACACATGCATTTCAGCCAGCAATGACAAAAGGGTCAACATTTTGTATAATGGGTTAAGGTAAGAAAGCAAATGTATTTTTAAATACACCCAGGCAATACTGGGTATTTTGGCTAGTATAACTATAAAAATCTTTTTTTCTTTTGTTTTTGTGTTGATTTCACTTGAATAAAACATTAGAATAGTCATTCCACTCTATTGGTCTTAACAAATTACTTTGTTTGCTTTATCCCTTCCAGAGGATTTCATAAGCATGTGGCTGCCATTTTCAGGCTATGTGCTCATTAACTTCTCCAGCAGTTTGCTGTTATAAAACATATAAATATGAGGAGGAAGCTCATTGGCTTAGAGATGTTATCATCTAACTAAGGTTGTTCCTACAAATTGGAAGTACTGTAGCTTGTTAGAATATGCATAAGAAATGTTAAACTAGAAAAGAACAATTAAAGAAAAATTGCTTTTACAATTTTTGCCAAAAAAAGTGATATATGAATGGATCATATACATTTTTAAGCCCACTTAATCCTGAAAAGGATCGTGAGGGGCTGGAGCCCATCCCAGAAAGCATAGAGTACAGGGCAGGAATACCCCTGAGGCATCAGCATTACCATTGTGCAACTGTAACAAAGTAGGTAATATCAGAAATCACGATCTACCAAATAAACAAAATGGATGGTAATGGAAGATAAAACAGAAAGATTGAAGACTAAAAGAACTTATGTGATATATTGCTTAATCATTCTTATAGATTTCCAGGGAAATGCTTTTAAACAAAAATAAAGTTCAAAATGACAGTGCTTCTGTTGTTGATAAGACTATAGCATTTTCTGAGAACTCCACCCACAAGGCCAGTACATAACCTTTTGCTTACCAAAGTTTGATCTGCTATCATTCTGTCTTAAAAGAAAAAAAAACATCCTCAAGTTAGTTATTAATGCTGGAAACCACTTTAAAAGGGAAGCTCTTGTACTACTAAGTCATGATGGTGCTGTACACTTGCAGCTCTGAATCATCATCAGAGCCTTCTGCTTTTTATTCCATTAGAAGAACTCTATTCTTGTAAATGTAAAAATTGTACATTTGTTATAAATATTTTTCCTAATGGTCTGAAAAACGTTTTTCAGCTATTGTTTATTCATCTTATACCCTTGTAGTTTGATTTCCCTGATACTGCTTCATGTGTAAATTTCATTTGCTCATGTTCTACATTTCTATGATTGCTTGAGTGAACCCAGAGTATGTTCCTGAGTATCTTTCACACATTGTGATACTTAGAAGCAGACCCCAGACTGATGTAGACCATAAATCCAAAATAGGGTTTATTGAGGACACCAACAATGGTAAATTGGATGGCTACAACACTGAGAAATAATGACAAAAATTGCAAATGCTTCTTTCTTTATCTATCTTCAGCTAAGGTCAGCTCCCAGGACATGTAGAGCTTTGTTACCATCCCTTCTTCCTCTTCCTCTTGTGTTCCCTATTTCCTTTTCTCCTATTAAAAATGTATAATCTATATTCCTCACTATTTAAAGCCTCTTAGGAGACTGGAATTAATCAGAAATAATATTCAAAATGCCACTATAAAGGTTTGGCCCCGTATATTGTGGGCAGAGTAGACACAAATGATTGATACCAGTCTTGTTCACTGTAAAACAGCAAAAAGACAAATCAGTAACTGTAAGTGATCTTTATATTGAGTTGGCATGAATGAGATTGAGGTCATCAAGGAGGGCTGGGAGTTAGGTCATTCTGTAGTTCTGTAGGAAGAAGGAGAGAAGGCATTAGTACCCTTTACCAACCTTTTTCCCAGCATCTTCACTCCCTAAATTGGACCCTTTGGCTATCCCCTAATCGCACATGTGTGACCCCTTATACAAATCTATCCCTATATTTTCACTTTGGCAGTGTATAATTTATTCCAAAATCATGTGATTTTTTGTCAAACACATAAATAGATTGTGTGTTTTATGACAACCAATTTTAAGAGGGAGGGATTTTTTACCTGATGCAGCTGCTTTTCCTCTTTTAACCTGCAGACTATGACCCAGAAGAACAACTCACCTCAGCCTCACCTGAGGGCCCTGCCTCTTCCTATGTTCCTCTTTAAATATTCCAAGGAACAGGAATTCAGCAAATTTGCAGGACCAACAGAATATAAGGCTTATAGCTGTTGCTCAATGCTCAAGTACTTTCATTTTTATTTTTGCCTTTTCCACTGGTAGTTATCCTGCATATGCTAACACTTCCTTTCAACTCACAGACCAGGCTTTTTAATCTTGGGGCCACATTATAAAAGTCAGATTGTCAAAAGTGAAGAACACCCTATTATGTACCAAAGCTGGAAACCACAGGGCCAGTAAAACAGGCTATACAGCTGTGGACAGAGAAGCTCTGCCAGTTCATTTGTTGATTTCCCAACTGAAGTAGGTTACTACCTCAGAAGTTCAATTTGATTACCAATCATGCTCCATTACAATGGACTGCTGGACATAAAGAAATGAATATGCATGCCAACAGGTGTTTCTTGGGCAAACTCCAGTTACACTATTCTACTCTCCGTTTCTTCAACTATGGCCACTGATATCTTTTATACTCCCAACATTATCCACCTTTCAGAACTGGTTTCTCTCTTTCTATTACCCCTCCACAGAGGAAGAGGATGATCTTTCCTTATGACCATGCTCTTTCCTTAGTGTGTATACTAGTTAAGCAGGGGTCTCCCCATGCAGTCATGTTTTTTGCCAATTTTGTATTTTTTTCTTTAAACTGTGCCTATATAATTTATGATAAAAAACTCTCTTAATTAGAGATTCAATAAAGAGCCCAGCTTTTGTCGTGAATTTTTTTTCTTGATCGTCATTTGAGCAAAGTCTGGTACATAGGAAAGTTAGCTATCTTTTGACAAAGTTCAGAACACCATGCCAGCCTTTTAAATAAGGGGTGCAATGACATTACATTTTACATCACAGAACACACATGAAATGCATGTGTTCCAAATAACGATATATTATTTACCCTATACAACTCCAGAAGACACTGACGCAGAGGTGCAAACGGATTTAAAGTGGGTCAGGTTTAAAGTTGGAGGACCGATTGCAGGGCCAGATGCAGTTTAACGTCATACCCAGAACTCTAGCAAGAACTTATTTGCATTTTGTGCATGTACAGTATGCAGCATGTAAACTGCACAAAACACAATTTAGATGTTTACAGGTAGGCAACACAACAAGTGCTATCTAATGCTATATTGGAATAATTTTTTCTTCCATGAAGTGTGTGGTTGCCGGTGTGGTTCCCTATTTACCTGATGAGGTAAGAAGACAGTATAATGGTAGCAGAGCCGGTGCTAAGCTAAAGGCTAAAGTGACTAGCGAGGAAGTGGCGACACAAGCCTTCGGTGCCTTCTGTGATCCTGGGAAATGTGAACTCACTATCAAATAAGATCGATGAACTGGCTGTGCTGGTGAAAAATGACAGGACCTACAGAGAATGCAGTTTGTTGTGTTTTTGCGATAGATAGCTAACGACTAGCATCCCAGATGCTAACATGGAGCTACAAAGGTTTAGCACAGTTATAGAGGACAGAGATGCAAATACCTGCGGGAAGCGGAAAGGAGGAGGACTCGCTCTCTATGTGAATACAATGTGGTGCAACCCTGGACATGTAAACGTCAAAATCTCCACTTGCTGCAGGGACATCGAACTGTTGGCCGTAAGTCTGCATCCCTATTACTTGCCCAGAGAGTTTGGACACGTCATTGTTGTTATTGTTTACATCCCTACTCGCGCGTATGTGGAGATAGCAGGTGACATCATCCACTCCGCTGTTGCTAATCTACAAACACAGCACCCCAAGGTGCTTGTGCTAATCTCTGGAGACTTTAACCATGTGACGCTGGACAAAATATTACCTGCCTTCTCCCAGTATGTGGATTGTAACATCTGGGAAAGTCGGACTATTGACCAACTGTATGCATATGTTAAAGACGCATACAGCACCACCCTGCTGCCTGCACCTGCGCTTGGGAAAGCAGATCATAACCTGGTTCTGCTTCAGCCTCACTACAAACCAAGAGTGAGGGAGCTACCTACAACCACACGCTCATTCAGTAAGTGGTCCCCTGAGGCAGAGCAGGCTCTGAGAGACTGCTTTGGAACTACGGACTGGGATATCCTTCAGGGGTCACATAGTGAGAACAGGAGAAGGTTGTTGACTGCACTACTGACTACATCAACTTCTGTATGGACATTGTAGTTCCAGTAAGAACATTACGCTGCTATGCTTACAACAAGCCATGGATTACAAGTGACATCAAGGGCCTTTTGAACCAGAAAAAATGGGCTGTTAAAGGTGGTGATCAGTATGAGATCAAGCGCGTGCAGAAGGAACTCCGAGTCCAGCTCAGGGCGGTGAAGGAGCAGTACAGGAGAAAGTTTGAGCAAAATTTGCAGAATAAGAGAATGAAGAAAGTGTGGGATGGGATGAAGATCATCACTGGCTGCAGCTCAAAGCGGGGTGCCACCATCGAGAGAGACGTGGAGAGAACAAACCTGATGAACAACTTCTTTAACAGGTTTGACCACCCTAACCCACTCTCACCTCAGGGTACTGCATCCTTCACCCATCCTTATGCTGATACCAGCATAGGAGAGAGTTTCCCCCCACCCACAATTACAGCAGCCCAGGTAAGCAGAGAGCTGAGGAGACTTTGTGCCAGCAAAGCAGTGGATCCAGATGGAATATCGCTACGACTGCTGAAGGCCTGTGCGTTGGAGCTGGGGAGTCCTCTACAGCGCATCTTCAACATGAGCCTGGAACAGGGGAAGAGTCCCAAGGCTTTGGAAAACATCTTGCATCACCCCAGTCCCAAAGGTATCGCATCCTGGTGAGCTGAATGATATCCGGCCTGTCGCTCTAACGTCACATGTGATGAAGACCATGGAGCAGCTGCTGCTTCACCACCTGAGGCCACAGGTCCGCCATGCCCTCGACCCTCTGCAGTTCACATACCAGGAGAAGGTGGGAGCGGAGGATGCCATCATCTGTATGCTACACCGATCCCTCTCTCACTTGGACAGAGGCAGTGGTGCTGTAAGAATTATATTTCTGGACTTCTCTAGTGCCTTCAACACCATCCAACCTCTGCTCCTTAGTGACAAGCTGATAGAGATGGGAGTAGATTCATACCTGGTGGCATGGATTGTGGACTATCTTACAAACAGACCTCAGACCTCGTCTTGGGAACTGCAGGTCTGACATTGTGGTCAGCAGCACAGGAGCGCTGCAGGGAACTGTGCTTTCTTTGGTCCTGTTCAGTCTATATACATCGGACTTCCAATACAAGTTGGAGTCCTGCCACGTGCATGGGCTGCATCAGGAGTGCACCTTGCATAATGAGGATCATAAAAATCTGTAACCCATTATGAATTATATCTACAGACAAAAATAAATGCAATATATATCAGTAAAGTAGTGGTAGAAATGAGTGCTGCTGCCTTACAGCCCTTTATACTTCTAAGTTCAAATCCATGTGCAGTCACCATCCCCTAACGGAACTAAATTGAAATATGCAAAAGTGAACTGTGCTTTTATTAAAATAAACAAATCAAAAAAGTGTTCCAAATTGCAGTTGGTCCAAAATGTTCAATAAATAAATTATACAATATAAAAGGTGATGTTGGAGGTTAAAAAAACATTTCTATAAATAATCCTTTAAAATCGAGGAGGTTAAAAGCTGAGACCGTCCATAAAAACAGTGAGCCCCAATGCTTCCCTTCAAATCTGCCATCTCCTCCTCTTATCCTGTCTGGACCTTACAGAAGAAGAAGATGGCCGCCAAAAGATGCAGTCAACCTTGATATCGGGGCTCCATGCCCTGCCAACTTTCCCTTGGTGTATGCAGGGCAATCCGTTGAGCCATACATGCCTCTTCCACCTCTCACCTTTCGGCCCTTTTGGAGAGACACCATTATTCACGCCACTCCTACTCCTAAAAAAAGTGCACAGTAGGAGCATCGCTTTCACTGCCGCTTCCATCGCCCTGAGGCTCACTCCTGACAAACTGCCTTACTGAGATTGGGCACTCACACTCTCCATCTTTGCCTCTCTGTCTTCCTTTCTCTTTTAATCTCTTTTGTGTCTCGAGTCTACCTCTCTTGGTCATTGGCTAGTCTGTTTTCCTCTCGATCCTCACATCTGCCTTTTTCTCCTAACACGCTTTCCTTTTAAAAAGGGGACGTGGCACAGCTGCAGCAATCAGCAACTCCCAATGCCAATTTGGGTCACGGTCAATCCTGCACCTGTGCACTACATGCAGGGCCGCCCGCTCCCGCATTGCACACAGGAACTGCTCTCGCCACACTACCATGTCCCCACACAAAGACACAAATGTGGAAATTAGAGTTATTTATTTATTAACACAGCCACCTTTCTCAGCTGTAGACCCGACTTTACCACACACCTCCCCTCTTAAAGTCGCTAGTTGCACAGAAAAGCTCCATGCTTCACCTTACCCAGTGCAACTAGTGGCACAGGTCCACAGAATGGCCCTACACTGCACTAAAAAAGCAAAAAATAAAAAAGCACATAAACACACATTCATAAAACCAAAACCCAAGCCTCCTCTTTATAACAGGACAATAAAAAAACAAGGACTTTAAAATGACAATAAAAAAAATCCATTAAAAAACTCAAAAAGTCCTCTTTTGGCTTCAGTTCATGGGTGTCTTTAAACACCTATGCCACTTGTTGTTCTGTCTGCAGTTCTTCAGTCACACCTAATGTGATAGTGTGCTACTGGATACAATTAGGAGCCATTCAACCCGCTACCGCCAATAATGTTTCTGAGGGATGGGCATGGCAGATGAGGACTAACACAGACAAAGCAAGGGGACAGTGAAAAAGTGCTCTAGTGCTTTTATTAAAGCAGTGTAATAAATGAGAAAACACACTCATAAAGGTTTGGGGTTTTAGCCCCGAATATTGTAAACAAAAACGGTCAGTAGTTTTCATAAAACTCAAAAGACATTGAAGGGTAGGAAAATTTATAGTTTATAGGGAAGGACCGGAAATTAGAATGTGGGATGCTGGGAAAATCATGGTGTTGGATGGGAGTTCGATGTCATCGATGGGGAAGCAGAGGGAAGAAAGGAACCTGGAAGTGGTGTAGCTCCTTCAGTCATCCAGGCAGTCTTATGGCGGTGGTGTCTCAGTCTTTCGGAAGAAACAAAGAAAGAGAAGTTAGTACGCTGCCATTGTCACCCAGCAGGACTTGTCGCAGTGCAAGTCGGGTCCTTAAGCTGCTCCTCAAGCGCTCGTGCGTGACAACAGTCAAGAAAAACAACGTTCAGACAGTGCAGTGCAAAGTCTTCAATAAATAAATAATCCAACAAAACATTCAAGTTTTAGTGGAGGTTAAAATCCAGATAAATAAATCAGTTAAAACGAGGTTAAAATACAGGCAGAAAACTGTCTTTAAAAAACAAATTCTTGGTGCATCTCTTCAATACCAACATCTCCTCTGCTCACCCCATATGGGGCCTCGCAGCAGAGGAGTTGCCCTGCCAACAGACACTACCAACCTTCCACAGGTCCGGGTTCTGGCCATTCCATAGATACAGCAATGGCTTCCACTGGAGACCGAGGCTTGGGCCCCAAAGGCCATGGTGTGCACATTGGGGCTCCCATTCTGAACCTCTGACTCCTACTACCTTCCTTGACTTCTGTGGAGAGCCGCCTGCACCACCTGGCCACTCCAGCTCCCTGAGTCGCTCAGCTGGAGCGATCCTCTACAGCAGCCCCCTAAGTGTTGGCCACCTGTTCCCTTAAGGGGCTGTCCACACAGCTGCCTGCCTCTTCTCCCACTTTTGACCTTGCTTGCTCACATACACCATCTCCTTTCGCCTCCTGCCTTCTTCTCTTTCTCCCTTTAACATCTGTTCATTTTTTTGGTTTCAATTTTTACCTCTGATCACTTGTTACTCCCCTTTTATGCACTGGGCAGCAGTTGCAGGTGCGATCACCTGATTGCTGCCCCAGACTGATAATGAGACAATCAGACCATCCACACGTGCCAGCAAGGCAATGCATGGTCGGCTGACCACCTTGTACCAACCTGTAGATGAGCTATCTTCTCAGACATTCACTCACACCTGCTCCACTCCCCATTGCAAGCACGTCAAATTATTTAATTATTTAAAATGGCCACTTTTCTGAGCCGTGAACCCGCTATACCACATTCCCACCCCCTTAAGTCTCCAGGTTCATGGGAAGGCTCCATGCCTCAAGCAACCCAGTGCAACTGGTGGCCCTGTTCTGCAGCCTGGCCTGTCACTTGGCAAATAAGCTCTTTTCATTAGTGGGCAATAACAAAGAAGCAAGGTGAATTTTATAAATTTCAAGCATGTTCTGAGATATGAATAACAGAAAGAACTTAATATCACTCTGCTGCACCAATACACCATACTAATTTTTGTTGTTTTTACTACAGAATGGCAAAGGACGTCATAACTGAATTTCTAAAATCAAAACCTACTACTTGTTCCTTATACCCAGTACCAACTAAACTAGTAAAAAGATCAATATGTTCTGCCAGCAAAAGTGTCAGTAAAAAGCCAGAGTTAGACCCATATACACTTAAAAATTGTATACCTGTTTCAAATTGACTTCTTTTCTTTAAAATGCTTGAAAAATACTTGCCATACAGCTTCAGTCTCACCTTACACATCACAATATATTTAAAAAGTTCTAGTCTGGCTTCCACATCAGTCATAGTATAGAAATGACACTAACCCCTGTTGTAAATGACATTGTGATACCTTTGGATGAAGGAAATTCCACAATAATTGTGTTGTTAGATTTAAGCGCAGCGCTTGACAACATCAATCGTTCTGTTTTACTACAGAGGCCAGAAAATTAGATTTGGCTCACAGTCACTGTGCTTGCATGGTTTAGTTCTTATTTATAAAACAATACCAATATGTACAGAAATCTGCCGACAGTACTCCATCATTATACTCAGAAGTTATATATAGTGTTTCACAGGGCTCAGTTTTCCACACGATTCCATATCCAGCATGTTTCCTAAGAGCCATCTACAAAATATGTATGGTCTGCTTCTTGAAGAATAGAACATTACAAATCTGGGCGTAATCTAGTGAAAACTAATGATTCCGCTATATAATCATGTTTTTATCTTCTATGGGAACGAATTCTGCACATTTACACCCCTGAATGGTCACATCAAGGTATGTTGGTAAGGTAAGGGAAGATGTTAGTCTTGCTGGTGTCAAAGCAAACCTACCTTTGTTAACTTATATCACTAAATTGAAGAACTGATAAACTATAATAGGACATCCTATTGAAACAAAACGTTTCTTTGGCATAAGCACACTTTACTAGTGCCAAACCTTGAAAACACAGAGGATACCCTTGCAGAACATTGTCAAGTTTAGAGCTATAATAAGCAACAGGCAGTTTTTTCCTTCCACTACAAGCCTCTTGCATCAAATATGCCTACCTTCTACCCAGATATGTTGTACATACATACAATAGAAAAGGTTTTTCATACTTTGGTAAAGTTATAGCTGGAGCTGTCTGCATTTTCTGTTTTATGGAATCCAAAGCAACTATTGTATTTTTCAAATGGTTCTAAACCAATGTTATCTAAACCTGCATTTTCATAATGTCTCTTAGAGGGGTAATCTTTAGATAATAGTCTGGTATCCGATCTGAACTAAACCCATTCATTCTTAAAAAAGTCATTTTCTGTCCTACAGTAATAGGCTTACATGCCTTATTAACCCCCTCAAGCTGTGCAAAGAGAGTTGTTTTACATTATGTGCGATAATCCTTCCTAGATATTCAACCTTAGGTTTATCTTTTGAAAATGTGTGACCTCATTGAACCAAGCCTTTCAAGAATTTTCATTGAATCAGTGTGACATTGCTCTAGTAATGATGATCAAATCAACTCAAGCCATCGATATACTGAATCAAAGTACTGTCAGAAATAAATCATCCAGGTCACTCTTTAGGGTCTGATTAAACGCACGTGGTGAGTGTTTAAATCCTTGAGCCATCCATATGTAAGTGTACTGTGTTCGTTTATAGGTAGAAGCAATCAATGGTGATAATGTTTCAGCTAAGGCCACACTTAAAAGCTGAACACAAGTCTATTACTATAACATATTTTGAATTTTGAGGAACATTTGTGAGCAATGTTTATGGATTGAGAACTTCTGCTGGCCTTTATTTCATTTACTTCTCCCACATCATGTACCAATCTCCACTTAGAAATTTCTGCTTTTAGGACTTTTAGCAATGGCAAGTGTTACAATTACGTCTGCACTCTACCAAGGCTCTTGCTTCTACAAGACCAATAATATTATGATGTATACCTTCCTCAGCCTCGGATTTTAGAAAATATTGCATCCTCTAAGGTGGTCTGCATCCCAGTTTAACCTCTATTGCTACAGGATTAGCTGAGTTCACTAGTCTAATGTGAGTTTCATGTTTTGACCAAAGTTCCCTTGGAGTCTTATGTTTCATTTCCTTCCTCAATATTTCCTGTTTGATATCAACCAGATCTATAGGAGCTTGTTCAGAAACTGACAATTCTATAACCTTTGATAAACCCTTTATAATTGTAACTCACATTACTTGAATGTACTTGTTATCATCTTAACAGTGAATAAGTGGATTGTCTGTTTTCTTCCACTTCACCTGTTCTGCTTCTTTCATCATAGGGCCTAAATCCCTACTCTCAAATTCTGGGGAAACAAGCAATGCAATTTGTGGCAATGATGCTGAAACCCTGAATCATTTATGAGTAACCTCATTCTGATCTATCTGCAAGCCTCATCCTATACTTCAATCACAATGTATTGTGAAAAAAGCTGGATAACCTGAGAATCTGCTTCAGTAAGCCAATTATGTTCTACCTGCTAATCATAAACTTAATCATAAATCATTGGAAAGTACAATGCTGCTCAAGGGTAGACTTCCTAGCTTCAGGTAGATTAGCAGTGAGGAACAATGCCCGTGTTTGCCACATTTCAGACAGTGACTGAACAATTTTTCCTATCATATATATAGTAGCCAATTTAGTGTGCATTGTAATTTGCCTCAGAATACCCACTGGATCAATATAATTAATGAGTAAACTGTCAGAAACCAGCCTGGGTATTTTAGTAACCAGTCCTTGGGTGCAAAGAGGCACCACAGCTGTAAGGTGTAAGTTTTCTTTGTCTAGAGAATCTTAACATATTTTCCAGACGTGGGAAGGTATGTTGCATATTTTCTTTTAATGCAAGTGTAGGTGACTTTAGTAACTTTCATCGCAGGGATGGTTTTTCCCTCTGTCTTAATATTTACAATTGGTTTTCAAATCAGAGTATCTTAGGGACCTGAGGCCTCATGTATGAATGGTGCGTACGCACAAAAATGTTGCATAAGCCCATTTCCACACTCAAATCGCGATGTATAAAACCTAAACTTAGCGTAAAACCACGCACATTTTCACGGTAGCTAAATGCTTGGCGTACGCAAGTTTTCCGCTCGGTTTTGCAAACTGCACCCAGCGTCAAAGCAGTGCTACTGTTCCAGTGTGGTTTCCCTTTCTTTTAAGATCCATATCCCTGACGCAGCTTTATAAATACACTGAAATTAACCGCATATTGTTTATTAGTTTAATGCATCTGATTGTAATTAACCTGTAACAATATAATGGTCCACAGAATGGTCAAACTATTCTAAATACCATAGCTGCTTTAGCGTTGTTACTCTCACTGCACCTTTTTCTTCGGCTTTTCAGCTGCTCCCATTAGGGGTTGCCACAGCGGATCATCTTTTTCTGTATTACTCTCACTGCACCACTCGGAGTATTTATATCACTGTATCTGAGTGGGGATTCACAGCTTTACAGCAGCTGATTGGAGAATTATCGGTATACAGCATCAAGCAAACGCTGCCTCAGCCATGCTGCCTATTGAACTACTCTCATACGGCAACTATAAATGCACTGAATCAGTTTATCAAGTGCTCCTTGTAGAATGCTTTGTACTTATAAGTACAATTCAGGGTGGAGTGGTGGATCTGAGGCTAAGGATCTGTGATGGTATCCAGAAGGTTGCTGGTTCAAATCCCTGTCACTGCCAAAAAGCGATCCTACTCTACTGGGTCCTTGAGCAAGACCCTTAATCTGTAATTGCTCCAGGGGCGCTGTACAATGGCTGACCCTGCGCTCTGACCCCAAGGTGTATGCGAAAACTAACAAATTCCTAATACAAGAAATTGTATAAAGTGAAATAAAGAAAAAAAAAATTACCTCACTGTAAACTTGCGATGTAGTTATAATATTGCATAACCTGAGCCACTTTATAAAGCGCGTATTTACATATGATGACAATATCATTTTTAAGATGAAATGCAGTAAAATATGTTTATTATATTATACAGATAAAGCTTTAACTTCATTTAAATAATCTATATTGTTAATAATTAAACATGTGAGGACATGGTGCCGCAGCACTAGCAAGGAGCTGGCGCTCCGTTCACAGATTGATCCTGCCTCGCGTTGTATTCTTGCTGGGGCTGGTGCAACAAGGGAAGGATAGATGGATGAAATAATTAAACATGTACTATGAAGATATTTCAATGTTCCTTAAAAGTTTTGAAGAATCAGTGTTCTAAGCTTACAGATGGCTTAACGTTTATTACAGAGCTGATTGTATGGCGATAGGGTATTTGGAGAAAGAAATGTAAGGACAGGAATTGGGGTTTAGCACGTTTGAAAGAGACAGTACTGCTGCAATAAATTATTTCATCGAAGGTCACGCACGGCGCAGCAAGCATCTTGCGTGAGGCATGAACAATTACTGTGCCACCGTGTTCCCATGTTTAATAAAATGCTTTAACTCCTTTCATCATGAAAATATCAAGTATACATCTCAGTATTTTAATTATTCAGAGAGCTGTAATATCATGAATGTAATGGATTCTGTGCCCTGTCAGAGGAAGAGAAAGCCTGTTAAAGAAGCATGTAGTGATTCACACACATAGAGCACATAAAAGAGCAAAAACAATACAAAGCATTTAGCGTGCTACTTTAGTTACAATGGTGTGGCGTGTGCACGTGCATTACTTTTCCTGCTGACCAGGATTTATGGAATGGAAGAACGTGGAAGTTGACGAACGCACAGATTTATGCACCTGGATTTTTTTGTGCATAAGAATATTTCCGCTTTTGTCCTTACGCCATGTTTTAGTGTGAATTATACGCACGTCGTTATGAATGAGGCCCCTGGCCTTTCCAGCAAGATTCTCTGTGGACCCCTAGATTTCTTGATTCAACCCCAACCATGGATTTGCTGGCCCAGGTGCAGACTGCTGTTGAAGCCAATTCTGCCAATTCCAATTTTAAAACAACCGGTTCTGATTCTAGGTCAACTGATTAACAACAACAACATTAATTTATACTGTATACCATATTTTTATGCAACAATGTAGCTCAAGGTGCTTTACAAGATGACAAAGAGAAAGTTACAGGAAAAAAAAACAATTAAAATTAGGAAATAATTAAAATCTTGTTGCAATTGTTTTACCAGACAATTCTTTTCGCTATGTCCCAGTTGATTGCATCCCCAGCAGACCCCAGGTGGACCTTTAGTTATCATTTTATTTTCATCTTTTTACCTGTTTCCTGTCTCTTACCCCAATTGGGCTGCTGGATATACACGTTAACAGGAGCTGGTGGCACCAGTTGGAGCTCTGGCAGGTGCAGGACATAGTGCAGTGTTTTATTTTGTTCTTCTATGGCCAATTTTCTTTGTACCTCTTTTTCTTAATTATTAAGTTGCAATATTTTCCCCTTGCATGGACAACATGGTCACAGAACTCGCTATGTGATTTAGAGTTTAGTCCCACCTAGATTTCAAGCCTGTTTTTGAATGGCACAGGTAGTGTTTCAATAACTGTCATTCTGAACAGTGCTGTCACCAGGAGGTTCCCTTCTGGACCTTTCTCTGTTTTCAGCTTCAGTCTCTGCAGGTGTCGGTGTACATAAGCAGCTGGGTTTTCTGAGTCCCCAATCATTTCTCCCTTTAATGCTTTTGAATCAAACTTCACAGGGTACTGTCTTCTCAGGACCTTACACACTTGATTTTGGTGTGCATCAAAGGCATAAGCATCAAACATCATTATGCCTACAGTAAAGGACAAGCAAGCATTTACAATACAGTACAATACAATGCAATACAATTTATTTTTATATAGCCCAAAATCACACAAGAAGTGTCACAATGGGGTTTAACAGGCCCTGCCTTTTGACAGTCCCCCAGCCTTGAGTCTCTAAGAAGACAAGGAAAAACTCCCAAAAAAATGTTGTAGGGGAAAAAAATGGAAGAAACCATGGGAAAGGCAGTTCAAAGTAAGGCCCCTTTCTAGGCAGGTTGGGCGTGCAGTGGGTATCAAAAAAGGTGGTAAATACAATACAATACACAGAACAGAATACAAGTAATCCTCAATGCAATATAATAGTGGAACAAAAATCGTACAGATCAGAATTCAACAGTAGATGATATCACATAATATGACTTGGATTTGTTCAGCATCCTGGAGACCTTGGCCATCAAGCTGCCTCTCCCTATTGGCCATTCCACAGCTGAATCAGTGCTGGGCCAGCCAATCCGATGAAAGAACTCCTCTACCTGATGATTCCTCCATCAGAGATAACTTTACCTTATGCAGGCAAAACAACTTGGCAGGTGGGCAGTGGCACCAAGTGCCACATTTGAGTAGCGAGAAGAGAAATAGAATAGGTAAGGGTTAGTGACAAATTATAACTATCGTATTACTTATGTTTTAGTGCTACTAACTAACAACAGAGATGCAGTCTGTATAGTGTAGAAGAAAATTTTTTTATATTAGCATAAAAATAGCAAATTAAAATAAAGCAAATAAGATAGGTCAAGCAAATAGTTAACTAAAAAATCAGTCATATTGCATTATTTTTTAAGCTTGAAGCAGGATTGTAAGAATAGAAAAAGAACAAAAAATGACATACAGAAACCAGCTAGAACAGGATAAGAGGTTGAGAACACCTGTGTCCAAGGCTAGGAAGCTAAAGGAACGATACCACAGAGAAGATGGCTCTGGAAGGCACGTAACGAAACCAGCTGGATTGAGGAATCAGCAGAAAGGAAACAAAAGGCTTTTGCTGTAAGCAAGGTCACACTGATGTAATGCATGAAGAGAAACACTAGTATATTTAGGCATTAGCAAAAAATATTAGAAGAATATATTAGAAATTAACTTTAGTGTAGAAATTAAGACAAATCAAGCATGCCAAGCAATGATTAAATGAAAGCATATACCATATTTCTTTTTAATTAAAGCATGGCTTTGGGCATCAGACAACCCGGCTCAAGTCCGAGAAAGAGGAAGTGATGAGAGGAAAGCCCATATAAGGAAGATGAATGTCTGTACCGGCCTTGGCCAGTCAAAGAAATGATCAAAACAGAAACAAGAAATAAACAATAGACAGTAAAATACCAGGGGCCCAGCTGTGGGGAGATGAGATATTGGCCGGACAGGAGTAGAAGGGAGTCAGAGGAGAACAGCAAATGAGTGAATTGAAGGTCAAAAGTGATAAGTAATTATTATATAAGCTTCAATTGCTGAACCGTTCAGGGCTCAGCTCAATTTGGTCATATTGGGTTGAGTCCTTGTTGTTTTTTGTGTTGTTTTATTGCAATAAAGCTTTAAAACTCTGTCTGTCTATCCCGAGTCCTAATAGCCTTCATGAATTTTTCGCCACGACAACAGTTAATCTGCAGCTCTAGTCAGGATATGCTAAACTGAAGTAGTGAGTCTTCAGCTAGGATTTGAAAGCTGAGACTGAAGGGGAATCTCTTATAGTAGCAGGCAGACCATTCCACAGTTTAGGGGCCTGTAACTAAAAGCTCCCACTGTTATTTTATTAATCTTTGGAATCATAAGAAGACCAGCATCTTGAGATCTTAATGTGCACTCTGGTTTGTAAGTCTTGATAAGTTCAGACAAGTAAGTCTGACTGTGGCCATTTAAAGCTTTATATGTTAAAAGGAGGATTTTGAAATCTGCCCTAAATGTAACCGGGAGCCAGTGTAAAGATTTAAGAACTGGAGTTACAGTATGTGTTCGTATTTTATGGTTCTTGTAATAATTCTTGCAGCAGGAGTTGGTCTCGTCCATTATGGGAGATGGATGTCTGAAGCGGAGCTCCGTTAGCAGTGACTTTATTTTTTTCACTTATTTCTTATTATTTTGAGTTATCCTGTATTTACCCAACCCGAGGGGTTTCCTTTACAATATATAAACATGAGTAACAAGAAAGGGGAGCAGAAAGAACTGGAAAGGAAACTTAAAGCTACATGCAAGACTAGACAGACATCAAGCCCAAGTGCGAGGTACGGCCTTTCAGAGACTGACCTGGAACAGGCAGGCAAATGCACAGACTTCCCAGGACCCCGCTCCACTGCAAATTCTCCAGTCGAGAGCAAAAATGGGAGCGAAGGTGCAAGTGATGCAGGTCATGAGAGCTCGCCAATTCCAGTAGATCACTTGAAGCCAGAAATGGCCTTGCCGTCCGTGCTTTCATTCATTTCTTGCGAGCCTGAAACATCGGCTGTAACCGGGGTTGCCACTCCACCTGCGGAGCATGAAAGCCAAAACAATTTCTCCAAACTGAAGGAAATGATCACAACATCGGCCATGGCCATAAGTGAGCTTAAGAAAGACATTCAGAAAAATATGAAGAAAGATATTAAAGAACTGGAAATGCGTCTATACAATTGTTTTGACGTGACCTTTAAAGGTATGCTGGGGAAAATTGAGGAACACATCCAAGAAAATATGTCTAAACTGAAGAAACTTGCTGATCAGTTGGATGACGTTAAGCAGACATTCACAGCCCGAATTGAAACAGCGGAACAACTGGCATCTAACACCGATGGAAAAGCTACAGCTGAGAATTATGAATGCAAGAAACTCGAAAACAGACTTGCTGCTCTGGAAGATCGATGCAGAAGGAATAATGTTAGAATCGAAGGTCTACCTGAGAATCGTGAAAGTCCAAACCCAGTGAAATTCGCAGTTGAATTTTTCTCTAAAATAACTGGAGAAGAATTTAAATCAGATACCAAGATTGCAACAGCTTATCGTATACGCGGATCTAATACCTTTAGACCTAGGTCTTTTATTGTCCGCTTTGAGAGATTATTAATTAAGCTAGATGTGATGACACGTCTCAGACACAAGGAAGAGATTATATTTGAAAATAACCACATTGATATTTTCCCGGATTTCTCTCCTGCAACAGCTGCTAAACGTGCAGCCTTCTAAAACATTAAACAGCGGTTATGGCAAGCCGATATCAAATACAGCCTCTTGTATCCTGCCAAACTGAAAGTGGAATTGCAAGGTCAGTTCTATGTCTTCGCCAGCAAGGAAGAAGCAGAAAAGGAATTAAGGACACTTTTTTGAAACACAATAGTGAGTCACATCGTGTCATGACATGGCAAGTACTGTAGATATCACCTGCTGTCTGATCCACTTGTAATGATACGGGTATTATAATTATACATTCATTTCATTACTTCGATGCTTTCTGTTTATGTTTTCCTTACAGTTATAGACGTGTGTGTGGAAGAAATGAATAATTTTTTTTTTACTGCCCTAAAGGAGACTGTTTAACATCATACCCTTGGTTTATTGTTACTGTTATTATTGTATTTGGATTTACTATGCTTATTCTGGACCACTTTTTAACACCATTCCCTGGGTTTTTATTATCTTAATACTTTAAGATTGCTGAAGATTATATTTTATGTTTATAGTTTGTTAATGATTATATTTAGGCATATAGTATTTAGACTTTATTTGCAATAGATATCTCTACTTTTAACCCTCAAATGACGCTGCTGGGGGGATTGTTTTGTTTTGGACATGCTCTGTCTCTAGGTATGTTAGAGGACCGGGACTCTGTGAAGTGGGGTCCAGCCTCACGTGGGGAGGCAAAATGGGGGGTTGGGGGGATATGGGAGGGAGAGAAAGAGAGCAGGTTATATCTAATCTATCCTTTTAACCATTATAATTACAACTATAAACATAACAATAGGCTGCATGGCAATAGCTCGTGGGGAAATTAGAAATTAAGGTTAAAGCTGTCTCACTTCCAGTTAAGACTATAAAATGACATCAAAAATTCAGAATTGAGCCTGACGCTTCACCTACGGTACAAGAAAGCACAATTGAAATGTCTAAACTGGAGGTGATGCTCGCTGAGATCGTACAAGATATAAAGAAAATGAGAAAGCAAGGGCAAAGGCACATGAGAGGCTGAAACAAGAGTTGCTGGAATTGAAACAGGAATGGCAGCAAGCAAACGAAACGCAACGGCTGATGCTGCAACAGGCAAATGAAAGGCTGCGAAAAGAAATGCAAGTGGAAATGCGACAGGTGCTGGGTAAAATTGAAACGCTTACTGATCAATTGGAGGATCTCAAGGAGACATTTACGACTAGGATTGAATTAGCCGAAAATTTAGCTACCAGTGCTGAAGAAAAAGCAGAAAATGTCAGCTCCGAATGCAAAAAACTTGGAGACAGACTGGCTGCTTTGGAAGATGGTAGTAGAAGGTATAATGTCAGAATTGAAGGTCTGCCTGAGAATCGAGAAAGTTCAAACCCGGTGAAATTCGCTGCTGAACTTTTTTCTAAAATAATCTGGGACGACTTTAAAGCAGAATCTGAGATAACAGCAGCTTACTGCGTACGCGGATCAAACACCGTTAGACCCAGACCAAGGTCTTTTATAGTTCGTTATGAAAGATTTCATTTAAGCTACAGGTGATGGCACTCCTCAGAAACAAGGAAGATATTACATTTGAAAATAACCACATTCGTATCTTTCCTGACTTCTCTCCAGCAACAGCTACTAAACGCGCAGCCTTCTACAACATCAAACAGCGGTTATGACAAGCCAGCATCAAATACAGCCTCTTGTATCCGGCAAAACTTAAAGTGGAATGGCAAGGTCATTTCTATGTCTTCGCTAGCAAGGAAGAAGCAGAAAAGGAATTAAGAAAGCTGATCCCGGGACTATTCTGATACATAATAGTGAGTCATGGCGGTTAATGATAAAGCAAGGATTAATAATCTACTGTCTGATCTATTCGTTCTTTTTTTTCTTTTTTCTTTTTCTAATTAATTCATCTCTACCCTAAACGAGACTATTCAATATCATACCCTTGGTTTATTGTTATTGCTATTACTGCATTAAGACTTGTTATGCTTATTTTGGACACATCTTTAACACCATCACCCGGGTTTATTATCTGGGTGCATCATCTTAATGCACTAAAATTGCTGAAGACTATATATATATTTTAAGTGCCAAATTCTTTTTTTTTTTCATTTTTAAAGACTATATTGGTAATAGATATCTCTATCTTTTAACCCTAAAACGCCGCTGCATTGGGGCTTGTTTTGCTTTGGATGTGCTCTGTCTCTGGGTATGTCAGAGGACTAGGACTGTGTGAAGTGGGTTTTAGCCTCACTTGGGGAGGCAAAAAGGGAGGGTGGGGGGTTAAGGGGGGGAGAGAAAGAGAGCAGGCTTGATCTATACCTAATCTATCCTATTAATCTTAATAATTATAACTACCAACGTAATAATAAGCTGCATGGCAACAACTCTAGGGGAAATAGGAAATTAAGACCGAAGCTGTCTCACTTCCAGTTAAGACTATAAAATGACATCAAAAACTCAGAATCAGTGTCTCCATGATGGGACAGTTAACTTCGTAAGCTGGAATGTTAAAGGTCTGAATCACAAATTAAAGAGAAAGAAAGTACTCTCTCACCTAACAGGTCTAAATGTTAAAATAGTATTTTTACAGGAGACCCACTTAATAAGCAAGGATCAGTTCCGGCTGCAAAAGACTGGACTGGCCAAATGTTCCATTCTAGCTTTACAAAAAAAACTAGAGGAGTGGGAATTTTCATACATAGAACAGTCTCATTTGTAGCATCAGATGTAGTATCTGATACTGAAAGGAAATATGTTATTGTCATGGGCAACTTATTTAATTGTAAAGTGATTTTGATAGCTGTTTATGCACCTAATATCGATGGTAAGGAATTCATGCAAAATGTATTTGCATCCATTCCCAATGTAAACACTCAGAAAATTAAAATAGCTGGGGACTTTAATTGTGTTTTAAACCCACTCTTAGATAGGACTCCTGTTACGGGGGGATGACATCTAACACAGCTAAGACAATTACACAGTTTGTAACTGACCATAACTTATCAGACCCCTGGATGTTTCTAAACCCAAACTCAAGAACAGATTCATTCTACTCACCAGTACATCATTGCTATTCAAGAATTGATTATTTCTTTATAGATAATAATTTCTTGCCTACGATTAAATCTTGCAAGTACGACGCTATTGTTATCTCCGATCATGCACCTCTGATCTTGGAACTAAAGTCATTTTGCCCAACACTCTCACCTCGCAGATGGCATCTTAACCCGCTTCTGCAGACAAGAATTGTACAGAATTTATATCCAAACAAATCAGTTTCTTCTCTGGGAAACTCTCAAGGCCTTCTTAAGAGGACAGACTATTTCATATCTTTCCTGCAGGAATAAGTTAGAAACCAAGAAAGTATCAGAGCTAAAAAGTGAAATTACTAAAATAGATGAAGAACATGCGAGGCATCCAAGCGAGGCTCTGCATAGGAAAAGGCAGGCTCTGCATTTAGAACTCAACCTCCTGACAACTAAAGAAACTGAAAAACTAATTTATAAATCAAGACATCACTACTATGAACATGGAAAGAAAGCTAATAAGCTTTTAGCTCAACAAATCCATAAGCAAGAAGTTCGCAATGCAATCCCAGTAATCACCAACACGAACGGAAATGAAATCATTGACCATAGAAACATATTGTACATATTTAGAGACTACTATAAATCCTTATATTCTACTGAGTTTAAAGAAGACAACACACAATCTAATGCAATTCTGGATACATTACAGATACCACAAATAGACACTTTTAGTGCGGAGGAACTCGATAAACCTTTGGCGCTATCAGAAATACTAGATGCTATAAAGTCACTTCACGGCAGAAAAGCAGCAGGCCCTGATGGCTACTCTGTAGAATTTTATAAGAAATTCTCCACTCAGCTAGCTCCCCTCTTATTAGCAACATTTACAGAAGCTAGAGAGAATCAAATTCTACCTCGAACTTTTCGCCAAGCATTAATCACTGTCTTTCCTAAACAAAATAAAGACTTATTACAATGTGCATCATATGGACCAATTTCACTTTTGAATAATGATGTTAAAATACTCTCAAAAATCATAGCTAGAAGGATGGAGAAAGTGCTGGATGGAGAAATCAAACTGGATTTATCAAGGGTCGACACTTATCTTCCAATCTTCGACGCCTGTTTAATGTAATATACTCACCAGTAAAGTAAAACACCCCAGAAATATTATTATCATTGGATGCAGAAAAAGCATTTGACATGATTAAATGGAAATACCTTTTCACTGCATTAGAGAAATTTGGGTTTGGCCCGAACATTTATGCATGGATCAAACTACTGTATACCAGTCCAGAAGCTTCAGTCTGTATTAACAACATTTGCTCAGACTACTTTAAACTAGAACGTGGTACCAGACAAGGATGCTCCTTGTCACCACTGCTATTTGCAATCGTCATTGAACCACTGGTGGTTCACTGTCATAATGCTTATCAGATAAAGGGGATTATCAGAGAGGGACTGGAACAGAAAATTTCTCTATATGCAGATGATATGGTACTGTATATATCAGACCCACAAAATTCTGTGCCTGCAGTCTTAACAGCACTCACAGAATTGCAAAAGATCTCTGGTCTCAGAATTAATTAGAATAAAAGTGTACTCTTTTCAGTGAATTCTCAAGCATATCATATTAGATTAGACACCTTACCTTTTATCATTGCAGATCAGTTTAAATACAGGTTAACATCACAAGTAAACACAAAGCTCTTTATCAACAAAATTTTGCCATCTGTATGGAAAAAATTAAGCAAGACTTGCATAGATGGTCAACCCTTCATCTCACTCTAGCTGGAAGAATTAACTTTGTTAAGATGAGTATTCTTCCTAAGCTTCTTTTTTTATTTCAAAACATTCCAGTATACATTAATAAATCATTTTTTAAGCAATTAGATTCAACAATAACCTCATTTATTTGGAAATGAAAACATCCACGTATCCAAAGAGCAACCCTACAAAGACCTAAGTCTGAAGGTGGCGTGGCTCTACCTAACTTTCAGTTTTATTACTGGCCAGCAAACTTACAAGCTATAAAAACATGGACACAAATAGATGAACATACACATGCTTGATCCGCAATAGAAGTAAAATCCTGCAGTACTTCTTTATATTCCCTGCTCTGTGCCCCAAAAAATGTAAGTTATCGCCATTTTAATAATAATCCATTAGTGCTTCACTTACTCAGAATATGGAACCATTTTAGGATGGAGAATCTTTTATCTGTGGCACCTCTGCAAGAGAAACACCTCTTTCAACCTTCGCAAACATATGCAGTTTTTAATATCTGGAAAAGATTTGGGATTAGATTGCTTAGAGATCTTTATATAGACAACATCTTTGCATCCTATGAACAATTACAATCCAAATGTAACTTTCCAGCTCCACATTTCTTTCACTATCTTCAAATTAGAAACTTTGTTAAACAGAACCTGCCTGATTTTCCTCATCTTGCACCCTCCTCCAGGCTGGAAAAAATATTGCTCAATTTCGAGGACTTAGACACCATCTCTGCAATATATAAAATTATTTTACAGTCCTTCCCCCTCAAAGATCCAAGAGGACAATGGGAAAAAGATCTCTTAATCAATATATCAGAAAAGGAGTGGAAGGTAGCAATGCAGAGAATTCACTCGAGCTTCATATGTGCAAAGCACACAATTATTCAACTCAAAATTATATATTGAGCACATCTGTCTTGCTTAAAATTGTCCAAAATGTTCCCAGGTCAAGATCCAACCTGTGAATGCTGCAATCAAGTCACAGCTTCACTGGGTCACGTTTTGGGCCTGCAGCAAATTAACATCATTTTGGACCAAAATTTTTAAGTGCCTTTCAGACAGCCTTGGTGTCACAATCCCTCCTAACCCATTAACAGCTGTGTTTGGTGTTCTTCCAGATGAGCTTAAAGTGGAAAAGGACAAACAAACTGTGATTGCATTCACTACATTATTGGCACGAAGACTTATTTTGCTAAACTGGAAGAATCCTAACTAACCGATGTTTTATACTATTTGAAATTGGAAAAAATCAAATTCTCAGTTAGAGGATCGGTACAGAATTTTTTCAAAACCTGGCAGCATCTAATTAATAATATTTCAGAATAAGCTCTTAAAGCACCGAGGAAGCAATTCCTTCCGCATTTCTTTTTCTTCTCCATTCATCTCTATTGCCCTTTTAAACTAATCAATTTAGGTATGTTTACAAGCTTTAAGTTTTACTCCGTTGACCATGCTCTCTTTCTTAGGGGTGGGGGTTAAGTTGTTTTCATCCTATTTTTTTTTTGTAAAAATTGATTTATTTGTATGGAATGATTACAATAAAATTAATAAAATTTAAAAATAAATAAATAAAAAATAATAATTCTTGCAGCAGCATTTTGGATTAACTGGAAGCTGTATAAAAAGCAGTTTGAACATCCAGTGAACTCCACATTGCAGTAGTTAATCCTACTATAAATAAATGCATGAATTAATTTCTCAGAATCCCACTTATTTAGAAAATGCTTAATTTCCCAACATTTTTAAGATGGAAGAAACATGATTTAGACATCTTTGTAATGGCTGCTTTAAATGGCATGCTAGAATCAAAAATAACTCCAAGATTGCGGGCTGATACAGTAAAATTAATAGTGATTCCAACTGAGTTAAATGATGACAAAATATTGTTGTGATCAGCGTCTTTCCCTCCAATAATTAACATATCTGTTTTATCAGTGATTAAAGACTCATCTCATCCATCCACTCCTTTAATTCACTAACACAACTTATTAAAGACAACAATGGGGAAATTTCATTTGGTCTAAAAGAAAGGTATAACTCGGTGTCATCTGTGTACGAGTGAAAATTAACATTATGTTTTCTAATGATAGATCCCATTGGAAGCATGTAAAGTGAAAAAGGTAAAGATCCCAATACTGAGCCTTGCGGGACACCATATCTCACTTCTGTGTGCAATGACAGAGTACTGTCAGCACCTTTCTGTACGCATTGGAATCGATTTGATAAATAAGAACCAAACCAGGCAAGGACTGTGCCTATATTCCGAACATCATTTTTCAGCCTGTACAGTAAAATAGAATGGTCAATGGTGTCAAGTGCTTTTGTCAGTAAGTTCTCCATTTTACAAGTCCCTACTGCCCCTGCTAACTGTACATTCACACCCCCAAAGCCAGAAGTTTTCATATTGTTTTTTCTTCAAATGCTCTTATCGATTTACCTCCACCTTCGTACATGCTGGGGTGGTTAGTGACTAAATCTTAAGTCTTGAGTCCCACATGGAACATACTGAGCTCCTGTACCTTTAACCAATACTGGAATATGACCCCACCCCAACTTTAATCTCTGTGGTGTCTTTTAAAGTTTTTCCTATCTCAAAGTTTCTGAATGCAGGTAGGCTTCTCCATCAACCACAGCTCACACCCCATAGCTTGCTTATGTTCTGTATCTTTAAGTTCTGTTGCCATTTTTTAACTTCCTCTGTTACCCAAAATCACAGTGTGATGTTTTCCAAACAACAAACCTTGGATTACTAATGACCTAAAAAGTCTCCTGAATGAGAAAAAAAAGCATTCAAATCCTGTGACAAAGAGGCACTGAAGGATGTATAGTGTGTTATAAAGAAAAAGCTAAGTGAAGGAAAGGCTTCAGAAAGTGCCACTGCTGTGGAATACATCCTGCATTTTTTCTGTTCCAAAGAAGGCAGGCATCTCTTCACTTAATAACTACAGACCAGTGGCACTTATGTCTCACATCATGAAGACCTTTCAGAGAATGACCCTGGACTATTTGAGTCCTCTTGTGGTAGACCACTTGGACCCACTGCAGTTTGACTATTAGAGAAAGACTGGAATAGAGGATAAAATTATATCTCTGCTCCATAAGGCTTATTTCACCTGGACAAAGCTGACAGTACAGAGAGGATTATGTTTTTGGATTTCTCCAGTGCCTTCAATACGGGGTAAACTCAGAGATATGCAAGTGGATGAGCCTATGGTGTCCTGGATAATGGACTATCTGTTGGGCAGATACAGATGTGAGCAATACTGGAGCACCACAAGTGACAGTCCTGTTTCCTTTTCTCTTCATTCTGTATACCTTTACTCTGCTGGGCATTGAGCAAGGCCCTTAACCTGCAATTGCTTTGTCCTGGGTACGACGTTAATCTGCATCCAGCCCTGCAAGCAGGTCCTCCAATTTACAGAGAAAGCGTGGGGGTTGATGGCAGCATTAGCAGTCCAGCCACCATAAAAAACCTCATATTGTTCCAGTGTGGTGCTGAGGTGTCACCCACTGCACTTGGGTCCCAATCCAGGTGGTTCATCATGTAGTGGGTGTGGCAATCGTGCTATCAGCACATGCTCCCAACCTGTATATCTCCAACTACAAATATAACACCAGGTCATGTCACTTACAGAAATTCTCAGCTGATTCTGCACTTATGGGTTGTACTGATAAAAAGGATGAAACAGAATATAGGAGACAAGTGGAGAACTTTGCTTCTTGGTGCAAAGAAAATTGTCTGCATCTTAAGATCAGCAAAACCAAGGAACTGGCTATTGACTTTAATTGCACAAAAGAGTCTCTATGTCCTGTCACTGTTCAAGTGGATGTAGAGGATTTTTAGTGACAAACCTTTTTAGGTGGACACCATTTGTGAAGCAGTCCTCTGTTCTGTCCTCCAGATCCTCTGGTTCCTTTCATATCCTATCCCTCATTATCAAATTCTGTGGTGGAAAGAAGTCTTCTTAAATGAAAACAGTCTTGAGTAACTAGTGACTAGCCTTGTCTTGGTCCACAGGTCCCTCAATATAGCATACATCTTTTATTTCTTATCATCATTTCATTATCTTAACATTATGTTTTTGTTAGACTCCCTTTAATATGCAAACACTTTTCCACCATTATCTCATAGTCATCACTTGACCGAAACCTGCCACCGTTATCTCATAGCTTGAGCAGGTATTCCCAACATTTGTCCGAAACTCATTTATTTATTTATTTTTGACATTGGTGGTTACAGAAGATATTCAAAAGAATAAAAAAGAAGAGACAAAAGCCTGTTATGTGTTAGCAAGCCTAAATCCTAAACCACATTTTAATTATGCTTTGGTTTTCTTCTTCTTCTTTTGGCTGCTCCCATTAGGGGTTGCCATCGCAAATCATCTTTTTCCATAAATTTGTGTCCTCTGCATCTTGTTCTGTCACACCCATCACTTGCATGTCCTGTCTTACCACACCCATAAACCTCCTCTTAGGCCTTCCTCTTTTCCTCTTATCTGGCAGCTCTATAATCAACATCCTTTTCCTAATATACTCAGCATCTCTCCTCTGTACTATACCTAGATTATAAAATACCATATGATGTAATATGCTCTGTCTCCCCGTACTATGAGACAGAAAAAATATATTTGTGAAATTGGTGGATGAATGTGTGTGAGAATAGAAGAAGTACAGAGTATTAAAGGTCTGATACAGAACAATGGACTTCACCTCTTTTTCGGTGGTTACATTTAATGAGTTATAAAACTATCAAAATTCTGTGACACTTATAGATACATCATAATAGGTGCTTTCCCTATTCCTGTTTATAGTATCTATGTTTTGTGGTCCTTGGAGAAATAATCATTTTTCTCATGGTGTATTCAAGTCAGTTTATTCTTTGTATAGCACTCTTCACTGTGTACATCTATTTGCTTTTATTCCGTATGCCAAATCAACACCAGACACACTATTCTCACAACACCAATTCAGTATAAATTCTTTCTCTTAAATCTGCATCTATCTTTCCTCACCTGATTTTCCAGCATTTGTTCATCCACCATGTCTTATTTCTGAATACCATAAATTTCCTCATAAACCTTGAATATGCTTTTTGCCTTAATGAGGGAGTGTTATATTTTAGGGCATCTTCCATTAAATTCATTCATAGAAATTACATCTTTGCTGTTACTGTCAAATAAACACAAAAATGGAATTTAACAAACACATTCTGTACTTTTCCAAAATAATTATTATGGATATCTAAAATCTTCAATTTAAGCTAACTGCATGGTCGAAAGCATGCCTCCCAGTAACCATAATGTACATTTCATAGTGTAAAAAGGAACAGACTCGACACTCGTAAAAAGGTTTGGGGCAGCCATATGGGAAAGGCTTGAACCTGCCTCTTGTTTATTGGAATGGGCCAATTTAAAATGGCATCTATTTTAGGACACTGTGGTCTCACCATACCCCGGCCCACTAGGTAGCCTAAATATTTGGATTCTACCAACCCAAAGTAACACTTTTTCGGGTTAATACGAAGCCCAGCTTTTGCCAGTGACCGCAATACAGCTCCAGCATGCTGCATGTGTTCCTCCCAGGTGTTGAAATAGATAACATCATCCAAGTAGGCAGCACTACATGAATTATGAGGATGGAGCACTTTGTCCACCAGTCGTTGGAAGGTCGCAGGTGCCCCATGTAATCCAAATAGGAGGACACAATACTGCCAGTGCCCACTAGGGGTGCTAAACGCTGTTTTTTCCTAAGCGGAGTCCGTTAAGGGAACCTGCCAATACCCCTTAGTCATATCTAAAGTAGTCAAGAATTTGGTGTTTCCTAGCTGCTCAAGGAGGCCGTCCACTTGTGGCATCGGATAGGCATTGAATTGGGAGACTTGGTTAAAACCGGCGGAAGTCATTGCAGAACCTCCAACTTCCATCAGGCTTAGTGACCATGACGACTGGACTAGACCAGGGACTATAACTTCCCTAAATCACACCTAGGTCCAGCATTCGTCTGATCTCCAGCTCCACTTCAGCCTTTTTTGCCTCGGGAATTCTGTATGGGCGTTCTCAGACTATAAACCCAGGTTTTATCACAATGTCATGCGCAACCAGGGAGGTCCGTCCTGGATTTTCACTGACAACTCAGGGACAGACAGGATATCTGCTTCGAGCTCCTGTCGTTGTTGGCGAGTCAAATTATCTCCGAAATTAAGGTGTAATTTATGAGCGAAGAGAGAGCGGAGCTGTCCGAGGAGTGCTCGGGATCCCTGTCCTTCCACGGTTTCAGCAAATTGATATGATAAATCTGCTCGCTGGGTCGACTATTTGGTTGTTTCACCAAATAATCAACCAGCCCCTTCCTCTCCTTAATTTCATAGGGGCCCTGCCAACGAGCCAGTAATTTGGAATGTGAGGTAGGAACTAAAACCATGACTCAATCTCCCGGGCAGAACTCCCGAAGAGACGCATCACAGTTATAGCATCTGACCTGGGCTGCTTGTGCCTTTTCCATGTGCGTTTTCAATACAGGTCTAATCTTCTCAAATCTATCGCATACCTGTGCAATATACTCCAATATATTTGTTGAAGGGAGGGCCTCTTCCTCCCAGCTTTCTTTTAAAATGTCTAATATGCCCCGGGTTGCTGTCCATATAGTGTCACAAACTCGACTCAGAGTCATAGAAAGGTTTGGGGCAACCACCCGTATAATTGATTTCCTAGCTGCAAAGTCATTCAAGTAGATAGAGCATTGATGTGCACAAAACCGAGTCCAAAACAGAACTGAGGGAATAGGGAAAAGGTGGAGGCTTTTAAAGGGGAAGACAGTAAGTGTGATCAGAGGGGTCTGGCTCATGAAGGTCTTCAGCCATTGGTTCGAGCCCGGACATGACATCACAGGGGCCGGAGCCAGCAAGGTCTCCTTCCATAGGCTCAGTCCCGGAAGTGATGTCAAGAGGGACAGGTGGAATCTCCCGTCAGTGGTCTACAGGAAAGGGAGAAAAAGAGTCAGTGCAATCTGCCACATCCCGGTATGACTTGGAACTGCCCTTACTCAAGCCCTTTAGCTGCCTCCCATGCACACGTGTATGACAAGACCCTCAGGCCAGACCCAACAGGTCGGGCGTCCCTGACCGAGAGGTCGTGAACCTGAGAAAGAACATTAGTGTTGGCATGAAGAGTGCCCTGACGATGAACGAGCCAAAACTTGTACGGCTGGAGGTCAAGAAACTACCTGGTGACCCACGGATTCAACTCCTTGTGCAGAGCCCATCCATTGTAAAGGTGCATGGTCTGTGACAAGGGTGAATTCCCGGCCCAACAGGTAGTACCTCAGCTGAGTAATCGCACATTTAATTGCCAAAGCCTCTCTCTCCAGTTTCCAGCTCAGGAACATGATGGGGTGTTCCACACCATTGACACTTTGGCTCAGCACGGCCCCCAGGCCTGTGTCCAAAGCGTCCGTCTGGAGGATGAAAGGCAAAGAAAAGTTAGGTGCTTTCAAAATAGGTGAGGACATAAGGGCCTGCTTCAAGTCACTAAATGCAGCACCAGTCTTTTCAGTCCATACCACAATGTTTGGGGCCCTCTTCTTTGTCAAATCAGTCAAGGGCACCGCTCTCTCCAAGTACTGGGGCACAAACCGGTAGTAGTACCCCGCTAAGCCAAGAAAGGCTTTGACCTGCCACTTGGTTCACGGGCGGGGCTCTTAGTACATTTATTACTAAAATATGACAAAGTTTCTGTTTTAACAATGTATTTACACAGATTACTGTAGGAACTGAACACACATGAAATGCATGTGTTCCAAATAATGATCTATTATTTCCACTCTAAAACTCCAGCAGTTTGAGTCACTCCCAGATAATCAAACAAGGCATGAGCTGGGAAAACTTAGTGAACGTTCTGCGACGGTGGGGGATGGAATAGCCGGCTGCTTGCTGCTCCTCTTAATCGGCACATTTAGAAGACAAAGGACGCTGGCGGAGAAGTGAGAATGGTTTTAAGGTGGGCCGGATCTACAAGTTTTTTCATAGAATCTGGTAATTTTAGTGTTAAGGAGGGGCCAAATCTTTTCAAATCTATTGCATAATTGTGCAATATACTCCAGTATGTTTGTAGAGGGAAGAGCCTCTTCTTCTCATCCTTCTTTGAGGATATCTAATATGCCCCGGGGTTGTCGCCCATACAATATTTCAAAAGGGGAGAACCCCGTGGAAGCTTGTGGGACTTCCCGGTAGGCAAAAAGAATGAGGGGGAGTAGCTGATCCCAGTTCCTTCCATCCTTGTTGACCACCTTACAAAGCATTTGTTTGAGAGTCTGATTGAACCTCTCTACCAAACCGTCGGTTTGAGGATGATATACTGCGGTCTTTAGATGCTTTAGTTTCTGTAACTTGGCAGGCTCCTTGAACATCTCCGAGGTAAAGGGCGTCCCTTGGTCAGTCAGGACTACCTTAGGAATGCCAACACGCACAAAGACCCTTACCAATTCCCACACAATGGCTTTAGAAGTAGCTGAGCGCAATGGAACAGGTTCGGGGTATTTGGTAGCATAATCCACGAGGACTAAAATGTACTTGTGTCCTCGGGCTGAGGGCTTTAGAGGTCTGACTAAATCGACCCCAATTCTGTGGAAGGGAACATCAATCAGGGGAATAGGAACGAGAGGAGCACAGTCCTTCCTAGGAATTTGTCACAATTGACACTTTGGGCAAGAAGTGCAAAAGCGACAAACCTCTTCAGTGATTCCTGGCCAATAGAAGTGGAGCTTGATCCGCTCCACGGTTTCCTCTGTGCCCAAATGACCACCTAGGAGGTGGGCGTGTGCTAACTCACAGACCTGCTGCTGGAAGGTCCGTGGGATTAGCAGTAGCTGTCTCTCCTGACCATCATGCTCTGCTATGCAATACAGAAGGTCGTTGTCTAACACAAAGTGAGGACCCTGTGGTTATTGAATAGGGCCTCAGCATTTTTGGCAAACTTCAGAGAATCGTCATTCCACTGCTTCCTTTAAAAAGAAGCCGGCGTCTCTCTAAATTGAAACTGCAAAAGGGAGAGAGGGTCTGGGCCGACCTCAAGGGACGGGGTTTCCTCCTGTTCTGTCTCGGCGCTGGTGGATGATGTACCGGCACGCGACGGTCCAGGAGTTACAACGTCACTCAGGGAGGCCTCTTCGTCTCTCTCTGCCGGCTGGTTACACGGTGTAGAGGCAGCTTGAGACGGCTCATCCCCGTCTATAACTAGGCCCAAGTTAACACCAGGAGTGGTATGTGTCTCACCACTTTAAATTTTAAACCAGTCCCGCCCCAGTATCATCGGTTGTGGTGGATTTGGAAGGATGGCCACGGTTAATTTTCGTACTGATCCTCCATAACTGATGAGACAAGCGGCGGAGCAGTACCAACGAATTTCTCCGTGGAAACAGGCTATACGGGTCTTAATCCTTACCCACTGTTGCGGCAGCACAAACCGGCAGGCAACAATGGTAATGTTGCCACTGGAATCGAATAAGGCTGTGGTACATGTTTACGATTACCACGCCTGTATGTAGGACTGCCAACGGGTTAGCCAGATCACACCAACCCCTCCTCCCCCTCCACCTGCATTCCTTCTCGCTTCCAAGCGGTTTGTGCTCCCGCAACTCTGGGGACATCGGGGGGGTGCTAGGTCTTGGGACGTACTCCAGCTGAGTTCGACAAAGGAACGGTTCTGCTCTCTCAGATTGTGAGGCTGTCCTTTGTGTCTCCAGAAGCTCTATGAGCTCTGCCAGGTTCTTAAACTGCTACCCCAGAGCAGCTGGAAGAAGCCAAGGGGAAGCGCTGCCCTACCATTGCCCAGAAGAACCAGGCTTCAGTCACACCTTACGCATTACAATTTATTTGAGAAATTCCAGTCTGGTTTCCGCACTGGTCATAGTACAGAAATGGCAATAACGTGGGTTGTAAACGACATTCTGATATCCTCTGATGAAGGAAACTCCACTGTAATTATGTTGTTAGACTTAAGTGCAGCATTTGACACAATTGACCATTCTATTTTATTGCACAGGCTAGAAAATGACATTGGGCTTACAGGCACTGTGCTCGCTTGGTTTAGATCTTATTTATAAAATCGATTACCAGTTACCAGTGCGGAAACCAGGCTGGAATTTCTCAAATAAATTGTAATGTGTAAGATGTGACTGAAGCTGATTGGCAACTACTTTTTCTAGTATTTTGGAGAGAAAGGGTAAATTTGAAATAGGCCTATAATTATTAAGTATGTGTGGGCCTAGGTCTGACTTTTTAAGTAATGGTTTAATGACTTATACTTTTAGTGCTTCAGGTACTGTACAATGCAATAATGAATTATTGATAATGTTTTGAATAGGCGCAGCAAGAACATCCATGGCACTTTTTACTAGTTTTGTTGGCACTGGATCTAGGGAACAAGTAGTGGGCTTCATTTTAGAAAGTTAAGATTTTCTGCTCAGTTACAGGGTTAAAATGACTAAAGTGCTGAATGCAATGTGCGGCAGGGTCTGCTAAGCTAGTATTTGGTTTGTACTGTGATACTGAGATCTGGGATCTTATATTTTTAATTTTCTCATTGAAGAAGTTCATAAAGTCTGTACTACTAATGTCTGTTGGTATTTTGCACTGTAGATCTGAATTCCCATTTGTTAATTTAGCCACTGTTCTAAACAGTACCCGAGGATTTTTATTATTGCTATCTATTATTGTAGACTAGTATTCTGAACGAGCTTTAAAGAGAGCTTTTTTTATCTTTATTAACACTCTCTGTCCATACAATTTGAAAGACATGTAGTTTTGTTGTTCTCCATCTGCACTCCAGTTTTCAACACTCTGATTTAAGAGCACGAGTGTTTTCATTAAACCAGGGAGAGTTTCTATGTGCTTTGATCACTTTTGTTTTAAGGGGAGCCACTGTGTCCAGAGTATCTCTCAAGGTTGCATTATAATGTGATGTTAGCTGATCTAAATTGTTTTCCACGCTTAGATTTGATGTTAACTGATCTAAATGGTTTTCCACAATTACACTCGACTTACTCAAAGTATCTACAAATTTTGAAGCAGAATTACAATCTAGATGTCGCACTGTCTTTGTTTTAATCTGTGAGTGCGTTGGCAAGGGCAGAACTAAATCAAATGTAATTAAGTAGT
This sequence comes from Polypterus bichir lapradei, assembly GCA_026402145.1. Lineage (NCBI taxonomy): Eukaryota > Metazoa > Chordata > Cladistia > Polypteriformes > Polypteridae > Polypterus > Polypterus bichir. The sequence continues at coordinate 14,561,525 of JANRMT010062806.1, read as the reverse complement.
GATCGGAAATAACTTCATTTAATGGAGTAATATTTAAATTTTGAATTTCAACTTTATAAGTTATAATTGCATCTAATGTGTGGTTAGGATTATGAGTTGGACCTTTGACAATCTGACAAAATCCTACTGAATTTCACAAATAAGTAAAACATTTGCTAAAAGTGTCAGCTTCCACATCAATATGTATATTAAAATCCCCCATCAGTACTATGTGATCATAATTTATAGCCAAATCAGATAGAAGGTTGCTAAATTCAGTCATGAACAATGAATATGGCCCTGGTGGTCTGTAGACTAGCACTATAATTGTGTTGAAATCTGTTTTAACATTTAAAATGAATGCCTCAAAGGATGTAAAGTTGCCTAGATTTTTAGAAGTGATTTGCATTTTGTTACAATGAATTATTCCAAGGCCTCCCCCACAACCAGAATCTCTAGACTTATGAAGGAACGAGTATCCATCTGGTGACGCCTCAGCTAGGGGAACAGTGTCACATTTACTAAGCCAGGTTTCAGTGAGAAGACACAGATCAGATTTTGTACTTAATATATTATCATTTACCAAAACAGCTTTATTGCCCAGAGAGCGAATGTTCAATAAGCAGCATTTAAAACTGCATGATTCTTTCTGAACTGGTGATATATTTTTGCAATTAATGACAGCATAAATTCACGCCCGATCTGACGCTGTTCGTTTTCAAATAATATTGCATTAGGTGCGATGATGTTTTCACATATATTGTCTCTTTCTTTCAGGTGTGTAATAGAAACCACAGCATAGGGAGAAGTGTGTACATTGTAACAGGTACACACGTTGTAAATGTAGGAAGGACGATCCTTGCATGTGTGTGAACTGTTAACATTTGAATCTGATGATTGCATATAGCGCTGAACTTACTGCTCTGTATTATTCTTTCCTCTGCATGTCCTGAAGTACAAAAGAAACAGCATACAGCAACATGTGGAGACTGGCAAGATCAGGTAAAAAAAAACACGCGGTCACTGATTACAAACCGCAAGATGTTATGCGAATGAATATGAATAATGTTGCATCCGTGCCACAAAGTTTTCCGAAATGTACTATACAGGTCATAAAACGAATAATTCCAAATATCATATATACCTATGTCTCTGTTTTTTTTTTGTTTTTTTTTGACATCATAGACCATAAGGTGCATACTAATTCAGCATGAGCAGGAACACTCAATAAAAGTGAATAAAAAAAATCAAGTGACGGTGAGATACGAAGAAGGCAGCTTTTATCCCTCCAGATGAGAGAATGTCCAGTTCCATTGTCTCAAAACACCACTCACATCTCCAGTTATTCCCAGTTTCAAATAAAAACTAACAGCGTCAGATACCTGGGTGGTGGGGGCGGTAGTATGTATTGTGATTTAGAGAGAATAAAAGTGAAAAAAATAGGTAATTTTTACAAGTCCAATAAATGTACACCGTGTGTTACAGACGCAAACCAAGTGTATATGTTTACTGTTTAATATTAACAATAAGAGCAGCTCACTACTGAAAACGGCAAATATAGGAGGCAGTCGGAATCGAACCAGGGACTCTTGATTACAAGTCAGCAAATCTTACCACTACGCAACAGAAGCCGCTGTCTTTTCCTTGAACCTTTTGTGAAAGTGTTTATTTGATCTTTGGACTTCAGGCTTCATACATTATACAGTTTATGCCTCCATTTTGTCATTTACTGCTAAAATATGAAAAACGTTTCTGTTTTAAAAAACACAGATTATTGTAGAAATGGAACACACATGAAATGCGTATGTTCCAAATAACAATCTATTATTTCCACTCTAAACCTCCACTTCACTCCCAGATAATCAATCAAGGCATGAGCTGGGAGAAGTTTGTGCACGTTCTAAGTTGGTGGGGGGATGGAATAGCCGGCTGCTTACTGCTTGTCTTTATCGGCACATTTACAGGACAAAGGACGCTGGCGGAGAGGTGCGAACAGATTTAAGGTGGGCCGGATCTACAAGGTTTTTCGTAGGCTCTAGTAATTCTAGTGTTAAGGCTGCGAGTGAGAGCACCACTCAATAGTAGGGAACAGTACGGAAAGTAAGATGTTCTTGGCTGATAAATGGCCTATAGTCAAGGATGCTGAGCCTTTGTACGTTTAAATGTATTCTTGTAGACCAAAAGAAAGGTCTGAGATATCATTAAAACATCGTATGTTGTTCATGCCGATAATAAGTAAGTCTCTTTAAGTGCTGAGAGAGTGGCAGGCTGTGTTATTCCTAAAGCACTTGTGTAGATTAAAGTGCTAAAGGTTAATCAGTTGTGTGTGTGTCATTCATGGGGCACTGTTGTGGTTAGGGTCTGTGTGTATGCGCAAAGCTATGTATGTGTGTGTTAATGTTAAAGTACAACAGTAGACCAACCCGATAACGAACTTGACAAGTACACTTACCCTTGGGTAAAGGGTAAGTAGAGGGAAATACTACGATAATACATAATGTTTTAATTTACAGTTTTTCCCAATTGCTTAAACACATTACACTGAAAGTGCCCTTGTTCCCTCAAAAGTTTGAAAACATTTTCTTAACATCCCACTCATCTGTGCAAATCCCAGACTTCTAGCCATAAAGCAAACAGTCAACTTAAAACAACCAAAAATGATCACACACACAATGACCACAAGACACAATAAGGCTCAATTCAGAGCACTACTCAAAGAACATAATGCAAGGAGGAAACATATATTTCAAATTTATCAAGGTTTCCATTGATAGTACTCAACAATTAAAGGGTACAGATACACCATTTTCAAGACAAAGCTTCAATTTCTAATTTTTCTCAAATGCACTGGTCCAAATGCAACAGTATGTAAATTTATGCACGACGAAAAAAAAAAGTTCTATACATGCTGTAAAACTAAAATAAAAACTTTACAGTATATAAAAATTCTGTAAATGACAAAAAAGCTGATGAATAATGACAGCCAAATACTGTACATTTACAGACATTATTCATCAGCTTCATGTCTCCGGGCTGGTCAGATCAAAAACCCTTATCCATGTTACACAAAATGTTTGCTCTTCTAAGGCAATGATCTTCTAATATCTAAATACAGTGTAATTTTTGTGTAGGATCTAACCAGTACTGGCAATATGAGCATTGTTCTACAGCTCCAGGGAGATTATCCCTGTAATTAAGTTTTTCTGAAATGCTAAAACACTAAAAGCTCAGTGGCCTGAACTCATTTATTGAATAATTTGTTCTTTTGACAATGCTATAAACAATTTTTAACTAGTGAAACACAATTTGCAGATCTCATTGACTGTTTTTGCTAAACTCTAAACACATTCTCATGCAATAAAACGCATTTTGCACTACATTGCATAATGTTAACCCCAAGTGGCAAAAGATAAACACATATCAAGCACAGCTGTCATAAATTAAACACTATGACTCAAAATTGACAACAGTTGTTTCAAATGATGTGACACAACCAATATAAGGCAGATCAGAGTGCACACAGGTTGTTGAAGGTTCATATCAACAATGGACAGAAACAATCAGAGATGCAGAGGATGAGTGTGTGTAAGAAGTTGGGTATGAGGAGGAAGAGGAGTGGGGCAAGGAAGAGGAAGAGGGGGCAGAGGAAGAGCAAGACAAAGTGTAGTAATTTCTAATGAAATTTGGGATTCTGTCATAGACCATGTTCTTGTCCATGGAATGACAATAGGGAAGCAGGACAAAGAGTAAAACCCAATATCAAGATATTCTCTTTGTCCATAATCCGTAGATTCAGACTAAAGAACAGATACAGCATAATTGTTTTTTTGTCTTTGAAAATTCACAGTACTACTGTATACAGATGTTTCAGTAGACTGGGAGGAAAGTCCTTCACTGTTTATACTGTACTGCATGAATATTTTTGTAACTACACTTTCACTTTTTGTAGAATTACAAGACTGCCACAGGAGAATGAAAAGACAGCTATGTTCAATCAGCAGCAAGAAGCCATTATAGTTGACATGGCCTGTCAAAATAATACAAAAAAGTTGGATGTATTTAAAATCCACTAAAATACTAAATGCTAGACAGGCAAGGCACGTTATTGTGTTGTTTTATTTAGGTCACAGGTCATAAAATGGAAAAGTTGATGGAAAGGGTTGTCTAAAAAATGTTACCCTTACGTTAAATGTTAAATGTTAAACATGGAAGATTCAGGGAGCATATTGTCTCTTTTGGCTGCACCTGTAATTATTAATACAAAGAATTTCCTTTGCTCCTCACAATTTATGCCAAAAAATGTGCCAAGTGGCAAAAATGTTGTACCCAAGCTGAATTACAGTTTTTCCAAATTGCTAAAACACATTAAAACCTCCACCCATTTTCTCAAAGCCTTAAGCACTAATCCAAAAATTCAAACTACATTCACAAAAACCCAGACTTTCCTATCAAAACCAAACTATCACCTCAAAACCAGGTATCCTGTTTTCAAAACCAAAAAATGTGTTTAGATTATAAACAAAGCAAGTATAAATATATTCACCACAGAGCATTCGTAAGGCACTACATAAAATAATGTAGGACACAGCTTCCAGGACATGTAGGTAACAGAGAATGTTTATTGTAAATGTATTTAGCAAAAAATGATCGTAGGCAAAGTGATATCTACATTCAGCACTTTCATAATAAAAAAAAAAAACAGAAAAAAAAAACTAAATGACAAGTACATTACTACACAATCACTGTCATTCAGATTAATTCTCCAACATCATGTCTTTGTGCAGGTTCTGGCCAGAGGACTTCATCCATGTCACAGGCAAAATTTTCCCTTGCCAAGGAACAGGGGAAAAATCCTCTGGTGTGCCGAATCCATCCTTGACAAGACTCCACAGTTATATCATCACAGGCATGTTTCACTGCCTCCAATAAAGTTTCCATGTTGTAGGGCTGTCAGTCATAGACCTTCCACTGCCACGCAGAAAAGAACTCCTTTATTGGATGAAGGAAGGGGCTATAAGGAGGAAGGAAGACCTTTATGAACCGCTGGTTTTCGGTGAACCACTCATGTATCAGGACAGCACATTGAAAGCTCACATTGTCCCAAACTATGACATATACAGGATGCACTGCTTGCTTTTCCAGCTACTCACGCGCAGCCATAATATCCTGTAGACCACCCAGAAATGTAAGGAGATGTTCGGTGTTATATGGCCCCAGGTTTGCATGACTATGGAAAACCCCCTAGTTACTTATGGCTGCACAAATAGTGACATTGCCACCACGCCAGCCAGGGACTTCCACAAGGGCACGTTGACCAATTACGTTCCTGCATATCTGCCTCCATTTCACCAGATTGAACCCTGCTTCATTTTTGAAAATGTTTTCATTGGGCCATTCCAGTGCAAACACTCTCTATAAAAATAGATAAGTAGTTTAGTACAGTAAGTTATACAAAAAGACAGACCTCTGCAACAGCATATTTACAGTATATGCACTCCAGATTTACCTACATTACAGTATAGTTCACAGTACTGTAAAGGTAGTAACTGCAACTACTAACCTACAGTAACAGTAGGCCTATGAGCATAGAATTGTACTGGAAACATCAGTGCTGAAAGTGTGTGTAGGTTACACTTACTTGCACATACTAATATCTTATATCTTTGACTCTTGCAGAGTTGCGCTCAAAGGGTTATGATTTTGGAAACTTTAAAAATGTGGTTGCTCTTGTTATAATTTTTTTCCAGTGCATAGCATTTGATGCCCTGAGGTTATAAGTATCAGAGTCTCAGGATTTATAGTTATTTGAAATGATAAATTATTTCTGTGTTTTGTATTTCCAGCATTAACATTTTATTTTCTGTTGGTACCACCATTTTGTTGTGGTGGTGCTATAATGCAGGTTCATGTTGCTAGGCTGCAAGTCACATGCTGATGATGACATGATTTAAGTCAGCAATCTAGGACAGATCACTGTCCAAAACTGTGAATAAATTTTAAAGGACTTTTGTTGCAATTCTTGCTATGATTAGTGTTTTCCTCATCTCTGGTTTATGAGTATTATACTGTATATTGTATATACTGAGCTTTTTCAAGGCCAAGCAAAAATCTTAAATGAAACTCAAAAGATGAAGTTAAAGTCAATGCTGGCAAAAAATAATCACAAAGTTCTGAAGGAGTTTTCAGTAATCAAAATTACCAGGAAGTGAATTGCACCAACCTTTAAACTGTCACACCAGTGACCCAGATAGCAAACTATTCTGGGTCAAATGTGATTGACTTTAGCCACTTCTGTTTTAGTTATGGCAAGGGAAAACATACTGTGTCCAAGAAATTGCCCAGATGTAACCAGCCACAATTAATGATTCACATGGTGTATGGATTCTGGTCTAAATACAGCCCAGATATAACCAGCCACATGTGAATTATGTTTGCCATTATGGTTATGGCCCAGCTGTAACCAGCCATATTTAGGAATTTTTATGCAATGTGTATACTGAGCCAAATGTGGTCCATATGTAACCAAGAGCATGTAATATTTTTTGGGAATTTGGTTATGGACCAAAAGTGGCCCAGCTATATTCAGACATATGTAAGGATTGCAGACTGTTCATATTGCATTCAAACACAGCCCAAATGCAATTAAGCAGAAGTCTCTTTGTCTGGCATTGCAGTTTTGGGCAAAAATAAGGCCTAACTGTAACCAGAAATATTCTGAGGTTTTCATGGCATTTGTGTTCTGTGACTAATTTGGCCCACATGCAATTAACCATCAGGTAAAAGGTATATGTCATTTCCATTTTGAGTCAACGATGGCCCAGCTATAACTAGCCACATATATCTGTGAAAGGCCTCTTTGGCAGGGACACTTTACCTTTAAAAATAAAGGAAAAACAATCCACCAAATAATTCAAACAGTCAAATGGTGCTATGTAAAAAAATATCAAGTGAGAAAAAGAAAATAAACTATAATATGGATTTGCCCCCAAAAAATACCCTTATTCCAGGGCAAAAATCTGCCTTAACACTATTTATAAAAATATGGCTCTGGTACAACCTTGAGCCAAACAAGCTTCTCTTCATCCAGAATAATGAGGAACCTCCACTGATAAATAGGAGTAAATTAAACTCCAGTAAAGCAGCCAGCCACAAAGCCTCTCTCTCCAGCAAGTGCTATCCCTTGTACTCTTCTCTACTACATCTGAGCCAGGTTATCCACCCCCTAGCAGACAATGTCTTAACACTTATAAATTGCATTTCATTTCCCTCCAGGACTGCCCTGCAGCTGGACAGAACTAACTGCTGTCCTAAAGGGGAAGACAACCTGTTTCACTCAAAACAAAACTGTACATAATACATAATACTGTCTGCAATGAAATAAAAGTTAAGGGAAATTTGTAAATTACTGCTTTATTTTTTTATTCACATTTTCCACTCTGTCCCAACTTTTTCTGATTTGGGGTTGTATATATACAGTGCACCACCAGGGGGAGTACCAGCCACCCCTTCCGACACAGCACAGACAGGCAAAGACACAAGTGCAGGTGCAACCCACTTTTTGCACATGGGAACAGCTTCCCCCTGCTTCCCACCTTTACAACACAGTTATACAGTACACAAACACATGTAATTTTCTCTCTTTGCCCTTTTTTCACAGCCACACCTCCTCAAGCTCTGAGAGTAGTGGCTGCTGACTCCTTTTATAAGGCACCAGGAAGTGCTGCAACCCAGGGCTCTGACAATGTCCAAGCACCCTCTGGCAGTGGCCATGGGCCCCAGCAGGGTGGATCTTTCAAGCTCCAAACCCGTGGCCCTACTGCAAGCCAGGGGAGCTGCACTGTAGTGTTCGAGGGAAGATAATACCCTGAACACACTCTCTCCCCGGTCATGTCTCCAGTCCTTTCTTTAAAAGGGCGTCCCGGCCAGGCAAGGGTTCTGGCCAGCCGTCATGCAAGACTGAAAGTAGGCAGACTAGACAGACAGACATATAACAGTTTTCTGTTTTGGATATACAGTATCTGTTTATCAGTATTCTGAATATTTTCCTGTCATTTTTATACTGTATTTTTGATTGGCTACAGTGTGTCTGACTGATGGTGTTAATCTGTTTAGCCTGTTTTGATTAAAAACTTGGTATTATATTGTCAGCTCTCAAATTACTGAAATAATTTTAAAAATTATTGTCTTAATTTCATGTACCCCAAATGTTTGAAACATGGGCAGCACGGTGGCGCAGTGGTAGTGCTGCTACCTCGCAGTTAGGAGATCCGGGTTCGCTTCCCAGGTTCTCCCGCGGGGGCCAGTCGCGTATAGTTGACACAGACTGCTCAGCCAATCAGTACACAGCCAGCCTGTTGCTCCTCAGAGACCCAAGTTTGATTCCCCACAGGGGAGAAAGTGTTACTTTTTTTTCTTTTTAACCATATAAAGTGGTATGCACTGACAGTCAGTCAGTCAGATCGTTGTATTTTCATGTGGAAGGCTCCTTTTAAAATATTTTTAACAATTGAGACTGCAATTAGCATGAACAGGTGTCTTTATAACTGTTATTTTTAAAATCCATAAGACATAGACAGACAGAGCACTGCATAATAGACAGACAGATAAAGAAGTCACTATAAATAAAATGTAAATAAATAAACAGGGAAGGCACTGTATAATAGATATAAAAAACAGCTAAGGGGATGGATAAATAGATAGGAAGGAAAGGCACTATATGATTGGCAGATAGGGAAGCTGCTATATAATAATAAAATTACTATTACTATATAGATAGACAGGGAGTTCACTGTATAAAAGACAGACAGATAAAGCACTACTAACTGAAAAATGGTACAGCCTTTTTAGTAATCAACAGATACTTTTAGCAAGGCAAGCAGATAGTGAGGGTACATGCAGATGTGAAAAGCACTAGACAGACAGATAGATATGGAAGCCACCGTATAACATATACAAAACTGTCAGAAAAAAACAGGGTATACAGTAAATAATATACAGGCAGAGAAGCCACTAGGTAGGCATTATATCATGAAAGGCATTATATATGACAGATAGATAGGAAAGGCACTATATACAAAGCAGACAGGGAAGCCAAAAAGTAATACTATTATTACTACATAGACAGATAGAGAAGGAATTAACTGTATAATGGGCAGGCAGCAAAGGCACTATATAAGAAAACAGAAAGAGAAAGCACCAGACAGATTGATATCAGCATTAGCAATATATTAGTTTTATTGCATATTTATTTAATTATTTATCTCTGAGATTTATGTAAAAAAAATAAATGAAAAATGCTTCAGCCTGTTTATTATTCAACAGACGCTACAGGAAAGCAAGAGGACCATTAGAGTACATATAGATCTGAAAGGCACTAGATAGACAGACAAACAAATAGGAGAGTCACAGTATAATAAATGTGGGATGCTCTTTTTAAAATATTTAAAAATTGAGACTGCAATTAACATGAACAAGTGTCCTTATAACTGTTCTTATTTTTAAGTTATGTAAGACATTCACTGTCAGACAGTATTGAATAATACACAGACAAAGAAGTCAGTAGACAGATAAACTGGAAAGGCACTGTGTAACAGAAGATATAAAACTGTCAGGAGAAAAAAAAATAGACAGACAGACAGACATACAGATAAATAGATGTGAAAGGTGCTATATGACAGATGCTGCAGAAAGGCAAGCAGGCAGTAAGAGTACATTCACATGTGAAAGGCACTAGATAAATGAATAGATAGGGAAGGCACTATATAATAGGCAGACAGGGAATTCACGGTATAATAGCAGACAGACAAGACAACGGACAGATAACAGTATCACACAAATATACATTTTTTTTTTAATCTCTGCAATTAATCACCAGACGCTGCAGGTAGGCAAGCAGGCAGTGAGAGTACAGAAAGATTTGAAATACACTAGATAGACAGATAGAGAAGGCACTGTGCAACAGATATTAACAGGAAAGGCACTATATAATAGGCAGACAGAGAAGGCACTAGACAGATAGATAACTGTATTAACTATATAGTAGTTTCATTTTATATATAATGTATATGTATTTTACAACTCGGAGAATTATGTCAAAAAGAAATACATTAAATCATATATCAATCGACACACGCTGCACGCAGGCAAGCGGGCAGAGAGTGGCGATAGATGTGAAAGGCGCTAGATAGATTGTATACAACAGGCAAAAATAGCGACCACTTGTTAACAGTATTATCTATAAATAATGAAATCATGAATTAATCAACAGAAATAACCGTGCGATCTGCATTTTAAACTTCACGATTTACTTAAGAGATAAAAAAAAAGCCGCAGCAGCACGTATATGAAAGCAGACGCTGCAGGCAGAGCGGCGAAAAACGCAGAACAGCGCCCCCCGAAACGGAAGTGGCAGAAAATAGATCGCATCGGTAGTGCTTTTAGCACTACCATAGAGAATGAATGGGAAGACATGCAGGTTAGGTGGATTGGTGATTCTAAATTGGCCCTAGTGTGTGCTGGGTGTGTTGTGTGTGTCCTACGGTGGGTTGGCACCCTGCCCAGGATTGGTTCCTTGTGCCCTGTGTTGGCTGGGATTGGCTCCAGCAGACCCCCTTGACCCTGTGTTTGGATTCAGCAGTTTAGAAAATGGATGGATGTTTGAAACATAGGAAGTATGACATATTTAAAAGAACACATGTACACTCTTTATGTTTAATCAGTAAATAAACCACATTTACTGAATCTGTACTTCTCAGAAATTTGTGTTTAAAATGTGCATGACCTAACAACTTGTTTTGTTTACTGGCGTTGGCCACATGTCAGACTGCAGAGCTATTTTATTTGGAATAAAGTGTATTTATATGGCAAAATGGAGAAGTTCTGATATTTGTGTGCGTGTGTGTTTCACAAATTGTCTACTTGTGTATATACTGTACCTATACAATACATAAAGTAAATTCAAATTCAAGCAAAAGTAACATTTTGTGTTCAGCAGTACATATTTATCAATTATTTATATTATACAGTTGTGGCCAAAAGTTTTGAGAATGTCACAAGTATTGGTTTTTACAAAATTTGCTGCTTCAATGTTTTAAGATCTTTTTGTCAGATGTTTCTATGATATAATGTAGTATAATTACAAGCATTTCATAAGTTTCAATGGCTTTTACTGACAATTACATTAAGTTTATGCAAAGAGTCAATACTTGCAATGTTGGCCCTTCTTTTTCAATACCTCTGCAATTTGCCCTGGTATGCTGTCAATCAACTTCTGGGACAAATCCTGACTGATGGCAGCCCATTCTTGCATAATCAATGCTTACAATTTGTCAGAATTTCTGGGTTTTTGCTTGTCCATCCACCTCTTGAGGACTGACCACAAGTTCTCAATGGGATTAAGGTCTGGGGAGTTTCCTGGTCATGCACCCAAAATTTGTATGTTTCCTTCCCCGAGCCACTTAGTTATCACTTTTTCCTTATGGCATTGTGCTCCATCATGCTGGAACAGGCATTGTTTGTCACCAAACTGTTATTGTATGGTTGGGAGAAGTTGCTCTCGGAGGATGTTTTGGTACCATTCTTTATTCATGGCTGTGTTTTTAGGCAAAATTATGAGTGAGCCCACTCACATGGCTGCAAAACAACCCCACACATGAATGGCCTCAGAATGCTTTACTGTTGGCATGACACAGGACTGATGATAGCGCTCACCTTTTCTTCTCCGGACAATCTTTTTTCAGGATGTCCCAAACAATCAGAAAGGGGATTCATCAGAAAAAATGATTTTACCCCAGTCCTCAACAGGCCAATCCCTGTACCATTTGCAGAATATTAGTCTGTCCCTGATATTTTCCTTGGAAAGAAGTGGCATCTTTGCTGCCCTTCTTGACACCAGGCCATTCTCCAAAAGTCCTTCATCTCACTATGCGTGCAGATGCACACATACCTGCCTGCTGCCATTCCTGAGCAAGCTCTGCACTGGTGATGCTCCGATCCCACAGTTGAATCAACTGTAGGAGACGGTACTGGCTCTTACTGGGCTTTCTTGGGCTCCCTGAAGCCTTCTTCAGAACAGCAATGGAAATGGATTTTTTTGGGGTTTAAGTTTATTTTCATGGTAAAGAGGGACTTTTCAATTAATTACAGTTCATCTGATCACTTTTCATAGCATTCTGGAGTATATGCAAATTGCCATCATAAAAACTGAGGCAGCAAACTTTGCGAGAATTATTATTTGTGTCATTCTCAAAACGTTTGGCCACGACTGTATTGTTGTTGAAGCATATTTTTAACTCTCTTTTTGATTTTCATGTTTATAGCAATTGGCTACACATGTATGGTCTGATTTGTTTCTTAAGATGCTGTCCTTCAAAACTGCCTGACTTCAAGCATCACTGATCACGAAATAGGACACTGGGTGAAGCGATGGCTCCAGCTTGCTTGTGACAGGGAAGGGAGGTGGCAAGCAAGACATTGTCGTGAATGCATCTCTTGAAGTGGACAGGAGACATTCAACCCATGTCTTGAATGTGTTCTTGGTGTCCTGGCACCATGTTACCAGATTTACCACATTCCCCTCCTGTAGCTGTAGGCCGTGTAATTTCTCTTAATAATCAGTAAAAAGATTGTGGTCTCATCAGTACATTTGATGATACTGGTGTTACACTGGGAGGCAACATAGTCATATGTCAACATATTTAAAACACACATTTTGTAAGATTAGAACACTAGAACATTAGAATAACCTAAATGAGACAATTGTGTACCCATGTTCATGCTGAACTTATTTTAAAGTAACAGTCTTGATCCACTGTACTAATTCCCTTTGTAATTTTAAACATCTTAATCTCCATTTTCTTAAACTGAAAAGACTCAGCTCTTTTTATTTTCCTAATAACTCATTTACTGTAGCTCTGGAATCCGCCTAGTCAACAACAACAATTTATTTCTTTTATAGCCCAAAATCACACCAGGAATGTTTTGGTGTGTTTCATCACAATGTTTTTTGACAACCCCCCAGCACTGACTCTCTAAGAAGATGAAAAAACTACCAAAAAAAAACAAACCCTTGTAGGAAAAAAATGGAAAAAATTTTGGGAAAGGCAATTGACAGTGAGAGACCCACATCCAGTTGGGTGTGCAATGGGTGTCAAAAAATGAGGTAAATACAATACATAAGTAATCCTCACAGAGCTTGATGACCAATCTATCATTGCCACCTTAGAAATACAATACAATACAACAACATTTATTTATATAGCACATATTCATACAAACAGTAGCTCAAAGTGTTTTACATAATAAAGAATAGAAAAATAAAAAACACAATAAGAAAACAAAATAAATCAGCATTAATTAACATCGAATAAAAGTAAGGTCCAATGGCCAGGGGGGACAGAAAAAACAAAATAAAAACTCCAGACGGCTGGAGAAAAAAAAAAAAAAATCTGTAGGGATTCCAGACCATGAGACCGCCCAGTCCCCTCTGGGCAGTCTACCTAACATAAATGAAACAGTCCTCTTTGGATTTAGGGTTCTCACGGAAAGGCTTGATGATGATGGTCACGTAGAATTCTGCCTTTTAGTCCATCCATCATTGTTGGAGCATCATGAAGCTTTGAGTAGGTGGAGGTGGCGCAATAGTACAACTACAAGTCAAAATTCAAGAATAGTTTATACCACTTACTAAATATGTGTATAAAACTATCACATATGAGGATACAAATTTGTTCAAATACATCAGAAAAGTAGAAACTAATTAACATAAATTAAAATCAATGGTATCCGTCCAATTAGCAACCTCCCCTCTACTGGCAATTCTTCTGTTAAGTCAGTGCTGGGACAGCAAATCTGATGAAAGGATCCTTCTACCCCATAATTCCTATGCTCCTTTATCTGAGATGCCTTTTACATAAGCAGGCAAACAACTTGGCAGTACAGCAGTGACACCAAGTTCCACATGAGAATATCGAAAACAGAAACTGAATATTACAGAGTTAGTAACAGTTTATAAATATCATATTACTTATTTTTAGTACTATTGATTAACAACAGTGATGAAATATACACAGCTAAGCAGCAGCTCTACCCAGGGTATACTAAACTTAAGTGAATCTTCAGCCTGGATTTAAAAGCTAAGACTGAAGGGGCACCTCTTATGGTAACATGCAGACCATTCAACAATTTCGGGGCCCTTAACTAAAAACACAACCTCTCAATGTAATTATACAGGGAGATTCACTTGAAAGTGCAATGTGCTTCTCAGTATATGGAGCTTTTGAACAAGCTGGGATGCCCCTGTGTTGGAGTGATGAGGTAGGTGGCAGAAAGCCATTGCTATGTTTAACACTAGAATCCCTGAAGCCTACGAAAAAAGTCGTAATCCCGGGCCACCTTAAATTCCTTCGCACCTCTCCTCATCCACATCTTTTCTTTTGCAAATGTGTCAATCAGCACAAGCAGCCTGCTAGCCCTGTCAACCCCCCCCCCCCCCCACCACCAAAGGAGCTGAGTCTGTCAGAATATTCTCAGAGCTCAAGTCTCTTTATTTTGTAGTGAGGTGCCTGAAGTTGTATAGGGAAAATAATATATAATTATTTGGAATACATACATTTCATGTGTGTTCTATGTCTAAATTGATGGCAGGAAATGTGAGGCAAGAAATGCTGAACTCATACCTAAAGCAGAAACTTTTTCTGTGTTATACTAATAATAATGTGAAGTGTATAATGAGTGAAGATTTTAGTCCAAATGTTAAATAAATGTGCGCTTTTATTCAAGAATATAACCAAAAAAAAAAAATCGATTTTTCATGTTGCTGTCAATGAGTTAAAAGCCCATGCACAAAAGTGAATTGACAGGAAGTTGATATGTATGCTTGAATGGTGTACAGGTAAGAACTGCTGCCTTATAACCTAAAGGTTTGAATCTGGCTCTGCCTCTCTCACGCACACACACAGTTATATATGAATGTCATTTGAACATGTTTTTTTTTTTTTCGATCTCATTCAAGTGGTTACTGGAATATAAAATAAACACTTTGGCAAAGAAAGAAACTGAATAACAAAAAATTCAAGTGACAACAAAATACCAAAATACATGATTCAACAGCGTTTGTGTGTCTGCTTATATCCCTTCAGCAATGTCTTTTACAGGTAGCAAAACTTTACACCGACAGACTGAAATCAAAGGCTTCTTTTTGGGCGCATACACTCTCAACATGGCCCTGCCTTATCTAAACACTAGCATGTTGAATTGTTCACGTACTGAAGTGACCTTAGCTGCAGGAGGAAGTCCCATTTTACTTATGGTGCCAAGCAGAGTTGTGTTGTGGTGCAGCAGTCTATTAGCCAGTGAAATTGCTGCAAATAAACTGTTTCTTGTTATGGTTCTGTCTTTGTTGAGAAATGGGTTCATAAGCTTTATGATCACAGTCTCAGAAAATCTTTGCCCTGAGTTGTAACTCAAAACACAGTTCTCAACAAAACATTGCCAAATGTCTGATTGCAGCAAATCTGTTGTTTTTCACACATTCTGCACGGGTGTCTTTGTTGTCAAAGAGCAAATGCTGCATGGTTCAGACATCGCATCTTTGATTGCCAGTACAATAAATAGATCTGAGCAGGTATCAATTACAGTACCAACTGTGGTCATTGCTGCTCTTGTCAAAAGAATGGAGATAAATGCCATCAACTCAGAGGGAGAGGCAAGTTCGTTGTACCACATGAACGTCACTGACAGAATAAAACTGAATAATAAAAAAACAAGCACTAACTTTTACAGGCCAAAATTTACACCAGGTTTTACAGACTCAAGTCAAACGTATGATTTTATTATATTATAGTAATAATAATAGCAGATCACTACTCAAAAAATGGAGTGCCCAGCCTCAAACCTGGAACCTTTGCGTTATAAGGCAACAGTTCTTATCTCTACACCATTGAAGAATACATAAAAAATTTCTGTCAATTGACATTTGAGTTTGTGTTTTTAGCAACATGAAGATCATTTTTTTTTTCTTTAGTTATATTCTTGAATAAAAATGCATGTGTTTATTTTATATTTGGACTAAAGTCTTCACACATTATATGCTTCATGTCATTATTAGTATAATATGGAAAAAGTTTGTTTAAGCTACATGTTCAGTAGTTCCTGTCATAACACACTTACAGAGATCGCTGTAGACACAGAACAAACATTAAATGTATGTATTACAAATAACAGTATATTATTTACCCTATATATCTCCAGGCACCTCACTCCAAGATAAAGAGTTACATGTTGCTCTATTCAATTATTCTTTATATGCCTTGACTTTTTTCCTACAAAGGAAACATTGTTATTAAGTATTCATCACTGCAGCGCTGGTTATTTACTTACAGAATTGCCAATTTCAGCTACCACCATTGCTAGCTAACGTTTATTGCCTTGCCTTAACTCTCACATTAAGTTAGAAAACTGATGGATCGATTGAATTGTATTTATTTAACATTCTCTTGTACAAATGCAAGTTATTGCAGCACGTTTTGATGTGTTTACATAGATTGTTGTAGACACGGAATACACATAAAATGTATTTATTACAAATGATCATATATTATTTACCCTCTACAATTCTAGGCACCTCACTTTCAGATAAACCACTTGAGCACTGAGAATCTTCTTTGCAACTTGAGCTGCGGCAGTGATGGGGGGGATTGGATAGCAGGCTGCTTGCTGCTTGTGCTGATCAACGAGTTTACATAACACAAGACACTGATGGAGAGGTGTGAAGGAATTTAAGGTGGGCCACGATTACAAGTATTTTCAAAGGCTTCAGGGATTCTAGTGTTAATGCTGTCCAGAGGAATCCAGCTGTCCTCGCTAATATGTCTTTCATCATCCAACTGAAAAATAGATGAATTTAAATTATGTTTGACATAAAAGGCAACCCTTCCTCCTTTTCTATTCTACCTAATAAATGTATAATCATCTATGTTATACTCATCAACATCTTTGTTATTTAGCCAGGTTTCTGTTATTGCTATAATATCAAAAATATTCTCAGCTGCATAAAACTCCAACTCCTCTGTTTAATTTTTGAAACTTCTAGCATTAATGCAAGCTATTTTTAATGTAGATAGATAGATAGATAGATAGATAGATCTTTATTGTCATTGTCACTTTTACAAAGGAACAATGAAATTGAAGGTGCAGTCGACTCAGTGTGAGGCATGAGTTAAAAAGATAAGAAGAGAGAAAATAATAACAAACCATAATAGTAATAAAAGTACTTTACAAAATATACAAATTGCACTTGTTATATATACAAATTGCTTTGGTTGACTTAAGGTCTATATTGCACATTGGAAGAATGATATGGAGCAGTTTTATTCTGAGTTCAGGGCCATGATTGCTTTTGGATAAAACCTGTTTTTAAGGTGGTTTGTCCTGGTTTTCATAGCTCTGTATCTCTTGCCCGATGGCAAAAGCTGGAAGAGGCAATGACCGGGATGTGACGAATCCTGTGAAATGTCTATTTCTTTTTTGCGGCATCAGGAGATGTAGATTTGTTCCAGAGTGGGGAGGGTACAACCAATTGTTCATTCTGCTGTCCTGACGACCCTGTGGAGCGCTTTCCTTTCTGAGGAAGTGCAGCTGCCGTACCACACACACAGTCCGTACGTGAGCACACTCTCGATGGAATAGTGATAAAAGGCAAGGAGCAGATTTCTGGGGAGATGGCTCTTTCTGAGGATTCTCAGAAAATACAGTCTTTGCTGCGCCTTCTTCAGCAGCTCCTTGGTGTTAGCGCTCCAGGTCAGGTCATCCTCCAGCTCAATGCCCAGAAACCTGAACACCAGGACCCTCTCCACACAGGCCCCGCCAATGATGAGTGACTGGATGTCAGTTTTACTTTTTCTAAACTCAATAACAAGCTCCTTCGTTTTTGTGGTGTTGAAGAGCAGGTTATTGACTCTGCACCACTCTGACAGCCGATCCACCTCATCCCTGTATGCCAGCTCACCCTCCTTGCCCGAGATGAGTCTGACCACCATTGTGTCATCCACGAACTTTATGATCTTGTTGCTATGGTGAGTGGGGACACAGTCATATGTGTAGAGGGTGTAGAGGAGCAGGCTGAGCACACAACCCTGCTGTGTCCCGGTGTTGAGGCTGAGAGCAGTGGAGGTGTGGGGACCCAGCCTGACCCTCTGGGAGTGACCAAACAGGAAGTCCAGTATCCAACTGCACGTAAGTGATGGAAGTCCCAGATCTACCAGTTTGGACACTAGTCGTTGGGAGAGGATAGTGTTAAACACCGAGCTGAAGTCCATGCCAGAGCAGTCTGGCATAACTCATCTGCTGCTCCAGGTGGGTCAGGGCAGCATGAAGGGCTGTGGCCACAGCGTCCTCCGTGGATCTCTTTGCTTTGTAAGCAAATTGAAATGGGTCCGGTTCTGCTGGCAGGCAGGCAATGATATGACTCCGCACCAGTTTCTCAAAGTACTTCATGATGACAGATGTGAGTGCCACTGGGCGTAAATCATTCAGACTGTTCATGATGAATTTTTTCGGCAGCAGAACAATGATTGAGGACTTGCGGCATGATGGGACAGTGGCCTGGGACAGGGACTGGTTGAAAATCCTAGTGAAGATTCCGGCCAGTTGATCCGCACAGTCTTTCAGCACCCATCCAGCCAAACTGTCGGGTCCTGCAGCCTTCCTCAGGTTCACCTTCCTCATCACCCACCTTACCTCACACTCTTCCACCATGAGTATGTTGCTGTTGTGAACAGGCGGCTGTGATATAGCTGCTGTTGGTATCACCTCAAAGCGGGCAAAGAAGATGTTCAGCTTCTCTGGCAGAGAAGCATCTCCCTCAGCGGCCGAGGAGTTGCTGGATTTGTAGCTTGTGATGTGCTGGACACCCTGGCACACCTGCCTGGTGTTGTTGCTCCTCAGATGGTCCGCTATTCTCCTTCTGTACGCTGCCTTGGCCTCTCAGATGCCTCTCATCAGGTTCGCTCTGGCTAAAGAGCCCCATCCCCAGACCTGAAAGCAGTATTCCTGGCTTTCAGCAGACTCTGGACATACCTCGTCATTAAGGGCTTCCTGTTAGGATAAATCCTTATGCGTCTGTCCCTGGTGATGTTGTCCGTGCAGAACCTGATGTAATCAAGGACTGCCATAGTGTGGTTCTCCAAGTCTTGGTGATCGAAAACCTCCGAATCGGTTCTCTGGAAGCAGTCCTACAACTGTTGGGAGGCCTCCTCGGGCCATATGGTAACTGTCCTGGTCACAGTGGGAGCTTGTTTCCTGAGGGCGGTATATGCAGGGATCAGAAGCAAGGATGTGTGATCAGACTGGCCAAGGTGTGCTAGGGGTTTAGCCCTATAGGCCTGTCTTATGTTTGTGTACAGCTTGATCAGTGTTTTTACTCCCCTGGTTGTACACTTTATGTGTTGATGGAATTTGGGGAGAACTGCTTTCAGATCTGCATGATTAAAGTCTCCAGAAATGATGTGAACAGCCTCAGGATACTTGCCCTGTTTACTGCTGATGGTGTCATGCAAAAGCCCCAGAGCCGAGTTATCATTAACATCTGGTGCTATATACAGTACACAGCAGTTAGCAGTATAGCGTTGAATTCACAGGGGAGGTATATGGGTCCACATTTAATTGTCACATTAAATCTCCACATCTGGAGAGCAGTGTCTGGTGACTATGGTGGAATTTGTGCACCAGCTATTGTTCACATAAATGCACAGCCCCCCTCCTTTTTTCTTACCAGAGCTCTCTGTCCTGTCTTGCCAGTGTGCTGTGTAGCCTGCTATTTTGATCACCGTGTCCGGTATGAGTGGATTAAGCCACGTCTCTGTGATCAGCAGGATGCAGCAGTCCCCGATGACCTTTTCCGTTGCAATCCGCAGCTTCCACTCATCCAGTTTGTTTGCCAGCAACATCACATTTGAGGAGATGCCAAGCCAACCCAGGAATTCATCAGGATGGCAAACGTCGGGGAGTTTGTGGCTCTCATGCTTCGCCAGGTCTTTCTTCTCACCCTCAGGTCAGAGATGACGTTTCCGTGAACCGGCGGCGGTCCCTGGGCAAGTCGCAAGTTGACCATGGTGTGCGTGCGAGCCGCATTGTCGCGGCACGTGTGGGCGGTCTTCTGCCGTGTCGGGCTGCTCACAAAATATTTTTTTTATGGGTCCCCGCCTTGGAACAGGCAGGAGGTCCATGTTCAGGTGCCATCATGATAGACAGCCCGAGTACAGACAGACAGACAGAAACCGTATGTCACTGCCACACACGTGGGCCGCCTTTCTGCCTTGCGGGCTCGGATCAGCAGCTCCCAGGAGGAAATAAAAGAATATATAAATGACCAAATTAAACTCCTGGGGCGGGAAATTGTGTTGTGCCTCCAGAGGTGGGATCAACGCTGGCAAGAATCTCTTCAGGGGAAGTCCGAATGAGTCTCCAGAATTTACATCACTCACCCTGCCATTCTACAACATACGGGTGTCGGTGGAGGGGGGTGAATACATCAACCGGCCCTCCGTCCCTGGGATGCGCCTCTCCTTTCCCAAGTTGGGTGCTCAATATAACATCGATGATGTCCTCAACTTTGTGGAAGAAGGGGAGGCATATCTGGCTGTTAACCCTTTAACCCCAGAAGAGCTTATGGGGGTGATAGGGGCCTCCCTCTTTAGGGCCAGTGCAAAGCTGGTGGCTGATGGTGAAGAAGAATATTAAAGACTGGGGATCCTTTCACAGATCTTTCCTCATGGCTTTTCTTTCAGAATACTACGAATCTGAACTGGAAGACAAGCTGCGATCCATGGTGCAACTGCCTTCGCAATCCATCTGGGACTTCGCCTTTGAATATCGAGCTTTGTGTTTGAAGTGGCGGCTGGCTATGTCTGAAGAAGAGGTGGTCCACCGCATCCTGAATGCCTGTAACCCGAGGTTAGCTGGGGGTCTCAGGGGGGTTGTGGGGTCAATGGAAGACCTGATGAAGGTGGGCTCACGAGTGGAACGGGACTGGGGAAACTCAAAATCGTACTGGAATAAAGTACAAGCCAGTACACAAGAAACCCAGCCCCTAAAACCCCAGCGAGCCAAACCTTGCCGGTCGGAAGCTGATCTCGCTATCATGCAAGCAAGTAAGTCCCTCCTGATCGTCCCAGTGAAGCTGCGGTGGTGGCAAGTGGATGTGGTGGTGGATACAGCAAGCCATCACACCCTAATCCATTATAATATTTGGAAGAGGATTAGCTGACCGTCAGATAATTTTACATCTGCCCCATCTGTCCAATTCATATTGGCAGATGGGAGTGAACACAGGGCCCTGGGCAAAGTCCACTTGAGGTACGGTGTACTCTCCACCACCTGGGAAATGGAAACATATGTCCTGGACAACCGGCACCTGTCTGTCCCGTTACTCCTTGGGCTGGATTTTTTGACCACCATAAGGATGACCATCCATCTCAGTCCCAGGAGGTATACGGTGCCAGGGGAAGGGGTATGCAAATTTATTCATAAGTCAAAAGAAGATCTGGGCTCAGAATTCATTGGCTTTTACATGGCAGTGAGGAGTGACACAAGAACCTTGGCGGCAGCACCTGTGGAGGAACAGACCGAAGAGGTAAGACCGGTGCTGAAGTGGGCCGAGGTGTGGACTGAAAAATTAGGAGTCACCTGTGGGGTTACCCATGAGATCCACACTTTGGACGAAATTCCAGTAAGACACCGAGCCTACTGTGTTTCTCTACTGAAGAAGGGCATAATTAAAGAACACCTGGATCGATACTCGCTGAGGGAATAATCGAGCCATCTTCCTCCTCCTGGGCATCCACTGTATTCCTTGTGAAGAAAACGGATGACACCTATCATTTCTGTGTGGACTACAGGGTTAGGGTTAACAGGAAGATGAGCCTGGACACATATCCCATGCCCCAGTTCATGAATCCTGGAGTCACTGCACGGAGCTGCGGTTTCAGCACACTGGACCTCCGCAGTGACTACTGGCAGGTGCCGATAGAAGATGGGAGTAAGAAGAAGATGGCAGTCATCACCCCCGAAGGCTTGTTCCAATTCAAAGTCATGCCTTTTGGGCTTAAAAATGCTGGCGCCACCTTCCAGCGGCTCATGGAACAAGTACTGAAGGGGTTGATAGGCAAGATCTGCTTTGTGTACATAGATGACGTCATTGTGTACTCCCCTTCTATTAAACAACATCTCCAGGACTTGGCCACCATCTTCCAAAGTTTCCATCAAGCGCACCTCACGCTGAACACAAATAAATGTACCTTCATTCAACCCCACTTCCGCTTCCTCTGGCACATTCTTTCATCAAAGGGGGTCGCTGTAGACCCCAAGAAGACCTTGGCCATCCGGGACTACCCCACACCCACGGATTTGAAATTGCTACGTTTCCTTGGGTTAGTGGGGTGGTATCACAAGTTTATCCCCAGGATGGCTGATATAGCAGCTCCCTTGAACTACTTGAGAAAAAAAGATGTCCTGTGGGAGTTGACAAAGGAGTGCCAGGACATGGTCAACCAACTCAAGATCCATCTTCAAAAGCCACCTGTTCTGACCCTGCCAGATCCACAGCTCACCTTCCAGGTACAGACAGATGCCAGCAACCTGGGGCTTGGCGCCATGCTCACTCACAAAGTCCAAAAGGCAGAATGTGTCATTGCGTATGCTTCTCGAGCATTGCACAACGCTGAGCTGAATTATTCGACGGCTGAAAAGGAATGTTTGGCCGTCGTGTGGGCTGTGGAAAAATGGAGACACTATCTGGAGGGGGTTGAGTTTGAAGTGTACACAGACCATCACACTCTGACCTGGGTGTTTAACCACCCAAAGACTTCCTCCCATCTAACCAGGTGGGTACTCCACCTCTAAAACTTTACTTTCAAGGTAACCTATCGGAAAGGCTGTGGTAACATTATGCCTGATGTCTCTGTCCAGGGCGTCAGAGCCACCGGGGATGGTGTGTATGGCAGAGGCAAAGAAGATGGTCCTCCCTCAGCCAGGAAGTCTGCAAGATCTGGCTCAAGCACAAGCCGTCAGTCCGTTCTACCAAAACATCACGGAGGGACTGGAGCAGCAGCGCACCGACCGGGTGCACTTCGTGGACCTCCAGGGAGTTCTGTATAGGACCACTCCATCCTCCCTTGGGGGTCTAAAACACCAACTAGTGGTCCCGAAGGGGCTCATCCCCGACTTCCTGGACTATTATCATTAATATCATTAATTATCATTAACCTTTGAGCATTCACCTTGGAAGGACTAAAACACTTGGGGGTGGTGTGCTGGCCATCTATCTGGAAAGATGTTTGCCACCACATGAAGAAGTGTTTAACCTGCCAGAAGCTCAAAAACCCACCTGGTAAAATGGTAGGATTACTACAATCGACAATCGCTGATGGACCGAGGGAGACTTTGGGAGTCGACCTGATGGGGCCATTTCCTGTTACCAGCTCAAGGAAGACCGTCCTGATGGTAGTAGTTAATTATTTTTTGAAGTGGGTGGAGCTGTTTGCAATGACTGATGCTAGGACCAACAAAATATGCTCCACCCTGAAGAACAAAATATTCACCTGCTGGGGAGTGCTGAAGAACATCCTTTCGGACAGGGGTCCCCAGTTCACAAGTTCAGTCCTTGATGAACTCTATACGGCCTGGGGAGTGAAGAAAAATCTTACTACAGCATACCATCCCCAGGCTAACATGACTAAACGAGTGAACCAGACCCTGAAGCATATGATTGCCTCCTACATGGGTGAACGCCATCAGGACTGGGATAAATGGCTCCCCAAGCTCTGGTTTGCCCTGAATACCGCGGTGCACAAAGCCACAGGTGAAACACCTGCTTTGGTGGCACTGGGCAGACAGATGAATGGCCCATTCGACCGACTCTTACCAGCAGCCTCTAGTTCACAAATCACCCTCATCAATAACATATTAAAATTGGAAGAATTTCGGTGGGGAATCCAACAGAGAATGGTGGAATCGACGTCCAGACACGCCCGGTTATATAATGCCCAGCGGAAGGAAATGCACTTCAAGCCGGGTGACTTAGTCTGGACTAGAACCCACCACCTCTCAGATGCCAGCAAGCGGTTCTCCACCAAGCTTGCGCCTAAATGGTTAGAGTCCAGCAGTAGTAATTAAACAAACAGGTCCGGTTAACTTTCTCATCCAAAGGGGAAGCAGCGCAAACACCAGGACCAACATCATACACATAGCCTATATCAAGCCGTACTTCGGACCTCCCTTGTCCAAGCTTGGGGGGGGGGGGGGAATGTAACGGGGCTACATAGGTATTGTTGTATATACTGTTGCACCCAGTCGCGTCTCATCACAGCACCCCGTTTAAACTAATATGTGTCTGTTTAAATGTCATCCCCATAATGGGAAACAGGAAAGGATGTTGCGGGGAGGCAGCGACCCCTGGACACGTCAGTACTGCAGTTTTTCCAGTTACATCCGGCTCATCACTATTTAAATGATCAGGAGGGAAAGAGGAAAGAAAGGAGAGAGACGGACATTTCATTACCGACAGCAGATCATCATTTTCTGCCATTATTCACATCGCACTTTGTTCTCAGTTTGCCTTGTTCCCAGTTTTCTTCTCATTCTGCCGGATTCACGACAGATCAGTCATCGCCAGAAACCCCAGGGTTGGACATTATTATCCACCATATGCCAAGGAGGCACAGTGAGATTGTTCCATTTTCATTTGGGAGGTTCAAACGCAACCATTTTTTTTTATCAGTCATCCGTATTCTGGACAGTGATTTACCCGGACTCAATTTCACGTTCATTGACATTTCAGTACTCATCCATTGTTGTTATTTGTGTTTTGTGTTTGTTATACGTTGCAGGGGCAAGGGAGGTTTTGTCATTGTATATGTGGTGTTTTCACTTTGCTGCTTTGGTGGAGGGATATACATACAGTATATAGATATATTCTACGTTGGGGGTTTATATTATTGTTTTTGTCATTGTGTTTTATTTAATATATTTATACACTTATTTTACATATCTTTTCACACATACATATCATTTGCTTGTGTTTAACCGTTGATTGAGGGGAAAATACTATATATCAGAGGTACAGCTTGGTATAAGTAGGTTCAACTCAGTAATTTATTCAGGCCACAGGTCCTGGTAGTGTGGCTGCTGGCTGGGTAAGGGGTCGGCCGTTACACACTCTTGTACGTAATCCTATGTTCCTCCCTTTTTTTAAAATACTTATTCAACACAGCTATGGCCATCCTTTTGGCAAAATCCACTATCATCTGACCTTTTTCATTCCACTCCTTGACACCATACCTACCCATCACCTCCTCATATCCTCTGTTCCCTTCACCACTTCATAACTTTCTGTCCCTTGGGTACACTGTTCATCACTTCATCCAACTTACTCCAGAAATCTTCTTTCTCCTCCATCGCACACCCAACTTGCGGGGCATATGCACTAAAAACATTCATTATCACACCTCCAATTTCCAGCTTCATAATCATTACTTTGCCTGACACTTTTTTCACCTCCAAAACACACTTGACATACATGTTTCCTCCTACCCACACCATGATAGAACAATTTGAATCCACATGGCCTTACTCCCCTTCCATTTAGTCTCTTGCATGCACAATATATCAGTCTTCCTTCTCTCCATCATATCTGCTAACTCTCTCCCATTACCAGACATATTGCCAACATTCAAAGTTCCTATCCTCAGTTCCACTCTGTTTACCTTCCTCCTCTCCTTCTGCTTCCGGACATGTCTCCCCCCTTCTCCTTCTTCTTCGGCCAACAGTAGCCCAATTTCCGCCAGCACCCTGTTGGCTAACAGTATTGGTGGCAGTCGTTGTTAACAAGGGGCTCGACTGATCTGGTATGGAAATTTGTATTGTTGTCCGCATATTGATTTGGCAAAATTTTGCACCGCATGCACTTCCTGACGTAACCCTCCCCATTTATCCGGGCTTGGGACCGGCACATAGAAACACACTGGTTTGTGCATCCTGTGTGGCTGGGTTTGTGCATCCCCAATGGCTGGGTTATTTTATTTTAAATAAAATATATACATTGAATATATAATATATAAATTTTATATATAATTTTAAAATTTAATGTATAATTTACAAATTTTATATATAATATATATTTATTATGTACATATTATAGATATATTATGTACATATATATATATAGATTAGACTAGATAAAATTTCCTAATCCCATGGGGAAATTCAGATGCATACAGCAGCAGAAACATAAAAAACATGGATACAGACTCATAGGACTGATAGTACAGCCAATCACTCAATCAATCCATTAATAAGTAAATAAATAAATGTATATTGTGCATAAATTTCAAATTGAACTTAATACATTGAGAGGAAGCACTGATTTGCCTGATAGCAGTGTGTCCTCCTCCTGGACGAAATGAAGGGAATTTTTTATGAAGGCATCCAATTTTTGCCACCACCCTCTTTTCCACAATAGCTTCCTGTGTGTCCAAGGTTTGCCCTGTGATGGAGCAGGCTTTCCTGATAAGTTTGTTCATGCATTGTGCTTCTTTGAGCTCAAGTGGCTTCCTCAAGAGAAGGCAGTATAGAACACCACACTGGCTACTCTGAACATTTCCAGCAGCTTGCATACATCAAAAGACCTGAAGTCTCCTTAGCTAGTACAGTCTGCTCTGGCCCTTCTTGTACAGTGCCACTGTGTTGTCAAACCAGTCCATTTTTTTGTTTATGTGGACCCCCAGGTACTTTTATCTCTGCACAACTTCCACATCCTCCTGAATGATGACTGGTCTCAAAGGCTTCTTGGCACACTGGAAGTTCACCAGCAGATCTTTCGTCTTGCTGAGGTTGAGTTGCATGTTGTTGTCCCTGCACCACAATACAAAGCCCTCCACAACCTTCCTGTACTCTGACTCATCTCCATTATTAATGAGGCCTAGTCATCAGAAAATTTCTCTAGATAGCCAGCACTGGTATTATGCTAGAAGTCTGCTGTCTAGAAAGTAAACAGGAATGAAGACAAGACAGTACCCTGAAGTGCTCCAGTAATACACATAACAATTTCTACACAATACACAATTCCTCAGCCTCACAAACTTTTTGTAGGGGCATCATAATTCAAAGCCTTCAGATTTTTCCCCAGTCGATGAGGCAGAATGGTGTTAAAAGCAATGAAAAAATCAAAGAACCTGATCCTGACTATGGCCCTGGCTTTGTCCAAGTGGGAGTAGGCTTTGTTGAGCATGCAGATGAGAGCACATTCCACACCTACAGTATATGTGTCTTATGTGTCTTATAGGCAAACTGCAAAAGATCCAGATGTTCTGAAACTAGGGGTTGTAGCTGTTTTAGGACCAGCCTCTCAAAGGTCTTCAATGTGTATGAAGAGCAACAGGTCTGAAAACTTTGAGATCTTTGTAATGTATGTGTATAATTGTTATATTTACATGTATTGTCCTTAATTTTTCAATTATATTTGTTTTTCTGTTGAATGTTTCTGTGAATTGTGTTCATTTGTTCATAGTGGTTCGTTGTTTTTTAAAATATTTGATTGTTTTATATTTTCTTTCAACTTGGTTTATTATTTCTTAACATTTACTGTATTGCATTGTACTTGATTATTAATATGTTTTATTTTTTTTGTTGGATTACTTTCATTTTATTTAATTATTATAGTGTTTTCAATTGCTTAAACACTAAATCAAAAGCATTCCACAGTTAGCAAAACTTTACACTCAAGGAGCAAAATATCACCATAGATTTGCACAACTATAAGCACATTGTCAGTTTCACACTTTTTGCAAAACATTACATACAGTGAGTTGCAGAACACTGAACACACCTGTATACATTAGACACAGGAATATATCAAGATAGTCACTTCCTTGCCATTTCAAAGCACTAGGTTTCAAATGACCACAAATATGAACCACTTGGTTAAACACAACCACCAGGTATGAAGACACTTAGGGGCTTACAGTATTTTCTGATTGCTTGCACACAAAAGGTGGAGTAGTATGCACATTCTCTGCTGAGCACTCAGAAATTTCAAAACACACATTTTGCAAAACATTACACATGGTTCTCTACATTACACACAGTTTACAAAATGGAAACATCTTGTGTGTTCATTGGAAAATACAACCAATCAAAATGCAACACTGCTTGGTTAACTGGCTAAACCCAATTATCAGGTGTGAGAACACTCACTGCTAATTTCTCTACTTAAATATCAGAGATTGAGCAACATGTTTGTTAACTTGCTTTGGACAACAGTGGAGGCAAATATTGCTTAGAGAAGAAGAGGTGTGAGGGAAAGAAGAAGACGTGAATGAGGAAGAAGATTGAAATACATGCCACCCTGTCTGATTATGTGATCAGCCATAGTTTGAGTATAAGGGAGGCTGGGCAAAGAGTCCAGCCAAACCTTAGCTGGTTCATAGTAGCTGGTGTCATCCAAACATTCAGAAATGAAAATGGGTAAGTAACCTACAGACTTCATGGTGCTGTGGTTCTTTTTTACATCACCATATACAATAGTACTGCCACATCAAAGGTAGATCTATAATGTATATTGTCTAGACATAAAAATTACAGTAAATGTACAACATTTCATTTCCTGTTGCAAAACATCTTGCACCCTATCCATTCACATCATGGTTATGCAGTATTGAAAGACAGCTTACTTGCTGGTGGAAGAAACAGGCTCTTTATCCCAAAGCAGGAGCATATTGTAAATATGGTCTTTGCAAACAACAACATTTTATTGAGAGAACTTCAAAATTATATTCTTTCAGACCCCAGTACCTTCAAAAATAACTTATGGGTCAGTTTGTCAGCATTGTCATGTCTCCTTCACTGGCAACAAATCAGAATGAAGTAGCTATACAGGAACAGAACAAGACACAGGAGAAGAAATGTCATACGGCAGTGTGCCATTATCAGTATTTCTGTACAGTGAAGGGGTAACATTACTATGCGTGCTGCCATGGAACAAAACGGGGTCTTACATTACCATGCTATTCTTGGCCAATACAATACTGACCACATCATAACATATCTCAACACCCTACACAACATCCTGATTCCTGATGACCTTCAGAAGGGACCACAGTAGTCCATGTTTGTCAACATCTGGGATAATGTGAGTTTCTCTGCTATGGTTCAATATTGGTTTATCAGCCATCCACAAATGTATGTGCTGTATCTCCCACCATTTTCTCCATTTTTAAACACAGTTGAAGAATTCTTCCATCATGGAGGTGGAAGGTGTCTGATCGACAGCCATGTAGAGGTGTCCCATTTCTGCAGTCAATGGAGGA
The DNA here is from genome assembly GCA_026402145.1 of Polypterus bichir lapradei. Lineage (NCBI taxonomy): Eukaryota > Metazoa > Chordata > Cladistia > Polypteriformes > Polypteridae > Polypterus > Polypterus bichir. The sequence continues at coordinate 14,532,189 of JANRMT010062806.1, read as the reverse complement.
GGCCTGTGGAGATATACAGTAGATGCAGAGGCATGCCAGGGGTGGATATGTCATATCAGATGATTCTTTCCCTACTGTCGTGCCAGGGAGAAAATTTCTTGTGAAGTACAGTAGATGAGGTGTTGTGGGAAGGCCTAAACAGGAGACAGGATGCTGCCTAATTGTATCCCTTTATATGAGTAGTTCTTTCCTTTCTTTTTCTGTATCACCATCTTTATTTTTGCCTAGAAGTATACAATACAGTATCTTCTGCCCAAACACAGGGTTAAATGTATTTGTTTTTGGAAAAATAAACTTTTTTCCCTTGTATGTTTTATTGACTCAATTTATATATTTCAAGAAATTCTAAAATACTTTTCAAAAACTTGAACAGTGAGTGGATGCCTGAGGAGTGGAGAAGAAGTGTACGGGTACCGATTATTAAGAATAAGTGGGAGATGCAAAGCTGTAGTAACTACAGGGGGATAAAATTGATGAGCCACAGCATGATGTTATGGGAAAGAGTAGTGGAAGCTAGCTTAAGAAGGGAGGTGATGATTACTGAGCAGAAGTATGGTTTCATGCCAAGAAAGAGTACCACAGATACGATGTTTGCTGTGAGGGTGTTGATGGAGACATATAGAGAAGACCAGAAGGAGTTGCATTGAGTCTTTGTGGACCTGGATAAAGCATATGACAGTGTGCCTCAAGAGGAGCTGTGGAATTGTATGAGGAAGTCGGGAGTGGCAGAGAACTATGTAAGAGTTGTACAGGATATGTACAAGGGAAGTGTGAGAGTGGTGAGGTCTGTGGTAGGAGTGACAGATAAATTCAACCTGGAGGTGGGATCACATCAGGGATTGGCTCTGAGCCCTTTCTTATTTGCAATGGTGATACACAGGTTGACAGACAAGATTAGACAGGAGTGGACTATGATACATGCTGATGACATTGTGATCTGTAGGGAGCAGGTTGAGTAGACCATGGAGAGGTCGAGATGTGCTGTAGAGAGGAGAGGAATGAAGGTTAGTAGGAACAAGACAGAATACATGTGTATAAATGAGAGGGAAGTCAGTGGAATGGTGAGGATGCAGGGAGTAGAGTTGGCAAAGGTGGATGAGTTTAAATACTTGGGATCAACAGTACAGAGTAATGGGGATTATGGAAGAGAGGTGAAAAAGAGAGTGTAGGTAGGGTGGAATGGTCGGAGAAGAGTTTCAGCAGTAATTTGTGACAGATGGGTATTAGCAACAGTAAGAGGGATGGTCTACAGAAAAGTTCTGAGACCGGCTATGTTATATGGGTTGGAGACAGTGGCAATGACCAAAAAACAGGAGACAGAGCTGGAGGGGGCAAAGTTAAAGATGCTAAGATTTCCATTGGGTGTGACAGGGGATGGATAGGATTAGAAATTAGTAAATTAGAGGGTCAGCTCAGGTTGGACGGTTTGGAGACAAAGTCAGAGAGGCAAGACTGCATTGGTTTGGACATGTGTAGAGAAAGATGCTGGGTATATTGGGAAAAGGATGCTAAGGATAGAACTGCCAGGCAAGAGGAAAAGAGGAAGGCCTAAGAGAAGGTTTAAGGATGTGGAGAGGTAGGATGTGTAGGTGATGAGTGTAACAGTGCAAGATGCAGAGGACAGGAAGATATTGAATAACATAATCTGCTGTGGAAGCCCCTAACAGGAGCAGCCAAAAGAAGAATAACCTTTATCCTTAGGTGGCATGTAGTAGCGCTGCTGCTTAGGATCATGGAGACGAGGGTTCAAATCCCAAGAGCTTCCTGTGCAGAGCTTGCATGTTTTTCACAAATCTGTGTGGGTTTCCTTCCACATTTGAAAAACAGGTATACAAGTTATATAATCTGTCTTGCACCCTTGCCCTGGATAAGCTGGTTAACGAAATGGAAGGATGGATTGATCTCTATTCTTACCACACATATAATCTGTGTTATTTCTGTCATACTTATTATTAGAAACAAAAACAACTGTTAACATGTCCTTTTTTTCTTTTTTCTAGAGAAATAAAAAAGCACTAGGTTTCTGTTTGGATGGGGAGGCATGTTACATTGATACTTTTTGAGTAGAAATATATTTCTTTTCATGGGAAACAAGTGGGCCTGCTACTTTTTTTCCACTATCGTATAGTTACATTCAGTGACACTTTGAGAATTATTTTTCATTATATGTGCGATTGCTATGCATTTTTTGTGCATCTTTATTTTAACATGGAGTTGACACTTTGGAAATGAATTAATATATGTAATAAATTAAAAAAAAACATTTATGATTACTGTAAACTTTGGAAATGTCATTTAGTTTGGTGAAAAGACACATTACCTGTTTGGGACTTGAAGTTTGAGACTTTAGACTTGACTCAATGTGCCTTTACTTTTGACCTGAATTGGGACTTAGGTGTAAAGACTTGAGACTTACTTGTTACTTTAAAAACAGTGTCTTGTTCCTATCTCTGCCAAAGACACAGAAGAAATTCATTCACCTATTTTACAGATCCAGTATGTGCTTGTAGATGTGTTATATTTCCATGAAAGTGAGAAGAGTTGAGCTTGCAATTACAGATAAATTAATTGGAGTTGTAAATGCATTTGTCTCTGCAAAGATGTCCTTCTTTAACACTTCTTTTTATATGTAAAACTAAAAAAGCAATTGACCAAATTTTGGTAGAGCTGCATTTTAGCTGTTCATTTTAGTTTTCACTCTGAAATCCAGGTGGTGCTGTGCATTTCAGTTAAATATGCTCTATTAACAGGCCTTCTTTGCCACTGAAATTCTAGCACAATGGGGCAATGCTCACTTTGACCCACACTTGGTTCACACCTTTCCACAAGACTAAATAGCTGACTAACTTTAGATTTCTTCCTCCAGCAAATCTAATTACAGTTTTTCTCTGTTGCATCTCCCCTGGCTTTTTCCCTCCTTCCTCTAGTGTATATATCAGTCACAAACCTGATGAAGGCTACAGAGCCTTGTTTTTAATTATCTTCTGTGGTTATCAGAATGACAATTTTATCACAAGTATACAGGTGTCGTGCTGCAGAAATTTTCAATACTCTTGTTTAACTAAGAGAATTTTCATCTTATAAAAAAGTATGTACAAAACCAGTACAATGGCAACTGAAGGATTAGAGCTACTTCAACAGACTTTTGAAAACTCCTTCAAATGGCCATAACCTCACCTCAGTCTCTCTTCCAAAATAACATAAAGATGAGGGCTTCCCTCTGATTGGTGAATTACAGCCTGTCCCCGACCCCCTACCCTACCTTAATCCCGCCCCTCCACCTGATTGGTTAGGCAATGTGTCAAGAGCATTTTGATGGATGTATGTCCTGCCCAGACTCCCACCCCCTTCACCTGATTGGTTAGGCAATGTGTCAAGAGCAGTTTGATGGGTGTTGGTCCCGCCTTAGTCCCACCCCCTCCACCTGATTGGTTAGGCATTGTGTCAAGAGCAGTTTGACAGATGCTGCCTCTGCCTTGTCCCCCAGCCTGTCAACACCTGTTTGTTGGCTGGCCCCCCATCTCCCTGCCCCTTGTCCCGAGGACACGTCCAGACATGTTCCTTTAGTTCAAAAGAACGAACTTACCATGAAACCGAGGCCTTATCGACATGTCCCAGCATGTTCCTCCATATACTGTGTTGGATCATCCCGTAGCCTCTATCTATTATTTTAATATTATCACGAGATTAAAACATCTATCTAATCTTTGCTTTATAATTTGTAAAATCTTTTTTATCTTACAGGTCCTGCAGTCAATCAGCCTTTTCCATTTTACAGAAAATCCTCTTGCAGCTGTGAATCAGGTTTCCCACAGAAAGACAAAATGACAGGCTCTACACTGAAAAAAGCCTTTCCCTCACACAGCTGGGTGCCTGCTCTCTCAACACACTGAGACATGAGCTCAAAGCACACAGAAATGAACTGACAGGGGCTGCGCGCAGCCGCGTGTATGAGCAGGCAAGTGCCTGTATAGATCAAAGCTGACAGGCACCCAGCTGTGGGTGCCCCTGCACATGAACAAACACGTACATCTGTGTGCAAGCTCCCAACCCCACCCCTGCTGTGTGTAGGCTCATGAGCGCTCAGCAGTTCTGTCCATGATGGGTTGTGCTATTAAAGTTAAAGGATTCTAGCTATTGCATGTAAAGCACGAGATAACTAGTTCGATATAAGCCCTTTAAAAATCACACAGAGTTAAAAAAAAAATGCAGCAATTCCCTTTTAAATCACGTATAAAAAATCTATCCTTTGCTTTATAATTATAACTAGCTGATTACCCAGTGGCTTCACTCACTGAGTGCAAGGGAAAAAAATAAAATGTAGTATTTATAAAATAAGTTATTAAATAGTAAAACATTTTGATAAAAGAATTTGAAGTACATATAAGAAGCGCATAAATTATTAAACAGTAAATAAAACATTTCCATAAGAGAATTTGAATGATATATAAGAAGTGTATAAATTGTTAAACAGTAAAACATTAACATTTAAGAAGTAAAGATACATTGAGTACTACTACAGTGGTTTCAGGTAAACTACCTGCTTGACAACTTTGCACAACGTGCCTGTGATTTAAGAGAAAAATTATTCTGAGAAATGTGGACGCTGCCCTTCCGTGCTTAACGAGTAGAAGGTCCAAACAATTCCCAAGTCCAATACTTCACATGAAGAGGTCGGTACATCTTCTTAGATGTAAACCCTCCATCTTCTTAAAATAATTCATCACAAAAGTAACCTTGAATGTTGCAGGGTTTTAGTGACCTGAACTCATTTTAAGGGATAGTAAGTAGCCATGCACCACAATTTACCAAGAGAGTCACGCTTAGATGGCGCCGATTACACTCATTCCAAAAGATTTCCACTGTCCAAGGAGCTGACAGGACACCTGAAGTGTCACAAACAGTGCGAGAAGAGAGGACGCTGCCCGAAACTGCAAAGCTGTCGACCCAGCGGAGCAGCCCGACATTCCGTGCCTCCCAGCATTCACTTTGTTGTCATGACCCCTCACCGCTGAAGGTGGTCTTGTCTTCACATCGTTTACAGCTCGGCACAGTTAAAAAGTAGAAAAACGCAAAGCTGTTTTCTTCATCTCTTCTACTATCAAGTACTGCCAATTAAAAAAAGTTACAATGTGGCAGTTTCCGCGACAGTCACTTGGACAAATAAATAAAACTTCTCTGTTAGAACGCGCCTGGTGGTGGACGGCTCAGCACTGAAGTCCAGAGAGGAGGGCTGGGAGAGGGCGATGCAGGGTGCACTTCTATGGGATAGATCGGCGTGTTTGTGTTTACTTCTTTTCAATATCAGTAAAATAACTCTTACACAAATAATAACAATTCGTAAAGACAATATAAAAATGGCGTCCATAAAACGAAGTGATTAGTTCCTGTATTATAATATGTTCTGTGGTCATATGTAATTTCCATTTCGCGTGGTCATACCCAATTTCCATTTCAAACGTGAAAAGAATTTTATATATATAGATTATAATTTTTATAAAAAAATCTATCTAAAACAAGCCCTTTTCTATCAAATACCCCCATTTTAATTAATCAAGTACAGGTCTGTATTTTCAGCTGAGTTAAGGATCCACATTGTGGAACCAAGGCACTTAACTTTCTAAAAGTGAAAATTGTACTCAGACACACCCAGAGTGAATGGAGCATACTTGAATATCCATCTACCAGAAGCAGGATTCACACATGCAGGCATTTGCCCCTTGGATCTTAAGTCCAATGCCTTAACCACCTCGGCCATTCTGGTGATAGAACAATCCTTTTAAAATACCATTTCACTACTCCACGAATATGGCAGTCATTTTTCAGTTCCTTCCAAAAAATGCGTTGCCCGCATGGCGGTGGGGGGTGGGAGGCCAGAAGGGGCGATTCACACTTCAGAGGCAGCAGGTGTGTTTCCTGATCAAACATTATGCTGATGCAAGAGATGTTCACACATTAATCTTTTAACATCAGGGTGTATCTTCTGGGGTTAGGGTTACAATGTAAAATGAGCTTAAAGAGGGGCAGACATCTGCTTAAAACCATCTCCTTATTACAAAGGCAACTTTTTAAAAACTACCGGACTTTTCGGGGGTACAGGTTTTTAGATCTAAGCCTTTGGCTGAACACCGACCCATTACATGGTTGTCCTTTTAAAATGGGTGGCAAAGGGCACACATTTGCTAAAAGAAATCACTGTCCACATTTCAAAAAAGTCCTGTTCTTTTTAGTCTATATAAATGAGCCTTCGTTCGGACTCATTGCCGTTAAGAACGGAAGATGACTCCGAATCTCTTCGAAAGACAAAATGGTGCATCTTCATGATCTTCTTAGAACAATGATTTATATTTTTTTGGATAGGACTAAATGAAATAGAATTATTGTTAATACAGACTATTCTCCAGAGAGCCCCGACACCCAGGATCATGGTAAGTCATATTAATAATTATTATACTCGTCAAATGATAATGCTTTAAAAACGGATGACTGAATCCTTACATTTTTTCCTTAGGGCTATATATCCAAGTCATGTCTCTGATTCATTACGCGGAAGCAGGTAAGAACCTTTTTAAAAATGATATCTATTTAAAACGTGCAGGGGTTAATTAAGCGTGTGAACTGCGTGCGTGTGTGTGTGTGTGCGTGCGCATGTGCGTGTGTAGGCGCGATCGTGTGTAGGCATGCTCGTGTGTGTATAATATAAGTTGCAGCATTTTAGATTTACTTCTATCTATCTATGCTTTCATATCTATCTATCTAAGTGCATGATGATTAATGTACAAATACAGTGTTAATATTACTGAAGTAAGCAATATTAGTTTTTCTATTACCAAAACGGGCATTCCAATCAATTAAGACATAGCAAGATGTCAGTATTCTGAATTACTTGCATAAGGGCCCTCTTGTGAAATGCTGTGCTTAACAGAAACACAGCAATGGTGTTTTCATTCATTTTGTTAAAAGAAATATAATTATTGTTAATACAAACTATTCTCCCGAGACACCCAGGATCACGGTTATATTATTGATTATTATAAGCGTCAAACGCTTGGTATTTCAGACGTCGATATCTGTGGAAGAACTTTGCTACGCAGTCCTCACCGGCCCGACTCCACAATTTACCGTTCCTTGGTTGATATAAAGCAGGTCATTGATACGGGTCTATCAGACCATTTTCTTCTACATTTTAATATAGAAGTAATGATAGAAAACACTCATGAGAAGCACATTGTTAAAAAACGCTTCTTTGACTCATCAGCAGCTTTAAAACTTACAAACATTTTAAGCAATCAGTCCGTTTATAGTGCCAACTATAATAGCGAGGATAATGTAAATAGTAAGGTGGAAATATTTAATACTAAAGTTAGAGCTGCTGTTGACATAGTTGCACCTGAAAAGACAGTTAAAAAATCTTCCAGCATTATTATATCATGGAAGACCCAAAGAGTGTCTGATTTAAAGAAAACATGCCGTAGAGCTGAGCATAAATGGAGGAAGACTAAACTAACTATCCATTATAAAATATTAAAAGTTAAAATAACAGAATACATTATAAATAACAATGCTAGTAATCCCAGAGTCTTATTCTCTACAATTGATCGTCTGCTAAACTCAGGTAACTCAAAGGAATGCCTCCTAAGTACTTCCAGTAAAACCTGTAAGGCTATTGCTGTATTTTTCAATCAAAAAATTAATGATATTAGAAATAATATAGTATATCTCCCCAACGCTAAGGATCCTCCTAAACCCCAGCATTCCGTTATAAACAAATTAAACTCTTTCGCTAGGATAGATTTACCTGATTTACATAAAATAATTTCTCAACTGAAACCCTCCACCTGTGTCCTTGACCCAATACCAACCAATTTTTTCAAAGAAGTATCAGGCGTTCTAATTGATAATGTTCTTGACATAGTAAATTCGTCATTAGATGCGGGAGTCTTCCCAGACTGTCTTAAGACTGCTGTAGTTAAACCCCTACTTAAGAAACATAATCTCAACCCTTCGGCGCTTGAAAATTTTAGACCCATCTCTAACCTGCCTTTCTTAAGTAAAATTCTGGAGAAGGCAGTCATTATGCAGTTAAATGACCACCTCAATAAACATGCTATTCTTGATAAATTTCAGTCGGGTTTTAGAACAAATCACAGCACAGAAACTGCACTCATTAAAGTAGTAAATGGGGTAAATGCAGACAGAGGCCATTTATCTGTTCTCATCCTCTTAGATCTGAGTGCCGCATTTGACACCATTGATCTTTGTGCTGACGTGCAGGTTGAGAGTCACGTGTGCTTTGCAAAAGCTAGAGTCTGTTGAGAGTTGTTGGTTTGTTCTGTGGTGTGAGATTTAAATAAAAAAAATACATTTTGCTCTTAAAAACTTGGGTTTTGGTTGCCGCTAAGGAGCCGTGTGGGAATTTTTAAAGCTTTTTTTCCCTTTAGAAGGGTTTTTTTTTGCTTTTTTTCGCCCGCACAAGAGCAAAAGTAGCTGGGTGTTTGGAAGTGCGCTTGGAAAGTTATTTGTACTTGTACCTGTCTTGTTATCTGTATTTGAATTAGCATCGAGGCGGCAGGGTAGAAAGCAGCAGTAACTGATATCGGCATTTGTAAATAAATAACCGCGTAGTCGTAACAGCGATTCCTAAGTTTAAAGGAAAAGAAAAAAAAGGCCGCGGCTGACTTCAAAACAGTAAAAGGTAGAAGCTCTGCAGTGCGCAGGTAAACGGCCAGCGTTGACGCCGATCAGGCACAAGGAGCAGTAGGAGCAAATAAGGTAGTAAAGTTTTATTTACTTGTTTATTTTAGATTAAACAGCCCTTAGCGGTCCAGAGGTAGAACAGTTAAGTGGGCGACAGCGTATTGGTTCATTAATACGGGGGAATACAAACAGTGCGAGTGGAGAGCTTATCAGTAAGAGGAGCGCAAAGTCAGGAGAAGAGGCAGAGAAAAGTAAAGTTAACCTCATAGATAAATAGCAGGCAGCTGAGAGGGACAACAGTACAGGAGCTTAAGGAGATAAGGTGTGAAATATCTGTAGCAGATCTTAGTGTTACCATTTAAGTTAAGGAGCAGCTGAAAGAAGAAAAAATTTAATTTTAAGAAAAAAAAAAAAAAGTTAAAAAAGTTAAGGCAGTTTAGTAATCCCAAGTCAAATTTTAATAATGAGGCCAGTGCAATGCAAGTCCTGTTGGATGTTGGACTTTTTAGATGATGGTTTGGAAGAGCCAGTTGTCTATGAGGGCTACATCTGAAAGAGATGCCAGCTGATCCATCACCTCGAGCTCAGGGTCGCTGAACTGGAGGAGGAGTTGGCTGACCTGCGTTGTAATAGAGAATTGTCGGACTTGGCCCAGGTGTCTTTTAGAGAGATAGTGTGCACCCCTAAGGTGGCGCGGGAGGAGATTCCAGACCAGACAGGTAGGAATAGGTGGGTCACGGTCACAAGGCGTGAGGTAAAGGGTGCACACTGTCCAGGGGCATCAACCCCAGAATTAGAAGTGTCTAACCGTTATCATGTCCTTGCGGAGCTGGACGGTGACTCTGATAATTCTGAGGTGGTAGGCAGGGTTGAGGAGCCCCAACGGGCCACCTCAAAACCAGTTCCCAGAAAGAGAGAGGTAGTGATAGTTGGGGACTCAATCATTAGGGGGATTGAAGCGCAGGTGTGCTCCAGAGAGAGAGAGTCTCGCACGGTGTGTTGCCTTCCGGGAGCACAGGTGGGAGACCTCCCTGGAAGGGTGGATAGGCTCTTGGCCAGAGCGGGGGTGGATCCAGTTGTCATTGTCCACGTTGGAACAAATGACATACATAAGGGTAGTCTGTCAGTTCTGCGATCCAAATTCAAAGAGTTAGGTACCAAGCTGAGGAGCAGAACTGACAAGGTAGTCTTCTCCGAAGTTCTGCCTGTGCCACGCGCCAGTCCAGGTAAGATTGAGGAGATTAGAAGGCTTAATGCGTGGCTCAAATCTTGGTGCAGGGTAGAAGGGTATAGGTTTATGGGGCATTGGGACTCCTTTTGGAACAGATGGGACCTGTTCCGCCGTGACAGGTTACATCTGAACCGGAGGGGCACCAATGTATTGGGGAAGCATATGTGTAGGCTAGTTGAGGATTGTTTAAACTAGGGAATGGGGGGGCAGGGAGTTTAGGACAGGCCAGATTTAGATCTATATACGGAAGAACAAACAATGGTGTAGAAAAAAAAAAGCATAATAATGTAAATTCTAAGCAAACACGTAAATGTAGAAGGATTAACACATTAAAAATAGCTTGCCTTAATGCTAGAAGTATCAAAAATAAGGTAAGTGAGTTGGAGTTGTATGTAGCAGAGCATAATTATGATATTATAGCAATAACGGAAACCTGGGTAAATAATAAAGATGGAGATGAGTGTAACATAGAGGGATACACATTTTTTAGGAAGGATAGACAGAACAGAAAAGGTGGGGTTGCTGTTTATGCCAAACAGGGTTTAAATGTAAGTCCTCTTCAGTTGGATGATGAGCCCCATCTTAGTGAGGACATGTGGCTTCGCCTGGAAAATATTAGGGAAAG
>JANRMT010062806.1:14486360-14496469 GCA_026402145.1 Polypterus bichir lapradei | reverse complement strand
CAGCAAGCAAGTTGAAAAGTGGTTGAAACAAAATGGTCTTCTTTCTCCTTCCTTCCCCTTCCTCCTTCCTTCTCCTTCCTCTCTCTCTCCCGATTACTTAAATAGTCTGTGACGGCTGTGATTGATTAATTAAGATCAGGTGTTTTCCAGGTTTGCGGCTGTGGTCTCCTTCCTTTACGGGGACGGCATTAACTGATACACATACAAACAGCAAATGGGACAATGAAACGAGATGCACTCAGAACTGACATTTAACACTAACTATGTGGCCCCGCTACAAGGTACTGTGGAAATGTGTATGGCTTTACGGCAAGTTTAGGTTTTTTGCATCGTGATTTTAATGTGGAAACGTTCTTACGCAACATTTCTGTGCATACGCACCGTTTATACATGAGGCCCCAGGACTCGCTGACTTATATGGTTTTCTGGAACGACGGGCTATAGCTTCCTTGGATCCAATGTACGCTGCCTCCTACCAAAGTCATACCTTCAAAAAGGAAAAACAAAAGACTGATCAAAAGAAGTATCCTTTAAAAGGCGGACTGAAAAAGGGCAATTTTGCTTTAAATTTTGCTATTGCTGTCGAGAAAGGAAAAAAGATGGAGACGGCTAATCGTATGCACGGTAAGCACTTTTTTTGCAATGAAAACATGATCTTAAGGAATGCAGTGCAATTCAGAAATTAACTTACAAAAGTAAAATTGACTTTTTGAAATCTAAAGGCTTATGCTTTACGTGCCTTAAACAAGGACATCTTAGCAAAGACTGTGAAGAAAAGATTAAATGCCAAATATGCTCTCATTTTCATCCAGTCATTCTACATATAAACAAGGAAAAAAGCACTGATGATAAAGCTACTCCTGTTTAAAAGGAGAACGCTAAGTCGAAACAGAAAAACACTTCTTCTGTGAATGTTTCTGTAGGACCAACAGAGACTTGTATGGCTATCGGGGCTGGAAACCAGGGTGTCTTAGCTGTGGTTCCAGTAAAAGTTAAGTCTAAACGAGCGAAAAATGTGTTGAAACATATGCTCTAATAGACTGTGGCAGCTCAGCCACATTTTGCACAGAAAGTTTACAAGGACAATTAAACCTTTCAGGAAGGAAGTCTCACATATACATCGGCACCTTAGAAAGGGACAAAGTAAATACACAAAAGTTATTAAAATGTAAAGTCTTAACCGAGTTGCAAGTCTGTGGGTTAGAAGAAAACACATTTTTTGATTTACCAGAAGTATACACAGTGGACATTATACCTGCGTATAAGGAGAAAATTCCTACTCAGGAAGATATTATGAAATGGCCTTACCTTAAATATGTGCATATACCACAGTTAAATGCAGAAGTATTTTTTGTTATTAGGTACAAATACTCGTAAAGTCATGGAGCCATGGCAAATCATACATAGTGAAGGCAATGGACCTTATGCAGCGAGAACAGGTCTGGGATGGATTGTTAACGACATGATAAAGAGGTCGGACAAAGAAAGACTGCAAAGTTATTCAGTCAATCATGTGACAATAATGGAGGTAGAACAGATGTTACTCCAGCAATACAATACTTTCCAGAGCGCAGTTGTGAGGAAAAGGAGGAAATGTCACAGGAGGACATTAAATTCATGCGCATAGCTTCAGATTCTGCCAGACTAGTGGATGGACACTATTGCATTAATCTGCCTTTTAAAGATGAGACACTTAAAGTGCCAAACAATCATTGTGTTGCAGAACAACATACTATTGGGCTTAAAAGGAAACTTACAAAGTATCCAACATTCCTTGAGGATTACAAAATTTTCATGAAAGACATTTTAGACAAAGTATATGCCATCAAGGTACCCACTGAACAGCTGACCCTTGAAAGGGAAAGAGTGTGGTGCATACCTCATCATGAAGTATATCATCCAAAGAAAAATAAGATCAGGTGGCTTAATCACCTTACTATCAGCGATTTTCACTGGGTCTGGTTTGATGCCATCAGCTGAGAGGTGATGATCAAAGTAGCTGACCTCAGTGGCTCCAATGGTGAGTTTCTCAGCATTGAGACAGACTCCTTTCTCCTGTGAACATTGTAGTATGGCACGGAGGTTCTGTTCATGCTCTTCATGGGTTGCGCCATAGATGAGGATGTCATCTATGATGGCAACACTCTGTTGAGGCCTTGATATGTTTCATCTATTTTCCTCTGAAATTCATCCTGGGCAGAAATGAGGCCAAACGGTAAGCATAGGAAATGATAGTGTCCAAACAGGGTGTTAAATGTTGTCAGCATAGAAGATTCTTCCGTGAGCTTTATAGCCCAATATCCCGAATGGGCATCTACTACACAGCTGTATTTATCAGTAGCACCTGATGACCCCGATTCTATTGATTCACTAACACAATGTCTGACTTGTATCTCAGAATGGATGAATAGTAACTTTCTCAAGTTAAATAAAGAGAAAACTGAAATCTTAGTGATTGGCAATAATGGATACAATGAGGCTATTAGAAGTAAACTGGATACATTAGGATTAAAAGTCAAGACGGAGGTAAAAAGCTTAGGGGTAATTGTTGACTGTAATCTGAATTTTAAATCGCATATTAATCAGATCACTAGGACAGCATTTTTTCACTTAAGAAACATAAGTAAAGTTAGACCTCTTATATCACTGAAAGATGCTGAGAAATTAGTTCACGCGTTTGTTTTCAGTCGACTAGATTACTGTAACGCACTCCTCTCAGGACTACCCAAGAAAGACATAAATCGTTTGCAACTAGTGCAGAATGCAGCTGCTAGAATCCTAACTAGGAAAAGAAAATCCGAACACATTTCTCCAGTTCTGATGTCACTACACTGGTTACCTGTGTCATTCAGGATTGACTTTAAAATTCTGCTTATGGTTTATAAAGCCTTAAATAATCTCGCCCCTTCTTATATATCGGAGTGTCTGACACCTTATATTCCAAATCGTAACCTCAGATCCTCAAATGAGTGTCTCCTTAGAATTCCAAGAACAAAACTTAAAAGAAGTGGTGAGGCGGCCTTCTGCTGCTATGCACCTAAAATCTGGAATAGCCTGCCAATAGGAATTCGCCAGGCTAATACAGTAGAGCACTTTAAAACACTGCTGAAAACATATTACTTTAACATGGCCTTTCAATAACTTCAATTTAACTTAATTTAACTTAATCCTGATACTCTGTATGTTCAATTTCCTCATAATAACTATTCAGGGTAGCTCTAAAATCCGTACTGACCCCTACTCTCTTTTCTGTTTCTTTTTCTGGTTTCTTTGTGGTGGTGGCCTGCACCACCTCCACCTACTCAAAGCTTCATGATGCTCCAATAATGATGGATGGACTAAAAGGCAGAATTCTACGTGACCATCATCATCAAGCCTTTCCGTGAGAACCCTAAATCCAAAGAGGACTGTTGCATTTATGTTAGGTAGAATGCCCAGAGGGGACTGGGCGGTCTCATGGTCTGGAATCCCTACAGATTTTATTTTTTTTTTCTCCAGCCGTCTGGAGTTTTTTTTTTTTTTTTTCTGTCCCCCCTGGCCATTGAACCTTACTCTTATTCGATGTTAATTAATGCTGATTTATTTTGTTTTCTTATTGTGTTTTTTATTTTTCTATTCTTTATTATGTAAAGCACTTTGAGCTACTGTTTGTATGAATATGTGCTATATAAATAAATGTTGTTGTTGTTGTTGTTGTACTACGCTAAAGTAGCGTGCTCCTGTCAGCTGTGGTGTGATGTCCTCTAGTGTTGGCAGAGGGTAGTGGGGCCGTTTAATAGCCGTGTTTAAGTCTCTAGGGTCAAGACAAACTCTGAGCTTGCCTGTTCTTGGTTTTTCAACGACCACCGATGCATTCACCCATGCAGTTGGTTCTGTCACCTTGCAAATGATTCCTGATTTCTCCATATTCAACAGCTCTTTCTTTAGTCGACTTCGCAAGCTAGGGGAATCCTTCTTGGTGGGTACACTACAATACAATACAGAATTTAACAATAGATGATATCACATAATATGATTTGGATTTGTTTAGAGTCCTGGAGACCTCAGCCATCAAGCTGCCTCCCCCATTTAGCCATTCCACAGCTGAAACAGCACTGGGCCAGCCAATCCGATGAAAGGACCCCTCTACCCCACGATTCCTGCGATCCTCCATCAGGGATGACTTTACCTTAGGCAGGCAAAACAACTTGGCAGGTAGGCTGTGGCACCATGTGCCACATTTGAGTACCGAGAAGAGAAACAGAATAGGTGAGGGTTAGTAACAAATTATAACTATCATGTTACTTATGATTTAGTGCTAATGACTAACAACAGAGATGCAGTCTGTACAGTTAATCAGCAGCTCTAGTCAGGATATGCTAAACTGAAGTAGTGAGTCTTCAGCCGGGATTTAAAAGCTGAAACCGAAGGGGCATCTCTTATAGCAGCAGGCGGACCATTCCACAGTTTAGGGGCCCTGTAACTAAAAGCTCAACCTCTCTCTTTTATTTTATTTATTCTTGGAATCATAAGCAGACCAGCATCTTGAGAGCTTAATGTGTGCTCCGGTTTGTAAGTCATGATAAGTTCAGACAAGTAAGCCGGACCATGGCCATTTAATGTTTTATATGTTAAAAGGAGGCTTTTGAAATCTGCCCTAAACTTAACCGGGAGCCAGTGTAAGGATGTAAGAACTGGAGTTATTGGTTCGGATTTTCTTGTTCTTGTAATAATTCTTGCAGCAGCATTTTGGATTAACTGCAAGCTGTATAAAGAACAGTTTGAAAATCCAGAGAACACTGCATTGCAGTAGTTAATCCTACTAGAAATAAATTCATGAATTAATTTCTCAGAATCCTGTTTATTTAGAAAGCGCCTTCATTTCCCAACATTTTTAAGATGGAAGAAACATGATTTGGACAACTTTGTAATATGTGCTTTAAATGTCATGCTAGAGTCAAAGATAACTCCTCGATTGCAGGCTGATTCAGTAAAATTAATGGTGATTCCAACTGAGTTAAATGATGACAAAATATTGTTGTGATCAGCATCATTCCCTCCAACAATTAACATGTTTTATCTGTATTTAAAGAAAAGTAGTTCTCATCCATCCACTCCCTTAATTCACTAACCCAACTACAGTAATTAAAGACAACATCAGAGAAACTTCATTTGATCTAAATGAAAGGTATAACTGGGTGTCATCTGCATATGAGTGAAAATTAACATTTTGTTTCCTAATGATAGATCCCAGTGGAAGCATGTAAAGTGAAAACAGTAAAGATCCCAGTACTGAGCCCTGTAGGACACCATATCTCACTTCTGTGTATAATCATGGAGTGCTGTCAGCACATTTCTTTACATATTGGAATCGATTTGATAAATAAGAACTAAACCAAGCGAGTACAGTGCCTGCAAGGCCAATATCATTTTCTAGCCTGTGCAGTAAAATAGAATGGTCAGTGGTGTCAAATGCTGCACTTAAGTCTAACAACATAATTACAGTGGAGTTTTCTTCATCAGAGGATATCAGAATGTCATTTACAACCCGTGTTAGTGCCATTTCTGTACTATGACCAGTGTGGAAACCAGACTGGAATTTCTTAAATAAATTGTAATGTGTAAAGTGTGACTGAAGCTGATTGGCGACTACTTTTTCTAGTATTTTAGAGAGAAAAGGTTAATTTTGGAAATAGGCCTATAACTATTTAGTATGTGTGGGTCTAGGTCTGACTTTTTAAGTAATGGTTTAATGACTGACACTTTTAGTGCATCAGGTACTGTGCCATGAAATAATGAACTATTGATAATGTTTAGAATAGGTGCTGCAAAAACATCCATTGCACTTTTTACTAATTTTGTTGGCACTGGATCTAGGGAACAAGTAGTGGGCTTCATTTTAGAAATTAAAGTTAAGACTTCCTGCTCAGTTACAGGATTAAAATTGCTAAAGTGCTGAATGCAATGTGAGGCAGGGTCTGCTAAGCTAGTATGCAGTTTGTACTGTGATGCTGAGATCTGGGATCTTATATTTTTAATTTTCTCATTGAAGAAGTCCTTAAAGTCTGTACTACTAATATCTGTTGGTATTTTGCACTGTAGATCTGGTTTCCCATTTGTTAATTTAGCAATTGTTCTAAACAGTGTCTGAGGATTTTTATTATTGCTATCTATTATTGTAGGATAGTATTCTGAGCAAACTTTAAAGAGAGCTTTTTTTATATTTTTTAACACTCTGTCCATGCAATTTGAAAGACGTGTAGCTTTTTGTTCTCCATCTGCGCTCCGGTTTTTGGCACTCTAATTTAAGAGCTCGAGTGTTTTCATTAAACCAGGGAGAGTTTCTATGTGCTTTGATCACTTTTGTTTTAAGGGGAGCCACTGCGTCCAGAGCATCTCTCAAGGTCACATTATAATATGATGTTAGCTGATCTAAATTGTTTTCCATGTTTACATTTGATGTTAACTGATCTAAATGGTTTTCCACAATTACACTCGACTTACTCAAAGTATCTATAAATTCTGAAGCAGAATTACAATCTAGATGTCACACTGTCTTTGTTTTAATCTGTGAGTGCATTGGCAAGGGCAAGACTAAATCAAATGTAATTAAGTAGTGATCGGAAATAACTTCATTTAATGGAGTCTTTGTAAGTTATAATTAAATCTAATGTGTAGTTATGATTATGATTTGGACCTTTGACAATCTGACAAAATTCTACTGAATTTAACAAATAAATAAAACATTTGCTAAAAGTGTCAGTTTCCACATCAATGTGTACATTAAAATCCCCCATCAGTAATACGTGATCATAATTTATAGCCAAATCAGATAACAGGTTTCTAAATTCAGTCATGAACAATGAATATGGCCCTGGTGGTCTGTAGACTAGCACTATAATTGTGTTGGAATCTGTTTTAATTTTTAAAACGAATGCTTCAAAGGATGTAAAGTCGCCTACATTTTTAGACGTGATTTGCATTTTGTTACAATGAATTATTCCAAGGCCTCCTCCTCAACCAGAATCTCTAGACTTATAAAGGAACGAGTATCCATCTGGTGATGCCTCAGCTAGTGGAACAGTGTCACATTTACTAAGCCAGGATTCAGATCAGATTTTGTACTTAATATAATATAATTTATCAAAACAGCTTTACTGACAAGAGAGCAAATGTTCAATAAGCAGCATTTAAAACTGCATGCTTCTTTCTGAACTGGTGATATATTTTTTGTTTTAATTTGAAGTAATTTTCTATTACAGGTGTCCCTGGTGGAGGGTCTGGTTTTATCCCTTGGTCTAATTATACACCTTATTTTTTGGTTATCAAGTAATTTAAGGGTTCCATCAAGACTAAATTTACTTGGTGCCCTACAACAGGGATTATCGGTAACAGCTTCAGGATAGTAACAGGTGGGATAAATAACAGCCTGTGATTTAAGATCACATGAGTGCGGTCTGGTTGGTACTCTAATCATTCAACCAGGCAGTTTTGCTGACATATTTTCGGATAATACATAAGATCCCCTCCATTTAGGATGAAGACCATATCTTTTGAAATATCCAGGACTTTCCTAAAAATCACCCTAATTGTTCACAAACACTATGCTTTTATTTGCACACTTGGTTTCTAGCCAGCAGTGAAGGGAATGCAATCTTCTATAAATCACATCCCCTATATATAATTTTGGTAAGGAGCCAGATACAACTAAATTCCGACATTTTCTTTCAGCTGTGGTGCATAGAGAGATGAAGTTCCTCTTTAATACCTCAGATTGCTGTAAATAAATATCATTAGTGCCGACATGCAGCAATAAGGTAGATACTTCATCGTCGGCGACATGGTCCAATGTGGCCTCTATGTCAGAAATCTTGGCCTCTGCGAGGCATTTAACATTAACTGCTGGTTTAACATAGTTTGGAATTCTAACATTCCACACTATATTACTGGAACTGCTGCGGGGTCAAGGTGAATACTACACTCCCCAGGGAACAGACCAATGCCCTTATAAACGTCAGCAAACTCTTCTTTTATTGACTGTATGTCAGCTGGTGAGGTTACTGCTAGGACTAGCTTAATCAAATCTAAATCTAGACATGCCTTTAGCCCTAACACTGGAGGTGCCTGTGTCTGTATTACATAAAAATCCAAAACCATACTGCGCTCATTGTATTTAAAATGCAGCTTACATGTACCACTTACTATAGGCTGCTCTCCTCCATAACCTGTCAGTTTGCGCACAGTGGCCTGTAGCTTGCATTCACTCAGTAGACTATTGTACTCACTCAAAGGAATTACATTAACTTGTGCACCGGTGTCTAATTTAAATTTAAGTTTTACACCTTGCTTTCCTATTGCTATGTCTGCAAAGGCTTGTTCAGCTTCAGAGTGTTGCTTTCTTACTGCATCAATAAACAGCTCATCTTCCTTTTTATCTGAGACATCACACACTGCATGCACGGGTTTACCTTTGCCATTCCTGAAAACTTTAGTGGAGGAGGAGGAGGTTAGGAGTACGCACTGATACAGTGCTTTGCCGCACCCACTACACGACAAACCAACTCAGGATCCAGATTATGACCCGAGTGCAGCCATGCAACAGGTGTGAAGTGGTTCAATTTAGCACATTTTTTACACTGTCTTCCTTTAGCTGGACATTGACTTTTTCCACTGTGTGCTTTGTTTCCGCAGTAGCTGCATTTCTGAATATGCTTGTATGCGTCACTCGCTTCATAGTCTTTTGCTGGCTTCTCAGTTGTGTAATGCATTGTTTGTGCAGCGCTTTTTGGACCCCTTGCTTGTTGTCTGCTACTGCGTTCTCAGTTAGTTCACGTGAGCAGCTCGGGGTGCCTGCATCGAATGTTTTTAACTGTGCTTGTGCTATCTCATACGATCATGCGATGTCCACGGCTTTGTTTAATGTTAGCTCAGATTCGGCGCTTAAAAGTTTCTCTCGCACTTTCGCTGAGTTTGTGCCAAACTTCTATCCCTGACCATCTCATCTTCTTTTGCATAAGCACAGTCCTTCACCAATAGTTTAAACTCCATTACAAAGTGATCAAAAGTCTCGTTTATCCCCTGCGTCTTCTCATTAAACTTGCATCTCGCGAATATTGTATTCGTCTTAGGCATGACATATGCCTCAAAGCGGTCATAATAAGTTTTCAGTACCTTGGCTTCCTCCTGGGTGAGTGTCCATGTGTTGAAAATGTTCCTTTTTCCCCAGTCCACAGGAGCAGGTAGCTGCATTTCTCCCACTCGTCTTTGCCTTTTAGCGGGCCAGAAAACATCAACTCCACGTGTTGTCAGAACTTTTTCCATTCTCCCGGCAGGTTAAGAGAATCCCAGTCAATTCGTGGCAAGGGAACTCCAGCAAAATCCATGGCTGTCCTCTATTCTGACACCATGTCTTCTTTTCACAAATTGTGCAAAATGAAATGATGGTGAGACTTTCTTTTTAAATATGCAGGGGAACTTTATTTATCACAGCTCTTACATCCAAGGCATCCATGCTGCATATTACAATACTGATGCTCTGTGTAAGAAAGGTCAGAGCCGACTATACTTTCTTAGAAGGTTGGCATCCTTCAACATCTGCAATAAGATGCTGCAGATGCTCTACCAGACGGTTGTGGCGAGTGCCCTCTTCTACACGGTGGTGTGCTGGGAAGGCAGCATAAAGAAGAAGGACGTCTCACGCCTGGAAAACTTGTTAAGAAGACAGGCTCTATTGTAGGAGTAAAGCTGGACAGTTTAACATCTGTAGCAGAGCGACGGTCACTAAGCAAACTCCTGTCAATCATGAAGAATCCACTGCATCCACTTAACAGTGTCATCTCCAGGCAGAGGAGTAGCTTCAGTGAAAGACTTTTGTCACTGTCTTGCTTCACTGACAGACTGAGGAGATCTTTCCTCCCCAACACTATCCGACTTTTCAATTCCACCCAGGGGAGTAAATGCTAACATTATTTAAAGTTATTGTCTATTTTTACATGCATTTTTATTACTCTTTAATTTAATATTGTTTTTTGTATCAGTATACTGCTGCTGGATTATGTGAATTTCCCCTTGGGTTTAATAAAGTATCTATCTATCTATCTATCTATCTATCTATCTATCTATCTATCTAT
>JANRMT010062806.1:14461544-14486350 GCA_026402145.1 Polypterus bichir lapradei | reverse complement strand
TATCTATCTATCTATCTATCTATCTATCTATCTATCTATCTATCTATCTATCTATTAACTCTAAAAAAAAAAACAATCGATGTCCTTTTTCTGGTGCTTTCCTTATGACATAGGTGCCTAAACAATGCCTGATAATAATAATACATTTCAATGACATATCTTAAAACAAAACTGCACATATACTGTATGTATTAATATGTTGTTGACACATAAATATTACACATAATGTCTGCACAAATATATAATTTTGGAGATGCTTCAGAAAACTGGTATGGCACTGTTTCCTACCGTGGTGGTATGGGAGTTTTGGTCCCATTGGGTTGCACTGTTAGGTTCTGTGGGAGCAGCCAACAGGAGCTTTCATATATTGACTGCACAAAGACCAATGTGCTCCTGATTGGAGCCCAAAGTGCTTCCCAAAGGCAACTGATTTAGCACTAGAAGTAGTCTCAAGTCAGGTGTTCAAAAAATCCCTCCACTTAGCCCAGGTAGTCAGAGTCTGGAGACTTAAAAATAGGAGCAACCCTATCACTGACCCCTGTGGGACACAATTTTATAACATCAGCTGATTCTGATAGGACTCCTTGCAATATAACCCTGTGCTTCTAGTGTCTGAGCCAGTTTTGCGCCCATCTACATATTACACCCTGAACTCCCTCCTCTTTTAGCTTGATGCCTAACTTATCAAGCAGCACTTTATCAAATGCTTCCTGAAAATCATGACAAATATTATCATATGCACCATTTTGATCATATCGTTAATTGCTTCCTCATAGAATTCCACTGTTAGAACATAACCTCTCTCTTCTGAACCCATTCCGACTGTTCAGTAAAACTCCTGTTCTTACCGTGTGTTGCTCAATCTTTTCCTCATTAATTCCATCCATTCATTTTCCTGAGATTCACATTAAGCTTACTAGCTGATAGTTGCTTATCTCTTCCAGATCACCCTATGTTATATAATGTGATAATATCTGACATTTTCCAGTCTTTCAGAATTTCTGCAGTGCACAGTGACTTCCTAGAAATATGGGTCAAGGGTTTATATATGTATTCACTAACCTCCTTAAGAACTCAAGAATAGATATTATCTGGTCCTGGAGATTTGTTTGATTTAAGCTTACTTAATCTGAGCAACACTTTCCCCTCTATAACTTTAAAATGACTCAGTATTTCCTTAGTAGTCCCATCTACTGCTGGCATGGTTAGTTCTGTGCAAGTTTAGAGCATCTGCTATTTCACTGTATGTGCATTTTAATTCTATCACTGATACACTTCACCTCCTCCTTAACTATTTTTGTACTACTAAAATACTGAAACAATTTCTATGGGTCATGTTTCATCTTATCTGCTATTTTCTTTTTTTGCTGCCTTTTAGCTTCTCTAATACCCTTGTTAATGATTGTCATCATTTTCCCATATGCCCTATGATTCACATTGGAGTTAGTACTCTTACATGCCTGGTAAAGTTGTTATTTTCTTTGCGACTTCTTTTTCAACTCTTTATTAACCCAGTGCGGAGTTTGTTAAATTTCTTATTTTCAAATTTTGGTATGTACCTGTCTTACATTATACTATATGTGATTTTTTTTTAAACTGTTCCACTGCTTCTCAACTGTCTCTACACTTAAAAACATCTCAGTCTATCCTTCTTAGACTTTGTCACATCTGCTCAAAATTTGTCCTGCCAAAGTTAAATTTGACACTTTGGTCTTTAAATTGTTCTTCTAAAACATTGAAAACTGTGTTATAATATGGTCACTTGACCCTGCTGGTTCAACCACCTTTACATCTTCAATTCTATTCTGATTATTACAAAATGCTAACTCTAGACAGGCTTCACCCAAGTTAGTGCTTTAACATGCTGTGTTAAAAAATAGTCACTGATTACATCTAAAAACACCTGGGGCCTCATGCATAACGCCGTGCGTAGAATTCACACTATAACATGGCGTAAGCACAAAAGTGGAAATGTACTTCCACATTCTTCCGCTACATAAATCCTGGTCAGTGTGAAATGAAATGCGCCTGCTGTCCCTCCCTGTCTCTTCCCAGAATTACGCCTCTTTGAATATGCAAATCAACATAAATAGCCTTTAAGCTCAGCATCCTGTAAGAAGGCAATGGCAAAAGCACAGGAGGAAATAGAAGAATTTCAGCGAATACCAAGTGGTGGCAAGGAAAAACATACTATTTGTTGGTTTAACACTAGAATTACTAGAGCCTACGAGAAAACTTGTAAATCCGGCACACATTAAATCCGTTTGCACCTCTCCACCAGCGTCTTTTGTCCTGTAAATTTGTCGATTAAGACAAGCAGCAAGCAGCCGGCTATTCCATCCCCCACTGTCGCAAAACATTCACTAAGTTTTCCCAGCTCATTCCTTGTTTGATTATCTCTGAGTGAGTGAACTGCTGGAGTTTTAGAGTGGAAGTAATAGGTCGTTATTTGGAACACATGCATTTCTTGTGTGTTCCGTTTCTACAGTAATCTGCGTAAACACATTGTTAAAACAGAAACTTTTTAATATTTTAGTGATAAATGTTACAAAATGTAGGTATAAACTATAGAATGTGTGAAGCCTGAAGTCCAAAGATCAAATAAACACTTTCACAAAAGGTTCAAGAATGATTCAAGACCAACAGTTTCCGTGGCATAGTGGTAAAATTTGCTGACTTGTAATCAAGGGGCCACCGGTTCGATCCCCACTTCCTCCTATATTTGACATTTTCAGTAGTGCGCTGCTCTTATTGTTAATATTATACAGTACACACATACATTTGGTTTGCGTCTGTAACACACGGTGCACATTTATAGTACTGTACTTGTAAAAGTTACCTTTTTTTTTCACTTTTATTCTCTCACGATCATGATACATACTACCACCCTAGGGATCTGACACTGTTAGTTTTTATTTGAAACGGAATAACTGTTGTCACGCATGCGCGAGTAGGAGACCGCGGACGGACCTTAAACCGCTTCGAAAGACGTTCGCCGGCAGGGTGTGGCGGGCTACTAACCTTTCTCCTTTGTCTTCCAGGAAAAAAGACGCTCCGCCATTGTAACCTTCCCGCAGTACGTCCACTTCCGCCCTTCCTCCGCCATCTTCCTTGACGTCAGCAGTCCCATCCTCCCTCACGGTTCCTTCCCAGCATTCCTCTACTTCCGGCTCCTCCCCTATAAAATGGCCGACGACGCCTCTGAAGGCGTCGCACATATGAACTGTTTTGTTTATGTCTCTGACCTGGTTTTCTTTTTGTGTGAGGTATCACAATATACAGGGCCGGAAACCCCAAAACTTTATGCTGTCTGTTGCTCTATTTTTACACTGTATATGTGAGTAGTGTTTTGAGGCAATGGAATTGGACATTCTCTGATCTGGAGGGATAACTCCTGACACACAAACGCTGGTGAATCTGCCTTCTTCGTATCGCATCGTCACTTTATTTTTTTTATTCAGTTTTATTGAGTGTGACAACCACTGCACGCCCAACCTACCTGGAAAGGGGTCTCTTTTTGAACTGCCTTTCCCAAGGTTTCTTCTATTTTTCCCTCCAAGGGTTTTTTTTTGGGAGTTTTTCCTTGTCTTCTTAGAGAGTCAAGGCTGGGGGGCTGTCAAAAGACAGGGCCTGTTAAAGCCCAATGCGGCACTTCTTGTGTGATTTTGGCCAATACAACAATAAATTGTATTGTATATTGCTTTCTGCTTATTTGAGTATCAAAACGTAGAATATAAGGTAACTTATTTATATGATTTTCAATGTTTTTTTATGCTGCTTTTACTAGGCCTCAGGTCTCTTTCCCCAGTAATGTGAATACCTTTAACATACTGTGTTCTTCTGTACCTCGAAACCTTTGCACTATTTAAACATCCTACAAGTGGCAAAATATTAAATAATCTATATCAGGTTTAGTATAGTATTTACAAGCAGAATCAGCCGCATTAAATTCAGATTTCTGCATGAATTTATCATGAACAGCACCCATTCACTGTCTTAAAATTTTCAGTGGTTCAATGTTTTTGGATTAAATGAGCTTACATTTGTTCACAGCTTTAAGATTCAAGGTCATTTATGCTTTTATTCATTCTTTTACATTTTAAGCAGCTATCATTAGTATTTCTGTGCACAACTAAATTGACACAAACAACAAAATGTACTTGTCAAATCTTCTCTTTTAGACCCTGACTGTAACATTTTACAACATCTAACAATCATGTTTGTACTTGCTGGAAAAACATAGGCAGAACTTTTAGCTATATTAAAATTATAAGTTGGGACTTGGAGATTGTATAATTACAGGGTTCTATGTTTGTGTGGTGTAAACAGAAATATTTAGTGGCCTGTGGTGGGAATTCACATACAATCATGAAAAGACCAATTAACTGCAATGCTCCTGTCTAATTATCATTCCTGTAACCACTTTGGATAAACTGTTAAAATCCCACATTAACTTGTATGCTGAATATTTAAAGCTGCCAATTAATCTGAAAAGCTGAATATCCAGAAATTAGCACTTTTTTCATACATGTGTTGCTTTTAAACTCAAATAAACGCATACATGCATACATTTCATTAATACATATTTTAAAATGTGAAAAATAAATCACTGCTTTACAGAGATTTGACTGGATTTATTATAAGCATTTGTTCTTTTACTTATAAACAGAAAATACAAACTATTGCATCTGTTGATGAAAAATAACAAAATCCATTAATATATATTTTCAGGTCGATGTAAAACACAGTTCAACATAGCCTCTAAATATATATGTATATATATATATATATAGAGAGAGAGAGAGAGAGAGAGAGAGAGAAAGAGAGACTTCTGAACATCTTTGAGACTCTCCCTAACAGGACAACATACAGAAGTGTGACTGCCTGTCTGTTCAGGGCTGCTTGTCCGTTGCCAAGGCCAGATTCGCAGCTCCTCAGAAACAACTACAAGCCGATGGGTGATGCAGGAAACATACCTAGGTCACTGACCTGGCCGCGACCTTGACTATTTGCTGTCTTTGTATAGTAGAATGGTAGATCCCGCTGCAACAAATAACCTTGTTGTTCCTGTTCCGAGTTAAATAAAGCTGGTTTTACTAAAGTACTGAGACTCTGCCTTGTCTTTGGGGTGCAAGACAACGACTCATACATTACTATCTATATATGAGGGGCGATCAATTATAAATAGGAATTTATGAGCTATGCTTTATTTATTGAATACAATGACATAACTTACACACTATTTTTCTATATAGTCTCCTGCCACTGCAATACTCTTGTTCCAGTGCTCAGGAAGCTTCTTAATCCCTGAAGAGTAGAAGTCTTTTGACTGCATGTTGATCCATTCTTTCACAGTGTCAATAACCTCATCATTTGGCTTGATTTTTTTCCCTTCTAAAAATTCCTTAAGTGGACCAAAGAGATGATAGTTCCTCTTTGAATGACTTGGGGGAAAGAGCAGCTAGTACTAATGAAAAGTTCATATACTGTGTATGTTTGTCCAATGAGTCACATCTACCTTGCACTATTTATAAGAACAGAACATGAAAAATCCTGTTTTTAATTGAACAGCCCTTGTATATTAGTTGGAGCCAGTGCTTAATTTGGGCCAGTACTCACTGGTACACAGTACCAGCACCTGGTCCAATTTCCACATAGAATAGCATCAGCGCTTCTTAGTGTACCAGTAAGTCCTGGCATTTCTTCAGAAACCTTCATGGGGAAATCCAGCTTTTTTATTGACTGTCACTTTATCACCAGAAATAGAATATCGCAAGTAATTTTTTCCATTTCAAGAACTAGGTGGAGCCATTCCAGAGTTTTCCTAAGTGTGTGTAAACTTCTAGTTAGGGATCTCTATAAACAAAGAATAGTCATGTGTCACCATGAACAAGGAATCCACATTCCACATCCACAGTCTGATAGAGACTTCCACATGCACTGCTCAGTGCTCTGTGACAAGACTGCCTAATTTATCAAAGCAGATTTGGTCTTGCTCATTTCGAGAGATGGACATCTGAGTTGAAACTCCATTAACGGCATGTTAGGTATCCTGTATTTACTCAACCCACGGGGCTTCATTACAGAATATGCAAGTATATATAAGCATGACTGGTAGAAAAAAGTCTCAGAAAGAAACGGAGAAGACAGCTAAAGCTTCATCTAAATCTAAACAGGCCTCAAGTTCAAGTTCAAGATACAGCTTAGCACAGACTGACCTGGGACAGATAGGCGAAAGAATGGATCTCCTGGGACCTGACTCTGCAGTATCACCTCCAGCTGAGAGCGAAAGTGTGAGTGAGTCAGGCCAGGAGAAGGTTCATTGAAACTGAAAATGGCCCTATTTTTCACGCTGTTAACTAGCCACCATGAGTCAATGCCACTGACTCCGACTGGGCTTGCTACTCCACCTGCAGAGCTTGGAGAGGATTGAAACAAGCAAACGGTAACGATAAACCAAATGATCACCACCTTAAATACTGCAATAATTACCATACTTGGGGAGGACATAAATGAGACAAAGTGTAATATAAAGAAGATCACATAGGATATAAGGAAAGATATAAAGGACATAACCATGACAAATGAGAAGCTGCTTCAGGATAGTAATCACTTTGAGGCAACCTTTAAAGCTAAAAAATAGAGGAAAAAAAGAGTAAGTGTGAAAATAAATTTAGAGCACTTGATGCTCAGCTTGAAAACATTTTAAGCAAATGTTCACCACACATGTTGAAACAGTTGAAAAAATGGCTTCTGCTGCTGACATAAAAGCAACTGCTACTAAATCTGAATGAAAAATTCTTGGAGACAGACTAGCTGTGCTAGAAGACGGATGTAGAAGAAATAATATCAGAACTGATGGTCTCTCTGAAAACCATGAAAGCCCAAACCCAGTGAAATTCATCGCTGAGTTATTCTCTCAAATAATTGGAGAGGACTTCAAATTAGATACTGGGATATCAGCAGCTTACAGCATACGTAGATTGAACGCCTCAAAACCTAGAAACTTCATTGCATGCCTGAATGAATTACAATCAAAGGCTAATCTGATGTCACTTCTCAGACTGAAACAAGAGATTACATTAGAAAATAACCATATTTGCATTTTCCCTGATTTTTTACCCTTAATATCTACTAAACATGGCATATTTTACAGCATTAAACAGCATTTACACAAAGCCAAAATCAGATACATCCTCTTCTGTCCTGCTAAATTGAGAGGGGATATTCAAGGCAAGTCTTATATTTTTAGTTCCCTGGATGAAGCAGAAGAAAAACTGATCCTGTCACTTTTTGAAGTACGATTGTGAATCACATTGTCTCATAAAAAGGCAAAGAAGACTTTACCTGCAATTTGGACTATTTGCAGTGAGACATTTGTCGTAATTATACATTTTATGCATTTTATTAGAAATTGTATTTTTTTATTACAATTATAATTGTATGTGTATACACAGTGCATCCAAGAAGTATTCGCAGCGCATCACTTTTTCCACATTTTGTTATGTTACAGCCTTATTGTGAATTTCCCCTTGGGATTAATAAAGTATCTATCTATCTATCTATCTATCTATCTATCTATCTATCTATCTATCTATCTATCTATCTATCTATTCCAAAATTGATTAAATTCATTTTTTTCCTCCGAATTCTACACACAACACCCCATAATGACAACGTGAAAAAAGTTTACTTGAGGTTTTTGCAAATTTATTAAAAATAAAAAAACTGAGAAATCACATGTACATAAGTATTCACAGCCTTTGCTCAATACTTTGTGGATGCACCTTTGGCAGCAATTACAGCCTCAAGTCTTTTTGAATATGATGCCACAAGCTTGGCACAACTATCCTTGGCCAATTTCGCCCATTCCTCTTTGCAGCACCTCTCAAGCTCCATCAGGTTGGATGGGAAGCGTCGGTACACAGCCATTTTAAGATCTCTCCAGAGATGTTCAATCGGATTCAAGTCTGGGCTCTGGCTGGGCCACTCAAGGACATTCACAGAGTTGTCCTGAAGCCACTCCTTTGATATCTTGGCTGTGTGCTTAGGGTCATTGTCCTGCTGTAAGATGAACCATCGCCCCAGTCTGAGGTCAAGAGCGCTCTGGAACAGGTTTTCATCCCCCCACACTCGCCTGACCTAAATCCAATAGAACAACTCTGGGACATTATGTTTTGGTCCATCCGATGGAGGCAGGTTGCACCTCAGACTGCCCAGGAGCTCAGTGATGCTCTGGTCCAGATCTGGGAGGAGATCCCCCAGCACACCATCCGTCATCTCATTTGGAGCATGCCCCGACATTGTCGGGCATGCATACAAGCAAGTGGGAGCCATACAAACTACTGAGTACGATTTTGAGTTACAGCAATGAAATTTCATCAAAATGGGCTAGCCTGCCTCATCATTTATTCAATTTGATTTTCGGGGTGTTTTTGAATTCAGACCTGTAGGTTGATAATTTTCATTTCCATCAAACGATGTGGCATCCTTTTGTTCCTAACACATTACCCAGTCCATATCAGTATAGATATACAACATGATTTTTTTTTTCCATTGAGATCTGATGTGTTTTCAAAATGTTCCTTTAATTTATTTTGAGCAGTTTATATTACTTCATATATTCAGATGCTGACTTTATATATTTAGACAATATGTTTATATATTCTGGAAAGTCTTTATATATTCAGACATTGATTTTAAATGTACAGAGACTGACTTTATATATTTAGGAATGACTTTATATATTCAGATGCTGACTTTATATCTTCAGAAATTACTTTATATGTTAAGGCGCTGTCTTTATATATTCAGGAATAATTATATATTCAGACTTTATATATTCGGAAATGACTTTATACTGCATATTCAGAGACTGACTTCAGGAATTGCTTTATATTTTCAAAAATGACTGTACAGTTTAGATGCTGATTTGTATATATTCAGATTTTTGACTTTATATATTTAGATGCTGACTTTATATATTCAGACTTAACTTTATATATTCAACATTGATTTTATACAGTATATTCAGGAATGACTTTATATTTTCAGATATTGACTTTATATATTCAATAATTTTTATATATTCAAAAATGACTTTATATATTAAAAATTTAATTTTATATATGCAACATTTGGCCTTATATACTCAAAAATGCAATATACAGTAATCCCTCGCTATATCGCGCTTCGACTTTCGCGGCTTCACTCTATCGCGGATTTTATATGAAAGCATAACTAAATATATAACGTGGATTTTTCGCGGCTTCGCGGGTTCTGCGGACAATGTGTCTTTTTACTTCCTGTACATGATTCCTCAGTTGGTTTGCCCAGTTGATTTCATACAAGGGACGCTATTGGCGGATGGCTGAGAAGCTAACCAATCAGAGCACGCAGTTAAGTTCTCCTGACTGAGAAGCTAAACCAATCAGAGCACGCAGTTGAGTTCCTGCGTGCTGAATGCAGTGTTAACCAGGAAGTCTTGTCTCGCTCATTCAGCATCAACGTGTTTCGCTGTGTAAAGAGTTGTGCTCTTTTGTGTTTAACTTTGTGCATAGTCAAGCCCTTCATTATGGCTCCAAAACGATCTGCTACTGCTTCAGGGGCCGTGCCCAAGCGCAAGAAGAAGATGTTAACGATTGCCGAAAAGGTAAACGTTTTGGATTTGTTGAAGGCTACGATTCTTTTTATTTAAAAAGTAGGAAAGGAATATAAGATCTACGGCCACAGTGTCCTTTTAACCAGGGTGCAAAACGAGTTGTAAGTGGATGTAATAAGGCAGTAGTCTGGATGGAATTTGCTTTAGGGATTTGGATTGAAGTCTGCCAGAAGAAGAACAATGGCAGTGCTACACAATCGCCTGAAGTGGCTCCTTTACAAGGGCTGTAACGCTCTCCTTTGTTGTGCAGTAAAATTAAACTCATTGTTATCGGACAAGTCATCGTGTCATTGTTGGTGAGTAACCATAATTAATTTTCTTCTTACAGTGCTTAGTACTTGTACGTACGTTTAGTGTCACTGTACACACATTTAGTGTATACTATTTTTCTTGCATTGTACGTATTTATTGCTGGTGGCCTGTCTATCGTAATGGCTGTAACATATGTGATATCGGAGACACTCAATATCTTTAAAATAATATTTAGGTTTTACTGTACATAAACAGTGTGTTTATATACATAATTTCAATGAATCTTACCTAATATCTAAGAGAATACAAAGGGATTATGCTGTATAACTCTGCGGGGAATATTTATAAACAGTGTGGGAGAGTTTATAAGGGCTTAAAATATATAAAAATAACCATACAAACATATGGTTTCTACTTCGCGGATTTTCATCTATCGCGGGGGGGTCTGGAACGCAACCCCCGCGATCGAGAAGGGATTACTGTATTTTCCTTTTTTGCACAAATAACACTCAGTAAAGTCCTTTTAAACAAACTTCATTCTTGAGCTTAAAAGAAAAATTTTGGAGTCTTTTAAAGACAGACAGGAAACATGATAAACACTTCACTTGTTTGACTTCTGTCCTGAATTCCTGGAAATTAAAAGAAGTCAGTCTATTTATCAGTGCTATTGAGCTGCAGAGGGCGGTTGGAGGCTGTTGTAAATCTTTGCTAAAAAATCTCTTTACACTATTTTTACTTTTTTTTTCCTTCATGACATTTAATTTGGTACCACTATGAGTCAGTGCTTCTGAGATGTATTTGCAATCTTGTAACTCCATCTGAACTTCTTTTAAAATTGTACTTTTCAAAGTAGAAAGTCTTAAAAACTAAGGGGCATTTTTATTGCAGCAAAGTTCTTCTGTCAAACACAAATCTACTTATTTCAATAGTCAGTGAGTCATTATCCAATCTACTATATCCTAACAGAGGGTCACGGGGGTCCACTCGAGCTAATCCCAGCCAGCTCAGGGCACAAGGCAGGAACAAATTGCGTGGAGGGCACCAGCCCACCGCAGGGCACACACACTCACTAGGGACAATTTAAGATCGCCAGTGCACCTAACTTGCATGTCTTTGGACTGTGGGAGGAAACCGGAGCACCTGGAGGAAACCCACGCAGACATGAGGAGAACATGCAAACTCCACGCAGGGAGGACCCGGGAAGCGAACCCAGGTCTCCTTACTGCGAGACAGCAGTGCTACCACTGCACCACCTTATTTCAATAGTTTGGTCTCTAAATTCTATTTAGAATATATTTCTTTTAAATTGGTCTTTAAAACATTATTCCAAATTATTAGAGACATGGCATGGTGTCTTCCAGCAACTTTATGTAATTTAGTGGGAAACCATGAGACTGAAAGTAATTTTTTGTCCTGAAGAATAAACATCTCTCTAATAAATGCCTCACTTCCCTGACTGAAACAAGATAGCACATGTGCAGATTCTCAAAGAGATCAATTGTTCTAATTAAATATTAACTTTGATGAAGATAAACATCGCCTAACTATTGAACACACCTAAAGCACATGAATGAAGCCAGACCTTACATTTTTCCTTAATGCAATAACTAAGCCAGATAAGGAAAAGTAAAGAAAAAAGTTTTAGCTCCAAAAAAAGCATGTTAAAGCCTCAGAACTATCAGTCTTGGAAATCAGCATTGACATGTGAAATGTTCCGACATGCTGAGCTTTAATAGCTATTAAAATGAACACTTTAAAACTGGATGGAATTTTACTTTATTATAAAACTATATAAATGCAAACCTTCTAAAGACTAGCCTCTGCTTAAAGTGTCCAGATTATAGGTAATCATATAGAAATTTAAAGATGCATTCTTAAATCGTATGATATAGTGACAAGTCAAGCAAAATGACATCTTTTATTGGCTAACTCAACAGATTATAATATGCAACCTTTCAAGGCAACCAAGGCCACTTATTCAGGCAGGTTGTAATGGTTACAATAGTTGTAATGATGAAAAACTATGGTAAGGTGAGTCTGTCCTAGCAGCAGAAAGCACAGTGGAAGAAGGAGATAAGTTTGTAATAAAGAAAAGTATGGTGTGATAGGTTTTCCTTCAAAAAAGAGTCCTTTACAAATATAAAGGTTTGGGGACTGTCCCCGCATAATGTCCAATGGACAAATAAAGACAAAACAGACTTTGTTACAATCAAAAAACATACATTTTTGACAGTCATTGTACATTAAGATGCCGTTTTTATACAGTGACAAACAAATTGGATGCAGGAAGTGAGTTGACAGGAAATGACATTGAATCAGAGGGACGGAAGCAATGTCATCAAGGAAGGACCGGAAGTGATGTGGCAAGGTGAGTGATGTCATCAGGAGGAGCCAGAAGTGATGTTATCCGGTGGCCATTTTTAGAGTTCATCCACCCTGATTTATTTTTCTTCTGTCTTTCTGCTGGAAGTAAAGAGAGAGAGGCATTGTTACCACATATCAACCCTTTATCTCGCGATGTTTCACTCACCTTCGGGCTTATCGACTGTCTCCTAAGCGCACATGTGTGACAATGGCTATTAATACTCAGGTTACACAGTTTATGATGACAATCTACCAGTGTCCCTATGATGGAACAAACCAATCTAAATGTGTTAAAAAAAAAAATTCAGACTTCAAACAGGAGGAATGGTAGTGGATACCAAAGCACTTTTAGGCGAAAGCACTAAAAACTATGCCAAAATGCCATCTGTGCTTCTTATTTCAGTAACCTTCCATCTAGAATAAACAATTAAGTCAGTTCACTGGTGGCACAGTATTAGAATTAATATGATGTTCATTTTTATTTATTTAAAATCATCCATAAACACAAATTTAACAGTAACATTTTTTTTACACTGATGCTTATAATTATTTCAACAAAGAATATGCAGTTATTATTGTTACGGCAATAATGAATACATCCCTTGACACTGGCTTTGTGGTGGCCACTTTTAAAATCACTTCTGTGACCCCACTGTTAAAATTATCTGGTCTTGATGCTGACAATCTTAACAATTTTTGGCCTATTTCTCACTTACCTTTTCTGTCAAAATTTTGTGATCATATTGTAGCTTCCCAACTCATCAATTACTTAGTCTCCAATAAATTGATGGAACCCCTTCAGCCTGGCTTCAGGGCACAGAACAGCTGTGAAACTGCTCTGCTTTGAGTAACTGATTATTTGCTTATGGCAGCACATTCAGAACAAGCCAGCATATTAATTTTGTTGCATCTTAGTGCAGCATTTGACACTGTCAGACATGATATTCTACTGTCCAGAATGGACAACATCCTGGGTATCTCTGGCACTGCCTTCCAGTGGTTTAAGTCCTTTCTGACTGACAGGCTAAAGTTTGTTAGTCTTGGCAAGAGCAGATCCAGCTCAGAGCCTGTCACACAAGGGTTTGCTCAGGGCTCTGTCCTCGGCCCTCTGCTCTTCTGTTTCTATATGCTTCCTCTTAGCCATATCATTAATAGCCATGGACTAGGTTATCATTTTAATGCAGATGATACTCGGCTCTATTTTAATGTTAAAAGCAAAATGTCATCAGAGCTTTCTTCGCTCATACTGTACCTTGCCTCAGTGAAATTAAAACCTGGATGGAGCAGAACTCTTTAAAATTAAACTGCAACAAAACTGAACTCCTGCAAATTGGCACTAAAGCGCAACTTAAGAAAACAAGCTCCTTTTCAGTCACTCTTGATGGTGATCTCATTAGACCTTTTTCTAATGCAAGGAATCTTGGTGTCATTTTTGATTCCTCCCTTTCTTATTCCTATCCCTGTGTCTTACAGGATAGAATATAAAATTCTATTATTAACCTACAAAGCTTTAAATGGCCTTGCACCGGACTACATCAATGACCTTCTCCATCATAATGCTCCTATTTGCCTACTAAGGTCATCTGATTCTGGCAATCTTGTTGTGCCCCACACTAATCTGCACTCTATGAGTGACAGGACCTTCAGCTGTATGGCATCCATACTTTGGAATGACCGCCCTAAATTAATTAGTTCAGCTGAGTCCATTCATTCTTTTAAAAAACAACTTAAAACTTGTCTGTCCAGGAAGGCTTTTAACTTAACCTGACATTATACCACCTCTTTCAATCTTCCTCTCTATCCAGATGCTAATATAACTTGTGTTTGTGTGTGTGCGTGTGTTATATCACAAATGATGTTATTTGCTAGGCTTTTGTTTAGTATTGAATATTGTATTTTAATCTGGTTTATTGTCTTTTTTTCTATTTAATGCCATTGTATATCCTGCATCTGTTTTAATGTCCTATTCAGGAAACCTCTCTATCCAATGTTACATATACCTGCTGTTTCTTTATGAGATTCTGTGAAACATCTTGAAGCATGGGAAAGGTGTGATATAAATAAAAATGATTATCTATATATATATAATTCACTAAGGGCACGCAAGACAGTGAGCGCAAGCAAGACAGAGAGCCACGCCCGCCAACTCACAAAGCCCCGCCCGCCAACTCTAAGACCATGGGATACACTCAACAGAGCCCCGCCTGCCAACTCTAACCCTCCTACCGCATCATGGGATACGCACGACAGAGCCACGCACGCCAATTGTAACCATCCTCCCGCATCCAGCGTCGATCTCATGGCATGTGCACTGCCTGCTCATGTGCCCGCACGCAACAACTCACCAAACACAGCCTCAGTCGCTTTCGTCTGTGCAAAAGTCCACATGCACCTCTGAGCCACATTGACCGCACACAAGACAGAGAGCCACGACTGCCAACTCATGCAGCCACGCCCGTCAACTCTAACAGAGCCCTGCCCATGGGTTACGCACGAAAGAGCCACATATGGCCACTCTAACCCTCCTTCCACGTCATGGGGAACACACGACAAGGCCCCGCCCGCCAACATTCACCCTCCGCAGGCTTCCAACATCGCTCTTGAGGCATGCGCACTGCTTGCTCATGTCCCCGCCCCCAAAACGGTGGCAAAGACACCTTGCCGGTATGACAACACTTAGTGTAATGTCCGGATCTGTTGACCTCTGATAGCCAATGAAGTGCTTTGCATGAAGTGCATATTGCGGTAGGGACGCCAATGTTATGTTCTTGGACGGGAATGGCGGTATCTTCTTGAAAAGCAGCAGAAAACTAAATGTGATGACTGTGCATGGGGTTTGCGAGTTGACACTGAAAGGAATTGGAATGAGTTTGTAAGTGGTTCTTGAGATCACAAGTTGTTTTGAAGCATTGCTGGCAATGTTCACATTGCATCATTCGTTCAGTGGAGTGTGTTTTTAAATGTGCGATGAGATATCTCTGCAGTCGGAAGGTTTTTGAACAAATGGTGCGTTGAAAGCCCTGTGTGCAATGCGTTTTTTCAGTGGAGTGTGTGTTTAAATGTGCTTTGAGATATTTCTTTTGCGTGAAGGTTTTTGAGCAAAGACAAAATGTGCAACTGAAGGTGTGAGTGGAATGAGTTTGCAAGTGCTTCTTCAGAGCGCGGGTTGTTTTGAAGCACTGCTGGCAATGTTCACATTGCAGCATTTGTTCAGTGGAGTTTGTTTTTAAATATGCTTTGAGATATCTCTGCAGTCGGAAGGTTTTGGAACAAATGGTGCATTGAATGTCCTGTGTGGAATGCGTTTGTTCAATAAATGGCACCAGAAGGTTATCATGTGTGTATTTGAGAAGCAAGATAACTTCGTAATGCCCCTGATCCAAAGGACCACTAAAGAGCAGGGATATGGAGAGACATTGGCCCGGATTGTAAACTCGAGGAGAGGTATGACGATGTTCCCGGAAGTGAATGGAGACAGTAGCTGGAAGCATTTGGGACATCGCCATAATTTCTTCCTCACCACCATAAACTGCGGACGTATTCATGTACTCAGCTTATTGTTGAGCAGACTGTATGACTATGCTTCTGTGACTAAGAACAACGGACAGCACATCTGCGAAGTTATCCCAATGTTGGCAAACACAGGTTACAGCCATGATACGAAGTTCGAGAGCAACACTTTCGTCGATGACATTTTTCCAGAAATATCTGGCTGTCAGAAACAAACAGTTACCAGAAGCAGGAATTTGTATAACATTGAAAGAAGTGTTGTTTTCATGAAATACATTTGAGGCGTTGGCCATGGTAGGTAAATGAACAGTCAACGTGGCTCACAGCTGTATGTGCACTGTAGCACAGACCAAAGTGAGTGAGGACGCGTTTGTTGACGTTTTGGGGGTGGGCACATGAGCAAGCAGTGCCTGTTTACTATGAGGGGCCAAACTGGCCATAAATCATATATTTCTGTGTGTAATCTATTGGTTTACGTGCGAACACTATTGGTTTATGAATATTTACTATCGGTTTGCATGCATACTTAATTGGTTTGCGTGCGTACAATACTGGTTTCATTCATATGAACTATACTGGTTCGTGTCCGTATATTATCGGTTTGTGTGTGAACTATATCCATTTGTATGTGCATACCATTGGTTTGCATATGAACTATATTGATTTGCGTATGTATATCACTGGTTCCAGTACAATTTGTTATCAGTTTGCGTATGAACTATATTGACTTGTGTTCTGTGTCGGTCTAACAATGGATTTGCATATGCACTATATTGGTTTCATGCACGTCTTATACTGGTTTCATGTGCGTAACCTGTCGATTTTGCGCTTGAACTCTATTGGTTGTATGTGTGCACTACAGTGTCAGTTTCGCGTATGAAACATATTGGTTATGTGTGCGCACTCTATTGCAACTCTGTGTATGAACTATATCGGTTCTGCATTTGAACTATATTGGTTGTTCACGTGATCTTCAGAGGAAATGGGTGGGGCAAGAAACAGGAACTCAAGGGCCGGTAGAGTCATGAAGTGTAAAGACAAGTGGCTAAGAGACACATCTGCGTTTAAACACCACTATATATTTTTTTCCACACAATATTTTTGCGAAAGGACTTGGTCATAATTATTACTATTTAACAGAATCTACCCTTGAGTTTGTAATGAACACAAGGCTGAAGTTAGGTTCATATTGGGCCGTCTTCTTATTTGCTTCCAGGGTTATGTTTGCTCGCACCCAGCCACAGTACTTTTTCACACAACTTTTGAAACCAGTTATTCATTCTGAAGGCAAAATATTCTACATTTACTAATGCCTTTATCCAACATACAACACTTAGATACTACTGGTTACATTCACCCAGTGCCCCCCGCGCCGCACAGACAGGTGAAGTGACTTGTTTATGGTCACATAGTGTCATTATCAGGACTAGAACCCACGAACTATGTTTAAAACTGCAGTCTTAAACACTACGCCACAATGCTTGCACATCTACAACATGTATATTAATTGGCATAATATAAACTTGTCCAGGACAGATTCCATTATTAAAGTTGAGTTTAACATTTTCAGCCCGTTCAAGTTTTGGTTGAAAATCTGGAATATTTATTTTTTCAAATAATGGATCAGTTTGCAGATTAATGTAAACACTGTAGAATATTTTGCCTTGCTGTTAATATAGAAGAAGAAGCTGGTTTGTGAATAAGTACTGTAGCTGACTGCAAGCTTATACTGGATGTAGCTAGAAGTGAATAAAAAGGCAGCTGAATGTGCACCTAACTTAAAAATAATTACCATCAAACCCTTTAACAAACATACTGTGACATGCAAAAGTATTCAATCCCCTTGAAAGTTGTCATAATTTTATGCAAGACAAAATATTTGTACACATATTTATTCATTCCATATTTTTTCTTATGTTGTAACAAAACATTTCAAAAGTCAAAATAAACTATTTTATGTAGACATTTAATTGAAGAAGAAAATCTCCAAAGTTAGTGTTTACATAAGTGTTTAAATCTCTGTGCTTTGGAAGCTCCAGGTTTACACCAATGACAAATTAATTACAAAGGTGGCAGACATTTGACAGTAATATTAAACATAATGAGGTGCTACTTTCTGTCTGGATATAAAAAGCCCCCTTCATAGGGGCTGTAGTCTTTGGTGGGCAGTTTGAAAAAATGAAGAGAGAGGAGCATTCTCCTGATGTGAGAAACAAAGTTATTGAAATGCACAAGGTAGCAGGAAATAATTATAAAAATATCAAGAGTCTGAATGTCCCACTGCGCACTGCTGGATCCATCATTAGAAAGTGGAATGTTCATCACAGCACCCAGACTCTAGAACAGGCCGTCCCTCAAGACTGAACATCAGAGTTAGACATCAACTGGAGAGAGAGGAAACTAGAAATCCAACCGTCACTCTTAGATGTTTGCAATCCTTTTTGGCTGAAACTGGAGTGAAGGTGCAGGAGTCCACAATTTCAAGAGCTCTCCATTAAACAGGCCTCTACAGGAGGGTGACAAGAAAGAAGCCATTCCTTAAGATGGTCCACATAAAAGCACATATGGCGTTTTTCCAGTTAAATGTGGGGAGAAGGGTTTATGATCAAATGAAACCAAAATAGAACTTTTTTCTCAGACTTTAAAGAGTTACAGAATGTGTGGTGTAAAACAAACACTGCCCATGCCACAAGAAACACCAGACCTACAGTGGAATATGGTGGTGGCAACATCTTGCTATGGGGATGTTTTTCATGTGCTGGGACTGAGAATCTTGTCAGAGTTGAAGGGACAATAGATGGGCTCAAATACCACACAATATTGCAGGAGAACTCGTTCCAGTCTGTTATGAATTTAAAGCTCAGGAGAAGATTCATCTTTCAAGATGACAATGACCCTAAGCATTAGACCAAAGTGACACTGGGATGGCTCAAGAACAGACAGGTGAATGTTCCGGAATGGCCAAGTCAAAGCCCTGATCTTAACCCCGTTGAGAATCTGGGGCATTGTTTGAAAACTGCTGTTCAGAGATACCATCCCACCAACATAGAGGGTACCTAGAAATCATGCCAAGAAGAATAGGGAAGAATCACGCCTGAGCAATGTGCAGAACTGGGGCATATTTACATACCCCAAAAGAATGAAGGCTGTTACTGCAGCAAAAACGTTCTTGACAAAGTATGGATATGTTGGGCTTGAATGCTTTGGCAAACAATCACTTTGGAATTTTTCTTTAGTTATTTGGAGTTTGATAACGTTTTGTTACAGCACAAGAGTTCACTTTAAAAATACCAAATCGGATAAATTTGTGGACAAATCTTTTGTCATGCAGAAAATTAGGATGACTTTTAAAGGGATTGAATACTTTTGCACGTCACTGTATGTTTGTGAAGGGGCCTGGTGGTAATTCTTTTTACCAGTATTTTCCCTTAATTCTGAAATGATCACAGGGCTGAAGTTAGGTACGCATTCGGCAGGCATTTTATTCACTCCCAGCTACTTCCAGTATAAGCTTGCAGTCAGCTACTTATTCACACAGCTTTTGCAAAGCAGCTTCTTATTCTATTATAACAGCAAGGCAAAATATTCTACAGCGTGTACATTAATCGGCATCATTACAGACTGATCCATTATTTGAAAAAATAAATATTCCACATTTTGGTCCTGCACGGGTCAAAATTGTTAAACTCTAATTTAACAAATGAATCTGTCCTGGACAAGTTTATGTATGCCAATGTCACAAAACTATGAAAATTAAGGTGGCCCAACGTCATTTAACACTTTACAGTGCTCATTAAATATCACAGTAAATCCCATTTATCTGATATTGAAGTGGGAATACATTGTCAGTTTCACCCTGATACTCGCACTGGGCAGAGCAAAACTCCTCTGCATCTTAAAAAAACGCATCTGTCTTTTCACAAATCTGTGAAAGGTAAGGTGGCCCAATATGATGTAACTGACCCATGCAGGTCCTAACTGTTAAATGTTTAGCTTGACATGTTTAATCATTTAATATACACATTATAGATGTGCAAGCATTGCGGTTAGGGCTTTGCACTTTCAACCTTTTGTTCGTGGGTTCAAGTCCTGAGACTGACACTGTGTGACCCTGAGCAAGTCACTTCACCTGTCTGTGCGGTGCGGTGCGTTACTACTAACTAGTAGTAACCAAATGTTATGTTGCATAAAGACGTCAATCATAAATGTTGAATATTTTGCCTTTAGAATAAGTAACTGTTTTGCAAATTCTGTGTGAACAAGTACAGCTGCGGGTTGCAAGCAAGCATGTAGATGGGACCAAATAAGAAGACAGCTGAATACATACCTAACTTCATCCTTGCGTTCATTACAGACTCAAGGGTAGATTCTGTTAAATAGTAATAATTACCACCAAGTCCTTTCGCAAACGTATGGTGCGGAAAAAAATATATAGTGGTGTTTAAACACAGATGCGTCTCCTAGACACATCTCTTTACACTCCATGACTCTACCGGCCCTTGAGTTCCTGTTTCTTGCCCCGCCCATTTCAACTGAAGATCACGTGAACAACCAATATAGTTCACACGCAGAACTGATACAGTTCATACACAGAGTTGCGATAGGATGCGCACGCATAACCAATATGTTTCATACGTGAAACCGACATAGTGCACACATACAACCAACAGAGTTCAAGCGCAAAATCGACAGGTTACCCACATGAAACCAGTATAAGACGTGCATGAAGCCAATATAGTGCATACGCAAATCCATTGTTAGACCATCACAGAACGCAAGCCAATATAGTTCATATGCAAACCGATAACATTCAACCGAAAACCAATGCTGTTCACTCACAAACCAATAACAAACGTACTGGAACCAGTGATATACACACGCAAATCAATATAGTTCATGTGCTAACCAGTGATATGCAGGTACAAACGGATAT
Organism: Polypterus bichir lapradei; assembly: GCA_026402145.1. Taxonomy (NCBI): domain Eukaryota; kingdom Metazoa; phylum Chordata; class Cladistia; order Polypteriformes; family Polypteridae; genus Polypterus; species Polypterus bichir. The sequence continues at coordinate 14,465,630 of JANRMT010062806.1, read as the reverse complement.
AGTTCACGTACAAACTGATAATCTACAGGCATGAACCAATATAGTTCATATGAATGAAACCAGTATTGTACGCAGGCAAACCAATTAAGTATGCACGCAAACCGATAGTAAATATTCATAAACCAATAGTGTTCACACGTAAACCAATAGATTACACACAGAAATGTATGATTTATGGCCTGTTTGGCCCCTCATAGTTTACAGCTTTGTGTGTGCGTGGTGAGGATAACGCGTGCATGAACTTTCAGAGTGGTCTGTTGTCCACTCTCCACAGCGTGCAGCTAGATGTACCTTTCAGCAAATGTAACATTCTAGAAACCAAAGTTAGGATTTCCTATTTTGCCTAACAAAACCGACTACACAACAATTCTGACATCATTCCAGCCCACGTTTGCTTACAGTAAGTCTGTTCTACGGATAATAAAGGCATAGAAGCTTCATAAAATTAAAGCTCATGGTGAGTGCTATGTAAGCTTTTTTTAGGTATACCCCTGGTGATCAAGATCTTTGAAGTAAAAAAAGCGTTTGATTTTATTATGCATGTGGGGTGTGGTTTGGGAATTGCTGTGGACAGCTGAGGTTGATGTGAACAGCTTGACTGTTATCAGCATTCACCGCAATGTACTGGAGTGTAAGACTATCACATCTGCTACCTCACAAACTGTCCTTATTCCCCGGATTTCCCTGACCCCATCAGATTCTAATTTGCCTTTTACTTTTACATGCAGGCAATTTCCTGTTAGATTGGCGTTTGCAATGACTATTAATAAGGCACAAGGACAAACTTTCAAAAAAATATGCCTGTATCTGCCAACACTTATTTTCATTCACGGACAATTGTATGTTGCTCTCTCCAGAGTTCCATCTTTTCATTCACTGACAGTTGTATTCTCAAACCCTCCCCATTTGGACAATTCTGTCTTTCAGGAAGTGTTCACTCATCAATAAATAATTATATGCGGCGTATGCTACGCCGCGGGTTGGCTAGTTATTGCTATTACTGACATAGCCAGAACTGAGTGGAATCTGCTTAACATAAGTATTATACCTTAGACAGCAGTGTTTAAGTGATAAAGTCAATAGTGGAAAATCCTCAAAATAAATTGATGTGGTACATTGCTGAGATTTTTTTTATTTTTAAATTCAACAATCATTAAATAAATCAAGTAAGGTCAATATTTATTCTATATTTGTATTTTTTATTACAGTTAATTAACATGCTGCAGCTCAACCCTAAAAATTGGTTTAAGCAGGTTTAGTAAGTAGATAAATGTTCGTTCAAGTATAGATGTGCTAATGAGCCATATCATTGGCATACTTTCTCAGTAAGAAGTGGTCATATCTGATTTACATGCTTCATATGTTGTTCCATAGTAAGGTTGCTGGACTAGAGACAACAAGGTTACAGCTTCATTTCCTATAATGGAGTTTCTATGACACCCTAATTAAGACAGATAGACAGATAGGTAGAAAGACAGATAGAAAGAACTTTATTTGTTCCTGGGTGAAATTTGGCTTTTTGCAAAAGCTGTTTAAATAAATAAATACATACGTACTGTTTATAGATGGATAAATAAATATACAGTATATACACACACTATCATGTGAAAATGCACCAGAATGACTTAAAAGAAAGAAAATTAAAAAGAAAGAACACTTCCGATTTGATAATCACAGTCACAGTGAGGCATTATGTAGGTGTATTGCTGATGGTATGAAGGAGCCCCAGTAGTGTTTCCTGATGCACTTCTGATGAGTAATTTGCTGGCTGAAACTACTCATTGTTAGTGTAATAGAGAAAGAATGAGCAGAATTGTTCATAATGGCACTCAGTTTTGTTTTAACACTCTCCTTTACTATTACTTCCAGGGGTCAAGAGTGTGTTCCTTAACTGAGCTTGTCCTTTTCATTAGCTTGTTGATTTGGTGGCCCTCTTTTGAAGTGATGTTACCAGCCAAGTACACCGCAATGTAAAAAATCACACTGGTCATCACAGAGTTGTAGAAGATGTCAAGGGGTACAGGTTGATCTTTCATGATAGTGAAAGACTATTTGGAACAGGGATTATAGTAAAATATTATTTCCTTTCACAGTAGTTGAGCTTTACTAATTTTACTTATTAATTTTATTTATTATTCAAACTGTTTATTCATCTGAGCATCTATGTAACCCAGTAATTTCAAGTTAGAATTGTGTTTACTAAAATGCAGTGTTTCAAGAATATCTAGTTTTACACAATACTGAAAGTAAATTCACAAAAGAAAAAGATCAAGGACTGTGTAATGTGTTAGAATTAAAAAGATGCCAGATCGTTTGATGGAAATGAAAATTATCAACCTACAGAAGGCTGAATTCATAGACACCCTGAAAATCAAAGTGAAAAAATGATGAGATAGGCTAGTCCATTTTGCAGAAATTTCATTGCACTCATTCATACTCAGCAGTTTGTATGACCCCCACATGCTTGTATGCATGCTTGACAACGTCGGGGCACGCTCCTAATGAGATGACGGATGGTGTTCTGAGGGATCTCCTCCCAGATTTGGTCCAGGGCATCACTGAGATTGGGCAGTCTGAGGTGCAACCTGGCAGCATCTGATGGACCGAAACTTAATGTCCCAGAGGTGTTCTATTGGGTTTAGGTCAGGTGAGCATGGGGGCCAGTCAATTGTATCAATTCCTCCATCCTCCAGGAACTGCCTGCATACTCTCGCAACATGAAGCCGGGCATTGTTGTGCACCAGGAGGAACCCAGCACCCACTGCACCAGCACAGGGTCTGACAATGGATCCAAGGATTTCGTCCCGATACCTAATGGCAGTCAAGGTGACAGTGTCTAGCTTGTAAAGGTCTGTGCATCCCTCCATGGATATGCCTCCCCAGACCATCACTGATGCACCACCAAACCGGTCATGCTGAATGATGTTACAGGCAGCATAAGGTTCTCCACAGCTTCTCTAGCCCCTTTCATGTCTATCACATGTGCTCAGGGTGAACCTGCTCTCATCTGTGAAAAGCACAGGGTGCCAGTGGTGGACCTGCCAATTCTGGTATTCTATGGCAAATGCCAATCGAGCTCCATGTTGCCGGGCAGTGAGCACGTGGCCACTAGAGGACGTCGGGCCATCAGGCGACCCTCATGGAGTCTGTTTTTGATTGTTTGGTCAGAGACTTTCACACCAGTGGCTTGTTAGAAGTGATTTTGTACAGCTCTGGCAATGCTCACCCTGTTCCTCCTTGCCCAAAGGAGCAGATACCAGTCCTGCTGATGGGTTAAGGACCTTCTATGGTCCTGTCCACTCAGTTCTCCTAGAGTAACTGCCTGTCTTCTAGAATCTCCTCCATGCCTTTGAGACTGTGCTGGGAGGCAGAGCAAACCTTCTGGAAATGGCAAGTATTGATGTGCCCTCCTGGAGAAGCTGGACTACCTGTGCAACCTCTGTAGGTTCAGGTATCACCTCATGCTACCAGTAGTGACACTGATCATAACCAAATGCAAAACTAGTGAAAAAACTGTCAGAAAAGATGAGGAGGGAAAATGTCTTATTCATCGTCGTCTTATTCATGCATCTAGTGCATCTGTTGTTAATTTCATTAACACCAAAGCAGCTGAAACTGATAAACAACCCCCTCTGCTACTTGTTTGAAAAGATGCTATACTCTGATTAAAAAGTGATCCTTTTTATATATTACATATAAAAAGGAAATATATATACAGTATATCTATACTAATAAACGGCAAAGCCCTCACTCACTCACTGACAGACTGACTGACTGACTGACTCATCACTAATTCTCCAACTTCCCGTGTAGGTAGAAGGCTGAAATTTGGCAGGCTTATTCCTTATAGCTTCCTTACAAAAGTTGGGCAGGTTTCATTTCGAAATTCTACGCATAATGGTCATAACTAGAAGCTATTTTTCTCCATTTCCTGTAATGGAGTTCAGCTGGAGGGGCGGAGTTTCGTATGACATCATCACGCCTCTCACGTAATCACGCATTACGTAGAAAGCCAGGAAGAGCTACAAAACGCGCTTTAGAAAACATGCATTATATAATTAAGAAGGCAGCGAAACAATTAGAAGC
>JANRMT010062806.1:14393863-14421544 GCA_026402145.1 Polypterus bichir lapradei | reverse complement strand
CCCTCCTTGCAGCATGGAGGTCCCCAGAAGACCAGCAGGGCATCATGGACAATGGAGTTTTTATGCACAGCCCTGCTGGATGCCATGGGAACCACAAGAGGGAGCTGCAGGGAGGACTGAAGACTTCTTCGTGCCCTATGAGTCGGAAGTTCGTCATAGGAAGAGCGACGGGCTTCCGGGATGAAGAAAAGAACTTGTACCTGACCCGGAAGTGATTGAGAGTCACATGGACTGGGGATGGAGAACACTTCCAGGTCAGGGAATATAAAAGGACTGTGGGAGCTCCCAGATGGCGAGCTGAGCTGGGTGGAAGGGTGGCAACACGTCTGGGAGCTGGAGGATTGTTTATTGTGTTTATTAGTGATTTATATGAGTATAGTGGAGGAGAGGGTGTTTTGTACACTGTGGAGAATTAATAAAGTCAACTGTTGGACTTTTACCTGGTGTTTGGAGTCGTGGACAGGGGTTCAAGGGAACGAGAGCGCCCCCTATATATATACTGTATGTCTATGTGTATATGAGTGTATATGTATGTGTATGTGTATGTGTTGTCACAACAATGACAAAGAGTCATTGGAAAGGTCTGGGGCAGCCATCCATATAATATTTCCCGGCTGCAAAATCTATCAAAAAGAACAGATATGTTCACACGACAATGTCCAAAACAGAACTGACTGCTGCCCTAACACTAGAATTACCAGAGCCTACGAAAAAACTCCGTCCCACCTTAAATCGCTTTTCACCTCTCCGTCTGTGTCTTTTGTCCTATAAACGTGTGGATAAGCAGCAAACAGCAAGCAGCCTGCTATCACATCCCCCCACCCCACACAGTTTTCTCAGCTCAAGTCTGTTTACCTGCATGTTAGTTGCTTAGAGTTGCATAGAGAGAGAAGTCAAGCAAAATGACACCTTTTATAAATACTATATCGTTATTTGGAACACTTGCATTTCAACAATCTATGTAAACACATCGTTAAAACAGAAATGTTTTTCATGTTGTACACCAGTAAATACAAGGTATCATCAATATACTAAAAACTCAATTGTCCATCTTTCACTCAAAATATGGAACCAATTTAGGAAGCACTTTAAGTTAGAGAATATTTTATCTGTGGCACCTCTACATGAAAACCACCTTTTTCCACCTTCTCGAACTTACATAGTTTTTAATATTTGGAAAATGAATGGGATTAAATAATTTAGAGATTTGTATATAAATAATGTCTTCACATCTATGAACAATTACACTCCAACATCAACACAATTTTTCCACCATCTCCAAATTAGAAACTTTGCTAAATTAAATCTGCCCAATTTTCCTCACCTCCCACCTATTTCAATTCCAGAAGAAATATTGATCAGTCTTGAGGACTCAGACAGCATTTCTATAATATATAATAACATTTTAATGTCCCTTCCTTTTAAAGATCCCAGAGTACAGTGGGAAAAGGATCTCTTACTCAACATTTCAGAAACGGAGTGGAAGGCAGCCACACCCAGAATTCACTCTAGCTCCATATATGCAAAGCATTCTGTTATTCAACTCAATTTTTTTTTTTTATCAAGCATATTTATCTCACTTAAAATTGTCCAAAATGTTTCCAGGGCAAAATCCAAACTGCAAATGTTGCAATCAAGCTCCAGCTTCACTAGGCCACACGTTTTGGGAGTGTACTAAATTAACATCATTGTTGCCAAAATTTTTTAAATTGCTATCAGACAGCCTAGGTATCACAATCACTCCTAACCCACTGACAGCTGTGTTTGATGTACTCCCAGATGGACTTAAAGTGGAGAATGCAAACAAACTGTAATTGCCTTTACTTCACTATTAGCATGTTGACTTACCTTGCTCAACTGAAAGAATCCTAACCCATCTCTTTTAAGTCAGTGGGTTATATACTATTTGCAATTGAAAAAAACAAATTCTCACTTAGAGGATCTGTTCAAAACTTTTAAAAACCAGGCAGGACCTAATCGATAAAATTTTAGAATAAGTATTTATACTGGGGGATGTAGTAATGCGCAACCTGGATAATCTTGCTAGTTATATTTAGGGAGTTGCTGGCCAACAGGGGTCGTCAGTGGACCTAAAGGCGAGGTAGGATTAAGCACTGCTGAGCTATTGGAGGAACAGTGGTGATTTTGGAGGGTTTGTATATATTCTTTTGTATATATAGTTATATATTTTCTAGTGATATTTTTTGGTGGAGGTTATCACAAAAAGACTCCAGACAGTCACCCATACATTATAATCCTGGCTGGAAAAGGTTGAAAAATGATTGAGTAGTTTACAAGACTGAGTCCAAAACAGAACTGAATACGTGAAGGTAAAATGGCGGTTTTAAGGGCTGGTGGAGGAAATTCTGTCATCTATGCCAGAGCCGGAAGTAACGTCATCTGAGGTCCCAGAATCGGAAGTGAGTCATCAGAGATGTCGGGAACTGAAGTGACATCATCAGAGGTGCCGGGACCTGGCAGGATGTCCCAGGAATGGTCTGCAAGAAACTGAGAGAGACAGTCAGGACACTCTGCCACACCCTGGTCTGATGTAGTATTACACTTACTCAAGCCCTTTAGCTGCCTCCTAATCGCACGTGTGTGACAAAGTATATATACTGTTTGGTGCTGGGATAATTTTGATTTTGGGATTGGTACACTATTTTTCTTTCTGTATATACACACACTTGTTTTTGTTCTTGTGCATTTTTTTTCTTTTCCTGTTGGAGGAGCTCCTTGAGCCAGAGATAAAGGAAGACTACCTTCATTGTAGGAGTGTGTAGTTTTTGAAGGAGTGCACTGCTTTTGTAAATACACCATATTTTTCCTTTTTTTGTTTTTATTGATTTCTGAAGAAGTGTCAGTGCTGAAAGACTGTGCCTCAAAGCCCACCTGAGACTAGCACATATTTTGGTTGTACAGCACTCTTGTAAATAAACTTGAACCATTCACCCTTCAATTTTTCTCTGTGTCTCATCTCTCCACTGATCCTGTTGAGTTCATAAACTATCAGATGTCCAGAGTGTAGGCTGGGGCCACTTTCCCACTACTTGAGATATCACAGTTTGGTGGCAGCAGTGGGATCAATCAAGTCAGAGAGAGAGAGAACATTATTTTGGTTTGAACAAAGACTGTGAATACAGCATGGCTCCTGTGGCATCCGGCCGGGGCTGGAGCCCGGCCGGGACGCCCAGGAGGACCAGAGGAGGGCTTGTACCTCCTCCAGACCGCGAGGGGGTGACCGCCCTGGTTATGTTGGGGGCCACGGGTAAAGGGCTTGGAAGCCCAGCCCTGTAAGGACCCATGGCCACTGCCAGGCAGCGCCCCGGTGCCTGTAGAAGTCTGGAGCACAGCCCATTGGGGGAACGGTGCTGGAGGCACTGGGAAGTGCACTGACTGTAAATATATTGTAAATAAACGTGTGTTGGGTGCAAGAGCGATGTCTGTCTGTCTGTGTCCGGGCCAGCGTTCACACTCCAAAGAAACAACCTGGAGTGGGAACTCCTTATCGTGGACGTGGAGTTGACTCCAGTACAGCTGAGGCTATGGAGGATACCACCAGCACTGGGGACATCAGAGTTGTGGAGACACTCTTGCGTCAGTTCATTGCTGTGTAGCAGTCACGGTCGTAAGTCCCAGAAGAACCTGCAGAGAGGAGGAGAAGTTCACCAGTGAAAATCATGGATTATCCTCACCTGATGCTGTTTGCCGAGCCTAAGGACACAGAGCACTATTTAACAACCTTCGATAAGGATGGCGACAGTATGTGGCTGGCCGAAGTCGGAGTGGGCAGTCCGTCTGGTACCCTTGCTGACAGGGAAAGCCAGAGCAGCGTTTCTAGCCATGCCAGCGGAGGATTCTTTGAGGTACGACAGCCTTAAAGTAAAATTTGAAATCAGCACAGAAACATATAGAATTAGATTTCGCTCTGTAGAGTGGGAGCATGGACAGTCTCCAAAGGAGCTGTTAGCACTCTTAAAAGAACTATGTACAAAATGGTCACAACCTGATAAACACACAGTGGATCAAATAATTGACTTTGTTTTATTAGAACAACTTTTAAAGGTGTTTGACAGCAGACTGCAGACCTGGGTTGAGGAACATTTTCCTAAAACCTCCAAGGAAGCTGCAGACCTTGCAGAGGTGTTTTTGGCCACTCATCATCCAAAGTACCTGCAGAGAGATGACAAAGTCAGTATGAAGCCTAGACCAATCGAACAAAACAAAGGTATGTCTCAGGTTGATACGGGTCATGGTCCAGTTAGGACAGTCCACCTACCTGAGAGAAGAGTTTATAGGGAAGGAGTGATCTGCCACGGTTGTAACCAGAAAGGCCACATTCTTAGGAATTGCCCCAACAAGAGAGAGACTAAGCTTTGTTTTGAACCTTGTCCACTGCCAGAGAAGAAGACTTCTTTTGTAAATAGGGAGAAGATGGTAAGAGTTACTATAGTAGGACGGCATCACAAAGCACTGATAGATACTGGAAGCACCCAGTCTTTGGTGAGACGAGGGTGTCTGGAAGGCTGAGTGGTTGAGTCGGGGCAAAGCACTGATCTTAGGTGTGTTCACAGAGAAGAGGTCACCTATCCACTGGTAAGGGTAAACTTAGAGATAAAAGGGATAGGCTATGAGTTACCAATGGGAGCTGTGGATAACATGCCATACCCAGTAATTTTAGGGTCGGATGTGCCAGGTATTAAAGATTTGTTACAGAGTACTGTGCAGGCAGAGACTCTAGTGATCACACAGGCTCAAACGGCCCAGGAGAGGGAGAGATCCAAAGATAATTGGGATGAGCTGCCATTTTCAGTAATCGAGAGCCCGCACACGCACTGTAAAGCCCAGAGTCAGATGAAGCAAGAGAAGCTCTGGGGTGTTCCCCAGAAGGCTGGAAACTTCGTACACCACCTGTTCTTCCAGGCAATGCTTTTGACATCCGAGTGATGTGGCCGCTGCTGAGCGTGATGACCAGAGCCTGCATGTTTGTTTCGACAATGCTGCGAGGAGACTCCAGGCTAAGACCGGGTAAAAGCTTGTCATAGAATATGACATACTTTACCACCAAGACAAGAGTGGACAGCAACTGGTGTTGCCAAAGGATCTGAGGGATAAAGTGCTTTTCCTTAGCCATAGTAGCCCTTGGTTTGGACATATGGGGCAAGTAAAGACATCAGAATGGCAAGCCTAGACATTTTTATTGGCCTGGTTGGACAAAGAATGTGGCAAAATACATTAAAGAATGTGCTGAATGTCAAAAAGTGGGACCTGTAAAAAGGGGAGATAAGGTGCCCTTAATACCACTGCCAGTAGTAGAAGAACAATTCTCCAGAATTGCAGTCAACTTGGTCGGGCCTTTAGAGTGGGGCCGCACTGGTTATAAATACATTTTGGTAGTGTGTGATTATGCGACACGGTTCCCTGAAGCCTTTCCCCTCAAAAAGACCAATGGGTGGGTTGTAAAGGACATTCTGATATCTTCTGATGAAGGAAACTCCACTGTAATTATGTTGTTAGACTTAAGCGCAGCATTTGACACCACTGGCCATTCTATTCTACTGTACAGGCTAAAAAATGATGTTGGCCTTACAGGCACTGTGCTCGCTTGGTGTAGTTCTTATTTATCGATTCCGATATGTACAGAAATGTGCTGACTGTATTCCATCATTATACACAGAAGTTCAATATGGTGTCCTGCAGGGCTCAGTACTGGGACCTTTACTGTTTTCAATTTACATGCTTCCACTTGAATCTGTCATTAGGAAACATAATGTTAATTTTCACTCGTATGCAGATGACACCCAGTTATACCTTTCATTTAGATCAAATTAAGTTTCTCCGATGTCTTTAATTAATTGTGTTAGTGAATTAAAGGAGTGGATGGATGAAAACTACCTATCTTTAAACACAGATAAAACAGAGATGTTAGTTGTTGGAGGGAAGGACGCTGATCATAACAATATTTTGTCATCATTTAACTCAGTTGGAATCATCATTAATTTTACTGAATCAGCCTGCAATCTAGGAGTTATCTTTGACTCTAGCATGTCATTTAAAGCACACATAACAAAGTTGTGCAAATCATGTTTCTTCCATCTTAAAAATGTTGGGAAATGAAGGCGTTTTCTAAATAAGGAGGATTCTGCTTTAAATTAATTTGTGCATTTATTTCTAGTAGGATTGACTACTGCAATTCTGCTCCAGTTAATCCAAAATGCTGCTGCAAATATTATTACAAGAACAAGAAAATACAAACACATCACTCCAGTTCTTAAATCCTTACACTGGCTCCCGGTTAAGTTTAGGGCAGTTTTCAAAATCCTCCTTTTAACAGATAAAGCCTTAAATGGCCAAGGTCTGGCTTACTTGTCTGAACTTATCATGACTTACAAACCAGAGCACACATTAAGATCTCAAGATGCTGGTCTGCTAATGATTCCAAGGATTAATAAAATAACAGTGGGAGGTCGAGCTTTTAGTTACAGGGCCCCTAAACTTTGGAATGGTCTGCCTGCTACTATAAGAGATGCCCCTTCGGTCTCAGCTTTTAAATCCCGGCTGAAGACTCACTACTTCAGTTTAGCATATCCTGACTAGAGCTGCTGATTAACTGTACAGACTGCATCTCTGTTGTTAGTCATTAGCACTAAAACATAAGTAACATGATAGTTATAATTTGTTACTAACCCTCACCTATTCTGTTTCTCTTCTCGGTATTCAAATGTGGCACTTGGTGCCACGGCCCACCTGCTAAGTTGTTTTGCCTGCCTAAGGTAAAGTCATCCCTGATGGAGGATCGCAGGAATTGTGGGGTAAAGGGGTCCTTTCATCGGATTGGCTGGCCCAGCGCTGTTTCAGCTGTGGAATGGCCAAATGGGGAAGGCAGCTTGATGGCTGAGGTCTCCAGGGGCCTCATGTATAACGCCGTGCGTAGAATTCGCACTATAACATGGCGTAAACACAAAAGCCGAAATGTGCTTACGCACAGAAAAATCCAGATGCAGGAATCTGTGTGTACTCCAACTTCCACGTTGTTCCGCTACATAAATCCCAGTTAGCGTGAAAAGTAACGCTCATGCACGCGCTTTATATAACGCCCCAACTCCTCCCAGAATTACGCCTCTTTGAATATGCAAATCAATATAACTCGCCCTTAAGCTTAGCCTTCTGTGAAAAGACAATGGGAAAAGCATAGGGGAAAATATAAGAATTTCAGCGAATACCAAGTGGAGGCAAAGGAAAAACATACTATTTGTTTAATTAAACCGTGGTATAATCAACAAAAGGAAGTTGATTGAGTGACATAGCGTGTTGAAGAAACTTGAAAGCTCAGATATCAAAGTCGCCATGAAAAGGCGAGTCGTAGCCCACCGTCTGAGTGTCATATGAAAGCTTATTAGGGTACAGATAAAAAAAGGCACACAGTGGGGAAAAATGCATGAAATGTCAACTTCAATCTTGAAATTTCCACTTTAATCATGTAGTTTATTTTGTCATTAAAGTAGAACATCATAAATGTCATCTTAAAATCATTTAATTAACCAGTTTCTCAAATCACATCGTAATTAAAGTAGCACGTTAAATACTTTGTTTTGTATGTGATCTTCTATGTGCTCTATGTGTGTGAATCACTACTTGCTTCTTAAACCGGCTCTCTTCCTCTGACTAGACACAGAATCCATTACATTCGTGATATCACAGCTCTCTGAATAACTAAAATACTGAGGTGTATATGTGATATCATTTTCATGATGATAGGAGTTAAAGCACATTATTAAACATGGGTTTCACGGCGTAGTGATTGTGCATGGCCTTCGATGAAATTATTTATTGCAGCAGTACTCATGGGCGGCTCTAGACTTGTGGCGGCCCTGGGCAGAGAAAGAATCGGTGGCTCCTTCGCCCGCCAATGTCAATATGGTATCTTATGCACGGCGGATGGCCACGTCCGTTGCGGACACTGCATAGCCGCCTCGTGCTCATGACACAAGCGTTTAACTTTTGTTGAAATTTGTCGCTGCATTTTTAGCTGTGTCGTTATTTTCTCTTTCTGTTTTATATTCAATATATATTGGCGTGGCTGCCCCTGCAGTCCTTGCTTTTCTTTCTCCAAGTAACCGATCCCCACACAATCAGCTCTGTTATAGATGTTAAGCCATCTGTAAGCTTAGAGCGCAGATTCTTCAAAAAGTTTAAGAAACATTGAAATGTCTTTGTAGTACTTGTTTAATTATTCTATCCTTCACGCCAGTCCCAGTGAAGAATATAGATTATTTAAATGAAGTTAAAGTTTTACCTGTATAATATAATAAACATATTTTGCTGCATTTCATCTTAAAAATGATATTGTCATCATATGTAAATACACGCTTTATAAAGTGGCTCAGGTTGTGCAATATTATAACTGTATCGCAAGTTTACAGTGAGGTAATAGTACAAACAGTTCTACAAGGAGCACTTGATGGACTGATTGAGTGTGTTTAGAGTTCTTGGGATGAAACTGTTTCTGAACCACAAGGAAAGGCTCTGAAGCGTTTGCTGTATGAGAGCAGTTCAATAGACAGCATGGCTGAGGCAGCGTGTGCTTGATGCTGTATACCGATAATTCTCTTTCCGATCAGCTGCTGTACAGCTCTGATTCACACTCAGATACAGTGATATAAATACTCTGAGTGGTGCTGTGAGAGTAATATGGAAAAAGATGATCCGATGTGGAAACCCCTAACGGGAGCAGCTGGAAGAAGAAGAAGAAGGTGCAGTGAGAGTAATAACACTAAAGCAGTTATGGTATTTGGGAATAGTTTGACCATTCTGTGGACCATTATATTGTTACAGGTTAATTACAATCAGATGCATTAAACTATTAAACAATTTGCGGTGTGAGATATGGCCAGCTAGTCATCCTGGCCAATACCCCCAGGCCGTCAGGTGGAGCCATCCCTACATCATGGAGGGGCCCCAAATTCCAGCAGGGACTCATGGGAATTGGATTCTTCCCTGCTGGATAACAGGAGACACTGCTGGGATGCCCAGAAACATTGGTGTTCACTACAATCCGGAAGTATGTCATATCAAGGGGACGGAAGGACCAACGTACTTCTGGGATGAAGAAAAAATGACTTTTTATATAACCCAGAAGTGATGGGGTTGATTTGTGATTGATTATTGTTTATTGTGTATTGTATGAATATAGTGGAGTGTAGGGTGCTTTGTGCACTGGATTATTATAATAAATCCAAACTTTGGACTTTTACTTGGTGTCTGGAGTCAACTCTGAGGGTTCAAGGGGATGACAGCACCCCCATCTACCACAGCGGTTAATTTCAGTGTATTTATAAAGTTGCGTCAGGGATGTGGATCTAAAAAAGAAAGGGTAACCACACAGGAACAGTAGCACTGCTTTGATGCTGGGGTGCCACCAGTCTGCAAAACCGAGCGCAGAACTTGTGTACGCCAGGGTATTAGCTACCGTGGAAATGTGCATGGCTTTACGCCAAGTTTAGGTTTTATACATCGCGATTTGAACATGGAAACGTTCTTATGCAACATTTTTGTGTGTATGCACCGTTTATACATGAGGCCCCAGATGTCCACAGTGTAGGCTGGGGTCACTTTCCCACTAAACAGAATATCAGAGGGGAAAAGACTCCTTTCTTTCTTTACTACTCTCAATTGTTTTACTCTGGCTGTTGGCCTTCCTCTCTTTTACATGGGCGAGGGTTGATTTGAATTTAGTTTTGTTATGTTTTGACTTGATTTTATGGAATGTTTTTAATAAATTCAATAAAAGATAAAAAAAAACCAAAGAAGTGCCTTAAATACATTAGATTCATTTACATAACACAGTCAAGAATCATTTCAGTTTACATCAGTCAACATATAGATAAACTGTATATTCTTCTAAGACACCTGTGTCTTAATATTATTAAAGATCCCAAGACAGTTTAACAATTAAAAAATATTTATCAAATATCTGGCTTATTTAGTAGAACTTTTTTATATATAGATTTTAATAGAGAACAAAAGTTAAAATATCATGGCCTTATCTCTGTAATGAAGTGATTAGTTAAATAAGTAAGTTTTTGCTCTTACAGGTCTCCAGCATTTACATTAACTTACCAAACTAATAATATATTTCCCTTTTTTGCTAATGACTGGCAAGATGTGAATATTGGAATGCTGATGCTTGATCTTTTTTAATTGAAATAATATTGTAAAGGAAGCCTTAAGAAGGCTAACAGAATGTTAGGTTATATAGTGTGATGTGTAGAGTACAAGTCCAAGGAGGTTATTTTCCAGTTTTATAACACACTGGTTAGACCTCATCTGGAGACCTATGTACAGTTCAGGGGGGTATTTTTCATATGTGGATTACTCGTTTAGCCGGATGTAATTGTTGACGATTTGGCATGATCCTGGATCTGTCGGTTTTTCGAAAGTCTTGCTGGATGTGTTGTCATAGCAGTACATCCAAATCCTCAAACCTGCTCGGAGCAGGTTTGTTCTATGTAAACAAGGATTAGCTCGCAAACTTAATCAGTGTCCGTGCATGGAATTCATTCAGTCATGGCTTCACTGTTCATGAATGAGCAACCATTTGATATCGGTGCGCAAATTATAAGAAGAGAATTTCATATAGAGAGGGTTCTGCGCAATCGGCAACATCCTTTATTGCTCCTGGAGGAAATTCTTTTAGAAAGATACTGCTTTAGCAGAGGGGGAATATTGTACCTCAAAGATTTATTAGCACCTTACATTCGAAGTCAAACTAGGCGAAGTCGGGCTCTCATAATCACACAGACAGTATGCATTGCTTTGAGTTTTTTTGCAAACGGCACTTTTTTATAAAAGCGATCCGGAAAATCTAAAAGTGCAGTTTGCCAGGCAATTCATAAAGTCTGTTTGGCTCTGAAATATTTCCTTTGGGTTTTCATAATGTTTCCTGGACACCTGCGTATGCAGACAATAAAAGAAGCATTTCATGCCATTGCAGGTACACAGGCAAAAACACCCACAGTTCCATAAAGAATCTCACAATCAGCCTAACATTCTCATTACCCTGGATTTCCAAATGTGATTGGGGCACATGGGACTGATCAGAGTAGAGTTTGATCAAACATTATTCGGAAAATGTACCTCTCCTCCTGATGAATAATCAGACACAGTGTCTTCATCAAATATTTGACCTTCGTCAATATCTTGTTGGTCAGACATAAGTTCTAGGGATATAACATTCCCTGCAACTGACCCAACAAAAAAAAAAAGAGGGCTATATGGAACATACTTATGGCACACATTGAGGACAAACATATGCAATGACCATCCTTTACCTGAAATGAAGTGACTACTGCATCCTGCCACTGGTTCTGAGGAGGACCTTCCCCCTGGAATGCCCTCAGAAATAGAGTGATGGGCATTTTGCTGGAGAGCCAACTCTTCTGCAGGGGTTAGGTCTGGACCGCATGGACCTCCACCTGTTTTTTGCTTGTCTGCCTTCTTATTAGCTTTAAAATTATTTTTTTTTATATATTATATATGATTCTTTATGTCAACAATTCTTTAAATAGTTATATACCAATAGTTAAGTGAAGTATATTCTTGTACTTCACTTTAACCTGTTCCCATGTTCTCCTTGTGCTCACGTTTGATCTGGAATTATGACATATTAAATAATAATTAATCTGACACATAGGAAATCAAACGCTGCATTCAGTAAATACAATGCACACTGCTTAGTGTTTAATTTGTTGGCCACTTTTACCAGCTGCCTTTTCTGGTTTCGGCTGCTTTTGCAGTGTTACCCCTTGTACATATTAAATCTTGAAATTCTTTATATCCTTCGAGTAAAAGGTCCTGCTCCACCTGTGCGAAAAAATGTGCCTGTTCTTTCGTCATTTTGTTACAGCCTATCAAAGACTGCTGATCATGTTTTCTAGACTGAGTATATATGGGCTTTTCAATCAGCGCGGGCACGCGCATTCATCTTGGATGATTAGATCCAGCTAGACTTATCTACTACACGGCTGAGTTTGAAAACTGACTTATCCCAGATGAGTTTCACCGGCATTAACTCATCCAAGATGAGGCATTTGATCTCGGATGATTTAAGCGACGTACGGAAAATACCCCCCTGTTGTCCACACTACAAAACGAACATAGCAGCACTGGAAAAAGGTCCAGATAAGAGTGACTAGGCTTATTTCAGGACTACAAGGGATATACTGTATTATGAGGAAAGATTTAAAGAGTTTAGTCCTTTCAGTTTAACACTACAATGTTACTTCAGTACGCAAATGACTTTAGCTGCAGGTGGAAGCTCTTGTCGCACTTTACGCAACTGTTGTTATGGTTCTGCCTTTGTCCAGAAATGGCTCCATAAGCTTTATGACCTTAGTCTCGGAAAGTATTTCTCCTGTGGGACGACTGGAATTGTTTCCTAAATAAGGAATGGCATTTCACATGTACTTTGTCAGCATGCCCATGTCGATCAAACAAAGGAAGCTCTGCAGTCTGCTTGTGATTTATGCTGTAGGAAGATAAATAAATAAATAAATATAGGTAAACAACATTCACTGTGGCATTTATATAAGCAACATATAAATGTTTTTCATATAATTACCATCACAAAACATTATCACAAACAGAATTTTGCACAATACCTTGGGGAGCTTGGTATGCCCTGCAGTTTCGTTGAAGGCCATGCAGCTGCAGTTTTCTTATGTGCAAGTGGAAAAAGCTAACCTTTACAAGTACCATAAATTTATACTGGCTGTTACATACTCAAATCAAATGTATGTTTTTATTTTATTATAGTAACAAAAAGTGCAGCTCACAACTCAAAATGGTAATTCTGAGAAGCGACCGGAAGCTAACCTTTACAAGTATCATAAATTTATACCGGCTGTTACATACTCAAATCAAATGTGTGTTTTTATTTTATAATAGAAACAAAAAGTGCAGCTCACTAATCAAAATGGTAATTCTGAGAAGCGGCTGGAGTCGAACCCACGACATCTTGATTATGAGTCAGCAGTTCTTACCACTGCACCACCCGTGTCAGCTTAGTACCATAAGCTGATTTATTTTTCTTTGGTTATATTCTTGAATAAAAGAGCACTTGTTTTGTTATATGTGTATATTTTGTGGAAGTGTTTATTTGATATTTGGCTTCAGTCTTCACATATTATGCACTTTATGTCAAAATTTTGTCGTTAGTACTATAACTTGAAAAAAGTTTGTTTTAGGTGTGTTTTCAACATTTCTTGCATTTCTGTCATTTCCTGTCATCCAACAGTTACATAGTTCATTGTAGACACGGAACACACATGAAATGCATGTGTTCCAAATAACAATATATTATTTAACCTTTACAACTCCAAGCACCTCACACCAAAAATAAACAGATTTGAGCTGGGAGAACATTTTGCCCGAGTTGAGTGTGACAGTGGGGGGATGGGATAGCAGGCTGCTTGCTGCTTGTGCTGATCAACATATTTGCAAAACAAAAGACACTAATGGAAAGGTGCGAAGGAATTTAAGGTGTTCACGGATTATGAGTTTTTTTTGTGGGCTTCTGGGATTCTAGTGGTAAAAATGCCTCCAGAGTTTCTCAAAGTATTCCTGCAGAGACCTCTGAGGATGCATTTGTCTCTAAAAACATCAGTTTGCTTAGATACAAATTCTGTACAATTCTTGTCAGCTAATAACATGGGGTTAAATGCCAGCTGAGAGATAAGTATGTGGGGCATAATGATTTGAGCTCCATGATGAGAAGGGCATGAGCGGAGATAACAATAGCATGCAAGATTACTTGCAAGATTTGATTGTGGGCAAAAATTGTTATCTATAAAGAAATAATCAATTCTTGAGTAACAATGATATACTGATGAGAAGAAGGAACATGCTCTTGAGTTTGGATTTAGAAATCTCCCAGGGTATGATAAGTTATGATCAATTGGACTGGACTGCCAATACTGATGCTCTATGTAAGAAAGGTCAGAGCAGACTATACTTTCTGAGAAGGTTGGCATCCTTCAACATCTGCAGTAAGATGCTGCAGATGTTCTACCAGACGGTTGTGGCGAGTGCCCTCTTCTACGCGGTGGTGTGCTGGGGAGGCAGCATACAGATGAAAGACGCCTCACGCCTGGACAAACTTGTTAAGAAGGCAGGCTCTATTGTAGGAGTAAAGTTGGACAGTTTAACATCTGTGGCAGAGCGACGGGCATTAAGCAAACTTCTGTCAACCATGAATAATCCACTGCATCCACTGAACAGTGTCATCTCCAGGCAGAGGAGTAGCTTCAGTGACAGACTTTTGTCACTGTCCTGCTCCACTGACAGACTGAGGAGATCGTTCCTCCCCCACACTATGCGACTCTTCAATTCCACCTGGTGGAGTAAATGCTAACATTTTTTTTTTTTTTTCATTTTTTTTCATTTTTATTACTATTTAATTTAATATTGTTTCTTTGTATCAGTATACTGCTGCTGGATTATGTGAATTTCCCCTTGGGATTAATAAAGTATCTATCTATCTATCTCAAATACAAACTGTGTAATTGTTTTTGCAGTGTTACATGTTATTGCCCCCATGACTGAAGACATATCCAGTTAAAGTCTCTGGCCATTATAATTTTATGAGTCTTATTGAGCCATCTTAATGAGGACATATGGCTTCACCTAGAAAGCTTTAGGGAAAGAGGCCTTATTTTTTTATTTTAGGAGGGTGCGCCCAATGCAGGCAGTAATTTCAACACACATTGTTATAACAATATTAAAAAGTCATGTTTACAGGGGTGTAATAGTCATGGGGGACATTAATTATCAAAGTACAGGGTGGTCCAGATCTAATTATGCAATTTTCATTATGCTATACCTTATTAAGTTTATTACTCAGCCTGTATCCAACTGAATGGAGGACAAGTAGGACATTACATGGAAAATCAGTGAGTTAATTCAATGTAAGTCCATTTTCGTTTATTACAAGATATTTCAAGCAATTCTTTTGTCTTGTATTGTTTTCCTGCATTGCATTAAAAGTTGCATAATTAGATCTGGACCACCCTATATTAACTGTGAAAACCTTGCAAATGGAGAAGCACAACAGCAGGAGCTTTTAGAAGTAATCAGAAACTATTTTTTAATACAATATGTTAAAGCACCAACGCAAGGTGAAGCCTGTCTGGATTTAGTATTTTGAAATAATCAGGACAGAACTGAGAAGGTAGAGGTGAGAATGAGAACATGAGGGCAAACATTAAGAAGGATATTAGGGAGGCTGAAAGACAATTGGAGAGGAACATAGCAGATAAGGCAAAGACAACCGTAAGAGATTCTTTCAGTATTTTAGAAGTAACTAGTAAGAACTAGTAAGAACAGTCAAGGAGGAGGGGCCTCATATATAAACAGTGCATACGCACATAAATGTTGCATAAGAACTTTTCCACGTTCAATCGCGATGTATAAAACCTACACTTGGCGTAAAGCCACGCACTTTTCCACGGTACCTCATACCCTGTCGTACGCAAGTTGTCCACTCGGTTTTAAAGACTGGCGGCACCCAGCGTCAAAGCAGTGCTACTGTTACTGTGTGGTTATTCTTTATTTTCCTGATGCGGCTTTATAAATACACTGAAATTAATCACATATTGTTTATTAGTGTAATGCGTCTGATTGTAAATTACCTGTAATAATATAATGGTCCAGGAAATAGCCATAGTATTCCAAATACCATAACTGCTTTAGCGTTGTTAGTCTCACTGCACCATCTTCTTCTTTTTCTTCTTTCAGCTGCTCCTGTTAGGGTTTGCCACAGCGGATCATCTTTCTAAATATTCCTCATACTGCACCACTCGGAGTATTTTTATCACTGTATCTGAGTGGGGAATCACAGCAGCAGCTGATCGGAAAGAGAATTTTCGGTATACAGCATCAAGCATACACTGCCTCAGCCACGGAAAAACGTTTCAAAGCCTTTCCTGTATGGACCTCGCGGTTCAGAAACAGTTTCATCCCAAGAACTATAAACGCACTCAATCAATTGCTCCTTGTAGAACTGTTTCTACCTAACTGTAAACTTGCACTACAGTTATAATATTGCACAACCTGCACCACTTTATAAAGTGCGTATTTACATATGATGACGATATAATTTTTAAGATGAAATGCAGCAAAATATGTTGATTATATTATACAGATAAAACTTTAACTTCATTTAAATAATCTGTATTGTTAATAATTAAACATGTGAGGACATGGTGCAGCAGCGCTAGCAAGTTCACGTATTGTCCCTGCCTTGCGCTGTATATTTACTAAGGCTGGTGCGCCACTGGAAGGATAGACGGATAGAATAATTAAACACGTACTATGAAGATATTTTAATGTTCCTTAAAAGTTTTGAAGAATCGTCGTTATAAGCTTACAGATGGCTTAAAGTCTATTACAGAGCTGATTGTGTGGCGATTGGGTATTTGGGGAAAGAAAAGTAAGGACAGGAATTGGAGGTTAGTATGTTTGAAAGAGACAGTACTGCTACAATAAATTATTTCATCAAAGGTCGCGCATGGCGCAGCAGCATCTTGTGTGAGACAATCACTGCGCCATCGTGTTCTCATGTTTAATAACATGCTTTCGTTCCAATCATCATGAAAATGATATCACGTATACATCTCAGTATTTTAATTATTCAGAGAGCTGTAATATCATAAATGTAATGGATTCTGTGTCCTGTCGGCGAAAGAGAAAGAACAGAAGCACGTAGTGATTCACACACATAGAGCACATTGGAGATCAAATACAAAACAAAGCATTTAACTTGCTGATTTTTCTTACGATGGAATTTGAGAAACTACTAAATTAAATGATTTTAAGATGAAGTTTATGATGTTCTACTTTAATGACAAAATAAATTATCTGATTAAAGTGGAAATTTCGAGATTGAAGTTGACATTTCGTGCTTTTTTCCCACTCTGTGCCTATTTGTTTTTGTCTGTACCCTAATATGCTCAGACGGTGGGCTACGACTCCCTTTTCATGGCGATTTTGATATCTGACTTCTTTTTTATTTTGCCACTGTGTGACTTTGCGAACTTGAGCTTTCAAGTTTTTCTGACACGCTATGTCACTCGATCAACTTCCTTTTGTTGATTATACCACTGTTTAAATCAACAAATTTTTTTAGGGAAATTTTTTTTAAATCAACAAATTTTTTTGTTTTTCCTTTGCCTCCACTTTGTATTCGCTGAAATTCTTATATTTTCCCCTGTGCTTTTCCCATTGTCTTTTCACAGAAGGCTATATTGATTTGCATATTCAAAGAGGCGTAATTCTGGGAGGAGCTGGGGCGTGACAGCACGCGCGTTACTTTTCACGCTGACCGGGATTTATGTAGCGGAAGAACGCGGAAGTTGGCGAATGCACAGATTCCTGCATCTGGATTTTTCTGTGCATAAGCACATTTCGGCTTTTGTGCTTATATCATGTTATAGTGCGAATTCTACGCACGGCGTTATGCATGAGGCCCCAGGAGATGCAGAGGACAGAATAGTACAGACAGGTCAGTTCCGTGCTATATACAATCATCAGATTCAAATGTTAACAGTTCCCACACACACACCCATGCAATTCTATTTAAGAATATTACTGCTGAAAAACAACCTGCGACATTGACATGCTTTTGCTATGAGTGCTTCGGTGGCACAAGGGTACCAGCTGTTGACTTCACAGGTTCGATCCCGGACGAGTCCATTTTGAGAAGTGAGCTGCACGTATTCTTACTATTTTAGAATAAAAACATACATTTGATTCCAGTCTGTAACAGCCAGTGTAATTTATGATACTTGTAAAGGTTAGCTTTGTTTTTTTTTTTTATTCAGTTTTATTCTCTCAGCCGCGTTCACGATCCCACCACCCCTCGCATTTGACACTCCTGTTTTCACAAAATTAAATGAGAAGACCTTCACATCATGGCAATTCAGATGTTCCCCATCTCGACAGCAAAAGGTTGGCCAGTCCCAGAATAAATCTTATTTGTTAATAAAATCCACATTGTTGTTCTTGCACCACATTTCTGGTCAGCAGTACAGAACAAAAAGTCTGCAGAAGCACTCCCTTTCTCTTCCAAAAACAGCTAACGGGTCATAAATTATCATCTGTCAGTGTTTCACAGTATTATGCAAAGATGTGTAGTGATTTGTGATGTGATGTTTAGTGAAAAACAAACATTGCTGAGCTTTCTTGATAAGAACAGTTATGATTTCATCCCAGTTCAAATTGTGAGAGATAGTTGTGCCAAGAAATGTAAATGATTCCACATTGTTGTCAATTGCATCATTTATATCAACTAGGAGGTGTGGAGTGTCTCCTAAAATCCACAATCATGTCATTTTCTAACCCATTTAATCCAGACCAGGGTTGCTGGACCCTACCCTAGCTAGCATAAGGCAAAAGGCAGTAGCAAACCCTGGACATTCACATTGCAGTGCGAACATACAGCCACACACTCGGGCCAATTTAGCATCAGCAATTCACCTAACATGCATGTTTTGGACAGTGGGAGAAAAACAGAGCAGCCTGGGGAAATCCACACAGATAAAGGGAGAACATGCAAACTCCACGCAAGGAGGACCCATGACATGAACCTAGGTCTCCTAAACTGTGAGACAGTAGCATTTCCAATGTGTCACCAAAAAATCCACAAACATTTCTAAAGTGTTCAGGATATTCAAGTTAAGCTTTCTTAGGGTGCACCAGCTGCCCAGCTAATCCACTTTCCCCCGATATGGCACCTCATCCCCATCTGTGATCATGCCCATGGTAGTGTCCTCAGCAACTTTAGCAGTTTAACATATAGATCACTGGAGATGCAGTCATTATTGTACAGAATGAAAAGGAAAGGAGACAAAACACAGCCCTGATGGGGATCCTAAATAATATTTGCCTATCTCCACTGTCTGATATCTGTTCCTTAGAAAGTTAGAGATCCAGAGATATGTGGCATTGTCCACGTTCATAATGAGATGTTTGCTATGAAGGAGCTCTGGTATGATTTTATTAAATGCAGAAATTAAATCCACAAGTAAGATCCTGGGATAAATAGTTGAAGAATCTAAATGATGCAAGGTGTAGTGAAAAGGCATATTCTCTGCAGTTTCAACCAACCTATTTGCATGGTAAGCAAACTATAGTGTGTTGTGAAGTATAAGAAGACACAGAGAAATGATTAAAGGTTGAGGAAACCGTCCCCGTA
Source organism: Polypterus bichir lapradei (assembly GCA_026402145.1). Classification (NCBI taxonomy): domain Eukaryota; kingdom Metazoa; phylum Chordata; class Cladistia; order Polypteriformes; family Polypteridae; genus Polypterus; species Polypterus bichir. The sequence continues at coordinate 14,402,295 of JANRMT010062806.1, read as the reverse complement.
TAGTGTGTACAGCTCAGGCCAAGCAGTAGCGCTGAGGTACCGGTCGTATGCATACAAACTACACTTCAGACACCAAAACAGTTTCCAGAGGGAGCTTTTATGGGGTGGAACCGGAAGAAGTACAGTCACGTAGGAAATCAGGGTGACGGAGGAGCTAGGTGATGAAAGTGACGTCAGCATGGGATGCCGGACAGGAGGACATTAGCGAGGGACCTGAAGTCTTCATGGGGGACAGATGGGGAAGTGCGTTGTTGGTAAGTCGTCTGTTTATGTTTTGTTGGGTTTCGTCTCTTTGTTTTTCCTGCTGATAAAGAGAGAAAGGCGTTAGTGCGCTGTCTAGTAGTCCCCTCCTGTGGTTTTCTACACTCTTGTTAAGCCCGTTGGCGTCCCCCTACTCGCTCGTGTGTGACAGTGTCAAGAAGAGAATTTGTAACAGAGATTCTGAAGAATGAAAATTTTAAATGACTTAATTATTACAGAAGTCAATGCTACTGGCCTGTAATCATTTAGATTGTAAGTATTTTGCCTCCTATGCACAGGGATGATCATAGATTGTTTGAAACAGACAAGGACTCTGCATTAAGCAAAAACAAAAGTAAAAATATCTGTAAATACAGGTGCTATCTGATCAAACCAATGTGTGTAGAGGTAAATGTTTTCTGCGCCAGGAGCTTTGTGAAATTTCTGTCCATCCTGTAAACCTTTCACAACCTCACTAGTCAATTTATGTATTGTTTTAATTTCTTCTTCTTCTTTCAGCTGCTCACGTTAGGGGTCGCCACAGCAGATCATCTTCTTCCATATCTTTCTGTCCTCTGTACCTTGTTATGTTACACCCATCATCTGCATGTCCTCTCTCACAACATCCATAAACTCTCTTAGGCATTCCTCTTTTTCTCTTGTATGACAGCTCTATCCTTAGCATTCTTCTCCCAATATATTCAGCATCTCTCTTCTATACATGTCAAAACCAGCACAATCTCGCCTCCCCGACGTTGTCTCTCAACTGTCAACTTGAGCTGACCCTCTAATGTACTAATTTCTAATCCTATCCATCCTCGTCACTCCCATTGCAAATCTTAGCATCTTTACCTCTGCTACCTCCAGCTCTGTCTCCTGCTTTTTGGTCAGTGCCACCATCTCCAACCCATATAACATAGCTGGTCTCACTACCGTCCTGTAGACCTTTCCTTTCACTCTTGCTGATATTCGTCTGTCACAAATCACTCCTAACACTCTTCTCCACCTCTCTTCCACAATCCCCATTACTCTGTACTGTTGATCCCAAGTATTTAAACTCATCCACTTTCGCCAACTCTGCTCCTTGCATCCTCAACATTCCACTGACCTCCCTCTCATTTACACACATGTATTCTGTCTTGTTCCTACTGAACTTCATTCCTCTCCTCTCTAGAGCATATCTCCACCTCTCCAAGGTCTCCTCAACCTGCTCCTTACTATCACTACAGATCACAATGTCATCAGCAAACATCATAGTCCATGGGGACTCCTGTCTAATCTTGTTTGTCAACATGTCCATCACCATTGCAAATAAGAAAGGGCTCAGAGCTGATCCCTGATGTAATCTCACCTCCACCATGAATGCATCCGTCACTCCTACCGCAGACCTCACCACAGTCACACTTCCCTCGTACATATCCTGTACAACTCTTACATACTTCTCTGCCACTCCTGACTTTCTCATACAATACCACAACTCCTCTCGAGGCACCCTGTCATATGCTTTCTCTAGGTCCACAAAGACGCAATGCAGCTCCTTCTGGCCTTCCCTATACTTCTCTATGAACACCCTCAGATCAAACATTGCATTTGTGGTGTTCTTTCTTGGCATGAAACCATACTGCTGCTCACTAATCATCACCTCACTTCTTAACCTAGTTTCCACTACTCTTTCCCATATCTTCATGCTGTGGCTCATCAATTTTATCCCCCTGTAGTTACTACAGTCCTGCACATCCTCCTTATTCTTAAATATCAGCACCAGTACACGTTTTCTGCCATCTTCACTGCCATCTCTCCTAAACGCCTCCATGCTTCCACAGGTATGTCATCTGGACCAACGGCTTTTCCATTCTTCATCCTCCTCATAGCTGTCCTTACTTCCTCCTTGCTAATCCGTTGCACTTCCTGATTTACTATCTCCACATCATCCAATCTCTTCTTTTTCTTGTTCTCTACATTCATCAGCCTCTCAAAGTACTCTTTCCATCTGCTCAAAATGCTCTCCTCGCTTGTGAATACATTTTATTCTTTATCCTTTATTACCCTAACTTGCTGCACATCTTTCCCAGCTTGGTCCCTCTGTCTAGCCAATCGGTACAGGTCCTGTCCAACCTCTCATACAACTCATCATATGCCTTTTCTTTAGCCTTTGTCACCTCTCTCTTCACCTTGTGCCTTATCTCCTTGTACTTTTGTCTACTTTCTGCATCTCTCTGACTATCCCACTTCTTCTTTGCCATCCTCTTCCTCTGTATACTCTCCTGTACTTCCTCATTCCACCACCAGGTTTCCTTTACCTCCTTCCTCTGTCCAGATATCACACCAAGCACCCTTCTTGCTGCCACCCTTACTACATCTGCTGTATTTTCCCAACTGTCTGGTAATTCTTCACTACAACCCAGTGCCTTTCTAACCTTGTCCCTAAACTCAACCTTGCAGTCTTCCTTTTTCAACTTCCACTGTTTGATCCTTGGCTCTGTCCTCACTCTCTTCCTCTTCTTGATCTCCAATGTCATCCTACAGACCACAATCCTATGCTGCTTAACTACACTTTCCCCTGCCACCATTTGGCAGTCTTCAATCTCCTTCAGATTGACTCTTCTGCAATGGATGTAATCTACCTGTGTGCATCTTCCTCCACTCTTGTACGTAACCCTATGTTCCTCCCTCTTCTTAAAATACATATTTACCACAGCCATGTCCATAATTTTGGCACAATCCACTATCCTCTAACCTTCTTCATTCCTCTCCTTGACACCATACCTACCCATTACCTCCTCGTCTCCTCTATTCCCTTCACCAACATGTCCATTGAAATCCACTCCATTCACCACTCTCTGTCCCTTCGGTACATTGTTCATCACTTCATCCAACTCACACCAAAAATCTTCTTTCTCATTCATTGCACACCCAACTTCTGGGGTATATGCACTAACGACATACATCATCACACCTCCAATTCCCAGCTTCATAATTATTACTCTGTCTGACACTCTTTTAACCTTAAAAACACTCTTGACATACTGTTCCTTTACAATAACCCCTCCATTTCTCCTTCAAACACACCATGGTAGAACAATTTGAATCCACCTCCAATCCACCTGGCCTTACTCCCCTTCCATTTAGTCTCTTGCATGCACAATATATCAACCTTCCTTCTCTCCATCATATTTGCTAACTCTCTCCCCTTACCAGTCATATTGCCAAAATTCAAAGTTCCTAGCCTCAGTTCCACTCTCTTAACCTTCCTCATCTCTTCCTGCCTCCGGACATGTCTTCTCCTTATTCTTCCAATTTCCGCCAACACCCTGTTGGCTAACAGTACTGGTGTCGGTCATTGTTAACCCGTGGTTCGACCGATCCGGTATGGAAATTTGTATTGTTGTCCGCATATTGGTTTGTTAAAATTTTACACTGGATACCCTTCCTGACGTAGCCCTCTCCATTTATCCGGGCTTGGGACCGGCACGAAGAAACACACTGGTTTGTGCATCCCCTGTAGCTGGGTTACTGTTTTTATTTCTAGTTTAGCTAATTTCAATTTCGCTCTATATGAAGGAACAAGAAATATCATAGCATGGTCAGATTTGCCAAAATGGGTCTGTTGAATGTCATAAGTATCAGAAATAGTGCTGTAACCGTGACCCTCTCTAGCCGCACATTTCACAAGCTGTTTGTGTTTGGGAATATACCAGGGTTTAATTATTAATCACCCAAGATAATAATTGTGGAATCTGGGGATTTATTCTCAGCAGTTAAGATAGTGCTATTTGAGATGCAATTAAAAAAAACTTAAATTAAGTGTCTAAAATTGCCACATGAAGTGAGCAGCTTTTTCTCAGTACTTTAACATCTGTGCTCTTTCACCTTTACCTTTGTTGCAGAGATCATAACTCTGATTGTCTCTAAAAAGATTCTATCCAGGAAGATCAAAGATTAAATTAATCAGTCAATTTGAGTAAAGCAGAAAACTGAAGCAAATGAATAGTCAGTTCTAGAGCTCATAAATAATTGAATTTTCATCCATTTTATTGCACAATGATCAGACATTTCAAAGAAACATACCTGTTAATGGTGGGTTCTGAAATGATGGAGTCCCAGCTCTGCAACCTTTATTCCATTAGTGTTGGTTGTGCTCCAGCATGATTATCTACCCAGTCACACTAAAGGACACCTGCTGTATTGAGATCAGACACGCAGCTAAAACTTCTGAAATTTAAGTTTAAAAAAACAGAAGAATCCATTTGAAATCGAATATCTTATTTACAATAAAACAGTTAAACAATGAGCCACATTTACAAACAAAAATGGCACTGTGTCATCTTCATCTTCGTCTTCATTTGACTTTATTTGTTTTCAGTTGTGCTTAATTTATTTATAGCAAAACTCTTACATGATTTTTTCAATTGTTCATAAATAAAAGGTTTACCCTGATCAGTCAAAAAAAAAAAAAAAACAGATTTTAGTAGAGAAAAGCCAAGCAAAATGACACCTTTTAATAAAAGGTGTCATTTTGCTTGGCTTTTCTCTACATTCATAATGGCTAGCATGGTACAACACCCTAGTACTATAAATTTTAGAGATATTCAAAGCAAACAATTCACACAAAATAAGGAATACAGTTGATAATGCACGGAAAAAGGGAAACTTCTTATCTATGGTATACAACTTGAGGCTTGAGCATCTATGCTAAATATCTTAAGGTTTCTATCGGTTATCAGGTACACTAGGATCTTTGATTGATCTATGGACATAACAGTCAGAAAAATATATCACCTTAATGCCTGTTTGACTAACAGTTCATGTTTCTTTCTAGGTGTCTAATTTCAGTCTGAGGGTGATTCTGTTGACACACTGAGCTAAAGATTAAAACATTTCATTACCTCTTAGCTTATATGGGGTTAAACTGAATATTTCATTAGCCATGTTATTGCTACATTATATTAAAGTTCAAACTGAGCAAAAACTAAGGTAAATTTACCCTTAAATGATTTGGCTCTTAAAACTGGGCCTGTTTGAATGCAAATTCTAATCTTGCACCTTCCTTTTGTAATTGCACAATACTTGGGCTCTGCATTGATTTACATTCTATGACTTGGTGACAACTTGCTATAGTCAGAGGAACTTAAAGAGTACAGTGCTGTTATGTACAGAGGTTTTTGCGGAGTAATCTCAGATTGATCTTGATGATCTGATGGAAAAGGCTATTTTGTTTCCTTATTAGCACTGGCCATGTCAGAAATTGCTATCTAAACCCTGTATGTCTTCCTCCTATGTCTCACTGGAGGTAGTACAGTGTCATACATTTTAGTATCACCATGGACACAATGAATGTCTAAATTCTCCAAATTTTAAACAGATCACACAGACAACACTGCTTGAATCCAGAAAAGCAAATACTTATTGCACTGTTAATCCCACAGAAACTAAAAAAGTATATTTTTTTCTATTTTTTGTTCAGAATAATGGAACAATACACAAATGCAATGTCAATCCCCATAGATTTTGCTTGGGAAAGGAGACATTTTTGTGTAATGTGACCTGGTTGACAACAGTAGAAGTCAAAGTGTTGCCATGGTGACATCTAACAAAATTGTTTGCTTGGTTCATTCTCTTGGCAACCAGCAGAATGATACTTCAGTTGATTTCAGCTGAACTCTGAAGGCAAGGCTCAGGTATAAACTTGCATTGAGCATAATTTCCTCCTCGAGGAGCTGAACGAGGGCAGAAGTATGGGACCTGGGGCGTCACGTATAAATGGTGTGTATGCACAAAAATGTTGCATACTCCCGTTTCCAAGCTCAAATCGTGATTTATAAAACCTAAAATTGCTGTAAAGCCACACATATTTTCACGGTAGCTCAAACCCTGACGGACGCAAGTTCTCCGCTCGGTTTTGCAAACTGGCGGCATCCAGCATCAAAGTAGTGCTTTTGTTCCAGTGTGGTTTCCCTTTCTTCTTTAGATCCACATCCGGCTGCGGCTTTATCATATACACTAAAATTAACCACATATTGTTTATTAGTTTAAGGCATCTGATTGAAATTAACCTGTAACAATATAATGGTCCACGGAATAGCCAAACTATTCCAAATAGTATAGCTGCTTTAGCATTGTTACTCTCACTGCACCTTTTTCTTCTTCTTTCAGCTGCTCCCATTAAGGGTTGCCACAGCAGATCATCTTTTTCCATATTACTCTCACTGTACCACTCAGAGTATTTATATCACTGTATCTGAGTGTTGAATCACAGCTCTACAGCAGCTGAACGGAAAGAGATTTATCAGTATACAGCATCTAGCACACGCTGCCTCAGCCATGTTGCCTATTTGAACTGCTCTCGAGCAACAAACGCTTCATAGCCTTTCCTGTACTGACCTCGCAGTTCAGAAACAGTTTCATCCCAAGAACTATAAACGCAATCAATCAGTCCATCAAGTGCTCCTTGTAGAACTGCTTGTACTTATAAGTAAATTTACCTCATTGTAAACTTGTGATACAGTTATAATATTGCACAACCTGAGCCACTTTATAAAGTGTGTATTTACATATGATGACAATATCATTTTTAAGATGAAATGCAGCAAAATATGCTTATTACATTATACAGATAAAATGTTAACATCATTTAAATAATCTATATTGTTAATAATTAAACATTTGAGGACACGGTGTCACAGCGCTAGCTAGTTCAGGGATTGTTCTTGCCTCACACTCTATTCTTGCTGGGGCTGGCGCGACACTGGAAGGATAGATGGATAAAATAATTAAACATGTACTATGAAGATATTTCAATATTCCTTAAAAGTTTTGAAGAATCAGCATTCTCAGCTTACAGATGGCTTAACGTCTGTTACAGAGCTGATTGTGTGGTGATTGGGTATTTGGAGAAAGAAAAGGAAGGACAGGAATTGGGTGTTAGTAGGTTTGAAAGAGGCAGTACTGCTGCAATAAATTATTTCATTGAAGGTCATGCATAGCGCAGCAAGCATCTTGTGTGAGGCATGAACAATTTCTGGAATGGGCGCCAGCTCGTCACTATCACTGCTCCACCGTGTTCCCATGTTTAATACATGCTTTAATTCCTAACATCATGAAAATTATATCAAGTATACATCTCAGTATTTAAATTGTTAAGAGAGCTGTAATATCATGAACATAATGAATTCTGTGACCTGTCGGAGGAAGAGAAAGCCTGTTACAGAAGCACGTAGTGATTCACACCCATAGAGCACATAGAAGAACACATACAAAACAAAGCATTTAACGTGCTACTTTAGTTACGATGGGATTTGAGAAACTAGTAAATTAAACAATTTTAAGATGGAGTTTATGATGTTCTACTTTAATGACAAAATAAACTATATGATTAAAGTGGACATTTTGAGCTTTTTTCCTATTGTGTCCTTTTTTTTTCTTTTCTCTGTACCCTAATAAGCTTTCTTCCAACACTCAGAAGGTGGGCTATGACTTGCCTTTTCATGGCAACTTTGATATCTTACAACTTCTTTTTTATTTTGGGCACTGTGTGACTTTGTGAAATTGAACTTTCGAGTTTCTCCTTGCCGCCACTAATTCACTGAAATTCTTCTGTTTCCCCCCATGCTTTTTCCATTGCCTTTTCACAGAACACTGAGCATAAGGGCTATTTATATTGATTTGTATATTCAAAGGGGAGTAATTCTGAGAGGTGTTTGGGGAGTGGCAGCAGGCGCATGCATGTGCGTTACTTTTCACGCTGACCGGGATTTATGCAGTGGAAGAACATGGAAGTTGGCAAATGCACAGATTTATGCATCTGCATTTTTTTGTGTGTAAGAACATTTCCGCTTTTATGCCATTTTTTAGTGTAAATTCTACGCACAGGGTTATGCATGAGGCCCCAGATATCAGTCTAAGATATTTTTGCCCTTCACTCCTTATACTAAATTCGCCTAGAGACTGCACATAAATATACTATAATATGTTCGAAGGGATTATTCAGGAACCTGCCAGACTGCCTTCATATTGCTCCTAAAGATAGATAGACAGATAGATAGATAGATGGATAGATACTTTATTAATCCCAAGGGGAAATTCACATAATCCAGCAGCAGTATACTGGTACAAAGAAACAATATTAAATTAAATAGTAATAAAAATGAAAAAAATGAAAAAAAAAAAAAAAAGGTTAGCATTTACTCCCCCGG
>JANRMT010062806.1:14336610-14380445 GCA_026402145.1 Polypterus bichir lapradei | reverse complement strand
CTGCCTTCTCAATTATATAATGCATGTTTTCTTCAGCGCTTTTTGGGGCTCTTCCTGGTTTTCTATGTACTGCGTGATTACGTGGGAGGCGTGATGATGTCACACGAAACTCCGCCCCCACGGCTTTCAAGCTCATCTCCATTACAGTAAATGGAGAAAAACAGCTTCCAGTTATGACCATTATGCGTAGAATTTCGAAATGAAACCTGCCCAACTTTTGTAAGGAAGCTGTAAGGAATGAACCTGCCAAATTTCAGCCTTCCACCGACACGGGAAGTTGGACAATTAGTGATGAGTCAGTCAGTGAGTGAGTGAGTGAGTCAGTCAGTGAGGGCTTTGCCTTTTATTAGTATAGATATTAACAATAAGAGCAGCTCACTACTCAAAACAGTAAATTTGCCGGGGAGCCAGTTTCGAATTCACGACCGTCATATTATAAGTCTGCGGATCTTACCGCTACACTATGGAAGCTGTCGTATTATACTTGTGCCTTTTGTGAAAGTGTTTATTTGATATTTGGCCATCAGTTTTCACACATTATACAGTTCATGTCTACATTTTGTTATTTATTACTAAAACATGAAAAACGTTTCTGTTTTAACGATGTGCTTACACAGATTGTTGTAGACACAAAACACACATTAAATTATTTCCCCTTACAATTCTGTGTAGCTTACTCCCAGAGAATCAATCAAGGCAGGAACTGGGTGAGTTTCTTTCCCATTCTGAAGGGGGGGGGGGGGGGGGGGTAAGTTACGGGGGACTGATGGTATGGCAGGCTGCTTGGGCTTTTTGTTAAACTTTAATTAAGTAATCAGCCTTTTACAGCTCTTTAACATTATACCCTTGGTCTATTATTATTTTTGTTTAAGATTATATTATTAGTCTCTTTTATTTGGACTGTATCTTCACAAGATATATCAGTTTTAACCTTCTCCACACCATTATTGGGGGTTCATTTTGCTTCTGACGTGCTCCTTCTCTTTGTATGTCAGAAGATCGGGACATTGTGAAGTGTGATTTGCCTCACTTGCAGAGGCACATTGGGGGATCTTGGGGGTGGAGAGAAAGAGAACAATGCTATTTCTATTTTATCCTTTATATCCCAATAACTGCTAGCGCCAACATAACAATATGCTCCATAGCTGATTCACTAGGCAATAATATGAAATTTATATCAAAACTATCATATGTAATAATGTATTAACTACAAAATACTAAAAAAATGTCAATAAAAGTTCATTAGAAATATTTCTGTGACCAAATAGTGAACTTTGTGACCTGGAATTTTAAGGGTGTCAGTCATAAATTAAAGAGAAAGAAAGTACTCTCACATTTAACAAGTCTAAATGCCAAGATAGTATTTTTACAGGAGACTAACCTAATAAGCAAGGACCAGTTTCATTTGCAAAGAAAGTTGTCTGTCCAAATTTTTTCACTCGAGCTATACAAAGAAAACCAGGGGTGTGGAAATCTTGATACCCAGAACTATTCCATTTGAAGAGTCAGATGCAATATCTGATTCTGAAGGGTGATATGTCATGGTGACGGGCAATTTATCTAATACTATAATGATTTTGATTAATATCTATGCATCTGACATGGACAAGAGAGCTTTATTCCAAAATTATAATGGCTGGTAACTTTAACTGTGTTTTAAATCCAGACGTGTAGTACTAAGGTGTTGTACCTTGTTAGCAATTATTGATTTAATCAGAAGTCAAGCAACTAGAATGTTATTGGCTAACTAGAAAGATTACAATATGCAAGCTTTCGTAGCAACATAGGCCTCCCATCTAGGGATTGTTCCTGCCTCCTGTAAATTGCTTGGATTGAAGTATGTGACCCTTGATGAAATAATTTATTGCAGCAGTACTGCATCTGTCAATTATACCAACCCTCAATTTCTGTCCTTCTGTTTTCTTTTTCCACATAACCAATTGCCACAAAATAAGCTCTGTAATAAATGTCAAACCAGCTGTAAGCTTAGAATGCTGATTGTCCAAAGCTTTTAAGGAACACTGAAAAATCTTTGTAATACATGTTTAATTATTCCATCCATCTATCCAGCCAAGGTAGCGCCAGTCCCAGCAAGCATGCAGCACGAGGCAGGACCAATCCCTGGACGGGGAGCCAGCGCATCACTACCACTGCGCCACCGCATCTCCACCTGTTTAATTATTAACAATATACATTGTTTAAATGACGTTAACAGTTTATCTGCATAAAGTAATATATATACTTTATTTCATTTTATCTTAAAAATGATATCAAGTATATATTTAAATCGACTTAGAAGCCAGTCATCATTATCTGTAAATACATGCTATCTTCTATGGAATTGAATTGAATTCCTTTATTGTCATTATATGGTATAATGAGATTCAACAGGCAAAATATTCCCTAAACTTATTTTCCTATAAAATAACAATAATAATAATACTATAAAAGACAATGAAGACTATACAGTATGAAAGCATAAGTACAATATACATGTAAATATTGTGCAGACAGTGCAAATGGTTTCTAAAGTGCCTCAAGTTGTGCAATATTCCAGCTGTAGTGCAAGTTAACAGTGAGGTAATTGCAATTATATGCACAAACAGTCTCGCGGACCGTGCAGGAAAGGCTCTGAAACATTTGCCAGATGGGAGAAGTTAAAACAAAACTGTGCACATGGATGAGTGGAATTCATGCAGATGCTGGTAGCTTTCCTGAGGCAGTGTGTGCTATAAATGTCCTCTAGGGCTGGAAGCTGTATCCCGATAATCCTCAATGCTTTGGCACAACCAACCATAGAGCTTTCCGATCAGCTTCTGTATAGTTGTGATTCCACACTCAGATTTAATGAGTTAAAATACTTTGAGTGGTGCACTGAGAGTAACAATGCTAAAGCAGCTGGTATATGGAATGGCTTGGCCATTCCGTGCACCATTATATTGTTACAGGTTGATTACAATCAGGTACGTTAAATTTATAAATAATATGCAGTTAATTTCATTGTATCTGATAAAGCCTACATCATGGATGTGAATCTACAAAAGAAAGGGAAACCACACAGGAACAGTAGCACTGCTCTGACACTGGGTGCTCCCAGTTCACAAAACCAAGCAGAAACGTGCATACGCAAGTGGGTGTGCTGCCATAAGAATGTGCGTCGTTTTACGTGAAGTTTAGTTTTTGTACATTGCTATGTGAGCATGGAAACGGGCATACACAACAAATATTTGTGCATATGCACTGCTTATACATGAGGTCCCAGGACATCGACACAAATCGATGAATATACGCAAGCCTGGTCTGCAATAGAATTAAAATCTTGCATACTTCTGTATATTACTACTCTGTGTCCCAGTTAGTACAATACCCTCATTACACTAATATTCCAATTGCCCTTCATTTTCACAGAATATGGAACCAATGTAGGAAGCATTTTAAGACAGAGAAGCTTTTATCTGTTGCACCTCTACATAATAACCACCCTCTCAAATGTATACATTATTTAATGTCTGGAAAATGTCTGGGATCAAAACACTTAGAGACTTGTACATAGATAACATCTTTGCCTCCTACGAACAATTACACTTCAAATACAACTTCCCATCAACACAATTCATCCACTACTTTTAAACTAGAAACTTTGCTAAACAGAACCCACCCAATTTTCCTCACCTTATACCTTGTTCTATTCCAGAAGAATTATTGATCAGTCTTGAAGACTCAGATAGCATATCTACTATTTATAAAATATTTTGAAGTCCCTTCCTCTCAAAGACCCCATAGAACATTGGGGAAATGACCTGTCACTTAATATTTCAGAAAAGGAGTGGAAAGCAGCCATGCACAGAACACACTTGAGCTCCATATGTGCAAAGTATTCAATCATTCAACTTAAAATCTTTTATCAAGCACATTTGTCTCACTTAAAATTATCCAAAATGTTTGCAGGGCAAGATCCAACATGTAAATGTTGCAATCGAGCTCCAGCCTCACTGGGCCATATGTTCTGGGTGTGCACCAAATTAACATTTTGGACAAAAATCTTTGCATGCCTCACAGACAGCCTCACTGTCACAATCTCTCCTAACCCATTAACATCTGTGTTTAAAGCACTCCCAGATGGGCTTAAAGTGGAGAAAGACAAACAAACTGTAATTGCCTTTGCTACACCACTAGCACATAGACTTATCTTACTGAACTGGAAGAATCCCACCCCACCACTCTTGAGACAGTGGGTAACCAATGTTTTATACTACTTGAAATCAGAAAAAAATCAAATTTTCACTTAAATAGAACTAATTTTACTGGGTGGTAACTGATTTCATTAACCAGAAAATAGCACAGTTAAACAAAGAAATGAGAATGAAAGTTTAGAATCCAGCAATACTTTTAAAACCTAAGTCTAATTCATGTTTTTCAATTGAAAAATATCTTGTGAAACAATTTTTTGTGTCAGTTTCATTAAACTATATAGAGTACACATGAATTGAAACTTGCCTGCTTTATTCATTACTAGGTGAAGCACAGAGGTGGTTAGTAATGTTCTCTCAGTTTCAGAGTGCTGAGTTTGAATTCTGGGCCACATTAATTGAAAACTCTAAATTAGACCCATATAAGTAAATGGTGATTGATGCTTGTGTAGCAACAGATTGATTAGCACAATGTCCAGGCTGGTTTTCACTTTTTGCATAATGTTACCAACATAGGCAACAATCTCCTTGTTCCTGGTACTAAATAAGTGAATTAGAAAGATGGAAATTATTACACTAGATAAGAAAAAGCTGAGGAATGCTGGCTTTCATTTACATTAGCCAGATAAGCCTGTTTTGGCATTTAATGGGAATGCTCCTGTGTACCTCTAATTAAACGTTAGCTATGTACAACCACTAGAAGGAAAACTCTAGATAGTCCCAGTATTACTGAGCTTTCTGATGAGAACTTGGAAAGAATACTGGTCTATTCTGAAAAATATTAAAGAAATTATTGTACAAATGCTTCGGCAATAAAATTTAAAAATCCTAGCATTTTGTGATGACCTGCCTGAATTGTACAATCTCTTGAAATTTCTTGTTCAGTATTCCAAAATTAGCATCATAAACACAGAAACTGAGAACAACAAAAGGAGTAAAAGTAAAAGAGAGAAGTATAAATTACCACATGGTAATTTCTTATCAAATATTTTCTGTGCAAACTAAACTGTAGGCTGATGATAAAGAGTTTTGTGGTCTCCACCACATAACAGTGACTCATGGTTTGCTCTGTGCTGATTTTTGACAAGCCCTAAACTTAAGGTATAAAAAAAGATGAACAGCATTGACAGCCACATTTACTAATATTTTTAAATTCATACATAGGCCTGCTTTTAGTCTTTTTGATTACTGGATGTTAAAGTCTTAATAGGTTTAATCCCTAGTGTGAGAGATTTTTAAACATACTCCCTTATATGCAGTTCTACTTTTAAATAAATTATACTTAGACAAAAAAATAAACACACCTTACTTTTAGCATATATTACCCAGAAGGTAAAATTTAAGTTACCCTATATAAAATTGTTTAATGCTTGTCAAGTATAATTTTTTTATTTCTCAAATTTTACAATGATTGTTTTTATAAAGATTGCTCTAGAGTTTAGTGCTAAAGCCTTCCAGTGCGGTTTAATTTTCCTCCTTAACACTGCACACATGTGTAGTTTTGTGGGTGTTAATGTGGGTTTTCACAAGGTATGCTATTTTTTTACGAGTACAAATGACTTACAGAACCTTTTACATTGTAACTATGATGTGTTAAAGTTTAATTCATGGTCGGTTCCAATATGGTGCACTGTACAACCCTGCCAGGAGTATTTTATATAAAGTAAGGGTGATGTTATCTTTTTACTGTTGCAAATGTGTCCTGTGTGATGGGTGGATTGGTGGAATAAAGGTTTGCAGGCAGGAAAGGGTGGGGTAGGGTAGAGGCAAGGCCCCATCCAAGAAGGAAGAAACATATGTTTGTAGTATCCTCACATTATAACATTATGTCTCTACAAAAGAAAGGTGACTGCCAACACCCTATTAAAGTACCAAGGGCCTTATGCATAACGCTGTGCGTAGAATTCACACTAAAACATGGTGTATGGACAAAAGTGGAAATGTATGTATACACAAAAAATCCAGATGCATAAATCTGTGTGTACGCCAACCTCCATGTTTTTCCTCTCCATAAATCCCAGTCAGTGTGAAAAGTAACGCTCATGCATGTGTCTGTCGCTCCACCCCGACTCCTCCCAGAATTACACCTCTTTGAATATGCAAATCAATATAAATAGCCCCTTATGTTTTGCGTTCTGTGAAAAGACAATGGCAAAAGCACGGGGGGAAAAAGAAGAATTTCAGTGAATACCAAGTAGAAGCAAGGAAAAAGCTTATTATTTGTTGTTTTAAGCAGTGATATTAACAACAAAAGGAAGTTGATAGAGTGGCGGAGAAACTCGAAAGTTCAACTTCAGAAAGTCGGCCAGTGCCCAAAATAAATAAAAAGTGATCAGATCAAAGTCACCATGAAAAGGTGAGTTGTAGCCCATCATCTGAGTGTCATATGGTAGTGTATTAGGGTATAGAGAAAAGAAAAAAAACTGTTACACAGTGTGAAAAAAAGGTCGAAATTTCCACTTTAATCACTTAGTTTATTTTATCATTAAAATAGAATGTCATAAATTTCATCTTAAAATCTTTTAATAGTTTCTCAAATGCCATTGTTACAAAAGTAGCACATTAAATGCTTAGTATTCTATGTACTCTTACGTGTGTGAATAAATATATGCTTCTTAAATGGGCTTTTTCTTATGCCGACAGGAAACAGAATGCATTACATTCATGATGTTACAGCTCTCTGAACAATTTAAATGGGATGTGAATCTGAAAAAGGAAACCACACAGGCACTGTAGCACCACTTGACGCTGGGTGACGCCAGTTTGCAATGCAAGGGATTGACCTGGCATGAAAATATGCGTGGCTTTACCCCAAGTTTAGTTTTTATACATTGCTATATGAGCGTGGAAACAGGTGTATGCAACATTTTTGTGCATACACACTGTTTATATATGAGCATGTATTAAACTTGGGGTCACAGTGATGCAATGGTAGCGACGAGCTAGCATCCCTTCCAGACATTGTTCCTGCCTCCTGCAAGATGCTTGCTGCCCCAGGCACGAGCCTCAATAAAATCATTTATTGCAGCAGTACTGTCTCTTTCAAACATACTAACCCCCAATTCCAGTCTTTCCTTTTCTTTCTCCAAGTAACCTATCGCCACACAATCAGCACTTTAATAAATGTCAAGCCATCTGTAATCTTAGAACGCTGATCCTTCAAAACCTTTAAGAAGCATTGAAATATCTTCATAGTACATGTTTAATTATTCCATTCATCTATCCATCCAGGGTCGTGCCAGTCCCAGGAAGCATACAGCGTGAGGCAGGAACAATCCCTGAACAGAGCGCAAGCTTGTCGCTACCGCTGTCAATCGTATCCATATGTTAGATAGATAGATAGAGACTTTATTAATCCCAAGGGGAAATTCACATAATCCAGCAGCAGTATACTGATACAAAGAAACAACATTAAACAGTATACATTATTTAAATTAAGTTAAAAATGTATATATGTAAAATCTGTATAGTGTAATATGTATACTTTACTGCATTTCATCTGAAAAATGATATGAAGAGCTCCAAAAAGAAAGCTACTGGAAATCTAAATCGATTTAGAAGCCAGTCGTCATCATCTGTAAATACATGCTCTCTTCTGTTGAATTGAATTTCTTTATTGTTATTGTATGGTACAATGACATTCAACATGCAAATCTTCCATAAACGTAACAACAAAAAGAACAAAAATAATTATAATACAATAAAAACAATGAAAAATATAGAATATGAAAGCATAAATGTCTCGGGTTGTGCAATATTACAACTGTAATATAAGTTTACAGTGAGGTAATTGTGCTTATAAGTACAAACAGTTCTACCAGGAGCACTTGATGGACTGATTGAGTGTGTTTATAGCTCTTAGGATGAAACTGTTTCTGAACTGCAAGGTTCATGCAGGAAAGGCTCTGAAGCGTTTGCAGAATGGGAGAAGTTCAAAGAGACTGTGTGCATGGCTGAGGCAGCATGTGCTAGATGCTTTATTCCTGATAATCCTCTTTCCAATCAGCTGCTGTACAGCTGTGATTCCACGCTCAGATACAGTGGATTAAAATACTCAGTGGTGCAGTGAGAGTAACAATGCTAAAGCAGCTATAGTATTTGGAATAGTTTGACCATTCTGTGCACCACTATATGGGTACAGGTTGATTAGAATCAGATGCCGTAAACTAAAAAATGACGTGGTTAATGTCAGTGTATTTAATAAACCCGCATCAGGGATGTGAATATATAAAATAAAGGGAAGCCACCCAGGAAAAGTACCACTGCTTTGACACTGGGCGCTTCCAGTTTGTAAAACCAAGCCGAAAACTTGCATATGCTACGGTTTGAGAATGTGCATGGCTTTACGCCAAATTTAGTTTTTATACATCCCGACGTGAGCATGTAAATGGGTGTACACAACATTTTTGTGTGTACGCACTGTTTATACTTGAGGCCCCAGGTGCTGAATATCTTCTCTGGTGATGCTCTGCTAAGCCTCTAATGCAGCTCCTGTTTGTTTTTTTAGGGGGCTTGTCCCCTTAAGTTTTCTCTTCAGTATATGGAAAGTATACTCAATTGGATTTAAATCGGGTGACTGGCTTGGTCATTGAAGAAATTTCCATTTTTTAGCTTTGAAAAACCCCTGTGTTGCCTTAGATGTATGCTTGACAGTCATGATCTTGTAGTATGAAGCACCACCCAATGAGTTTTGAGGCATTTACTGGAACCTGAGCACTTGAAATGTTTCTATACACCTCAGAATTCATTGTGCAACTGCTGTCAGCAGTTACAGTATCAATGGAGGTAAGTATGCCACTTGTTTATTTGAAAACTAACAGTGTCAGCATGAACATGATCGAGAGAATAAAAGGGAATAATAAAACAAAATGCTAACATTTAAAAGTACCATAAATTTATACTGGCTGTAATAAGTAAATCAAATGTATGCTTTTATTCTATAATAGTAATAATAATAGTTGCTCACTACTCAAAATAGTTAATGCATCAAGGACCTGGGATCGAACCCACAACGCCTCAACTTGGAGACAGCAGTTCTTACATCTGCACCATCCAAGCAGACAAATATATGTGTGTGTGTGTGTGTGTGTGTGTGTGTCACACCCTATCCCAATTTCTTTTACTTTGGTCCAATTCTAGAAAATAAGCACACTTGTTTTGTGTCTTTTGTGAAAGTGTTTATTTGATATTTGGACTTCAGTCTTCATACATTATACACTTCATGTCAACATTTTGTCATTAGTGGTATATCACAAAAAATGTTCCTGTTTTAGTTATGTGTTCAACATGTCTTGCCTCCCATTTCCTGTCATCCTACATTTACACAGATCGTTGTAGACAAGGAACACACATGAAATGCATGTGTTCCAAATCATGATATATTATTTACCCTATACAATTCAAGGCACCTCACACTCAAATAAACAGACTTGAACTGGGAGAACTTTGTGTAAAACTAAAAGATGGGATATCAGGTTGCTTGTGCTGATTGACACATTTGCAAAAGAAAACACGCTGATGAGGAGGTGCAACGGAATTTAAGGTGACCAGACATTATGAGTTTTTTCATAGGCTTCAAGGATTATAGTGTTAAATGCAATTTCTCTTCAATTGGTCAAGGAGCCTTATCTTAGTGAGGACATCTTGCTTCATCTGGAAAGTGTTAGGGGGTTATTTTAGTAGTGTGTTATAGACAGTCCAATGCAGACAGCAATTTCAATGCACATCTTTTAAGTATTTTTAAAGAGGCAAATTTACAATGGCATAAAATAGTCATGGTACACTTTAATCACCTGAATGCTAACTGGGCTATCCTTGCAAATAGAGTAACACAACAGCAGGAGTTATCAGAAGTAATCAATGACAGCTTTTTAACACAGTATGATGTTAAATTTAGTATTTGATGTTAGATTTAGTATTTTGTAATAAACAGGATAGAATTTTGGGTGCGGACATGATTGAACCACTAGGCTCAAGTGACCATAATATAATACAGTTCCATGAGCACAGATGCAAAGACTAAAACTGTTGAGTTTAACTTTGGTAGGGCAAATTTTGAGCAGATGCAGCAAAGTCAAAGGAGGATAGACTGGGATAAGCTTTTAAGTGCGGAGATGATTAAGGAGCAGTGGAACAGGTTTAAAAAGGTTTTACATATAATGCAGGACAGAAACATACCTTAATTTGGAATTAGCAGAAAATTTCAAAAATCTCCACAGTGGGTTAATAAAGAGTTGATGGAAAAAAACAGCTGTATAAGGTGTATAACACAAATAATAAATTTTATTTTTATATTACTTTTTTTAAGTAAGTCTCAGAAAGAACTGCAGGGTATATGTACTGTTAGATACAAATATTTTCTGCATAGGACACTAAAACAGATATATAAGACATTAAATAGAATAAAAGGCAACAAACCAGAGTAAAATACTAAATTCAACACGATAAGAAAAGTCTGAACTAGTAACATAATTTGTGATATAATGCACACACAAATTATCCTGAGCATCTGAACAAAGAGGTAAACTGAAAGAAGGGGAAGAATAATAGGCTAAGTTAAAACTCTTCCTGAAGAGATGTATTTTAAGTTGTTTTTTTAAAAGAATGAATTGAGTCAGCTGATCTATTTCATTTCGGGAGGTCATTCCAAAATCTGGGTGCTATACAGCTGAAGATGCTGTCACCCATAAAGTGCAGATTAGTGTGGGCACAACAGAGTTTCCAGAATCAGAAGACCTTAGTGGGCAAACAAGAGTATAGTGATGGAGAAGATCACTAATGTAGTCTGGTGCAAGGCCATTTAAAGCTTTTTCATATTCAGTCCTGTAAGACACAGGAAGCCTGTGAAAGCAAACCAGGAAGCGGCACCTGTCACAAGAGAGTTACAATAGTCGATGCAGGATGTGATAAAAGCATGGACACATTTCTCAGCATTAGAAAAGGAGAGGAATTAGCAAACATGGGATATGTTATGGAGGTGGAAATAAGAAAGTTTTTTAATGTGGTTTATGTGGGTGGAATATAAAGGGAGAAGTCAAAAATAACACCAAGATTTCTTGCATTAGAAGAAGGTCTGATGAGATCACTGTCAAGAGTGATTGAAAAGGAGCTAATTTGCAAGAGTTCAGTTTTGTTGCAATTTAATTTTAAACAGTTATGCTCCATCCAGGTTTTAATTTCAGTTAGGCAAGTTGTGATGAAGTTAAACTTTAACATTAAAATAGAGATGAGTACCATCTGCATAAAATGATAACCCTATCAAAAGCTACAAATAATATAGTTTATTAGACTTTAGGCAAATGGTGATTTGGGAAGCTACAACATGCTCAAGAATTTTTTACAGAATAAGCAAGTAAGAAACAGCCCGAAAATTGTTAAAATTTTCAGCACCAAGACCAGACTTTTGTAAAGTAGCTGGCAAAAAGCTGGTGTAGATTAAAGCAACTCCTCTGCTTTCTCCTGAGCTGTGAACACCAATGTAATAGACAACAATAGTTTTTTTGCAAGGATGCTGTTAAGCACAGCATATCAAGGTTGGAATCTGTAATGAATTCCGATTGCATCAATGCCTTGCCATTAAGAGATCTTGTGTTAAACAATGCAGTATTAGCTGATGACAGTTTGTTGTGCACAAATCCATGACAAGAGTTTACTTTAGCATATTGAAAATTTGGCAATGTTTCAACTAATAACTAATAATAATGTGTATTGTAGGGTGTATGAGAACATTAGGGCAACAATTAAGAAAGGTATTATTGAAGTTAAAAGGCAGTAAAGAGTGGAATAAAGAGATAAGGTAAAAGCTGACCCTAAGAGATTTTTTTCAGTAATTTAGTAGTGAAAGAACAGTCAAGGAGAAGGTGAAGTGCATCGAGAATAGTAAAGGGATATTAAAAAGTACAGAGAGACAGTCTTCATATGTTTAAATAACCTACCTGAAGTAAAATAGACTACTAAGGAGATATTAAATGATATGGAAATTGTAAAGGGAGAAGTACTGCTTAGTTTAGACTGAACAAATAACAAGGACCAGATAGTATTTATCATTGAGTACCGAAGTGACTTTAGCTACAGGTGGAAGTCTCATTTTACTTATGGTGCCAAGGAGAGTTGTATTGCGGTGCAGCAGTCTATTACCCAGCAAAAGCGCTGGGAAGAAGCCCTCTGTTGGTACAGTTCTGCCTTTGTTAACAAATGGCTCCATAAGCTTTACGACCACAGTCTCAGAAAGTCTTTGCCCTGGGTTGTAATTCAAAACACAGCTCTCAAAAAAACGTTGCCAGATGTCCGACATTGCAGCAAACCTGGCATTTTTCACACGTTCTGTCTTTGTTATCAAAGCGCAAATGCCGCATGATAATCTGATAGCAGTCCCGGGACATCGTATCTTTGATTGCCGGTCCAACAAAAAGTTCTGAGCAAACATCAACCACAATACCAACTGTGGTCATTGCTGCTCTTGTGAAAAGAATGGAGATAAACGTCATCAACTCAGAGAGAGAGAGGCAAGTTCGTTGTACCATGTAAACGTCACTGACACAATAAAACTGAATAATAAAAAAATGTGCTAACTTTTACAAGTAGCCAAAATTTACACAAGGTGTTATAGACTCAAATCAATTGAATGTGTTTATTATACAGTATAATAATAATAATATAATAATAATAATAATAATAATAATAATAATAATAACAGCTCACTACTCATAATGCAGAGTGCCCGGACTCAAACCCGAAACCTTTTGATTATAAAGCAGCAGTTCTTACCTCTGCTCCATCCAAGAATACATGTCAACTTTCTGTCGATTGACGTTTGAGCATGGGTTTGTAACACATTGACAGCAACATGTACTGTAAATTGAATGTTTTCTTTTGACTTTGCTATTATTGTTAAATAAAAGCGCACGTTTATTTGATATTTGGACTAAAGTGTTAACACATTATACACTTCACATCATTATTAGTATAACATGGAAAAAGTTCCTGCTTTAGGTGTGTGTTCAGCATTTCATGCCTCGTATTTCCTTTCATCCTACACTTACACAGATCATTGTATACACGAAATACACATGACATGATATATTATTTACCTTATACAACTCCCCGCACCTCACATCATGATAATGAGATTTGAGTTAGGAGCAGTTTGCAACTGACTTTAGCTCTGTGTGATTTGGGGAAATGGGATGGCAGGCTGCTTGCTACTTGTGCTGATTGACACATTTGCATAACAAAAGACATTGATGAGGAGAAGCATGAAGGAATTTAAGGTGGCCCAGGATTACGAGTTTTTTCGTAGGCTTCAGGGATTCTAATGTTAAAAGAGATGAGCCTATTCAGTTTAAGAACATTAAGAGGAATTAAGACTGAGGTGTTTAAAATTATGAAGGGAATTATTATTGAGGATTGAGACTGTTCTTTAAAATGAGTTCATCAAGAACATGGGGACACAGCTGGAAACATTTCACACAAAATAGTGTGGCAGACAGTTGAAGTGTAGGGACATTCAAAACTAGACTTGATATTATTTTGGAAAAATTAAGTGGATAGGACTGGTGAGCTTTGTTGGGCTAAATAGCCTGTTCTCATCTAGATTGTTCTAATTTTCTAAATATGAGTAATATCAAATCTGTTCTGTTTTGGAATAAACATTTGAAGGCTTTGTGTACAGCAAACTGTCTTTTTTATGTTTATTTTTTGCATTTGAAAAAACAACACTGCATACAATCAAGTCAAAATTGTACATTACAGCAGATGACTTCATAGTCAAAGGAGAAAAAAACAGAAGAAAAGAAAAACATCAGAAGATCAAAAAGAAAGCAGGAACAAAAAAGACAAAACATAAAACAGAATTCAGCCCCCACCTGATAGAAAGAGAGGAGAGCCAAGAGCATGGGCAAAAATAGCTGAAATGAAAGAAAAATAAATGCTTGTTCTAAAATGCTATTAATTAAACCTTGCCATATTTTTTAAAAAAGTTTTGAACAGATTGTCTAATTTAGAATTTGATCATTTCCAATTTTAAATAAAAGTACAAAACATCAGTTACCCACTGACTTATAAAAGGTGGGTTTAGATTCTTCCAGTTAAGCAAGATAAGTTTGCGCAGCAAATTATGTGGTATAAACAATTACAATCAATTTGTCCTCCACTTTAAGCCTGTCTGGGTGTACATGAAATACATTTGTTAATAGGTTAGGAGTGATTGTAATACCAAGACTGTCTGGTAAGTATTCAGAGATTTTTGCCCAAAATGGTATTAATTGAATGCACTCCCAAAACGTGTCCCAGTGAAGTTGGAGCTAGACTGCAGCTTCCACAGGTTGGACGTTGCCTTTGAGTAATATTTGAACAATTTTAAATGAGATAAATGTGATCATTGAAAAAATTTAAGGTGAATGATTGAATGCTTTGCATAGATAGCGCTAGAAGTATATCCGATGCATGGCTGCCCTCCAATCCTTTTCTGAGATTTTAATTGAAAAGTCCTGTTCCCACTGCACACTATGAACTTTGAGAGGAATGGACTTTGTGTTGTTTCTATATATTGCTGAGATACTAAGTTTTCAAGACTAATTAATATTTCTTCTTTGAATAGAAATGGGTGGGAGGTTTGGAAAAGTTTATTGGTTTCTTTTAGCAAAATGTCTGATTCAAAAGTAGTGGTAAAATTGTGTTGAAGTTGAATTTCAACTGTAATTGGTCAGAAAATGCAAAGACTAATATTTATATACAATTGACCTAGTGTTTTAATCCCAGACATTGTCCAAAGGTTAAATAATGTGTAGGTTTCAGAGGATTGAGGAAGGTGATTATTGTGTAGAGGACCAAGAGATAAAGGCTTCTCTGCCTTGAAGTACATCCTGAATTGGTTCCACTTTCCAAGTTAATAACAGGCAATTTGATTATTGGTATATTTATGATAGTTAGTATTTACTGGACTACAAAGCAGGGCATATAAATATGCATAGCAAGATTTTATTTCCAGATATTACACAGACGTGTGTAAATTCAACAATTTGTGTTAATTTCCTTGTTGTTTACCACATTCAAGTCTGAAGTAGTCTGAGATCTGGGGGGTATTTTCCGTACGTCGCTTAAATCATCCGAGATCAGATGCCTCATCTTGGATGAGTTAATGCCGGTGAAGCTCATCCGGGATAAGTCAGTGTAGTGTAGTGTAGTAGATTAGTCTAGCTGGATGTAATTATCCAAGATGAATGCGCACGCCCGTGCTGATTGAAAAGCCCATTGAGTATATTGAGTCTAGAAAACATGATCAGCAAGTCTTTGATAGGCTGTAACAAAATGACAAAAGAACCGGGCACATTTTTTTTCACACAAGCGGAGCAGGACCTTTTATTCAAAGGATATGAAGAATTTCAAGATTTAATATACACATGGGGTAACACTGCAAAAGCAGCCCAAACCAGAAAAGATGGCTGGGAAAAAGTGGCCAACAAATTAAACGCTAAGCAGTGTGCATTGTACTTACTGAATGCAGTGTTTCATTTCCTATGTGTCAGATTAATTATTATTTAATATGTCATAATTCCAGATCAAATGTGAGCACAAGGAGAACATGGGAACAGGTTAAAGTGAAGTACAAGAATATACCCCAAATTGGTAAATATTGGTATATAAATATTGTGACAGATAGGGGGCGCTATCGCTCCCTTGGACCCCTGGCCATGACTCCAGACACCAGGTAAAAGTTCAGATAATGACTTTATTAATTTGCCACAGTGCACAAACCACCCTCTCCTTCACTATACTCATTAAATAATCACAAATAACAATAATAAACAATCCTCCACTCCCAGATGCGTTGCCACCCTTCCATCCAGCTCAGCTCGCCGTCTGGGAGTTCGCACAGTCCTTTTATATACCCTGACCCGGAAGTGTTCTCAATTCCCAGTCCATGTGATTCTCTATCACTTCTGGGTCAGGTACAAGTCTTTCTTCTCACCCCGGATGCACATCACTCCTGTTGTCGCACTTCCGGGTTATAGGGCACAAATGATTCTTCGGTCCTCCTTGCAGCTCACTCTTGCATCCCCTGTGGTATCTAGCAGGGTCTTGTATAAAAACTACATAGTCCATGACTCCCTGCTGGTCTTCGGGGCACCTCCATACTGGAGGGAGGGCTCCATCTGGCGGCCTGGGGCTATTGGCCGGGATGACAAGCCAGCCATATACCACAGTACTCCTCCCCGAGCGGAAAACCAGGGTTTTGCGCATCCTGTCCCACACGGGACATTGTCCCCCAAGGAGATCCAAAGGTCGGGCCCCAATGATGCAGCTGACACTCCCGTGTAAACCTAGGAGGAACAATATAAGAATGATTGTTTTGCACCCTTGTCCTCCTAGGACAACCTCTCCATTCATGGCCCGGCCTGCGACATTCATAGCACAGCCGCGGTCCCCTTGGTAGTCTCTCTCTGTCGAACTTGAAGCACCTGGGTACTTCTGGCTCCGGCCCTTTCTCCGCTGAGGAGAATTCCCCAGCCGTCTTTATATTTTTATGGCTCTTTTCCAACTTGTCAGGAGACCCCCGTTTTATTTTAGAGATCTCCTGTTTCATCTGGGGCTTGTCCACAGTCTGAGTCTCTCTATGAGATAAAGAGAGACCCTTTACTGTCTGCATCCCTTTTGTTTTATAAATGACCAGTGGCGGCGTCTTTAGGGCCGCCTCGCTCCTGGAGTCAGTACTGTCCAGCTGCCCCGGATTGATCGGCCCTTCCCCCGACCACTCAGTCAACGATCCGACCTCTCTTGTAGGGCATGCATTTGTCTGGCACCCGCTATTGATTAAACATAGTCCCTTTTCACTCTGCGTCCCTGTTTCTTTATTTACGGTACCGGCTTGACTCACCTGTACTGCCACATCATGTATTACGAGAGGCTCCCGTCCGATTCTCTGTAAATACGTCATTATCTTTCGGATGGGCGCCTCAGCCGTTTCTCCCAGATCCCGGATGATCTTCTCAATGGCCGCCAGCATCTGGAAAATACCTTGCACAGGCTCGATTAATTCTTCGAGTTCCCGCATGTTAACAGATTTAATTAATTCGGCCGGAGGTATACTTACTTCCTCGTTCGTCATACCTACCGGCCGGGAGCCAATGAGCCCATCCGCTGTCGGCACGTGCTCTGACGGGTCTCACAGAGGCTTCTGGGAAATGTAGTTCTTTTTGGCTGAGGGCCGGTTTGCCTTCTCTGGCGAACTGCGGTCTGTCTATTACTTTTCCAACAGCCCGATCAGCTATTTCCCGACCCTCTTTACCTTCTTGCGAGGGGAGCGGTGCTTTGCTCGCCTCCCCCCCCCCCCCCCACGGAAAGTCCAGAACCGTTTCTTCAATGGTGACCTCGCAAGCAGCGGGACATGGACCTTCTCCTTCCTACAATGCACTGGGCGCGGTCACGTGTCCCTCGCCGGCCGCCGACATGCGTAAGTCCTTCTGGCTCGTCGACTGGACAGAGAACGGAGCCTCTTCGTCAGGTTTTTCTCTCGCATCCCACAGGACCTCCGGAGGATCTTCCTTGAGGTATTTGAATGGAACAAAGTGTGTTATTTTAAAGATGTTATTCATCAAATCCCCGGCACATACCTCTTGGTAGTCATTCTTCTCCGAAGGCCATTCCCAACTTGTGCAGCCGCTCTTCAGCTCATCCCGAGCGTCCTCTGTGACCAGCCTGGTACCTCCACTGGCGCTCTGCTTGACTTTTTTCTTCCCCATTACGGACCTGGAAAACAGGTTCTCTGGCGATGATGCTGTGTGTCTAGACGTCGTCTTCTCGGGGTTCTCTGCCCACAGAATATTTATGTACAGGTCCTCTGCCAAAAGGACGGCCAGAGAATCCTGCCCGACTACGCCACTGTGACAGATAGGGGGCGCTATCGCTCCCTTGATCCCCTGTCCACGACTCCAGACACCAGGTAAAAGTCCAAATAATGACTTAATTAATTCGCCACAGTGCACAAAGCATCCTCTCCTCCACTATACTCATTAAATAATCACAAATAACAATAATAAACAATCCTCCACTCCCAGACGCGTTGCCACCCTTCCACCCAGCTCAGCTCGCCGTCTGGGAGTTCCCACAGTCCTTTTATATACCCTGACCCGGAAGTGTTCTCAATTCCCAGTCCATGTGATTCTCTATCACTTCCGGGTCAGGTACAAGTCCTTCTTCTCACCCCGGAAGCATGTCACTCCTGTTGTTGCTCTTCCTGTGATGCACTTCTGGGTTATAGGGCACAAACGATTCTTCGGTCCTCCCTGTAGCTCCCTCTTGCGGCCCCTGTGGTATCCAGCAGGGTCTTGTATAAAAACTACATAGTCCATGACTCCCTGCTGGTCTTCGGGGCACCTCCATACTGCAGGGAGGGCTCAATCTGGCGGCCTGGGGGTATTGGCCGGGATGACAAGCCGGCCATATACCACACTATTTAAAGAAATGTTGACATAAAGAATCATATATAATTTAAAAAACATTAATTTTAAAGCTAATAAGAAGGCAGACAAGCAAAAAACAGGTGGAGGTCCACGCGATCCAGACCTAACCCCTGCAGAAGAGTTGGCTCTCCAGCAAAATGCCCATTGCCCTGTTTCTGAGGACATTTTTTTTGCTGGGTCAGTTGCAGGGAATGTCATATCCCTAGAACTCGTGTCTAACCAACGAGATATTGACGATGGCCAAATATTTGATGAAGACACTGTGTCTGATTATTCATCCGGAGGAGAGGTACATTTTCTGAATGATGTTTGATCAAACTCTACTCTGATCAGTCCCATGTGCCCCAATCACATTTGGAAATCCAGGGTAATGAGAATGTTAGGCTGATTGTGAGATTCTTTATGGAACTGTGGGTGTTTTTGCCTGTGTACCTGCAATGGCATGAAACGCCTCTTTTATTGTCTGCACACGCAGGTGTCCAGGAAACACTATGAAAACCCGAAGGAAATATTTCAGAGCCAAACAGACTTTATGAATTGCCTGGCAAACTGCACTTTTAGATTTTCCGGATCGCTTATATAAAAAAGCAATGCATACTGTCTGTGTGATTATGAGAGCCCGACTTCGCCTAGTTTGACTTCGAATATAAGGTGCTAATAAATCTTTGAAGTACAGTATTCCCCCTTGGCTAAAGCAGCATCTTTCTAAAAGAATTTCCTCCAGGAGCAATAAAGGATGTTGCCGATCGCGCAGAACCCTCTCTATATGAAATTTGCTTCTTATAATTTGCGCACCGATATGAAATGGTTGCTCATTTATGAACGGTGAAGCCATGACTGAATGAATTCCATTCACGGACACTGATTAAGTGTGTGAGCTAATTCTTGTTTACATAGAATAAACCTGCTCCGAGCAGGTTTGAGGATTTGGATATGCTGCTATGACAACACATCCAGCAATTGTTTAGAAAAACCGACAGATGCAGGATCATGCCAAATTGTCAACAATTACATCCAGCTAAACGAGTAATTCACGTACGAAAAATACCCCCCATGTTGTTAATATAGACTGAGGCTTCTGGATTGATACAAAGTAATTTTATCCTTGCACATATATTTGGGTTAAACCTAAAATTGTACAGTGTTGTGAATAGATAATCCCATTCAACTCCGTCAAAGGCTTTTTCTACATCCAAAAATAACAGATTATTGTGAGTGAGTATATTACATTAAACAGACACTGAAGTTTTGAAGCCAAGTGACTGCCCTTAATAAATCTAGTTTGGTCTTATGATATTACCAAAGGAAGCAGTTTCTCAATCCTTCTAGCCAATGCTTTCAAGTGTATCATAACTCAGAAGTGAAACTGGTCTATTTGATGCACATTGTAATATGTCCTTATTATTATTTTTTTTTTCAGAAAGACGGTAGTTAATGCTTGGCAAAATGTTTGATGTAGAAATCTGTTCTATACTGTAAATATTGATAATAAACGTGGAGCTATCTTATTTGAAAATGTTTTATAAAATTCCACTGTGTAGCCATCAGGGTCTGCTGCTTTCCCATTTTCAAGTGGGTTTACAGCATTCAGTAATTCTGATAGTCAGAAGTTTCTCCAGGTCCTCTGCACTAAGAATATCTAGCTGTGGTATGCATATTGCATCAGAAAACGCTTTAGATTGTCTCTCATCTTCTTTAACCCTAGAATTACCAGAGCCTACAAGAAAATTCATTAATCTGGCCCACCTTAAATCCGTTCGCACCTCTCCGCCAGCGTTTTTTGTCCTGTAAATGTGTCAATAACAGCAAGCAGCCTGCTATCCCATTCCACCCAAACCCCCGACCACCGCCGCAGTTC
This sequence comes from Polypterus bichir lapradei, assembly GCA_026402145.1. Lineage (NCBI taxonomy): Eukaryota > Metazoa > Chordata > Cladistia > Polypteriformes > Polypteridae > Polypterus > Polypterus bichir. The sequence continues at coordinate 14,359,938 of JANRMT010062806.1, read as the reverse complement.
AATTCGAAAAGAAGTTTGTCAGTGCTCAGTGTTTATCTTCAAGTGAAGTGCTGGAGCTATATAGGGTAAAAAAGTACATCGTTGTTTGGAATACATACATTTCATGTGTGTTCAGTGTCATGAACAATCTCTGTAAAAACGTTAACACAGAAACGTTTTTCATGTTTTAGTAATAATTGACAAAATGTAGACATGAAATGTATAATGTGTGAAGCATGAAATACAAATATCAAATAAACACTTTCACAAAAAATACAAGTATAACAAAACAAGTGCACTTTTATTCAAGAATTTAACTGAAGAAAAAAGAAAGCAGGTTAAGGCAGGCGGTTGATACAACAGCTTGCATAGTAAAATGCTAAGAACTGCTGCCTTCCAATCAAGAGGTCGCGGTTTCGATATCAGCTGCTTCCCAAATTTACCATTTGGAGTAGTGAGCTGCTCTTATTGTTTATATCATATAATAACAACATACATTTGATTTGCGTCTGTAAATTTATAGTACTTGTCAAAGTTTTTTTTTTCAGTTTTATTCTCTTGCTCACATTCAAGCTTCCACAACACAACCCCCCCCAGCCCCAATCTGATGCCGTTTTCAGATAATGACATGGTATAACATACAAACTTGTTTTGTTATACCCCCTCTTTATTTGAAAACCGTGTCAGATCTTGTGTGAGAACGAGACTGGGAAAACTGTGGACATGGATGTGAGTGTTGTGCGTGACTGAGAAGGACTATGGATGTGAATTTTTTTTTATTTAGTTTTATTCTTGAGTATTCCTGTTCATGCTGAATTAGTATGCGCCTTCTGATCCATGATGTCAAAGCCGCACTGACAAAAAGAGGGAGACTTAGGTACAGTGCATCCGGAAAGTATTCACAGCGCATCACTTTTTCCACATTTTGTTATTTTACAGCCTTATTCCAAAATGGATTAAATTCATTTTTTCCTCAAAATTCTACATGCAACACCCCATAATGACAACGTGAAAAAAGTTTACTTGAGGTTTTTGCAAATTTATTAAAAATAAAAAAATTGAAAAAGCACATGTACATAAGTATTCACAGCCTTTGCCGTGAAGCTCAAAATTGAGCTCAGGTGCATCCTGTTTCCCCTGATCATCCTTGAGATGCTTCTACAGCTTAATTGGAGTCCACCTGTGGTAAATTCAGTTGATTGGACATGATTTGGAAAGGCACACACCTGTCTATAAAAGGTTTCACAGTTGACAGTTCATGTCAGAGCACAAACCAAGCATGAAGTCAAAGGAATTGTCTATAGATCTCCGAGACAGGATTGTCTCGAGGCACAAATCTGGGGAAGGTTACAGAAAAATTTGTGCTGCTTTGAAGGTCCCAATGAGCACAGTGGCCTCCATCATCCGTAATTGGAAGAAGTTCGAAACCACCAGGATTCTTCCTAGAGCTGGCCGGCCCTCTGAACTGAGCGATCAGGGGAGAAGGGCCTTAGTCAGGGAGGTGACCAAGAACCCAATGGTCACTCTGTCAGAGCTCCAGAGGTCCTCTGTGGAGGGAGGAGAACCTTCCAGAAGGACAACAATCTCTGCAACAATCCACCAATCAGGCCTGACGGAAGCCACTTCTTAGTAAAAGGCACATGGTAGCCCACCTGGAGTTTGCCAAAAGGCACCTGAAGGACTCTCAGACCATGAGAAACTAAATTCTCTGGTTTGATGAGACAAAGATTGAACTCTTTGGTGTGAATGCCAGGCATCACGTTTGGAGGAAACCAGGCACTGCTCATCACCAGGCCAATACCATCCCTACTGTGAAGCATGGTGGTGGCAGCATCATGCTGTGGGGATGTTTTTCAGCAGTAGGAACTGGGAGACTACTCAGGATAAAGGGAAAGATGACTGCAGCAATGTACAGAGACGTCCTGGATGAAAACCTGCTCCAGAGCGCTCTTGACTTCAGACTGGGGTGATGGTTCATCTTTCAGCAGGACAACGACCCTAAGCACACAGTCAAGATATCAAAGGAGTGGCTTCAGGACAACTCTGTGAATGTCCTTGAGTGGCCCTGCCAGAGCCCAGACTTGAATCCAATTGAACATCTCTGGAGAGATCTTAAAATGGCTGTGCACCAAAGCTTCCCATCCAACCTGATGGAGCTTGAGAGGTGTTGCAAAGAGGAATAGGTGAAACTGGCCAAGGATAGGTGTGCCAAGCTTGTGGCATCATATTCAAAAAGACTTGCTGTAATTGCTGCTAAAGGTGCATTGACAAAGTATTGAGCAAAGGCTGTGAATACTTAATGTACATGTGATTTCTCAGTTTTTTAATTTTTAATAAATTTGCAAAAACCTCAAGTAAACTTTTTTCATGTTGTCATTATGAGGTGTTGTGTGTAGAATTCTGAGGAAAAAAATTAATTTAATCAATTTTGGAATAAGGCTGTAACATAACAAAATTTGGAAAAAGTGATGTGCTGTGAATACTTTCCGGATGCACTGTATATATGACATTTGGAATAATTCATTTTATGACCTATATTGTACATTTTGGAAAACATTGTTGCACGAATGCAACATTATATTCATTTGCATACCTTCATGCAGTTGTAATCATGACATGACTGTACAGTCATGGCCGAAATTATCGGCACACCTGGAATTTTCCCAGAAAATGTCACCATTTCTCCCAGAAAATTGTTACAATTGCAAATGTTTTGGTATACACATGTTTAATTCCTTTATGTGCATTGGAACAACACAAAAAACAGAGAAAAAAAGCCAAGTCTGACATCATTTCACACAAAACTCAAAAACCGGGCTGGACAAAATTATTGGCACCCTCAGCTTAATATTTGGTTGCACGCCCTTTGAAAAAAATAACTGAAATCAAGCACTTCCTATAACCATCAACAAGCTTGTTACGCCTCTCAGCTGTTGCACCCTGAGTCTGCATAACAGATTGAATATGCTTTGAAGTTGATTGGGGCTGTTTATCCACCATTCGGAAATATCCTACATTGCAGTCTTTTATCAATTTTTCTCTTCCGTCCACATCCAGGGAGATTAGCTACAGTGCCATGTGTTGTGAACGTCTTGATTATGTTGCGAACAGTGGACAAAGGAACATGAAGATCTCTGGAGATGGACTTGTAGCCTTGAAACTGTTGATATTTTTCCACAATTTTTGTTCTCAAGTCCTCAGACAATTCTCTGCTCTTCTTTCTGTTCTCCATGCTTAGTGTGGCACACTCAGACACACAACAGAAAGGTTGAGTCAACTTTTCTCCAATTTAACTGGCTTCAGGTGTGATTGCTATATTGCTAGCACCTGTTTCTTGCCACAGGTGAGTTCAAACAAGAATCATATGCTTGAAATAAAATGATTTACCCACAATTTTGAAAAGTTACCAATAATTTTGTCCGGCCCATTTTTGGAGCTCTGTGTGACATGATGTCAGATTTGGCTTTTTTTTCTCTGTTTTTTTGTGTTGCTCCAGTGCACATAAAGGAAATAAACATGTGTATACCAAAACATTTGTAATTGCAACGATTTTCTGGGAGAAATGGTGCATTTTCTGGTAAAATTCCAGGGGTGCTGATAATTTCGGCCATGACTGTATAATGTGTGAAGCCTGAAGTCCAAATATCAAACACTTTCACAAAAGGTACAAGTATAATAAAACAAGTGCACTTTTATTCAAGAATATAAACGAAGAAAAAAGAAAGCAAGTTACAGTAGGCGGTTGATACGACAGCTTGCGTGGTGCAATGCTAAGAACTGCTGCTTTCCAATCAAGAGGTCGCGGTTTCAATATCAGCTTCTTCCCAAATTTACCATTTTGAGTAGTGAGCTGCACTTGTTGTTTATATCATACAATAAAAACATACATTTGATTTGTGTCTGTAAATTTATAGTACTTTTTTTTTCAGTTTTAGTCTCTCACTCATGTTCAAGTTTCCACACACACCACCCCCCCTTCCCGCTCTGACGTCGTTTTCAGATAAAGACGTGGTACAAACTTGGGTTGTAACTCAGAGCATCAGCCACAGCACCAACTGTAGTCATCGCTGCTCTTGTGAAAAGAATGGAGATAAATGCCATCAATTCAGAGAGGGAGAAGGCTCCAGCTGGGGTCTGTTCTGCGACCTTCGTGGACTGTGCAGTCTCTGATGGTCAACAACATACCTATGTCGATCAAACACAGGAAGCTGTGCAGTCTACTGGTTACTTTATGCTTTAGGTAAACAATATTATTAACAATAACAGCAGCTCTCTACTCAAAATGGAAAACTTGAGAAGCTGCCACCATCCATCCCAGAAGCTCTTGATTGGAAGGCAGCAGTTCTTAGCATTGCACCACACAAGCTGTCGTATCAACCGCCTACCTTAACCTGTTTTCTTTTTCCTTCGGTTATATTCTTGAATAAAAGTGCACTTGTTTTGTTATACTTGTACCTTTTGTGAAAGTGTTTATTTGATATTTGTATTTCATGCTTCACACATTATACATTTCATGTCTATATTTTGTCAATTATTACTAAAATACGAAAAACGTTTCTGTGTTAACGTTTTTACATAGATTGTTGTTGACACAGAACACACATGAAATGTATGTATTTCAAATGACGATGTACTTTTTTACCCTATAAAGCTCCAGCACTTCACTCAAAGATAAACACTGAGCACTGAGAAACTTCTTTGTGAATTGAACTGTGGCGATAGGCGGGGGGATGGGATAGCAGGCTGCTTGCTGTTATCAACACATTTACAGGACAAAAGACACTGACGGAGAGGTGTGAACAGATTTAGGGTGGGCCGGATTTACGAGTTTTCTCGTAGGATCTGGTAATATTAGTGTTAAACTGAACAGAATATAATGTTTTATAGTACTCCTTAAATGTGTGAGTCAAATTTTTATGGCCAATGATTTTATCTCCATTTGCGTTGATAATTTTTGTTATTGTGTTGTGGATTTACTTCTTGTGGATTTGTTGAGTTAAGATTTTAATAGCCTTTTCTCCAAGTTCATAACAATGATGTTGCAATTTAAAAATGATTTGTTCAGTTTCTTTTGTTGTGAAGAAGATAAATTTTGATTGTATTACCTGTCTTTTCCTGTAAAGTGTCTTATTTGGAGACGTGGCATATTCTTGATATATTCTAGTAATTTCACTGATTAACTCTTAAGCCTTCTTGGTCTATAATTTATTTTTAAGGAAAAGATAAGAAGTAATCTGTTTTTTTAAAAATGCCTTCAGAGTTTCCCAAAGTATTCCTGTGGACACCTTTGAGAATGCATTTGTCTCTAAAAAATAATTACGTTTCTTTGGAGGTGAACTCTGTAAAGTTTTCATCTGCTTGTGACAGATGGCTTAAGAAATTAATGTGTATGGCATAATGATGTGCACCACAAGATCAGAGGGGCATGATCAAAGATAACAATAGCCTAGTACTTAAAAAAATAATTGTGGGAAATAAATTGTTATTGATAAAGAAATAATCAATTCTTGAGTAACTATGATATACTGGTTAGAAGAAGGAACACTGTCTTAATTTTGAATTTAAGAATCTCCATAACAAGATATGATCCATTACACAGTGTAGATTTTCTTTGTGATTATTAGATGTTATTGTCACTGTAGTTGATGATTTGTTAAGGTCTGGATTTAAAATACAATTAAAGTCTACAGCAATTATAATTTTAGGAGTGCTCATGTTAGGAATTAATGCAGATACGTTTTGGATAAAACCTCAATCATCCACATTAGGTGCATAAACATTTATCAAAATAACTTTACATTTCAATAAGTTACCATCACTGTGACTTAGCACCCTTCAGAATCAGGTGTTATGTCTGATGCTACAAAAGAGTGGTCTTCTTTTAATAGCTGGAGTGAAAAAAAAAAATCTGGTGCAATCTCTTTGCAGTTGGATCTGCTCCTTAGATTGTTAAGCGAGTCTCCTGTAAAAAATACCATCTTAGCACTTAGGCCTGTTAGGTGGGAGGAAACTTTTTTTTCTGTTTAGATAATGATTAAGACCTTTGACATTCCACCTTACAAAGTTCAGTGTTTGATCAAAGAGACACTGCTTCTTAATGTTAGAGGCCATTTTTGTAATCTTAAGTACAACATAGTGTGTTTTATCATAAATTAGCTTTAACCTTAATTTTAAATTATTGCCAGGTGTTATGGCTAAGCAGCCTATCATTATGTTGGCACTTACAACTTTTGGTGTAAAAAGCATTGATAAGTGACATGCGCTCTTTCTCTTCTCCTCCCCCACAACTGTCCTCCGTTTTGCCACAGTTCACAGAGTCCCAGTTCCCTGACATGCCAAGAGACAAGGCACATCTAAAACAAAGCAAACCCACAGCAGCAGTATAGTAAGGATTAAACTGAGATGACTTATGATAGTACAGTCCAGTTGCAATAAACCTAGGGTATGATGTCTCCATAGAGAATTTTTTACCCCTTCTGTGATGTAACCATAAGCAACTTGAAATTAAAAGACTTTTAACACATATATGCATACTACAGCTTGGGTCACAGTGTTGCACAATAGACCGGTAAGACTAGGTTTCTTAAGCAGGCAGGAACAGTTCTAAGGCTTTATTCAAAATAGCTTTTACTTCAATACTCAAGCACACAAAATATGAGTAGCGATCAGGGCATTTATCCTGCTTTAGTTCTCTTCTTCAGAAAGACTTGTCTGCAATTTGTTGTACAAAATACAAGTAAATTTAAAAAGTAATTGTTATAAATGAAATCCAAAGACAACATTTAGAGATAGATAGATAGATAGATAGATATTTATTTACACTAACTGGGGGAGACTCTCTATGTAGCCCTCCATAGTCTCAAGAGAACAGCTCCTGTTATTACTTAGGTTATTTTAACATATACTAGCTGGTAAATATTTCAATCCCACCAATGAGCATTCGGATAAAAGGGACATTCTAACAGTACCCCACTGCCATTAAATAACATCTGAAAGTCCCAAAATAATCATTGAAATCATGTCTAAATATTTGGTTTACAGAATATGACTTCTTATATGTAAACTGTTATCACAGAACAAAGCACAAAATTAAATGTTATATAAATTATCTAATTTCCTAATATAAAGTGTGCAGCAGCTTTAAACACTTTTCTTATCCCTTACACCAGGGTGGTGCCCTAACTCTTTGACATTGTCTGGTCTCCTCTTTAGACACAAAACTCTGGTCGTAAACCGATTTGGTCGTGAACCGAAGTAATTTCCCCCATAGGATAGTATGTAAATACATTTAATCCATTCCAGACCGTACGAACTGTATGTAAATATATTTTTTTAAAGATTTTTAAGCACACATACAGTATAGTTAATTATACCATAGAATGCACAGTATAATAGTAAACTAAATGTAAAAACATTGAATAACACAGAGAAAACCTTGAACAACAGAGAAAACTAACACTGCAAGAGTTTGTAGCGCTACGAATTGCTCGTTAAAAACACTTTTTTTTAATAACTTTTAAGCACGAGGAAAAAAATGAACATTTCAAAAATCGGTAATTTAATAAACCACCAAGAAAAGTAATATTGCAACAATGCACACTACGAACCGGTCGCTGTAAACAGAAGTGAAGTGGAGGTTGAAATCCAATAGAAAAAAGTCTTCATTAAATACGAGGCTTAAAACAATGCTCAGATCTGTCTCTTTAAAAACAAGCCTTATGCGTCCAGCCATCTCTCTTTCACAAGTCTGTCTGTGTGTGCGTGTGTGTGTGTGTCTGTCTCTCTCGCGCGCATCTGTGTGTGTTTCTTTCTCTCGTGCATCTGTGTGTGTCTCTCTCGTGCATGCGTCTGTGTGTCTGTCTGTCTCTCTCTCTCTGCACAGGGAATGCACAGGGAGAGACTGAACACTTAAGGAAATCATCGGCGCGCACAAACCGAAAGGGAATCTGGCTTGTTCGTATACTGAGTCTGTGGTCGTGAACAGATGCAAAAGTTTGGCCAACTTTTTGGTCGTAAACCGATTTGTATGTGTTCCGAGACGTTCGGGAAGCGAGGTTCCACTGTATACAACATATGCATGCATACATATATATAGTGCACTGAAATGGGGGGACCATATATAAAAAGTGTTTTCATTTCTACACGGTTTGGCCCAAATGTATGTAAATACCCTTTAATTAAAGTCTGCAAATGCAAACTTTAATCACATCTGAATGGTTTGACATGAAAATTTAAACTGTGCAGCAGATATGTAAATCAGGGAAAAATGTGTCTTTGTCTCAAACATTATGGAAGGTGCTGTAAATATATGTTAATGTACATACATATATATATATATATATATATATATCATGCACATACATAAAGTTATGCATATATAGATTCATGCATGTGCCTATGAAATATGTATTAAATCTAGTCACTTCAGTTATTAATGGTTACCCAAATGCACATATATTTAACACTAGAATCCCTGAAGCCTGTGAAGCCATCCTCATCAGTGCCTTTGTTTTGAAAATGTGTCAATCAGCAGTGCCAACAGGCAGCCTGCTTACTCATCCCCCCCTGAGGCAGCCACATAATTCTCACAGTCAGACACATAATTCTCACAGTTGAAGTCTGTTTATCTGGGAGTTAGGTGTCTAGAATTGTATAAGGTAAATAATATACTGTATAGTCATTTGGAATTCATACATTTGATGTGTATTCAATGTCTGCAACAATCTGGGTAAACTTGGATGACAAGAAATGTTGAAGATATACCTAAAACAGAAACCTTTTTCATGTTATAGTACTAATGAAAAATTTTTGACATGAAGTGTATAATGTGTGAAGACTGAAGTCCAAATATCAAATAAACACTTTCACAAAAGGTATAACAAAACAAGGGAACTTTTATTCAAGAATATAACCGAAGAAAAATAAATTGTTCAATTTATATGTTGCTGTCAATGTGTAAAAACTGAAGCCCAAATATCAATTGATACAATGTAGACATGCCCGCTTGGCTGGGGCAGCCTAGTGCAGAACTGCTGTCTCATAATCATAATTGAGACACCATGGGTTTGATCCCCCGTCCTTCATGCATTTAGCGTTTTGAGTAGTGAGATGCTACTATTATTAGGATACGTAAGCAAGGCCAGTACACCGGCAAAAGGAAACCTCCTAAGAAAGACAGTAGCTTAGCTGCTAATGCACAAACGATGCGAGCACTTCAGCAACATGAATCCTTCTAGCAGAGAGATGCCCAGAGTAGTTCTGATGATTTAAATACTTTCTAAGATCCTGTGCTTTTAACAGAACGGGCTTACACAGTTAGTATATATCAGGAGACTGCCAGCATTCTTTATCTTTGAGCACACCACGCCCCTGTTGCTTTTCAAATTAAATAGAGTTGGCCAGTTCCTAGGATCAACTAGGTGATAACATGCATACAAGACCGCAAGACAAGGACATCAGGGAGTCTTTGTTTCTTAATTTATTTTTATTTTTTAACATTGTGTTTTTATAATTATGTTTTTCTCAAACAATAAAAAAAAAACACAAGGGCGAACTAGAGGTGACTGCCAACATTCTTTATGTTTGAGCACCACCGCGCCCCTGTTGTTTTTCAAATTAAATACAGTTGGCCGGTTCCGAGTGTCAGCCGGATGATAGTATACATACAACACCGCAAGACAAGCACATTAGTGAGTCTTTATCCATCCATCCATTATCCAACCCTCTATATCCTAACTACAGGGTCATGGGGGTCTGCTGGAGCCAATCCCAGCCAACACAGGTTACAGGGCAGGAAACAAACCCTGGGCAGGGCGCCAGCCCAGCAACAGAAAACCCTCACAGACACGGGGAGAACATGCAAACACCACGAAGGGAGTATCCGGGAAGTGAACCTAGGTTTATTGTTTGTTAATTTATTTTTATTTTTAAAGTTGTGTTTTTTTAATTAGGTTTTTCTCAAACAATTAACAAATACTTTATTTTCCTCCTGGGCAACGCTGGGTATTTCAGCTAGTTCTTGAATAAAAGCACACTTGTTTCGTTATACCTTTGCAGAAGTGTTTATTTTATATTCCAGTAACCACTTGAATTATATCAAAGCTGTCTCATATAGTGGCCCTGAAATGCAATGCACAAAAACAAATTAAATCATGCAAAATTAAATCAGAAAACACAAAAAAAATTGGAAACACAAACATAAATCAGAAAAAGCAAAATCAAATTAAAGATGCAAAAACAAATTAGAAAAATGCAAAAATAAACTGGAAATGAAAAAACAAATCAGAAAAGGTTAAAACAAATTGAATATGCAAAAGCAAATGAGAAAAAGCAAAGACAAATCAGAATATGCAAAAGCTAATTGGAAAAGCAAAAACAAAATGCAAGAAAATGAAAACAAAATGTATACACAAAAGCAAATTGAATATACAAAATTTAAACCTCAATATGCAAAAACTAATGAGAAAAAAACCCTGAATATGCAAAAAATAAATCAGAAACAACAAATGCAAATTCAGCAGCACACAAACAAAATGAAGACTGCACAAAGAAATTGAGAAGCATGAAAACAAAAAGAGCAGTACAGGTCCGTGTACTTTTTGGTATTTGAAATTTCGTTTCAGAAAATATCATTTAAAAGAGAAAAAGAGACACTTTTTTGATTTTCAACTTAAAAAGGAAAAATAAAAATCGCAAAACAATTACTTTTTTCCTTTTGTTCTTTCGCACATCAGAAAAGAAAAATGCAAGAAACGAGAACGAGAAAACGGCCTTTATTTATTTTATTTGAACCGGACATTTTTGTAGGTCAACAACCTGGTCAGGTAATGCGCCACTTGTAGCAAACACGGGTCACTGGTGTGTAGACTGGACCATCATCATGACGTTGGAACAGTACTCAGACATGATTTTAGAGATGGCAAAACAAGGCCTGTCATCGAAAATTATATCTGAGCGTCTGTCATATCAAATGTCAGAAAGTTTTGTGCCGAGCAAATCTCGGGCTGTCAACTCTCTGACACACATTTGGAAACAGAGGTGGCAAAAGCTATAAATGAGGTTAGGCACTCTCTTCCTACACCTTATGATTGTGTCTGCTTGTCTTAACGGGGGGTAGGGGGGTTATTTCGAGACTGTGTGGGCATGCGTTCATGCGTCTTGCAGGTGGTGGGTTGTTATTTAAAAGATGTCTGTGTGGTATAGCAGGTCCACAGCTCATGTCAAGAGGGCCAGTTTTAAATAAATAATCGCAGCACTCGCGGCTTACTGTAGAGAGGGGGCGTGGTAAGTGTGGTTGATCGGTTCCCAGGGTGATTCGTTGATGCGGGTGATTCTCACTTAAGTGCACAGGTGAGGAGTCGTCCGCATCCGTAATTGTTCCCAGGAGCTGCTAATTGCCACAGCTGATCCATGTCCCCGTAATATTAAATAGAAATGCAAGGCGGCTAGCAGGGCGATAAGGAGAGGAGAGGAGGGGACGGGATGGGACGGAGGATGGACGTGGCTGAGGAAGAGTGTGTGTATGTGTGTGTGTGTGTGTGTGTGTGAGAGAGTGAGAGAGAGAGCGCAAGCAAGCAAGCGAAGGCTCACAGGCAGCTGGACAATTGAGCCCTAGTGAGGTGTTTGGCCGACACCTAGGGCAGTCGATTGTGGTCGCTCCCGCTGAGCATTCTGGGAGGAGCGTGAGTAACCAGAGAGAAGGATGGCTTGCCGTGGAAGACAGCAGGTCTCATGAGGCTTGGGAGATGGATTCCCCAGCGTCAGCTCCCTGGCCGTTGGGGAACCTAAGTCTCAGTCTGGAGAGTGCTAAACTGAAGCCAGGAATCGGGAAGCCTACAGATCAGGAGTGGAAAGGTCAACTGCAGGTAGGGCGACTCTCCTGTTGAGAAGCCCAATGGGAGAAGCAGGTGATTCGCCAGGTAAAAGACCCCGGACTTTGTGTTTCTAAAGGAGTGCTTCATGTCATTGTTTTAACCTCATTTTAAAGGATTCATTTATTTATTTTTATTTTTTAAACCTCCACTTCACTTCTGTTTTTAATGGATTATTTAAGGAAGATTTTGAAACGCACTGCCCTTATTTGAACACTTTTTTTTGTTGTTGTTTTAATAAAAGCACTTTTACACCATCACCTTGTTTCATTGTTATGCCTCACTGCCGAGTTCCTTGACATTACCGATGGTGCAGGGTTCAAGGGCTCCCGTAAGGACGATGGGAGCATGGATTAAACCCGCATCCTCCGTCTGTCACTGATATTAGTATAGTTAATTAGCACAATAATGCTTTAGCATTACACATTTGGTTTTAGAATATGCTACTTTACATTTGTTGTTCTATTATGAACTTTATTTTAAACAGGTGGGCCCAACATATGGCCGCAAAATGATGAAAGGTTATCTGTCCACGAAAGGGATACATGCTGCAGAAGGACGAATTGGGTCAATTTTAAGAGAGGTGCATCAACCTTATCATGGAGCAAGATGCCAAGTATGTTATTTGGTAATCTTCTGCCAGAACTGTATTCAAAAGCTCTTTAAGTCATATTTGTGATATAACACCTGTAATGGTAATTCTGTGTCACCGAATAGAGTTTGTATTGGTGGACACTTCTTCAGCTAATGATAAAACCTTTCTTTATCCTATTTGCTGTCATTTATTCTTGTGACTTTTTTTTTTTTTAAGGGAGCTCGGAATCTTAATCCCACACCATACCATGCTGAATACATGGGGCACAAGCTTCACCTGGACCAAAATGAAAAACTTGTGATGTTTGGGGTCACCCATGTTTTAGCTATAGATGGGTTCAGCAAAAAGATTGTGAGTCACTCCACAATGCCGATCAAAAACAACTTGACCATCTATGAAGATGTTTTCAGGTAATACAACCTCACAAACCTTTTATGTTATTACTGACTTAACAGTGTTTAGATGGACATGTAGTAATGAAGTGTCAAGTCATATTGGGCTCTGTGAAATCATATTTATCTGTTTTTAACTGGCACAAAAAATTTACAATATTTGAATTTAAAATAGAAATACACAAGATGTTTCTGGTGTCATGTCCTGGACTATAAAAATTAACTTATCAAACATTTTGATCAGTATTTGAACTTAATGTTGACAGATGTATATGGTGTTTAGATGAAAAGTGAGAAAAATAAAATAGAATTGCACATGAATCAGAACTCACATTTATTGCACGGTTAAACTGTGGTCATTTATGAATAGAACAAAGTTCTTGGGTTTCCACATTTTTCATTTGTACTGACACACATCTACAAAGTCTGAACAGGACAGTGACCTTACAAAGAAATTTAAGGCATTCTGGGTAGGAATGGTGCCAACAACTAATAAATAACACTAATTAACATGAATGGGTACATTCAACATTAATAATGTAAAAATAACCCCTTTAACTGGTCAAAAATCAAAATACTTTGAAAAGACAGTAAAATGTTCATTATTTGTCCTGTACCAGGCCTGCAGTGATTACTTATGGTATGTGGGACTAGGTGCGAGTGGACCATGGAAAGGAATTTTATTTGACACTGTTCATGCAGGAGATGCTGTCACATCATCGCTTCAATCAGGAGAGACCACCATATTTACAGACTTCATCCACAAGAGTAAGATTTTCGTACCATTAATAAAAGCTGAAATTCTTATACTTATATTTACATACTTGTAAAACATATTTAAGAGATGTTTCTGCTAACTCAGAACCACACAGTTGAAAGGCTTTGGCCTGAGATCAACAACCGTGTCAACTATCCACTGAAAACGGCCCTACTCCAGCTGATGGACCAGGAGGAGATAGATATGGAGGACAACCTTGTGCGTTACTGTGTGTCCAACCTGACCTGCCAGCTGTGCCACATTGGTCTTGCAAGTGTGGCAGAATCATGGAATGCTCATAGAATCCCAGGTAAAAAAAAGTGTGAGTGATTACAATCCTGATAATGACCACGTTTAAACACCTGCTCTTAATTTGACAGGAAAAGGCATACCAAATCACTTTGCGGAACCTGGGTGTAAAAGAAGGATTTCTCCAGCGCTCTTACCACATGCACTTGAAGCTGCAGACCTTTACCGGCAGCACTTGGGATCTGCACTCAAAGAATATTCAACTCCGGAGTTGATCCCTTCACAACAGAACAGGACAAACTAAGAACGGAGAGTAATTTTGCAGAAAAATATCCTGACATTTCACATTTGTTTTTCAGAGCCGTAAACAGTGACTTTACACCATACAAAGAAGCTCTGCTCTTTCTCATAAATGTAACTCGGGGAAATGTATGAACTGCTGCATCTGAAAACTGAACACAAGAACAATCAACTGACTGTAAATGTAAACCTTTGTGTGTGTGTGTGTGTATACACCACATTACTGATCTGTAAAAAATGATTTCAACACAGAAAATGCAGCTGTTAGACCAGTAACTTCTATAACACCGTTGTTGGCCTCCCTGCATTTTGCACAATGCGGAGATGTCTCTAGCCACTGCTCCACACATGTCTTGCAGCCAATAATGCTTCTGCAGCACCGTGACAGCACTGGTTCCTCAATGATGTCTGCAAAAGTAAATCAGAAAAATGACACTGTTATCCATTTACCTAGAACTTAGTTCAAACTGTATGTTCCAAGTCTGTCTTATGACATTCATTTACAGACCGCATATACCTATATATACTGAAAGTTTTTGGTGCAGTAATTCCTCTTGCTCATGCTGTTCTGAGAAAGTCCCTCTCTATAACCACTTTCAATGTAATTGATGGGGGACAAAATCCGTCCTCTTCCTGTGCAAAAACTGCTTTTACATTTATTGTTAAAAAGGGGAATAGGTTTTCTTGATTAACTGAGGTCTGTGGGCAGGAAGAAAAATAGAAATCCGCCTTTTTTTTTTTTTGGCACGCCAAATTCAACGTAGGCAGCTGCAGCCCCATTTTAACTTTGAACTTTTAGGTTTTGCATGACTGTGGAATTTATCACCCATCACTTACACTGTAATCAGTTTGAAAAGCTATATTTTTGTAGTCAAGAGAGCAGGGACAACTTCAGCTCAACTAAATGTGCATATGAGCTTGGGACTATTATGTTATAGTAGAGCTGCATCTTGATTGTCCCAAGTCTCTAAATGAACACTGCTAAGTAAAGAGCTAACTTGTTAAAAATAAGTTTGACCAAAATATTGCTTGAATATGGTTTAATATTTTTACAATTAACAGTGTTATAAAATGTTAGTTTAGATGTAGTGCAATTACTTTGCAAATTGTGAACATACTCATACAAACCACACAGCTAAATCCCTCCTTGATGGTCTGCAGTTTGGGAGCAGTGAGTATGACCCTCTGAGTAACTGCAAGATCAGTGAGCTCTCTGATTGCTGCTGTAACAGCTGGTAGACTTTGAGATGCCATCACCAACTCTTCTATTTTGTCACTGACTTCTCCCAAATCGGCACTGTCATCATCTTTACGGTTGCTACAAATACAAACGGAAAATCAAATGTCAATGGGTACTGACTGGCTTAAAGGTACGTCCCTGTATTGATAGATGTGATGATGTCTTACTGCTATGAGATTATTGCTGTTCATCCTATAGCATGTAAATTTGTATTGATTTACATACCTCAGTCTCCTCCTCTTTGTTCCCTGGAGGCTATTAAAGTCTTGTTCAGGTACAGCAAGAACTTTTTGTGCATTTTGTTTCCAGTACTGTGACCCTATGGATGAAAAACAAAACCGAAGAAAACTGTTTAGAAGCTAATACCCTAAAACTAAATATTACAAAGAATCTGGTAAGTGTCCCTCCATAGGATATTATGGGTTTAGCTGTAATACTGTGGCTCACCTGTTGTGCCTTCTGACTCCAGAATTGCATTGCCCTGTGCATCTGTCAAAATTATGGGGTTGTAATTGCCAATGGCATCTTGAACTTTTCCTACTATCCCCTGAAGTGTAGCCTCACACTCTAAGAATTGTACAACCACCATTCTGTTGGGAATCAACCTCCCACCAACCACCTCTGCAAGTTACACTGATCTGTAAAACAAAATGTTATTTTACATTTCTTGTAAAAGGCAGCAGGCCACAAATCCATTCAGTGATTGTTTGCTACTTGGGCCAATTCTACTAGCACAGCTTTGATTTTCTTAACAATTCACCTATCCATGCTCGTCCGGAGAATTATGTTCCTTTACATTTTGTCTGTTCTGTAATTTATATATAACAAATATTCAATAGAACCGACACACCCTACCTCTGAAATGTTTTGGAGGTCACAGGGGGACTTGATGTAGCACGTTGGGAATGTGAAGCGGCAGCCGCCGCCACAGCCGGTGCTCGCATAAATGCGAAACGCTGACCGCTGGAACCTGCTGCTGGCATTGATTCCATATCTTCTCCGTGGACCTCATAGTGACCTCTGGGTGTCAGGTCTAACGCGCTGAAAACAGCAGAGGCTCCTCCGGGGAACATGGCCACGTTTGAGTCATCCGTGATGTACAGAGTGTGTGCTGACACCTGTTTAAGAAAACTTTCTGTAAATCATGTTTCCCTCCTAACATGTGTTACACTTGTGCGCACTGTTAATACTATAATTAGCTAGTAACTAGTACCCGGTAAAAGTCAATGAGCCATCATTCACACATTTACACACTTTCAAAATGCTAGCACTATAAAAACTGCAAGACTTAGTGCTGGTAAATTAAATCACGATGTTAGCTGTTTCGCAGTAAGTAACAATAATAACGCTCATAAAAGAACTGCTGCATCAATGAAGCAAAGTTTGTATTTTTACCTGAAAGATGCGACTCAGTTTTTCTGCAGTCATGTCCTCGTCCCAGAGTGTCATTCTTTTACTGTTGCAAAAAACAACGTAATGGTCCATCCTCTGCTGATATGAGTGTAAGGCCTGATCGATGTGTTGTGAGGGGGACTGTTCGCACGTGTCATCAAAAATCGCGCAGAAGTACTTCCAGTTTCAAGCAACGAAAATGCGTCTGTTTTGTTGTTTTTGAGCTATTACACTTTCATTATTTGAATCACAAATAAATCCAGAAAAGTATGTGGAATTTTAAGTTTATGACTGCTATTTCTTACCATAGATTTAAAAAATACCTTGTTTTCCCTCATTTTATTCTTTGATCACAAATCAAAATCTGAAAATCCCTGTCATTTTCGTTTTTTCGTTTTTGCTTCTAAAATGAAAATTCAAATACCAAAAAGTACACGGACCCAGTGCAGAACCCAAGTTGAGGTGGAAAAAAGTGAGAACTGAAAATTCATTAGATTTCAAACCCAGCTTTTCAATGAGTGGTGTGGTGGAAGCGAGAATGCTGAAAGAGATCTGTTACTATTTGTAGGTATTTTTTTGACAGAAAATCACGATGTTAGCATTTGTATAACTTCACGCATTCTCTACTAGAGCAGTGTTTAAAGTATTACAAACTTATTTGAGTATTTTTAATTGGAGGTGAAGATATAATTTAATGCTGACAGTACTATGCATTGAAAAACGTTTGATATTGGCCTTATTTTTATTGTATTAGTATACACGCTACTGACATGTAATATTTAACATGTGCAATGTAGTGTTTGTATGACAAGTTATATTCCTATTATTATTAAATTTTCATGTCAATATTGTTGTAGTATGAGGTGTCCACCTAAAATGTATTGTAATGACTTGGGGGTGAGAAAGAAGGAGAACTGGAATCAGCCACTTTAAGCCAGACTGCTGGATGTGGCCCTAAAAAAGTACTGTTAGCTTTTTCAGCTCATACACACCACCTGGCTCCATGTCACTTCATTCGCCCAGGATCACAGGCAACACATACACCACACTTTCCATGGTTCTGTGAGCTGATCAAAGGCCAACGTCCACATATGATTCTCACTGGAGGCCAAGCATCACAATTAATGAGCTTTAGCTGTCAGGAGAAGCACAGTTGAAAGTGAAGTGTCTGCACCCCCTTGTACCTGCTACTTTTTTAGATGGATTCTCTGGGTATTTCTACTACTTTGGGCAGTGGGTGTCCGCTGGAGGAGCATGTTCCTCTTCCATTCGGACCCGGGGTGCTTTAGTATTGTCACCACGATGTACTGTTCGTGAATGACATAGAAAACAATTTTATTTTGGGGAGTCTCCCGTAGCAATTTATTGCAACAGCAGTATCGATTGTTTATGAATCAAGCACTTTGCTCTATACTTAGGCATATTTCACTTTCAGTACTTGATATCACCATATTTAGAAAGCGTGTATGAAAAGAAAAATGGGTGGTGTGGTGGAAATAGTGACGCCGTCTATTTAGTTATTATTTTAATGATTGGACATAAAAATTATGCATACCGGGAGATCCATTTAAAGTGTTACACACACAAGTTTGTCAGTACTTTACTGTCTGTTAGAAAACCATAACGTAATGATGAGAGTGTGATGGCAAGCAAATGTAGTGTTGTAGTACACACATAACCACCCATAAGCAATCATCTGTGACACATGCAGCAATTCACCTTTTTTAACACAATTTGTTAGTTTGCCGATTTTAGATCAAACTATTATACCGAGGAATCAAATTCGTTCTATTATGCTTGCAGTAGACATGTCAGATTTCTATTGGATATAACCTCATTCATTGGTAAAAGCCACTGCTTTGGCCAAGAATGCTGGAAGTTATGCAAACCTTATCTTTTCTGCTAAAGTATATAAAATACCTAAACAGATAAGAGATCTCTTTTACTTTTCAACATTCTTGCTTCCACCTCACCAAGCTGCGAATGAATCGTGATGTATATTTAGCTCTCGCTGTTTTTTCTGCTTTGATTTGGGTTATATGCTGCTCTTTTTGTCGTCATGCTCCTCAGTTTGTTTGTGCAGTCATAATTTTATTTGCATGCTGCTCAGTTTGCATTTGTTGTTACTGATTTGTTTTTGCATTTTCAATTTTTTTGATTTCTGATTTGTTTTTGCTGTTTCAGAGTTGTTTTTGTGTATTCAACTTGTTTTTGCATTTTCTAATTTGTTTTTACGTATTCTATTTGTTTTTGTGTTTAATGATTTGTTTGTGCATGATTTAATTTGTTTTTGTGTATAGCACTTCAGGGTACCATAGTCTTTGCCTCTCTCGATACACATACACATCCATGCATGAAAACGTCATTACATTATTTGAAAATGCTATGTCATTTGAATATGTTTTTTCTTTTCCGATCTTGCCCAATCTCCATGTTAGGGTGCATGGTACCGAGAATGCAGACAGACGTCTTCTTTTTGGGCGCATACACTGTCAGCTTGTCACTGCCAGATCTCAGCACTTCTTCTTCATCCTAGTGTTTATCCCGAATGACAGGGTCCGCTTTTCTGCAAATCCGTCTCCATTTGGCACGATCGAGGGCATCTTCTGGGGCGGCATTGACAGTCTTCATGTCTTCCTTTATTCTGTCCATCCACCTCTTCTTCGGCCTGCCACGTGGGCGCTGACCACCAGGATCAAGCCTCATAGCCGTTTTTGCTACCGAGTTGTCGTCTGCGCGCACAACGTGTACGTACCACCGTAGCCGTGCCTCGTGCATTTTCTCCGTGATTGGTGCGATGCCGAGGCGCTTTCTGACGTCTTCATTCATGACTTGGTCCCAGCACGTGAGGCCTAGGCACCACCTCAGCATTCGCATTTCCATTGTGTGTAGGGCCTGCTCATGCTTGGCGGTGGCTGGCCAACACTCTGATCCATACAGGGCAACTGGGCAGACCACAGTCTTGTAAATCTTGGCCTTGAGGTGGTCAGGCATTCGGTGGTCACACAGCACGGCCGTTACTTGGCGCCACTTCGCCCACGCGCCGTTGATCCGAGCTCGCACATTGGGAAGGATGTCCCCGTCGTTACTGATCGTACAGATCTCAACACTAGCGTGGAGAAACATATGATAAGCTCCTGTTCCAAGACCTCTGCCTCCCCCTGGAAAAAAAACTCATTTTCAAATGACAGCATTTTCAAACAATGACGTTTTCATGTATGGATGTATGTGTGCATGTGCAAAAGACAGTGAGAGGGGTACAGACAAATTTGGTATCATTCAACTGGTTATTGGTATATAAAATAAACACTTTTGCAAAGGTATAATGAAACAAGTGTGCTTTAATTCAAGAATAAAACTGAATTAAAAAAAAAATTCAAGAGACAACAAGATACCAAGAATACATGATTCACCAGCGTTTCTGTGTCTGCTTAAATTTGCTGTTTTGAGTAGTGAGCTGCTCTTATTGTTAACATTATACAATAAAAACATACATTTGATTTGTGTCTGTAACAGCTGGTGTAATTTAGTAATTTATAGCACTTGTAAAAGTTAGTGTTTTTTTTTTTTCACTTTTATTCTGTCAGTCACGATCACGATACAATACCCCCCAGACCCCGCCCCAGATCTGATGCGGTTACTTTTTATCTGAAACTGGGAATAACTGTAGATGTGAGTGGTGTTTTGAGGGAGTGGAACTGGAAATTCTCTGGAGGGATAAAAGCTGACACACAAACACTGGTGAATCTGCCTTCTTAGTACTTTTTTTATTCAGTTTTATTGAGTGTTCTTCCACACGCTGAATTAGTATACACCTTACGGTCCATGATGTCAAAGCCGCTCTGACAAAAAAACAGAGACATATATATATATATATATATATATATACTGTATATATGATATTTGGAATAACTTATTTTATGACCGGTATAGTACATTTCGGAAAACATTGTAGCACTGATGTAGCATTCTTCATATTATTCATATTCATGCCTTCTTGCACTTTTAATCAGTGACCCCGTTTTTTTTCCCCTGATCTTGCCAGTCTTCACATGTTGCTGCATGGTGCTGTTTCTTTTGTACTCCAGGACATGCAGAGGAAAGATCAGTACAGAGAAGTCAGTTCTGCGCTATATGCAATCAACAGATTCAAATGTTAATAGTTCCCACACATCAAGGACCATCCTTTCTACGTCTACGACATGTGTACCTGTTGCAATGTACACACTCCTTTCTGTGCTGTGGTTACTATTACACTGAAGGGGCTGGGGAAGTGGCAGTCTTGGAACAGAAGCTTGTCGATGTTGATCCTCTCTTACTTTATCCATCGCCTTTTCTAGTAAGAAGTGACTACTAGGTTCCTCTGCAAGGTGAGCTAAGAACACTCTTCTTTTCCTAGTGACCCCCGTGCATGCCTTGCACAGTATATGTGCTTTCATCGCTGCCAGGTCAAGCTTGTTATAGCACAAGCAACCGGCCACCTGCATGTTCCTGCTCGCACTGAATAAGCTCACGCCTTCTGGTGCACGATAATGTATAATGTTAACAAATAAGAGCAGCTCACTACTCAAAATGGTAAATTTGGGAGCTGTTTTTGAACTCACAATCTCCGGATTATAATTCAGTGGATCTTACCGCTGCACCACTGAAACTGTCATATTGTACTTGTACCTTTTGTGAGTGTTTATTTGGTATTTGGCCATCAGCCTTCACACATTATACAGTTCATGTCTACATTCTGTTATTTATTACTAAAACATGAAAAAGTTTCTGTTTTGACGATGTGTTTACATAGATTGTTGTAAACACAAAACACACATCAAATTATTTCCCCTTACAATTCTGGGAAGCTCACTCCCAAATAATCAATCAAGGCAGGAACTGGGAGAACTTCTTTTCTTGCCCGTCCTGAGGCAGTGGAGGGATGGTACAGCAGGCTGCTTGCTGCTTGGGCTTATCAACACATTTAGAAGACAAAAGATGCTGATGGAGAGGTGCAAAGGGATTTAAAGTGGGCCGGATTTACGGGGAGGAACAGAACAGCGTCTGTGTAAAACCGAACGTGCAGGCCTCCCTAACCCCCTGGGTACGACACACACACAATCATATGTAAGTCTGCTTGGATGGTGCAAATTTAAGAACTGTTGTCACCAAGTCAAGGGGTTGCGGGTTTGATCCTGGATCTTTCATGCATTAACTGTTTTGAGTAGTGAGTGGCTATTATTATTACTATTATAGAATACTAGCTGTGTAAGCCCATGATGTAAAAAGCCCAGGGTCCTAGAAACTATTGAAATGTCTGAAAAAAATGAAATGTAGAGATGTCAGGTAATTGAAAGGAACTACTCTGGACATCACTGTCCTAGGAGATTTCATTTTGCTGACGTGCTCGCCTCACTTGTGTATTATCGGCGGGAGAAAAAGTAAAAGGGATACTGTTTTGACGATATGCTCGCCTGACTTCTGCATTAGTGGCTAAGCGAATGACTCTTCTGAGGTTTTGTTTTACCGCTGTGCTGGCCTGGCTTGTGTATCCTCAGAGATGGAGCCCTTACCCTGACTCTAACTCTCACTTCTGGGCTGGACAAACAGACAGACTGGTGTAAATTTATGGTATTTGTAAAAGTTAGTGTTTTGTTTTAATTTTCACTTTTATTTTCTCAGTCAGGTTCTTATCTGACACTGTTAGTTTTCAAATAAAGATGTCCTATAACATGAGGATAAGGGTTTTACATTGGAGAAAGAGAACAGAGAACAGAAAGAGAACAGAAGCCCTCCCTGCAAGATATGTCCACTCACACATAAGAACAACGCAGCTGCACCAGGCATAAAGGTGGAAGATGACACCATTTAGATGCAACAAGAGGTTGGGCAGGTGTCATTCTGCCAGTGAACTTTTAACTTTAACTTAGTGATACCATAAATTTACACCAGCTGTTACTGACTCAAATAAATCAAATGTATGTTTTTATTCTATAATAGTAATCATAATAGCTGCACACTACTCAAAATAGTTAATGCATGAAGGACCTGGGATCAAACCCGCAACCTCGACTTGGAGACAGTAGTTCTTACCTCTGCACCAGTCAAGCAGATGGAAATGTGTGAGTGTGTGTGTTGCACCCTATCCCAATTTCTTTTAATTGGGTTAAATTCTAGAAAAAAAGTGCACTTGTTTTGTTATATCTGCGTCTTTTGTGGAAGTGTTTATTTGATATTTGGACTTCAATCTTTACACATTATATACTTCATGTCAGCATTTTGCCAATTATTAGTAGAACATGGAAAAGGTTTCTGTTCTAGTTATGTGTTCAATATTTCTTGCCTCACATTTCCTGTCATCCTACATTTATACAGATTGTTGTGGACACGGAACACACATGATATGTATGTGTTTTAAACAATGATATATTATTTAACCTATACAATTCCAGACACCTCACACCCAGATAATGGGACTTGAGCCGGGAGAACTTTGTGTACAACTAAAGCTGTGTTGGTGGGGGATGAGATAGCAGGCTGCCAGTGCTGGTTGACACATTTGCAAAACAAAA
>JANRMT010062806.1:14296001-14313130 GCA_026402145.1 Polypterus bichir lapradei | reverse complement strand
GTATATGTGTGTGTATATATGATGTAGATAGGTATGCATATATATATGTGTATATGTAGATATGTATATAGATATGTATTTTGCTATATATATATATATATATATATATACAACAATTACATTAACAATCATGTTACGTTATTTTTAAAATTTTTCCTTTTCTTTTTCATACCTTCTTTAACACACTACTTCTCCGCTGCCAAGCACGGGTATTCTGCTAGTCAGTAATGTTGTTATACAGTTTATGTTTAAATAATTCAGTGAAGTCTTTTACTGTATTAAAAGCATAAGAAATACATTTCCTACATGATACAGCAGATTAATACAAAGAAGTGAGACTTAGTAACACTAGTTGTAGATAAACTGGTGAATATACATAACCAAAAATAGAAACTACTTTGTAAAAAGTCTTTTGCTTGTGGTATGTATTACTTAATTATGTTGTTGATGAATTCATCAAAACATGCTTAATTTTCTGGCATACTATCAATAACAACAGAGTGTATAAGGGAAAAAAAACCAAATATCTAAGTGTAGAAAACTAATACCTAGACCTTATGCCAGAAGCACTGATACACAATGACAGATTCACCAAAGTTTTTGCATACTCACAGTAACGTATACTAAGCCATCTTACAGAACCCAATCAACTTAATGTGTGTATCTTTGAGAAATGAAAGTAAAATGAAACATGTCATGAAAATCTATACATACATTGCAAGGATGTGCAAATCCTCAAAAACAGTGACCTGGCAGAATTCAATTGCAGGCTTCTGGACCTGTCAGACAGCAGCATTAACTATTCTGCCACTATACTGCTCGCAATATTTTAATGTGATTTTGGGTTATGTTGTTAATTAGAGCTAAAATGTAAACACTGTGTCTGAATAACTGTTAGTCAGAGCTTTCAAATGCAGTATTTTTGCTTAATTGATAGCAATCTGACTAGTGCCCCAGCCAGGCATGTTTCCTTACCTTGCTCCTGATACTGATGGGGTAGGTTCTGAACTGGGTTAGAAAAACTTCAACAAAGAATAAACAAGCTGATAAGAGAATGTGAGACAATATGCCAAAAAAGTGTTCCATATGACAAATCTGAAGAAGAGCACGAAGATAAATGAAACCTATTGAATTACAGGCATAATGTATTATTTGTCAAAGCATTCTGAGCATACTGAATATGGATTTTTAATGAAACAGTAAGAATCTGTGCTTCCTGAGAGCATAAATAAATAACCATTACTTTTTTCTGTTTGGCAGATTCCTCATTCCAGACTCAGTGAGAAGCAGCTATAGACACCATCATGTGTGTTCAAGGCACAGTATCGCTACATTTTCTGCTGGAGCAAGAGGGTAAACCCATCCTGTTGTGGTGCAAGTGTTGGCTGACTTAAGTGCAATATACTGACAAATTAGAAAAGAACATTACCAAATTAGGGTATTAGGTAATGTTACAAAGGTGATTTAATGTTGATTAATTCAATGCTAAAAACTTCTAAAAATCTGAACTCTCCATTAGCATCAGTACTACATTACTACTACCTAATTTTAGTACAATTAATAGTAATTTTAGTAAAATTAGTCCTACCTAATCCAGTGGGTTTGAATAAATGTCGACTGACAAAAAACATTTTACTAACTACTTTTACTCACTCAGAAGCACCATTCTGTTTTCTTCTAATCATATTCTGAACAACAGCATCTCCATCATCAAATAAACACTGATCAGTCTTAGGTTGGCTCTATCTGCTAATTTGTGGGTTTTTTTCTTTTTCTTTTTTCATGTTCTCTCTTTTTCTAATTCAAGAAGCACTGATTGTTGATTGATCTTGAGAACATACTGAATATATGTAGGTTAACAACAGTTTTGGCTTTTTCAAAAATGTAAGGCTGATGAAAAAATGTAATGTAACCAGTTTATTTCATGCTTATTGTCACATATGAACACAGTAAAATGCATTAAAGTGTATGAGTGGCCAACTGCATGACACTGCCACTGTCTGACTGAATGAATCTCACATTCAGTAATTTATGTCAAATTATATCAAATTTAACATAAGAATAGGTTATGATGAGCAAAACAACATAATTTCATTTTGAATATGTTAGATTTTGCAGGAGAGTTTACAAAAGTGAAACTTATTAAAAGCAGGTATTTGGGTGTAAGAGTTTTTAGGTTTTTTGGGGGTGAAATAGAAAAGACAGAAAGAAAGATATCTCTTTTAAGAGTTTGTCAACACTATTTGTATTGGTTTTGGGAACACGTTTTTTCAGAAAAGGATCCAGATTGAAGTAAATGGAGGAAAAACATCTTTTGTAAATGTAATATGTATAAACACAATCTAAGATGAGACAAAAAGACATACAGTAAGATAAACACAGTGATCCTATGAAACAATAAAATTGTTATCCCAAAAAGGTTGAGAAAAAAACACAGCAGCTACCTTTGATGACATGACATGTTTGTCAATGCTCTTATTTAAACTTTGTGAGTAATGATGAAATCATCTAGAGCAATGCAATGGAACTGAAAGCCTTTATTTTGGATAATCCATCCATCCATCCTCTTCCACTAATCTGAGGTTGGGTCGCAGGGGCAGCAGCTTGAGCAGGGATGCCCAGACTTCCCTCTCCCCACCCACTTCTTCTAGGTCTTCCGGGGGAATCCCAAGGCATTCCCAGGCCAGCTGGGAGACATAGTCCCCCCAGCGTGTCCTTGGTCTTCCCCGGGGCCTCCTCCCGCTTGGACATGCCTGGAACACCTCACCAGGGAGGCATCCAGGAGGCATCCTGATCAGATGCCCAACCCACCTCATTTGACTCCCCCCGATGCAAAGGAGCAGTGGCTCTACTCTGAGCCCCTCCCGGATGACTGAGCTTCTTACCCTATCTTTAAGGGAAAGCACAGACACCCTGCGGAGGAAACGCATTTCAGCCGCTTGTATTTGCAATCTCGTTCTTTCGGTCACTACCCATAGCTCATGACCATAGGTGAGGGTAGGAACATAGATCAACTGGTAAATTGAGAGCTTTGCCTTACGGCTCAGCTCCTTTTTCATCATGACAGACCGATGCAGAGCCCGGATCACCGATCCGCTTGTCGATCTCACGCTCCATTCTTCCCTCACTCGTGAACAAGACCCCGAGATACTTGAACTCCTCCACTTGGGGCAGGATCTCGCCTGCAACCCTAAGAGGGCACTCCACCCTTTTCCGGCTGAGGACCATGGTCTCGGATTTGGAGGTGCTGATTCCCATCCCAGCCGCTTCACACTCAGCTGTGAACCGATTCAGAGAGAGCTGAAGATCCCGGCCTGATGAAGCAAACAGGACAACATCATCTGCAAAAAGCAGTGGCCCAATCCTGAGTCCACCAAACCGGACCACCTCAACACCCTGGCTGCACCTAGAAATTCTGTCCATAAAACTTATGAACAGAATCTGTGACAAAGAGCAGCCCTGGTGGAGTCCAACTCTCACTGGAAACGGGTTCGACTTACTGCCAGCAATGCGGACCAAGCTCTGACACCGGATGTACAGGGACCGAACAGCCCTTATCAGGGGGTCCGGTACTCCATACTCCCGGAGCAACCCCCACAGGATTCCCAGAGGGACATGGTCGAACGCCTTTTCCAAGTCCACAAAACACATGTAGATTGGTTGGGCAAACTCCCATGCACCCTCCAGGACTCTGCTAAGGGTGTAGAGCTGGTCCACTGTTCCGCGACCAGGACGAAAACCACACTGTTCCTACTGAATCCGAGGTTCGACTGTCCGATGGACCCTCCTCTCCAGAACCCCCAAATAGACTTTTCCAGGGATGCTGAGGAGTGTGATCTCTCTGTAGTTGGAACACACCCTCCAGTCCCCCTTCTTAAAGAAGGGGACCACCACCCTGGTCTGCCAATCCAGAGGCACTGTCCCTTATGTCCATGTGATGTTGCAGAGATGTGTCAACCAAGACAGTCCTACAACATCCAGAGCCTTGAGGAACTCCAGGCGCATCTCATCCACCCCCGGGGCCCTGCCACCAAGGAGTTTTTTGACCACCTCGGTGACCTCAGTCCCACTGATGGGGGAGCCCACCTCCGAGTCCCCAGGCTCTGCTTCCTCATTGGAAGGCATGTTAGAATTGAGGAGGTCTTTGAAGTCGACCCACAACGTCCCGAGTCAAGGTCAGCAGCACACCATCCCCACCATATATGGTGTTGACATTGCACTGCTTTCCCCTCCTGAGATGCCGGATGGTGGACCAGAATCTCCTCGAAGCCGTCCGAAAGTCGTTCTCCATGGCCTCCCCAAACTCCTCCCATGCCTGAGTTTTTGCCTCAGCAACCACCAAAGCCACATTCCGCTTGGCCTGTCGGTACCTATTAGCTGCCTCCAGAGTCCCACAGGACAAAAGGGTCCAGTAGAACTCCTTCTTCAGCTTGACGGCATCCCTCACCGCCGGTGTCCACCAACGGGTTCGGGGATTGCTGCCACAATAGGCACCGACCACCTTACGGCCACAGCTCTGGTCAGCCACCTCAACAATAGAGGCACAGAACATGGCCCATTTGGACTCAATGTCCCCCACCTGCCTCGGGACGTGGTCGAAGTTCTGCCGGAGGTGGGAGTTGAAGCTACGTCTGACAGGGGACTCTACCATATGTTCCCAGCAGAACCGCAGAACACGTTTGGGCCTACTGGGCCTGACCAGCATCCTCCCCCACCAGCGAACTCACCACCAGGTGGTGATCAGTTGACAGCTCCACCCCTCTCTTCACCCGAGTGTCCAAGACATGTGGCCGCAAGTCCGACGACACGACCACAAAGTCGATCATTGAGGCCTAGGGTGTCCTGGTGCCAAGTGTACATATGAACACCCCTATGCTTAAACATGGTGTTTGTTATGGACAATCCATGATGAGCACAGAAGTCCAATAATAAAACACCGCTCGGGTTCAGATCGGGGGGGCCATTCCTCCCAGTCACGCCCTTCCAGGTCTTAATGTCATTGCCCACATGAGCATTGAAGTCTCCCAGCAGTACGAGGGAGTGCCCAGAAGGTATGCCCTCTAGCACCCCCTCCAGGGACTGTGCTCCAGACTGCTGTTCGGCGCATACCCACAAACAACAGTTAGGACCCATCCCCCCACCCTAAGGCGGAGGGCGGCTACCCTCTTATCCACCGGGGTAAACCGCAATGTACAGGCTGCAAGTTGGGGGGCAATTAGTATGCCCACACCTGGTCGGCGCATCTCACCGGGGGAAATTCCAGAGTGGCAGAGAGTCCAGCCCCTCTCAAGGAGATTGGTTCCAGAGTTCAATGTGTGCGTCGAGGTGAGCACGACTATATCTAGCCGGAACTTCTTGACCTCGCGCACTAGCTCAGGCTCCTTCCCCTTCAGAGAGGTGACATTCTACGTCCCAAGAGCCAGCTTCTGTAGCCGAGGATTGGACTGCCAAGGTCACCGCCTTCGGCCACCACCCAACTCACACTGCACCCGACCTCCTTGGCCCTTCCCATAGGTGGTGAGCCCATGGGAAGGGGGACCCACATTGCCTCTTCGGGTTGTGCCTGGCCGAGCTCCATGGGTGCAGGCCCAGCCACCAGGCGCTTGGTATCGAGCCCCACCTCCAGACCTTGCTCCAGAGGGGCGCCCGGTGACCTGCGTCCGGGCGAGGGAAAACGCTGTCCCAATTTTTTATTCATCATAGAAGGTCTACTGAAACGCTCTTTGTCTCATCCCTCACCTAGGACCAGTTTGCCTTGGGTGGCCCTACCAAGGGCATAAAGCCCCAGACAACAGAGCTCCTAGGATCATTGGGACACGCAAACCCCTCCACCACAATACTATTAGAATTCCAAACTCTGTTAAAGCAACAGGTAATGTTAAATGTCTCACAGTTATCTGAAAATTGGATCTTCTGGCCAACAATGAAGTATCTACCTTATAACTGCATGTCAGCACTAACAATATTTATTTACAGCGATCTGAGGTATTAAAGGGAACTTCATCTCTCTATGCAACAAAGCAAAAAGAAAATGTCAGAATTTAATTGCATCTGACCACTTAGCAAGATTATACAGAGGGGATGTGATTTATAGTAGATTGCGTTCCCTTCACTGCTGGCTAGAAACGTGATTTGCAAATAGAAAAAGTCTTTGTAAACAATTGGTATGATTTTTGGGAAAGGCCTGGAGACGGTCAAGCGAGATGGTCTTCATCCTAATTGGAGGGGATCTTTTGTTTTATCCCAAATATGACAGCAAAACTGTCTGGCTGACTTATCAGTGCACCAACTAGGCTACAATCTTGTGATCTTAAGTCAGAGGCTGTTGTTTATCCCACCTGTTGTTATCCTGTAGCTCTTCCCCATAATCCATGTTGTAGGGCAGCGATTCTCAACCTTTAAGTATTTGCGACCCAAGTTTTCATAACAGTTTTAATCACGCCCCCCCTAATGTTTTTTTGAAAGGATCCCACTAATACCAATTTGTTCTTTTTTAATGAATGATATATCATAGATGCATATTTTATTATATCTATTTAACTATTATCGACATTTATCTAACTCTATATTTATTTTTCTAGTATCAGAATGTAGTTTAAGTTAATTTGTTTTGGTTTCAATATATGTTTTTTTTCATATTTTCAATTCTTGTTTTCTTTTTTTCACATCTTCGCGCCCCCCTTTTTATTACTTCACCCCACAGGTTGAGAACCACTGTTGTAGGGCATTTTATAAATTTAGTCTTAATGCAAACTTTAAATTACTTAATAACCAAAAAATCAGGTGTACAATTAAACAAAGAGATAAAATGAGATCTTCCAACAGGATGTCCTGTAATAGAAGCATAACTCCAACTAAACAAAAAAATACATCACCAATTCAAAAAGATCAATGCAGTTACCTGCCTATTAAACATTTACTTTCTTGAAAGTAAAGCTGCTTTGGTAAATGATATTATGTTCAGTACAAAAATCTGATTTGTGTTTTCTCACTGAAACCTGGCTTAATATATCTGATATTCTACCCCTAGCTGAGGTGTCACCAGATGGATACACATTCCATCATAAATCTAGAGGTACTGGATGAGGAGGTCTTGAAATAATTAATTGTGACAAAATGCAAACCACTTCTAAAAATGTAGCTAAATTCACATCCTTTGAGGCATTCATTTTAAATATTAATCAAATTGTACAAATTGCACAATTGTAGTGTTAGTCTACAGACCACCAGAGCCACATTCATTGTTAATGAGTGGATCTGGCAACCTTTTATCTGATTTGGCTATAAATTATGATTGTGTAGTGTTGATGGGGAAATTTAATGTACTGTACATATTGATGTGGGAACCTACACTTTTAGCAAATGTTTTACTTATTTGTTAACTTCGATGTTCCAACTCAAAATCATAACCACATATTAAATTTAATTATAACTCACAGAGTTGAAATTTAACATTTAAATATTACTCCATTAAATCAAGTTATTTCTGATCACTATTTAATTATATTTGATTTGGATCTGCCCTTACTAATACAGTCACAGATTAAAACAAAGGCTGTGTTGTAAATTGTAACTCTGCTTTAAAATGTATAGATATTTTGAGTAAGTTAAGTGCAATTGTGGAAAACAATTTAGATCAGCAAACATAAAATTATAATATGACCTTGAGAGAGGCTTTGGGTGCAATGGCTCCCTTTAAAATAAAAGTGATCAAAGCATGTAGAAACTCACCCTGGTTTAATGACAACATTTGAGGTCTTAGAGTATGAATAAACTGGAGCATAGAAGGAGAACAAAAAAGCTGCAAATCTTTTGAATTGCATGGACAGAGTGTTAAAACATATAGAAAAGCTCTCTTTAAGTCGTGCTCAGACTGCAATTATAAAATGATAGATAACAATAGCAACAATCCTTGTGTACTGTTCAGAACAATTACTAATTTCACAACTGGGAATTTAGAACTACAGTGCAAAATGCCAACAGACATCATCAGAACAGACTTTATGCACTTCTTTAATGATAAAATAAAAAATATAAGATATCAGAATCATAGTGCAAACATAATAATAGCTTAGTCAACCCTGTCTCACCTTGCATTCAACACTTTGTAAATTATAATCATGTAACAGAACAGGAAATCTTAACTTTAATTTCTAAAATCAAACCTACTTGTTCCCTAGAGCCAGTGCCAACAAAACTAGTAAAAAGTGTGATGGATGTTCTTGCAGTACCTATTAATAACCTTATCAATTGCTCATTACTGCATGACTCATTAGTTAATGAACTAAAAAGTGGAATGCCTTTCCAAAGATTTCTTTCATTTTTTTTCCCTGCAAGGGTATTTTTTGGGAGGGGAGTTTTTTTTGTTTTTTTGTTTTTGTTTCGCATATTTCACCTCTGCCATTTAAATTAAGTAATTTAACTTCTACAAAAAAAAATCTCTTATGTGTAATGACCACACCTTCACTCCTTTAAATTGGGGAGGAATCTTATTTTCACAAGCGGTGCACAGTTACTTTAATAAGCCTATCAGGCTGTCTTCCTTAGCTGCTTAATATCTATTGTACTGTCCTTGCCTGGTTTAGCTCTTATTTATTAAATTGATTCCAGTATGTACAGAAATGTTCTGACAGTACTTCATCATTATACATAGCTGAGATATGGTGTCCCACAAGGCTCAGTACTGGGACCTTTGCTGATTTCACTTTACATGCTTCCACTGGGATCTATCATTAGAAAACATAATGTTAACTTCAACTTGTATGCAGATGACACCCAGTAATACCTTTCTTTTAGACCAAATGAAGTTTCTCAAATGTTGTCTTTAATTAGCTGTGTTAGTGAATTAAAGGAGTGGATGGGTGAGAACTACTTGTCTTTAAACACTGATAAAACAGGGATGTTAATTATTGGAGGGAATGATTAATTTTACAGAATCAGTCCACAATCTAGTAGTTTACCTTTGACTCTAGCATGTCATTTAAAGCACACATTTCAAAGCTGTATAAATCATGTTTCTTGTTGGGATAGTGGGAAATTAAAGTGTTTTCTAAATAAACAGGATTCTGAGAAATTAATTCATGCATTTATTTCTAGTAAGATTAACTTCTGCAATGCAATGTTCACTGGATGTTAAAACTGTTCTTTATACAGCTTCCAATTAATCCAAAATGCTGCTGCAAGAATTATTACAAGAACAAGAAAATACAAACACATAACTCCAGCCCTGTCTCTCTTCTCCCCCAGACATCCTCTATTCCAGTTGGGGCTTCTGTTCCTGAGCCACGCCCCTATGAAGAGGAAGATTTTCTATTTGTTTAATTGAGAGATGGAACTGTGCCCTCTGAGTACACATGGAGCTCGAATCAGTCCTGAAAGAGACTTATGTTTGTTTGAAGTGTTTGAATAAAGTTTCTGTCTCCAGAATCTCCTGTGTGTATCTGTGCAGCTCTGTGACCCAAGCTTGACAATATGTTACATATATAAAAGCCAGATCGAATGTTATTTACCTTGATTTATTTACATATCTTTCTAAAGTGTAAAGTCACAAGTAAACTGCATAGCTTCCTGTGTTTGATCAACATGGGCATGCTCACAAAGTAAATGTGTACTTAAGTCACTTTAGCTACAGTTGGAAACTACTGTCGCACCCAACGCAACTGTGTTTGATCTTATTTTAGAAAATATCCCAGTCAACACATGGGCAAAAGACTTTCTGAGACTAAGGTCATAAAGCTTATGAAACTGTTTCTGGACGAAGTCAGAACCGTAACAACAGTTGCATGGAGTTTCGATCAAATACAGGAAGTTGTGCAGTCTACTTGTGACTTTACACTGCAGGGAGATATGTAAATAAATCAAGGTAAATAGGTCAATAATATTGAATGTGGCTTTTATATAAGTAACATATAAATGTTATTCATAAAAAGACCATCACAAAACACAATCACAAACAGAACTTTGCACGATACTTTAGCAAACTCGGCATGCCCTGCTGTTTCGTTGAAGGACATGTGTGGCAGAATGACCAATAATATCCACTGGCAGAATGATGTCCGACCTCTTGCTGCATCCAAACGGTGCCATCTTTTGCCTTTACACCTGGCACAGCTGCGTTGTTCTTATGTGTGATGGGAATTTTCTTGCGGGGAAGGCTTCTGTTCTCTTTCTCTGATGTAGAACCCACATCCTCATCTGAGGTCACCTCTGTCATAGCACGTCTTTATTTGAAAACAGCACTGTCAGATCGGGGGGAGCGTGAACATGACTGAGAGAATAAAACTGAATAAAAAATAAAAGCTAACCTTTACAAGTACCACAAATTACACCGGTTGTTACAGACTCAAATCAAATGTATGTTTTTATTATATAATAGTAACAATAAGAGCAGCTCACTACTCAAAATGTTTATTTTGGGAAGCGGCCAGGATCGAACCTTGATTATGGACCTCTTGATTATGAGTCAGCAGATCTTACCGCTGCACCACCCAAGCGGTCATGTCTTTTTCTTTAGTTATATTCTTGAATAAAAGCACACTTGTTATACGCGTACCTTTTGTAAAAGTGTTTATTTGATATTTGGACTTCAGTCTTCACACATTATACACTTCATATCAATAGTACTGTAACATGAAAAAAGTTTGTATTTTATGTACAGTATCTCACAAAAGTGAGTACACCCCACACATTTTTGTAAATATTTTATTATTTCTTTTTATGAGACAACACTGAAGATATGACACTTTGATACAACGTAAAGTAGTCAGTGTACAGCTTGTATAACAGTGTAAATTTGCTGTCCCCTCAAAATAACTCAACTCACAGCCATTAATGTCTAAACTGCTGGCAACAAAAGTGAGTACACCCCTTCCGACCACTTCCGATCAGCTGCTCCAAGTGGTGCATCGAGAGTAATATAGAAAAAGATGATCCGCTGTGGCAACCCCTAACGGGAGCAGCTGAAAGAAGAAGAAGAAGGTGCAGTGAGAGTAACAACGCTAAAGCAGCTATGGTATTTAGAATAGTTTGACCATTCTGTGGACCATTACATTGTTACAGGTTAATTACAATCAGGCGCCTTAAACTAATCTATACTAATAAAAGGCAAAGCCCTCACTGACTGACTCACTCACTCACTCACTCACTCACTCACTCACTGACTCATCACTAATTCTCCAACTTCCCGTGTAGGTGGAAGGCTGAAATTTGGCAGGCTCATTCCTTACAGCTTACTTACAAAAGTTAGGTAGGTTTCATTTCGAAATTCTACGCATAACGGTCATAACTGGAACCTACTTTCGTCCATATATACGGCTATAGCCTGCAGCTCGGTCACCGTGTGAGGCAGAGTTGTGCCTGCCCATATAAGGCCGTCCGTCAGCATCTATCCAATAGACACGCTGCCGCAAAATATTTGTGGGTGAAGGACTGTGCTTATGCAAACGAAGATGAGATGGTCAGGCACAAACTCAACGAAAGTGCGAGAGAAACTTTTAAGTGTCGGGTCTTAGCTAACATTAAATAAAGCCGTGGACATTGCAAGATCGCATGACATAGCACAAGCACAGCTGAGAGCCTTCGATGCATGTACTCCGAGCGGCTCACGTGAACTGACTTTGCAGGACCGGAAAAGGTAAACCCGTGCATGCAGTGTGTGATGTAACAACCCTCTGACGCTGAACAAGCCTTTTGTACACATATCAATAGGAAAGCAAGGTGTAAAGCTGTCTTCTCCCTTTTCGTTCAAAATACGCGCCTCCTTGCCTTTAGCGATTTGGGTAGTGAACACTTCGATGAATGAAACCTGTTATCTTTACAACGGTTGACAAACACGGAGTGTAACTTGAACACAACACTTGCTCCAAATACGAACCTGATTGAAAGAAATAATGATAATCAAATCCTTGATGACAGCAACACTCATAACAGTCACAAAACAATTACATTGACAATCAGGTTATGTTATTTTTAAAATGTTTGCTTTTCTTTTTCATAACTTCTTTAACACACTACTTCTCCGCTGCGAAGCGCGGGTATTTTGCTAGTAAACAATATGTGGTTAATTCCAGTGTATTTATAAAGTCACATCAGGGATGTGCATCTGATAAAGAAAGATAAGCCACATAGGAACAGTACCATTACTATGACGCTGGGTGCCACCAGTCTGCAAAACCGAGCGGAGAACTTGCATATGATAGGGTATGAGGTACCGTGGAAATGTGCGTAGCTTTACGCCAAGTTTAGGTTTTATACATCGCGATTTGAACACGGAAACATTCATATGCAACATTTCTGTACGTACGCACCGTTTATACATGAGGCCCCTGCTCTCTATTCACACCCGAGACCTTGTAACACTAACAAGTCACATGACACCAGGGAGGGAAAATGGCTAATTGGGCACAATTTGGACATTTTTCACTTAGGGGTGTACTCACTTTTATTGCCTGCGGTTTAGACATGAATGGTTGTGTGTTGAGTTATTTTGAGGAGACAGCAAATTTACACTGTTATACAAGCTGTACACTGACTACTTTACATTGTATCAAAGTGTCATATCTTCAGTGTTGTCCCATGAAAAGATATAATAAAATATTTACAAAAATATGAGGGGTGTACTCACTTTTGTGAGATACTGTATGTATTTAACATTTCTTGCATTTCTCTCATTTCCTGTCATCCTATATTTACATAGGTCATTATAGACACAAAATGCAAATTAAATGCATGTGTTCGAAATAATGATATACTGTATTATTTACCCTATACTCACACACAGACTTGAGCTGGGAGAACTTTTTGCCAAGTTGAGCTGTGGCGGTGGGGGGATGGGACATCAGGCTGCTTGCTGCTTGTGCTGATCAACACATTTACAAGACAAAAGACGTTGCTGGAGAGGTGTGAAGGAATTTAAGATGGCCCAGGTTTGCAAGTTTTTTTGTAGGCTTCAAGGATTCTAGTGTTAATCTAATAACATTGGTCAGAATATATGAGGTTTAATGATGATCAGGATTCAGAAGTTAGCCTCCAGGGAGCTGTATTGAAAAGAGTGGATACATTTAAGAATCTAGGATCAGTGATAGCTGGAGATGGAACACTAGATGCAGAAATAACCAATTAGGAGCACTGTGGACGGAACAATTGGAAGAAGGTATCGGGAGTATTATGTAATTTAAGAATTAAGGTGAAGGTTAAAGGTAAGGTTTTTTTTTTTTTTTTATTAATTTTATTACAATCCATACAAAGCAATCAAGTTTTTACAAAGAGAAAAATTAAGAACAGATCGATCCCCACCCCTGAGAGAGAGAGCAAGCCAAACGGCGTTAAATTTAAGGCTTGGAGACATACCTAAATTAATAAATTCTCTGTGCCTTTTGAACTTATTTTAAAATATTACTGATTAGATCCTGCCATGTTTTGAAAAAAGTCTGTACGGATCCTCTAACTGAGTATTTGATTTTTTCCAACTTCAAATAATATAACACATCGGTTTCCCACTGACTTAAAAGAGGAGAGTTTGGGTTCTTCCAGTTTATGAGAATAAGTCTACGTGCCAAAAGTGTAGTGAATGCAATCACAATTTGTTTGTCTTCCTCCGCTTTAAACCCATCTGGAAAGGTAAGGTTTTTAAGACACTGGTAACACCAATGATGTATTGAGATGAGACATGGGCAGTAACACTAGAATTACCACAGAATACGAAAAAACACTTAGATCCGGCTCACCTTAAATCCGTTCGCACCGTCAGCATCTTTTGTCCTGTAAATGTGCCGATAAAGACAAGCAGCCTACTATTCCATCCCCCCACAGCTGCAGAATGTGCACAAAGTTCTTCCAGCTCATGCCCTGATTGATTATCTGAGAGTGAAGTGCTGAAGTTTTAGAGTGGAAATAATAGATTGTTATTTGGAACACATGCATTTCATGTGTGTTCCACTTCTGCAATAATCTTTGTAAACACATTGTTAAAACAGAAACATTTTTCATATTTTAGTAGTAAATGACAAAATGTTGGCATAAACTATACAATGTGTGAAGCCTAAAGTCGAAAGATCAAATAAACACTTTCACAAATGGTTCAAGGATAAAACAACAGCTTCCGTGGCATAGTGGTAAGATTTGCTGACTTGTAATCAAGAGTGCCAAAAAATAGTTATATATGACATTTGGAATTATTCATTTTATGACCTGTATAGTACATTTCGGAAAACATTGTGGCACAGATGCAACATTATTCATATTATTCATATTCATTCGCATAACATCTTGCACTTGTAATCAGTGACCATGTGTTTTTTTCTGATCTTGCCAGTCTCCACGTTGCTGTATGCTGTTTCTTTTGTACTCCAGGGTATGCAGAGGAAAGAATAGTACAGAGAGGTCAGTTCAGTGCTATATGCAATCATCAAATTCAAATGTTAACAGTTCACACACACGCAAGGACCGTTCTTCCTACATTTACGACATGTGTACCTGTTGCAATGCGCACACTTCTCTCTATGCTGTGGTTTCTATTACACACCTGAAAAAAAGAGACAATATATGTGACATTTTGAAGAAATCATTTTATGACCTGAATAGTACCAATCAGAAAACATCATCACACTAATGCAATATTATTTGAAAACGAACAATGTCAGGTCGGGTATGAATTTATGCTGGCGCTGTTACTTAGAGTCAGATCAGGAGGGGCGGGGTGGGGTGGTACAGCGTGATCGTGATTGAGAGAATAAAACTGGAAAAAGCTAACGTTTATAAGTACAATAAATTTATACCCAATGTCCCATATATTTGTCTCTTTCTTTTTTTCTCCATGCTGCATTGAAACCGTGCACCAGAAGGTGTGAGCTTATTCAGTGTGCACAGGAACACGCAGGTGGCCAGTTGCTGTGTGCTGTAACACGCTTGACCTGGCGGTGATCAATGCACATGTACTGTGCAAGGCCTGCACGGGGGCCACGGGGGCTCACCTTGCAGAGGAACTTTGTCGTTGCATCTTACTAGAAAATATGATGGAAAAAGAAAAGGAGGATGCAACATCGACAAGCTTCTGTTCCAAGACACCGGCTTCCCCCAGGAAAGTAAACTGAGTCAGTGTCAGGTTCCCCTTTCAATGTAATAGAAACCACAGCATAGAGAGAAGTGTGCACATTGCAACAGGTACATGTTGTAAATGTAGGAAGGACGGTCCTTGCGTGTGTGTGAACTGTTAACATTTGAATTTGATGATTGCATATAGCACTGAACTGACCTCTCTGTACTATTCTTTCCTCTGCATGTCCTGTAGTAGAAAAGAAACAGCATACAGCAACATGGAGACTGGCAAGATCGGAAACAAGACAAAAAAAAAAACACGTGGTCACTGATTACAAACACAAGATGTTATGCGAATGAATATGAATAATATGAATAATGCTGCATCCATGCCACAATGTTTTCCGAAATGTAATATACAGGTCATAAAAAGAATAATTCCAAATATCATATATACCTATGTCTCTGTTTTTTTTGTGAGTTTGTCTTTGACATCATAGACCATAATGTGCATACTAATTCAGCATAAGCAGGAACACTCAATAAGACTGAATAAAAAAAATCAAGTGATGGTGAGATACGAAAAAGGCAGATTCACCAGTGTTTGTGTGTCAGCTTTTATCCCTCCAGATCAGAGAATATCCAGTTCTATTGCCTCAAAACACCACTCACATCTACAGTTATTCCCAGTTTCAAATAAAAACTATCAGTGTCAGATCCCTGGGTGGGGGGGTGGTAGTATGTATCGTGATCGTGACTGAGAGAATTAAAGTGCAAATAAAAAGGTAACTTTCACAAGTACTATAAACGTACGCCGTCTGTTACAGACACAAACCAAATGTATGTGTGTACTGTATAATCTATACTAATAAAAGGCAAAGCCCTCACTCACTCACTCACTCACTCACTCACTCACTGACTGACTCATCACTAATTCTCCAACTTCCCGTGTAGGTAGAAGGCTGAAATTTGGCAGGCTCATTCCTTACAGCTTACCTACAAAAGTTAAGCAGGTTTCATTTCGAAATTCTACACGTAACGGTCATAACGGTCAATAAAGGTCAACAACGTCCGCCATGTTGAACTTTCTTATTTATGGCCCCATCTTCACGAAATTTGGTAGGCGGCTTCCCTGTGCTAACCGAAACCGATGTACTTACTTATTTCGATGGTATGACGCCACTGTCGGCCGCCATATTGAACTTTCCAACGTCACCAATTTTCCAACTTCCCGTGTAGGTAGAAGAATGACCCCGTCTTCACGAAATTTGGTAGGTGGCTTCCCTGCGCTAACCAAAACCGATGTACGTACTTATTTCGGTGGTATGACGCCACTGTCGGACGCCATATTGAATTTTCCAAACGTCACAAATTCTCCAACTTCCCGTGTAGGTAGAAGGCTGAAATATGGCAGGCTTACAGCTTACTTACAAAAGTTAAGCAGGTTTCATTTCGAAATTCTACGCGTAATGGTCATAACGGTCAACGACGTCCGCCATATTGAACTTTCTTATTCATGGCCCCATCTTCACGAAATTTGGTAGGCGGCTTCCCTGCGCTAACCGAAACCAATGTACATACTTATTTCAGTGGTATGACGCCACTGTCAGCCGCCATATTGAACTTTCCAACGTCACTAATTCTCCAACTTCCCGTGTAGGTAGAAGGCTGAAATTTGGTACTTATTTCGGTGGTATGATGCCACTGTCGGCCGCCATATTAAACTTTTAACAGAAACCGATGTACGTACTTATTTTGTTGGTATGACACCACTGTTGGCCGCCATATTGAACTTTCCAACGTCACTAATTCTCAAACTTCCCGTGCAGGTAGAAGGCTGAAATTTGGCAGGCTCATTCCTTACAGCTTACTTACAAGAGTTTAGCAGGTTTCATTTAGAAATTCTACGCGTAACGGTCATAACGGTCAACAACGTCCGCCATGTTGAACTTTCTTATTTACGGCCCCATCTTCACGAAATTTGGTAGGTGGCTTCCCTGAGCTAACCGAATCCATGCCCGGAGATGGCACCTACCTTTTCCATTCTCTGTGTTACATATTGCACGGCCATATCAGGCTCACTCTTGATATCCGGA
>JANRMT010062806.1:14239027-14291001 GCA_026402145.1 Polypterus bichir lapradei | reverse complement strand
TGAAACAAAC
Source organism: Polypterus bichir lapradei (assembly GCA_026402145.1). Lineage (NCBI taxonomy): Eukaryota > Metazoa > Chordata > Cladistia > Polypteriformes > Polypteridae > Polypterus > Polypterus bichir. Next base: position 14,290,991 of record JANRMT010062806.1, on the reverse strand, counting down.
CATGAAACTCAAACCGATTATGACAGCAGCAATCCAAGCTGTGAGATTTGAAACAAGATTACTGTTCACATGGCCAACTGTACGTTGCATGCTCAAGAGTAAGCTCAGCGCACAGCTACAGCTTGGTCATATTGCAACTGGAGGGCCGAACTGACAACGTGGCATACAAAGAGATCCTTAACAAATAATTTTTGGTATATTTTCCCTCAGTTTAAAAAGGTTTAATTTTCTTCTTAATAAAAAATTTTAAGGCAGTACTTCACCGCTGCGAAGCTCGGGTATTTTGCTAGTATTAACAATAAGAGCAGCTCACTACTGAAAATGGCAAATATGGGAGGCAGTCGGGATCGAAACGGGGACTCTTGATTACAAGTCAGCAAATCTTACTGTTATGTCACAGAAGTTGTTGTTTTATCCTTGAACCTTTTGTGAAAGTGTTTATTTGATCTTTGGACTTTAGGCTTCACACATTGTATAGTTTATGCCAACATTTTGTCATTTACTGCTAAAATATGAAAAACGTTTCTGTTTTAACAATGTGTTTACACAGATTATTGTAGAAGCGAAACACACATGAAATGCATGTGTTCTAAATAAAGATCTATTATTTCCACTCTAAAACTCCAGTACTTCACTCCCAGATAATCAATCAAGGCATGAGCTGGGAGAACGTGCACGTTCTGAAGCTGTGGGGGGATGGAATGGTAGGCTGCTTGCTGCTTGTCTTTATTGGCACATTTACAGGACAAAAGACAATGATGAAGAGCTGCGAATGGATTTAAGGTGGGCCGCCGGATCTATGAGTTTTTTTGTAGGCTCTGGTAATTCTAGTGGTAAAGGGAGTGCAGAAGTAGATAGATTGGGAAGAAATGAAAATGTTAAGATGGATGTGTAGAGTTACAAAAAAAGGACAGAATAAAATGAGTCAATCAGAGGTACAACAAAAAGTGGGAGAAATATCTAAGAAAATACAGGCAAGTAGGTTGAAGGGGTATGGACATGTGATGAGGAAAAACAATGAATATCTGGGGAAAAAGTGGTGGGAATGAAAGCACAGGGGAAGGGAATGTGAGGGAGGCTAACTCATTTGTACACCTTAATGCAGCTGACAGATGTATGACTGATCTCTGTTTCACATCCAGCTAGTTGCCCAAAACTATGAAGAGATCTAAACCTTATGAATAAGGTTCATAAACTTGTGAAATTGTACAATAAATAACCTTCACTTTCTCTGTTTGTGGTCCAGAAGTGGTGACAGTGTTTCAACAAATAACCCAAATACACTTGCTGCAATACACCAAAGAATACAATTTATTCATAACATAAAGATAATACAAGATGGCTATATGCAACTATAAATAGATATATGTATATAGATATACAGATGAAGGACAGTTACAAAGAACACACAATATATAATATAGATTTATACTAGTTTAGTTGGAACTTTTTCTCTCCTATAGAGAAAAGGACATAACTTATGAATTCTGATCTTTCAATAATGTTGCCCTGGTGGAAATGTTCTGTAGCTAGTTGTTTAGTTTCTAGCACCTGCACTGTGATGTAACATTGCTTCACTCACAGCCAGTCTACACTGGTTAAACCACCTCCATACACATCTCATCTGTGTGTATGGAGGTGGGTGTGTATGTGAAGCTGCTCTTAACTTTCTCACTGCATTTAGGAAAAGAAACTTAAAACAGTGAAAAAATTCACCTTCACAAAAGTTACTACTTTTCTGTAATACCAATGACCAGAATACATTATCCAGCTTTATTCTAACCACCAACTTACAATCAATAGTTCTGTAAATCAAAGTAGGTATAATTAAGGTTTGATTGTTGACTCCGGGTGTAGGCTATGTTTTGCTCCAATCCTTCTGTGTCAGATTTCTCTAGCAAACGTGGAAGGATTCTGCACTCTTTTTCTTTCTTTCTTTTTTCAGGAGCTCTTCAGCTTCTTTATCTTATTCACACCTTCTGGTTATGGACATTGCTATAGTTTTCTCTGAGGATTTACACACACTTGCCTCATTTGCAAGTATACAATTTACATCTACTGGGTGATCGGTGATCAGTTGACTCCAGTCTTTACCAAGATGGCTTTACATATGGCCTGTTTTGCCCAAGTACCTTACTTTCTTTAGCAAAGTACGGACTTGTGGCACCCTTGTTTAACTCCATTAGAGACAGTCTTCCATTCTATCAGTCCAGCACCAGGTTGCCCTTCAGAGTAAAATGAGAGTATTCCAGCGTACATTACAGCCATACCCTAAAGAGCACGGGTCCTGCTATATGAAGCAGAGCAGCAGCGACACGGACAGACTGAGAGCAGGGAGAGTATATAGAGAGCCCAGATATAGTGATAGCAACAGGTTATGTCGGAAGCAGTTGATGTTTTACTATTGATTTCTTAGAGGCGCATAAGCCCAACCTTTTGGTTGACAACTGGTGCAAAGATTTGTCAGTCAAGGCTTCCAGTTGCTGAGTTCTGCGTCTTTGATCACTGACCAAGTGTTTAAATGGTGCATCATGGAGACATCTCTTGACGTCACTTGGCCTGTATTTGATCAGTCTTATCAGATAAGACATTGAAACTGCTTTCCAAAGAGGGTCCACAGGAGGTGAACTGACACATGAGCTGACATTGAGAGTGGCTGGCAGTTGTCTCCTAAGCAAAGGAAGCAAAAGCAAAGCAAAACAAAATGGGTGATGCTAGGCTTTCCAGCCCCAATCAGCAGGTTGTGACAAAGACAGTGTCTAAATGCAACAACATCAATTATAGAAATAACTGGAACTGGATTGTGTGTCTCCAACATTCAGCCCCACCCCAAACATTCAGCTTACCTTGCTTGGCAGAGTGTTTGTGCAATAACTGCCTAATAGATGAATGCATGTTAGCATCAACTGTCCATATTTGAAAATTGTGCCAGATTTTTTGTACTCGTATTTTTCTTTGAGAGGGAAGCCTGTATTTTAGGTGATTGAGTAAAACATTGTGAATATTTGCATATCTGTTTTGTTTTCTGGTTTATTATTGCAGTAAGAAATGAATCTAGCAAAATATATTAAAGTAAGCCATTTGCATTTCAAAATGTAGTAAGGTAAAATTAGACAGAAAATTTTACACTCAAGTAAATCACAAATATTATCAAAACATATTTAAGTACAACAGTAAAGTATTTCTACTTCATCACTGGGGCACATACTCAAAGTACACAATGCTCCCTGCCAATTTCCAAGTTCCTGAATTGGCATGGAAACATACTTTTTTGGTGATTCTAATTCACCTGGGAGGGCTTGTAAGGCACTATTATTGATGTGTACAGTACTAACTTTGCAAAGGAGGATACACAATGTTTTTTAATTTAATTGTTTAATTCAATTTCTCTAAATTGTTTGGTCCCCTGAAAATCTTTTTAGAAGCCATTCTGGCCCTCTGTGAGGATAACCTGAAAAAACACTGTATTGGTTTTTGCATAATGCCATTCCATCAACTGAAAGCTTTTTTTAAATATTAAAGATTCATCCATACCAACATTAGAAATTACATAGTAATAATACATTGGATAAACTATGGTTATTTTTATTCAAATTATGGTCTCACTTTTTCCCTAAAACATAATCTTAATTCATGGAAAACTGAAGTTGAACATTTTTGCATTCATATGTTTCAAATTTTATAAATTCACCTTAAATACTTCTCTTTAAAGGGTGCTTTTTTGAGATGTGCCAGCTATTCCTCCACACTGACAATGCATTCGCAATGGTTTAAATTCATGTCTGCTTTTCCTTTTTTGTGGTATCTAGTGTAATCAGCAGGAAGAGTGCTGAAAGAGGATAAGAAAAAGAAGAAGAAAAATGCACCAAGATACAGAACAAATAAGGAAAATACATTTGCTGAAATTGCAGCCCAATCATCAACTTAGGTTTCCTAAAGAGTCATAAACTTTAATAATTTGAATAAGCAATTACTTACATAGATTTTAGAAGCTAGATACTCTTTTAACTGAGTTATAGGAATCCAGAAAATTTTCAGGAAGCCAGTAAACTACACCCAGAAATGTTTATGATTGTGAAAAAAATTGATAACTTTTTTATCAACATACCATTAAACTGACTCAAAAATATTGCCAAAATTACTAGTGTTGGTAATGGCTATTACTACTAGAAATTAGATTTTTAATGTATTATTTACATAAGACTGCAAAGCCCCACTTTCAGCTCTAATTTCTTCAGTTTTCTAATAGTAAACCTCCTTACTTATCCCTAATTAGTGAAAGTTAGAGAAACTTTGTAACTGAATCTAAACATGTAGATAGACATGTCCTCAGGACATTTATTTGTCCCCAGGGGCAAATTTGGCTTACAAAAGCACTTCAAATAAATAAAAACATATATAGGTAGATAAGCAAATAAATAAATAAACACATGCACTTTGGTCTGAACACACACCAGAATTACTATTAATTAAGAAAATTAAAAAGAAAGAAAACTTCTCACTTGGGTCTCACAGTCAGTGAGGCATTATGCGGGCACATTGCTCTTGTTGAAAGGACACCCAGTAGTGTTTCTTGACACATTTCTGCTGAATTAGTTGGCTGAAAGGAACTCTATGTTAGTGTGTCAAATAGAGGCTGTGCAACATTGTTCATAATGGCATAGTTTTGTTTTAACTCTTTTCTTTGCTACTACCTCCAGGCAGTCCAGAGTGTGTCCTATAACTGTGCTTGCTCTTTTGATTCTGTAGGCCTCTCTTGAAGTGATGTTACCAGCCCAGCACACCACAGCATAGAAAATTGCACTGGCCATCACAGAGTTATAGAAGATGTGAAGGATGTCACTTCCCATATTAAAGGAACAATTTATCCAAAGAAAAAAGAGCCTGCTCTGTCATTTCTTATACAATTCTTTTATGTTCTGAGACCAGTCCAACCTGTCATTAATATGGACCATCAATTACTTGTAGGAGTTGACCACCTTTTCATCCGTTCTAACCAGAACAGAAGAAATAAGGGAAGGCCCAGATGCACAACTGCATGTACGTCAATATGTCCATAGTTTGAGAAACAAACACCTTACAGGGCCTTAGTTGGCTCCTTCCTTAACACTAGAATTACCAGAGCCTATGAAAAAACTTGTATACCCGGCCCACCTTGAATCCCTTCGCACCTGTCCGTTAGCATCTTTTGTCTTGTAAATGTATCAATAAGCCCAAGCAGCAAGCACCCTACTATACCATCCCCCTCACCACTGCACAATTGGCAAGAAGTTCTCCCAGTTCAAGCCTTGATTATCTGGGAGTGATTGCCGCCAGGTCAAGCTTGTTGTAGCACACAGCAACCGACCACCCACATGCTCCTGCTCGCACTGATTAAGCTCACGCCTTCTGGTGCATGATGTCAATGCAGCACCAGGAAAAAAAGAAAGAGACAAATATATGTGACATTTTGAAAAAATCATTTTATGACCTGAATAGTACCAATCAGAAAACATCATTGCACTAATTCAATATTATTTGAAAACAAACAGCGTCAGATCGGCTGTAAATGGATGGTACTTGTAAAAGTTAGTATTTTTTCAGTTTTATTCTGTCAACCCTGATCTGACCCTAACTAACAGCACCACCATAAACTGACACCTATTACCTATTCACACATATTACTTATGTTTTAGTACTAACAACAGCAGGGATTTGAAAGCTGAGACTGTGTGTGTGCACCATGCGGTGGACTGTCACCCTGCCGGGGTTTGTTCCTGCTTTGCGCCCTGTGTTGGCTGGGATTGGCTCCAGCAGACCCCCGTGAACCTGTGTTAGGATATAGCGGGTTAGATAATGACTGACTGGCTGACTGGCACTTTAAATGACATGCTAGAGTCAGAATTATACTTAGATTGCGGGCTGATTCAGTAAAATTAATGGTGATTCCAGCTAAGTTATATAGTGACAATATATTGTTGCAATCAGCATCATTCCCTCCAATAATTAACATCTCTGTTTTCTGTGTGTTTAAAGACAAATAGTTCTCATCCATCCACTCCTTTAATTCACTAACACAACTAATTAAAGACAACAATTGAGAATCTTCATTTGGTCTTAAAGAAAGATATAACTGGGTGTCATCTGCGTACAGGTAAAAATTATGTTTTCTAATGATAGATCCCAGTTGAAGCATGTAAAATGAAAACAGTAAAGGTCCCAGTATTGAGCCTTGTGGGACACCATATCTTACTTTTGTGTAAAATGATGGAGTATTGTCAGCACATTTCAGTAAATCTTAGAATCAATTTGATAAATAAGAGCTAAACCAGGCAAGGACATTGCCTGTAAGCCCAATGTCATTTTCTAGCCTGTACAGTAAAACAGAATGGTCAATGATGTTGAACGCTGCACTTAAGTCTAACAAGATAATTACAGTGGAATTTCCTTCATCAGAGGATATCAGAATGTCATTTACAACGCGGGCTAGAGGCATTTTGGTGCCATGAACAGCCAGACTGGATTTTGTCAAATAATTTTGATGCATAAGTTGTGACTGTAGCTGATTGGCGACTACTTTTTCAAGTATTTTACAGAGAAAGGGTAAATTTGATATGGGTCTATAATTATTAAGAATGTATAATACTGTATTATAACTTGATGTTAACTGATCTAAATGGTTTTCCACAATTTAACTTGACTTAGTCAGAGTATCTATAAATTTTGAAGCAGAAATACAATCTAGATGTCGCACTGTCATTGTTGTAATCTGTGAGTGTATTGGTAAGGGTAGAACCAAATTAAACATAATTAAGTAGTGACCAGAAATAACTAATAATGGAGTTATATTTAAATTTTGAATTTCAGCTTTGCAAGTTATAATTAAATCTAGTGTGTGGTTATGTATTAGATTGAATTTAACAAATAAGTAAAACTATTGCAAAAAGTGCCAGTTTTCACATCAATGTGTACATTAAAACCCTTCATCAACACTACTTGATTATAATGTATAGCCAAATCAGATAAAAGGCTGCCAAATTCTGTCATGAACAATGAATATGGACCTGGTGATCAGTAGGTTAGCACTATAATTGTGCTGGAATCTGTTTTAGTATTTAAGATGAATGCCTCAAAGGATGTGAAGTTGCCTACATTTTTAGAAATGATTTACATTTTGTTACAATGAATTATTCCCATACCTCCTCCTCAACCAGTATCTCTAGATTTATGAAGTATTGTGTATCCATCTGGTGACGCCTCAACTAGGGGAACAGTGTCAGATTTACTAAGCAGGGTTTCAGTAAGAAGACACAGATCAGATTTTGTACTTAATATAGTATCATTTACCCAAACAGTTTTACTTCCAAGAGAGCAAATGTTTAATATGCAGCATTTAAAACTGCATAGTTCTTTATGAAGTGATGATATATTTTTTTGTTTTAATTTGAGCTAAGTAACTATAACTGGTGCCCCCGATGGAAGATCTGGTTTTATCTCCTGGTCTATTATCTATTACTTATTTTTTGATTATCAAATAATTTAAGGTTTGCATCATGACTAAATTTATAGGATGCCACACAACAGGGATTATGGGTGACAGCTTCAGTATAGTAACAGATGGGATAAACAACAGCCTGTGATTTAAGATCACACAACTGCAGCCTGGATGGTGCTCTAATCAGTCAGCCAAGCAGTTTTGCTGCCATATTTTGGGATAATACAAAAAATTCCTTCCAGTTAGGATCAAGACCATCTCTCTTGAAGAATTCAGGCCTTTGCATGGCACCCACTTCCTGTAGAGCTAACCAATCTCCCTTTCAATCTTTCCTAGGGCACAAAGCGGAGGCGGAAGTGGAAGTAGAAGCAGACAATGGCCAATAGTGAGATGAATCGCGTTGCCGTCGTCGTAGAAGAACTCCAGGCACTCGACAAACAGATTCAGAAACTCCTGTCCAGAAGAAGGTACCTTAGGGATCTGAAGGCTCGGCTGCTGGATAAACCATCCTCGACATCTGAAGTCAATGTAACATCAACCCCGCGTCGTGCCGCTCACTTCCCAGGACAAGTAAGCTTCACCCCGTGTCTCGTAGGAGCGACGACGACGCCGATGAAGACCTCGGCATATTTCAGCTATGCAGGCGGGGGTTCAAGGCTAGAACACCTCCATTGGCAGAGGCGAGCATCTCGACCCAGAACTGGTTCGATCCTCTCCGCGTCCCCAGTTTGCCTTCAACCCCAGGTGATGTAATCGTGGTAGGTGATTCGATTGTACGAAACCTCAATATCACATGCCCTAATCGAAAATCTTTTGTTTCTTGTTTTCCCGGTGCTCGAGTCTGAGATGTGATGAGACTTACGCCGACCGTCTACGAGAAGCACAAGAGGGCAGTTGGATCCATTGTATTACACACCGGCGTAACCAACATAAGGCACCGACAGTTGGAGACTCTCAAGGCTGACTTCGCAGCACTAATTAAAGACACGAAGGAGAGGACCCCATCGGCAAAGATCTTCATTTCGGGACTAAAACCTCTCGTCAGACAATCAAATGAAAACTACAGTCGTCTGCTGGGATTAAACAACTGGCTGAAAGGCTTCTGCGAGAATTAAGACATCGGGTTCATCGACAACTGGGACCTCTTTTGGGAAAGGCCGTGTTTCTTCAAGCGAGATGGCCTGCATCCAAATAGATTCAGCATCCGGGTCCTCTCCAAAAACATTGCAAAGGTAATTCGTCTATCTTGACTGTCTATTTCTATTTTAAACCCCTTCCCTAATGTTACTGCCTTGCTAGGACATGATAATGGCTTAACAAAGTCTTCCGTAAAAGTGCACAACATTAATACTCTAATTACCAATCTTAATGCACATAAAAATCTAGGCAGTGCGGCATAAACATCAATAATTTAATTGCAATTACTATTTTAGATGAACAATGCATTAAAACTATAAAAACAGATTATGGATTACATAAAAAAAACACACAGAGCGGCGCTGACAAAAATAATCTAGTTTCTGTCTCAAATATCAATAACGCGCATAGAATTCAGCCCTGCCCCTACGAAACATTAAATATGGCACTATTAAATGTTAGAGCTTTAACTAACAAGATGTTTTTTATCAACGATCTTATTAGTGATATAAAAATTGATTTTATTGCACTAAGTGAAACGTGGCTTAGCTCAGACGGCGCGGCTGTTTTAATCGAATCTGCGCCTCCGGATTACAGTTTTACTCATGCGGATCGCCAGGGAAAAAAAGGGGGCAGCTTGGCAAACATATATTCCTGCTGGTTAAAGTGTAGAGATGTCAGTTTTGGTAAATTCAAATCCTTTGAGTATCTTACCGTTGTTATTCATGGAGATTCTCACGTTCTAGTTTTATCTGTGTATAGACCTCCTAAATTTAACGTGTCTTTCTTTGAGGAATTCTCAGACTTAATGTCAATTTTAATTACGAACTATGACACACTCTTAATAGTCGGCAACTTTAACTCTCATATCGATAATCAGTGTGACCTAAAAGTAAAGGAATTCATGAACCTCCTGGACTCTTTTGATTTGAGACAGCTTGTTAGTCAGCCTACACATAAAGCAGGTCATACGTTAGACTTAGTAATTACCAAAGGACTAAAAGTTGATGTAAAGCAGATCATTGATATTGGTCTATCAGACCATTTTCTTCTACTATTTAATATAGAAATAATGATAGAAAACATTCATGAGAAGCATATTGTTAAAAAATGCTTCTTTGACTCATCAGCAGCTTTAAAACTTACAAACATTCTAAGCAATCAGTCCGTTTATAGTGCCAACTATAATAGTGAGGATAATGTAAATAGTAAGGTGGAAAAATTTAATTCTAAAGTGAGAGCTGCTGTTGACATAGTTGCACCTGAAAAGACAGTTAAAAAATCTTCTAGCATTGTTATTCCATGGAAGACCCAAAGAGTGTCTGATTTAAAAAGAACATGTCGTAGAGCTGAGCGCAAATGGAGGAAAACTAAACTAAATATCCATGAGATATTGAAGGTTAAAATAACAGAATACAATAACACAGTCCGTCTTGAGAGGCACTGCTATTTCTCTAAGATTATAAATAACAATGCTAGTAATCCCAGAGTCTTATTTTCTACGATTGATCGTCTACTAAACCCAGGTAACACAAAGGAATGCCTCCAAAATACTTCCAGTGAAACCTGTGAGGCTATTGCTGTATTTTTCAATTAAAAAATTAATGATATTAGAAATAACATAGTACATCTCCCCAATACTGCGGATCCTCCTAAGCCGCAGTACTCCGTTATAAACAAATTCAATTCTTTCACCAGGATAGATTTACCTGATTTACATAGAATAATCTCTCAACTGAAACCCTTCACCTGCGTCCTTGACCCAATACGAACAAGTTTTTTCAAAGAAGTATCAGGCATGCTAACTGATAATATTCTAGACATAGTAAATTTGTCTTTAAATACGGGGGTCTTCCCAGACTGTCTTAAGCCTGCTGTAGTTAAACTCCTATTCAAGAAAAATAATCTTGACCCCTCTGCTTTTGAAAATTTTAGACCCATCTCTAACCTGCCCTTCTTAAGTAAAATTCTAGAGAAAGCAGTCATTATGCAGTTAAATGACCACCTCAAAAAACATGCTATTCTTGATAAATTTCAGTCAGGTTTTAAAACAAATCACAGCACAGAAACTGCACTCGTTAAAGTAGTAAATGACTTGGGGGTAAATGCAGACAGAGGCCATTTATCTGTTCACATCCTTCTTGATCTGAGTGCCGCATTTGACACCATTGATCACAATATTCTTAGAAATCGCCTTAGTCAATGGGTGGGACTCTCTGGTAGTGTCTTAAATTGGTTTGAATCCTACCTGGCAGGGAGAAAATTCTTTGCTAGTTGTGGTAATCACAACTCAAAGACTCATGATATTCTATATGGTGTTCCACAAGTCTCTATCCTGGGTCCGCTGCTCTTATCAATCTATATGCTTCCGTTAGGTCAGATTATCTCGAGGCACAACGTGAGCTACCATAGCTATGCTGATGACACACAGCTGTGCTTATCAATAGTACCTGATGACACCGACTCTCTCGATTCACTAACACAATGTCTTACTTGTATTTCTGAATGGATGAATAGTAATTTTCTCAAGCTAAATAAAGAGAAAACTGAAATTTTAGTCATTGGCAATAATGGATTCAATGAGGTTATCAGAAATAAACTTGATGCATTAGGAATAAAAGTAAAGATGGAAGTAAAAAACTTAGGGATAACTGTTGACTGTAACCTGCATTTTAAATCATATATTCATCAGACCACTAGGACAGCATTTTTTCACTTAAGAAACATAGCAAAAGTTAGACCTCTTATATCATTGAAAGATGCTGAGAAATTAATTCACGATTTTGTTTTTAGTCGACTAGATTACCGTTACACACTCCTCTCAAGACCACCCAAAAAAGACATAAATCATTTGCAACAAGTGCAGAATGCAGCTTCTAGAATCCTAACTAGGAAAAGAAAATCCAAACACATTTCTCCAGTCTTGATGTCACTACACTGGTTACCTGTGTCTTTCAGAATTGATTTTAAAATTCTGCTTATGGTTTATAAAGCCTTAAATAATCTAGCTCCATTTTATATATCGGAATGTATGACACCCTATATTCCAAATCGTAACCTTAGATCCTCAAATGAGTGCCTCCTTAGAATTCCAAAAGCAAAACTTAAAAGAAGTTGTGAGGCGGCCTTCCGCTGCTATGCACCTAAAATCTGGAATAGCCTGCCAATAGGAATTCACCAGGCTAATACAGTGGAGCACTTTAAAACACTGCTGAAAACACATTACTTTAACATGGCCTTCTCATAACTTCACTTTAATTTAATCCTGAAACTCTGAATGTTCAATTCATTATAATAACTATTCATGGTGGCTCTAAAATCTGTACTAACCTCTACTCTCTCTTCTGTTTCTTTTTCCGGTTTCTTTGTGGTGGCGGCCTGCGCCACCACCACCTACTCAAAGCATCATGATGCTCCAACATTAGTTGTCCAGGCTCCTCTGTCCCAGCGCATCAATGTTGCCATACATTCAAAATAGAATAGAAAATACTCAGGGTTGTGTGAGGGAGCCATCTTCGGCAGCTCATCTTGTTTCCATGCCAAGGCAGCTGCGGCTGCCGGAGCCTAATCTTCCTCTGGGTTTTGCTATTTTTCTTGGGGATCCATCGGTGCAAGGACCCCACTTCAGGTATCATGTGACCTGCGAGCCCCTGTCTTGCACCCCAAAACACGAGGTTGAGTCTCAGTACTTTAGCAAAACCAACTTTATTCAGCTTAAAACAGGAACAGCACGGTTATTTATTGTAGCGGGATCTACCATTCTCCTTTACACAGACACAGAAATCAGGCAGGGTTGTGGCCAGTTAGTAAGTAATCCTGGTCCTTGCATGTATAGTGTGACTGCAATCAACTCAGATCTGCTTTAGCTACAAGCCACTTCCACACTGGGAGGCCATGGTTGCCCTGGCAACTGATAAACTGTCTTCCACAGTGATTGCATTTCGGGATGTTCTTTGGCGTGTCGTCCCATTGGGGGGAGTCCCAAATTAGTTTAGAACCCTTACAATATATACAAAATATAATAAATTATCTGCTGTTTTTTTCATATTCCAAGGTAATCCAGCTGAAGGATCAGAGGTCCTTCTAAAACCTGACCCTGGAAGACTCTGCCCATTCAGCCAGCAAGTGCTTCCATGTCATTCAGTACCTCTTCAGAGACAGACAGACAGCTGTCCCTAAAAGGGAGGGGAACTCACAACTATGGCCGAAGTAAGGATCTGTCTCCTGCTACTTCTAACATGTCTGGTGGACTAAACCCTTCTCTCTGCCTTCAACATCCTTTGTGTGTAGCCTCCTCCTAACCGTGAACAACTCCTTGGTGTCCTAAAAGGACAGCCAGGAGAGAACTGGGCAAGGAAACTTCTATTCTGCTACTGGATGGTACAGTATTGCATCTTTATTTGTTATATTTCTTCATTTTGGTATTTCTTTTTTGATATATTTCTCACACTCTCTGATTAATCTCTCTCTATCTCTTTCAGGCCACACCTCTTCTGAGCAGCTGCGAGCTGAAGCACAGAGCAGTGGCATCTCCCACAGGCACGTAGCCCTTGGCAAACACCCGAATAAGTTCAACTGGAGTAAAGCCAACAGCCAACCAGGAGAAATAACCGGCAGTGAGAAATCAGTCAATCACCCAGCGGGTGGTGGAAACCTAAAGCCGATGGTCTGTTAGTGATTCAGCTGAACACAGAAAATGCCGAAAGCACAGAAGTCAATGCAAAAACAGAGAAGATGATATCAGTGCTAAATGTAAGTTCCATCTATTCTCTGCCTGTTGAGGGCAGTGTCCTGCAGCATGTACAGTTAAGGCTTTCCGGACAATAATGTAGACAGCTTTACCTGCCAAAAGTGTTTAGTTAATTTAGAGCTGGTTGGTAAAATACACAAATTGGAGGACCGCGTTAGGAACCTGATAGCAATTAGGCAAACCGAAACTTGGATTGACTCAGTTTGTTTAGACAATTCAGCTACTTCTGATTTGGCTTCAGTCTTTCCAAGTCCCATTGTAGTCAGTGCACACCCAAAATCAGCAGCACCAATTCACCCACAGGTCAAGTGGGTAACAGTAAGACCCCCGTCTTTGTCTAAGAAGCCAAAATGTAATCCCTCTGCACCGAGGTCACCAATTCGGGCCCAGAACACATTCACAGCACTCTTCAGCACGCCTGTGGATACTGAGATCAAGAAAGTGCTCATAATTGGTGAGTCAATAGTGTGGAATGTTAGAATTCTAAACTATGTTAAACCAGCAGTTAATATTAAATGCCTTGCAGGGGCCAAGATTTCTGACATAGAGGACACATTGGATCATGTCACCGACGATGAAGTATCTACTTTATTGCTGCATGTCGGCACTAATGATATTTATTCACAGCAATTTGAGGTATTAAAAAGTAACTTTAACTTTATATGCACCAAAGCTAAAAGAAAATGTCCGAATTTAAATGTATCTGGCCCCTTACCAAGATTATATAGAGGGTATGTGATTTATAGCAGATTGCGTTCCCTTCACTGCTGGCTAGAAACCAGGTGTGCAAATAAAAGCATAGCCTTTGTGAACAATTGGGATGATTTGAGGGAAAGGCCTGGATTTTTCTAAAGAGATGATCTTATGTATTATCTCAAAATATGGCAGCAAAACTGCCTGGCTGACTGATTAGAGCACCATCCAGGCTGTAGTCATGTGATCTTAAAGCACAGGCTGTTGTTTATCCCACCTGTTACTTTTTTGAAGTTGTTACCCATAATCCCTGTTGTGGAGCATCCAGTAAATTTAGTCATGATGCAGACCTTAAATTACTTAATAACCAAAAAATGAGGTGTATGATTAGACCAAGACATAAAACTAGACACCTCGCCAAGGGCACCTGTAATAGAAACTTAGTTCAAATTAAAACAAAAAATATATCAGGAGCTCAGAAAGAAGTATGCAGTTTTTACTGCTTATTGAACATTCACTCTTTTGGAAGTAAAGCTGTTTTGGTAAATGATATTATATTAAGTGCAAAATCTGATCTGTGCCTTCTCACTGAAACCTGGCTTAGTAAATTTGACACTTTTCACCTAGCTGAGGCGTCACCAGTTGGATACTCGTTCCTTCATAAGTCTAGAGATTCTGGTCGAGGAGGAGGCCTTGGAATAATTCATTGTAACAAAATGTAAATCACTTCTAAAAATTTAGGCAACTTCACATCCTTTGAGGCATTCATGTAAAATATTAAAACAGATTCCAACACAAGTATAGTGCTAGTCTACAGGTCACCAGGGCCATATTCATTGTTCATGACTGAATTTAGCAACCTTTTATCGGATTTGGTTATAAATTATGATCATGTAATATTAATGGGGGATTTTAATGTACATAGCACAGAGATATTTTTAGCAAATGTTTCACTTATTTGTTAAATTCAGTAGGATTTTGTCAGATTGTCAAAGGTCCCACTCATAATCTTAACCACACATTAGATTTAATTATAACTTACAAACTTGAAATTCAAAATTTAAATATTACCCCACTAAATATTTCTAATCACTACTTAATTACATTTGATTTGGTTCTGCCCTTACCAATACAGTCAAAGATTAAAACAAAGACAGTGCAACATCTAGATTATGATTCTGCTTCAAAATTTATAGATACTTTGAGTAAGTCAAGTGTAATTGTGGAAAACCATTTGAAACAGTTAACATCAAATGTAAAGATGGAAAACAATTTAGATCAGCTAACAGTACATTATAATTTAAACCCTGAGAGATGCTCCAGATGCAGTGGCTCCCCTTAAAACAAAAGTGATCAAAGCAAATAGAAACTCTCCCTGGTTTAATGAGAACACTCAAGATCTTACATTACAGTATTGAAAACTGGAGCACAGATGGAGAATAACAAAGCTGCATTAGCAGTACAGACTTTATGAACTTTTTTAATGAGAAAATTAAAAATATAAGATCCTAGACCACAGCACAACACAGGGTCACGGGGGTCTACTGGAGCCAATCCCAGCCAGCACAGGGTGCAACAAATTGCATTCAACACTTTAGAAATTTTAATCCTGTAACTGAGGAGAAAGTCTTGACTTTAATTTCTAAAATGAAACCTACTACTTGTTCCCTAGATCCAGTGCCAACAAAACTATTAAAAAAGTGCAATTTATGTTCTTGCATTGCCTATTCTTAACATTATCAATAGTTCATTATTGCATGGCACAGTACCTGATGCACTAAAATTGTGAGTTATTACTTAAAAAGTCAGAACTAGACCCACACATTCTTAATAACTATAGACCTGTTTCAAATTTACCCTTTCTTTCTGAAATACTAGAAAAAGTAGTTGCCAGTCAGCTTCAGTCACACCTTTCACAAAATGATTTATTTGAGAAATTCCAGTCTGCTTTCTGCACTGGTCATATTACAGAAACGGCACTAACACACGTTAAACAACAAACTGATATCCTCTGATAAAGGAAATTCCACTGTAATTATGTTGTTAGACTTAAGCACAGCATTTGACACCATTGACCATTCTATTTTATTGCACAGGCTAGAAAATGATGTTGGGCTTACAGGCACTGTGCTCGCTTGGTTTAGTTCTTATTTATCAAATCAATTCCAATATGTACAGAAATGTGCTGACAATACTTCATCATTATACACAGAAGCGAAATATGGTGTCCTACAGGGCTCAGTACTGGGACCTCTACTGTTTTCACTTTACTTACTTCCACTTGGATCTATCATTAGAAAACATAATGTTAATTTTCACTCATAGGCAGATGACTCCCAGTTATACCTTTCTTTTAGATCAAATAAAGTTTCTCCAATGTTGTCTTTAATTAGTTGTGTTAGTGAATTAAAGGAGTGGATGGATAAGAATTACCTATCTTTAAACACTGATAAAACAAATGTTTAATTATTGGAGAGAATGACGCTGATCGCAACAATATTTTATCAACGTTTAACTTGGTTGGAATCACCATTAATTTTACTGAATCAGCCTGCAATCTAGGAGTTATCTTTGACTCTATCATGTCATTTAAAGCACATGTTACAAAGTTGTTCAAATCACGTTTCTTCCTTCTTAAAAATGTTGGGAAATTAAGGCGCTTTCTAAACAAACGGGATTCTGAGAAATTAATTCATGCATTTATTTCTAGTAGAATTGACTACTTACTGCAATGCAGTGTTCACTGGATGTTCAAATTGTTTTTATACAGCTTCCAGTTAATCCAAAATGCTGCTGTAAGAATTATTAGAAAAAACAAGAAAATACGAACACACCACTCCAGTTCTTAAATCCTTACACTGGCTCCTGGTTAAGTTTAGGGCAGATTTCAAAATCCTCCGTTTAACAAATAAAGCCTTTAATGACCACGGTCCGGATTACTTATCTGAACTTATCATAACTTACAAATCGGAGCGCACATTAAGATCTCAAGATGCCAGTCTGCTTATGATTTCAAGGATTAATAAAATAACAGTTGGAGGTTGAGCTTTTAGTTACAGGGACCCTAAACTGTGGAATGATCTGCCTGCTACTATAAGAGATGCCCCTTCGGTCTCAGCTTTTAAATCCAAGCTGAAGACTCACTACTTCAGTTTAGCTGACTAGAGCTAGTTTGGCACCCTGCCCGGGATTGGTTCCTGCCTTGTGCCCTGTGTTGGCTGGGATTGGCTCCAGCAGACCCCCATGACCCTGTGTTCGGATTCAGCGGGTTGGATCTTCTTGGTACTCAAATGTAGCACTTGGTGGCACTGCCCACCTGCCAAGCTGTTTAAGCTGTTTTGCCTGCCTAAGGTAAAGTCATCTCTGATGGAGGATTGCAGGAATCATTGGGTAGAGGGGTTATTTTATTTTTTTTTATTGGATTGGCTGGCCCAGTGCTGTCTCAGCTGTGGAATGGCTGTTAGGGGAAGGCAGCTTGATGGCTGAGGTGTCCTGTTAAATCATCTACTGTTAAATTCCGTGACCCTGTGTTAGGATTTTTTTTCTTTTTTTTTTTGTTCTTTATTTTGCCTTATACAGTTTCTCACATTAGGAATTTGTTAGTTTTCACATACCCCTTGGGGTCAGAGCGCAGGGTCAGCCATTGTACGGTGCCCCTGGAGCAATTTGCTCAAGGGCCCAGCAGAGTAGTTTGGCAGTGACAGGGATTCGAACCGGCAACCTTCGGGATACCAGCGCAGATCCTTAACCTCAGAGCCACCACTCCGCCCCTAATATTGCGGCTTGGAAAATGAGTGACTGACTGTATTGAGGATTACTTGTGTTTTTTTCAGTGTATTGTATTATATTTACCCCCTTCTTTTTGACACCGACTGCACGCCCAACCTACCTGGAAAGGGGTGTCTCTTTGAACTGCCTTTCCCAAGGTTTCTTCCATTTTTTTCCTCACTAGAGTTTTTTTTGGGAGTTTTTCCTTGTCTTCTTAGAGAGTCAAGGTTTGGGGGCTGTTGAAAGACCGGGCCTATTAAAGCCCATTGTTGCACTTCTTGTGTGATTTTGGGCTATACAAAAATATATTGTATTGTATTCTATTGTATTGAAGCTTTATTCGAACACAAATCAAACTTGATAAATTCTTAGTTGTCTTGCTCCATTGCTGATGCCTTAAGGCTGAAAGAACTCATAGGTGTCTTCCTCAGAAGTGCTCAATTGAAGGGAGATAGTAGAGGAGGCAAGAGCAGGGTCGCAGGTTGTATGCACAGGGCAGAGTTTTCTCTGCCATTGAATCATATGTTCATTTTTTATCAAAGTGCTATAAAGCTGATTTTAGAATACAGCCAAACCATTACTAATTTTGAGAATGACTACTATTAATTTAAATTACTGATTTATAATTTATTATTTATATATGATGTCAAAGCCCTATTTTCAGCAGCTATTACTCCAGTGTCTTAATGGTATGATGTGAAAAGACAGTTTTGGTATGATGGCCATAATTTCTAAAAAAACATCTTAAAGCTGTAATGCCTTAGCTACATTTAAAAAAAGACATGAATATTTTTGGACAATTCAAAAACGTTTGAACAGAAGTATATATACAGTGTTTATTAGAAATTGTTTAGTAATATCAGAGAACATTACTTTTAATTTACAAAATCAGCTGTTCTCATGGTTTTGGGCTCCCTTTCTTCAGTTTTGTGAACACTTAATCTGCTAAAAAGATATAAACTGAGTACATATACATTTGTAAAAAGTATTTATTTATTATTTTTTTTATTTCTTGTCAATGCCTTTGCTGGTGCTTCTAACAAAAAAAAATGTATTTTATACAATCAATTTTGAAACATGTTTCATCCAAAAGAAAACAGAGCAGACAGCCTCTGAGATGTCTGAGAGAATGTGCTTTTGGACATAAAGATGAAGCAGGAATGCATGTAGAGTGTTTATTTTAAGACACCTTCTTCCCTCCTACAAAACTCTACACCTGCTCTGAAAAACCTTTGTCTGTCCTTCCTACCTCTGCCAAAACGACATCCATCCTTTGACAAAAATTCCTCTCCCCTTAAAAAATACCACATATTTTCCCTCCTGCCTCTGACTTCCACTAAAATCTCTCTCTCCTACCTCAGACACTAAGTGTGAAAACTACAGCAAGTAGTCTTTGGAAGTGGGACAGGCAGCCTGCTTTTTTAAAGGCAATTGTTTGAACAGAGATATAAATATGCAAATTTTCATTTAATGTTACACATTCTCCTTGTATTTATGGGGGGGTGGGAATGCTTTTGAAACAGTCAATTACATTACAACCTGTTTGCTTTCTTTTTGAAAGATCTGCACACTGTCATTTAAGTTTTTACAGCACATTGTAAAGCATGCTTTTCTTGACACTACAATAAACATATCTGTTTATAATATATGTACGCTTAAACATGTTTTAAAACTTGAGTGGGATTCACTTTATTGAAAAATAGTTAAAAGATTTAAAATTGCAACAAAATGTGCCATCATTGTAAAATGCACAATCTTCTACTCAGATTTTAGTAATTGTATATTCTGTGTAGACCCATTTCCAGTATAGTCACGCTTTTATAATATAAAACTCATCTTTCACTCTGTTGCATTTATGTGGATCAGTCCAAATGCAAAAATCTAGTAAATAATGAACATGTCTTAGTTTAAGTGATGCCTTTGACTTTAGTAATCATTTTAGGAAAAATTCACTTGTATATATCTTCTTGTTGTGTTGTGGTAGATGTTTGCAAAATGTCCTTGTTAGTCACACTTAGAACATTGCACCCTGTTAGAGGGGCAGCTAGTATAATTTTCTTTGGCATATTTGGCATCTGACTTGCTTGTGCACTTGACCTACATCCCTTGGCAATTATCTTATATGGTCTACATCTATTGGTAATTATCTTATATGATAGTGTTCTGTCCTGCAGTCTCAGTCTCTGTGTACATTTTTTCTGCCCTACAATTGTCATAGTTATCCAGAATAAGTTATTCTCTAATTCAAGACAAAGTACCTTTTTCCTCAAGCTCGTGTTGTATATTTTCAATTTTTCTAGTGTCCAAAACCACATGTAATAACCAGTACTTGCAATGCTGTTGTATATTGTTCTATAGATTCCCCATTTCTCTGTGCTGGCAAAACATTCGGCAACCACTTTTAATTTCAGTACAAACAATTCTTCTGTCTTATTTAAGCAATTTCATCTGTATTATCATCTACTGGATACATTTTTAAAATACTTTATATAAGAAAAGGGAGTGTTTTTTTTTTGCATTGGAACCTCAGGGTAGTTAGCAGTAAGCAATAAACGAAAATATGCAGGCTATTGCAGGTAGAGTACAGACATTTATTTTTCCAAAATGCTTTGTTAATGTAGGGAATTTACTAACATTTTTATTAATATATCAACAGCAGGTAGGCAAATGCTATGACAGCCAACTTTGTGCAGAAACTCTTTTCCCCCATATACATTTTTATGTTTTTCTCATAGTGCCATCTAATGGTGAAAGTAATAAGCCCTCACACATGAACTGTTGTTAATAAGAATACTTTCTGTCCTATAACCTAAGTGGCAAAGTCATTTAAGTTTGTTTAAAATGTAAATTAGGTTAGGAACTACACTTCACAATGCTATCAAGTTTCACCTCTGGACTAAATAATATTGGATCTGAGAAACATATATTGTTACCACACCCTGCCCCCTCATGTGCTTGACGATTGTCTGCTCTCATGTGTCTAAATGCTTAACTGCTGGAATTCCATCCATCCATTTTCCAACCCGCTGAAGCCGAACACAGGGTCACGGGGGTCTGCTGGAGCCAATCCCAGCCAACACAGGGCACAAGGCAGGAAACAATCCCAGGCTGGGTGCCAACCCACCACAGGACACACACAAACACACACCAAGCACACACTAGGGCCAATTTAGAATCGCCAATCCACTTAACCTGCATGTCTTTGGGAGGAAACCAGAGAGGCCGGAGGACACCCACACAGACACAGGGAGAACATGCAAACTCCATGCAGGGAGGACCCGGGAAGCAAACCCGGGTCTCCTAACTGCGAGGCAGCAGCGCTACCACTGCACCACTGTGCTGCCCCTGCTGGAATTCAATAAAATAAATAAATATATACAGAAGTTATTTGTTTTCTGCACAGCTGGATTGCCACATGGGGTAAACAATTTGAACAGCCTAACATACAGCCTTACTATAGTCAATTGCTGTTAGTAAAATTCAATGACATGTATTCTACATGATAAGAAAGTGCATTCATCTTAAAGCAGAAGAAATTAAAAATTTGAAGGTGTTCAAATGCAATCACCAAAACTAAGATCAGCTTTAAAAAGAATGCTTGTTTTTTGTGGGTTTCTTCAAATAATGGCCTTTGAGTACAGATTTATCATTATCATTTTACAATTTGCAGAATCCACTCAAAAAACTTTCTTATGAGCTTAACCTTCTTGGCGTTAACCCCAAGTGAGACTCGGGCTTGGAATACTATGCAAGTACAGTTAACCACAAGTTACATGCTCAGGACAGGATTCTGCTGACATCTACTGCATAAAATAATATCATGCAGCAAAAAATTATAAATATTTCGATGCGATTTGTCACTTTAAGTTAATTAATCAATATTCATGAGTGGGCAGAGGCCTGCAACTAAAAACAGAATGGCAACTGAAAAGCAGCTTTGGGATGAACTGAAATGGAACCATTGTTCAAATCGAGTGAAAGTGATGATGATGTAAATTGGTCATCATATTTTGACATGGAAAGTGAAAATAATGCATGATATGGTACTCTGTAATAAAACTGCTGTGATATGCCCTGTGAATTCACTTGCATGGCCCTTCAGCATTGTCAGTAGCTGCATGACAAAAAAGCAAAATAACTGTGAACAAGTGCAAATTTGAAGTGCAATTAGCCACCACCCCACCCCCAACTAACAACTAATAGTAATACACTAATTGATACCATTTTTGCACCAGTTGAGCTGGAATGTGCTGTCTGTGAAAACTATTTGAACTGCTACAAGTGTACTTAAAAAATGTGTTTATTACTCTACTAACAAGTGTAATCACATTTTATTATCAGTTATTTTTAACATAACTTATTGTTACAAAAATATTTAATAAACAAAAATGTTATATCTGTTTCTTTGAACTAAACAAAAATTAAAAATACACTGACCTTCAAAATGGTAAATTATTTATTTATTTAACTAACAACTTTATTCATCTGGGATATAGCTGGTTCCGTTTCTGTTGTTTTTCAAATAGGAGCATAGGCAGGTAAAGTGACTAACTCATGGTCACACAATGTCAGTACTGGAATTCAAATCCACAACCTTAGGGTTTGAAGTCCAAAATCGTACCTGCTACAAATAACTCCCTGAGTGCAAGTGAATTTTACAACATACATCATACATTTTTTAACTTGTTGCTTTCTTTAGATGAATGTTCTGTTCAATACTGAAAAATATTTAGAAATATCACCCAAATATTTAGCTCTATATGCAATTTCACTATGTGTTAGTACTAAACATTACCCTGTATAAATGCATTTCTGAAATTATCCAGGTACAAGTTTCTTTCTGCCCTGGCAAAAATAACTATTTACTATGAAACACACATATGTGTGTATGCATATTTAGTAATTTATTTATTTACACTCTATCGGTAAGTTTTTTTGTAAAACTTTAAAATGTGCCTTCACAAGCAATTGTTATAACTCACATCAGCTTACAAAGGAAGTTACAGTTGAGAAGAATCTTTCACAATTAGAAAATAAACAGTGATACCGTGTCATTTAAAAGGAGAAGAGGAAGCTTCTATACATAACACATTTTTCTTTGTCTATACCAAGCACTGAAACCCTTCTTTTTGTCTGTAGTAAGTCATAGGACATTGCTTCAGAGCTGTGTCTCTCTACATCTGAGGGCCTCTTGCACAGGCCTCCTTAATTAACCAAGCAAAATAAAAGGGAACCACTATATATTGACGTTTAAAATGTTGTGGCTTGCAACCTCCTGGAGATATCTCTCATAGAAGCAAAGAATTGGACATGAAAGAGAAGAGGATCCTGCTCTTCCCTAAAATGTTTTTTTGTATTTTCTTGTGCAGCTTTATTGCAGAATATGTATTTGGAAAAAAGGCTAAAATTTAATTAGGCCTGAATACCAGATAGGCTCAAGAGCTTTATCCATATTATATACTGGTCAGACATCTATGGTTAGTTCATCACAAGAAAGCATTCTGTATTTTTTTCTAGTAAAATATCTGTGTATTACCCAACCTCTAGATTAAAGATAAACATCATGATGCAGACCTTAAATTACTTGATAACCAAAAAATAAGGTGTATAATTAGACCAAGAGATAAAACCAGACCCTCCACCAGGGGCACCTGTAATAGAAATAAAAATATATCAGCAGTTCACAAAGAAGTATGCAGTTTTAAATGCTGCTTATTGAACATTCGCTCTCTTGGAAGTAAAGCTGCTTTGGTAAATGATATTATATTAAGTACAAAATCTGATCTGTGTCTTCTCACTGAAACCTGGCTTAGTAAATCTGACACTGTTCCCCTAGTTGAGGCTCCACCAGATGGATACTCGTTCTTTCATAAGTCTAGAGATTCTGGTCGAGGAGGAGGCCTTGGAATAATTCATTGTAACAAAATGCAAATCACTTCTAAAAATTTAGGTGACTTCACATCCTTTGAGGCATTCATATTAAATACTAAAACAGATTCCAACACAACTATAGTGCTAGTCTACAGACCACCAGGGCCATATTCATTGTTCATGACTGAATTTAGCATCCTTTTATCTGATTTGGCTATAAATTATGATCACATAGTATTGATGGGGGATTTTAATGTGCACATTGATGTGGAAACTGATACTTTTAGCAAATGTTTTACTTTTTTGTTAAATTCAGTAGGATTTTATCAGATTGTCAAAGGTCCCACTCATAATCTTAACCACACATTAGATTTAATGATAACTTACAAACTTGAAATTCAAAATTTAAATATTACTCCATTAAATGATGTTATTTCCGATAACTACTTAATTACATTTTATTTAGTCCTGCCCTTACCAACACACTCACAGATTAAAACAAAGACAGTGCGACATTTAGATTATGATTTTACTTCAAAATGTATAGATACTTTGATCAAGTCGAGTGTAATTGTGGAAAACCATTTATATCAGTTAACATCAAATGTAAACATGGAAACAATTTAGGTCAGCTAACATCCCATCATAATGTAACCTTGAGATATACTCTAGACACAGTAGCTCTCCTTAAAACAAAAGTGATCAAAGCACATAGAAACTCTCCCTAGTTTAATGAAAAAACTCAAGCTCTTAAATTACAGTGTCAAAAAATGAAGCACAGATGGAGAACAACAAAGCTGCAGGTCTTTCAAATTGCATGGACAGAGAGTCTTAAAAAATATAAAAAAGCTCCCTTTTACGCTCGCTCAGAATACTATTCTACAATAATAGCAATAATAAAAACTCCAAGGTACTGTTTAGGACAGTGGCTAAATTAACAAATGGGAATTCAGATCTACAGTGCAAAATACCAACAGATATTAGTAGTACAGAGTTTATGAACATCTTAATGAGAAAATTAAAAATATAAGTTCCCAGATCTCAGCATCACAGTGCAAACCACATACTAGCTTGGCAGACTCTATCTAACCTTGCATTCAATACTTTAGAAATTTTAATCCTGTAATTGAGCAGGAAGTCTTAACTTTAATTTCTAAAATGAAACCTACTACTTGTTCCCTAGATCCAGTGCCAACAAAACTCATAAAAAGTGCAATGGATGTTCTTGCAGCACCTATTCTTAACATTATTAATAGTTAATTATTGCATGGCACACTACCTGATGCACTAAAAGTGTCAGTCATTAAACAATACTTAAAAAGTCAAACCTAGACCCACATATTCTTAATAACTATAGACCCATATCAAATTTACCCTTTCTAAAATACTAGAGCATGTAGTCACCAATCAGCTTCATTCACACCTTACACATTACAATTTATTTCAGAAATTCCAGTCTGGTTTCTGCACTGGTCATAGTACAGAAATGGCACTAACACGTGTTGTAAACTTCATTTTGATATCCTCTGATGAAGGAAACCACACTGTAATTATGCTGTTAGACTTAAGTGTGGCATTTGACACCACTGACTATTCTATTTTACTGCACAGGCTAGAAAATGATGTTGGGCTCACAGGCACTGTGCTCACTTAGTTTAGTTATTATTTATCAAATCAATTCCAATACGTACAGAAATGTGCTGACAGTACAGGCAGCTTGATGGCTGAGGTCTTCAGGAGTCTAAACAATTCCAAATTATTTTATGTGATATCATCTACTGTTAAATTCTACTCTTTACCTGTAATATTTTTATTTTACTATTTTACTGTATTGAGGATTACTTGTGTTTTATTCTGTGTATTGTATTGACTCCCTTCTTTTTGACACCCACTGCATGCCCAACCTACATGGAAAGGGATCTCTCTTTGAACTGCCTTTTCCAAGGTTTCTTCCATTTTTTTCCCTACTAGGGTTTTCTAAAAGAGTCAAGGCTGGGGTGCTGTCAAGAGGCAGGGCTTGTTAAAGCCCATTGTGCCATTTCTTGTGTGATTTTGGGCTATACAAAAATAAATTGTATTGTACAGATTCAATTCCAGCAGTGAATCTGGGATATCTAAGCCTGAAATAAATATCACAGGTTTAAAATCCCAATTAATATATATCGAGCACATCTGTCTCGACTAAAACTCTCCAAAATGTTTCCAGGACATGATCCAACCTGCGAACGCTGCAAACTAGTTCCAGCCTCACTAGGTCACATGTTCTGGGCCTACACCAAATTAACATAATTCTGGACGAAACTTTTTAATTACCTTTCAGACAGCCTTGGACTCACAATCCCTCCTAACCCATTAACAGCTGTGTTTGGTGCTTTTCCAGATGGGCTTAAAGTGGAGAAGGACAAACAAACTGTGATTGCATTCACTACACTTTTGGCACGCAGACTTATCCTGATAAACTGGAAGAACCGAAACTCTCCTCTTTTAAGTCAGTGGGAAACTGATGTGTTATAGTATTTGAAATTGGAAAAAATCAAATACTCAGTTAGAGGATCTGTACAGACTTTTTTCAAAACATGGCAGGATCTATTCAGTAATATTTTAAAATAATCTCATAAAGCACATAGAATCTATTAATTTAGGTATGTTTACAGGTCTTAAATTTCATGCTGTTTGGCTTGCTCTCTCTCTCAGGGGTGGGGATCAATTTGTTCTTAACTCAATTTTTCTTTATGTAAAATTTGATTGATTTGTATGGAATGCAATAAAATTAATATAAATTAAAAAAAATCCCAATTAATATCAAATAAGACAAAAACAATGCAAACATTACATGTTGAAGCAGATTTTGGAGAAACTAAATGCATTAGATGTGCAATTTCCATAGAAAGTATAATTCTGACCATTTATCTCCCCAGTTAAAAAAATCTACTTTCTGAACATGCTTTTTTTTCTACTACAGGGATACATGAAGCATCATTGCACACATTTGTAGGAGTGAATTGCATAATAGTTGGTGTGAATCGTTGGGCATGTCACATTACCCAACTTGCTCCATGTGAGTACACTGCTGACTGCCTCTGACTCACTAAGATTTTATTAATTAAGGCTACTACTGGAAATTGCTGGAGAAGTCATGAAATGTGACATGACCTTAAAACTTGTTAAAATACTATAAAAGCCATTATGATTATCTTATTTATTTATTTTTTTAGAAAATTAGAGCAATCTAGACAAGTACAGGCCATTCAGTCCAACAAATCTCAACAGTCCTATCCACTGAATCCTTCCAAAACAACATCATCTGTCTTTGAAGACCCCTAAAGTTCTACTGCCTACCACACTACTTGGCAACCTATTTTGTGTGTCTATGGTTATCTGTGTGAAGAAAAGCTTTGTAATGTTTGTACGAAGTTTACACTTAACAAGTTTCCAACTATTTTTGTTGAACGTAAATTAAAACAACAGTCTTAATCCACTGTACTAATTCCCGTCATAATGTTAAACACTTCAATCATGTCACCTCTTAATTTCCTCTTGCTTAAACTGAGAAGGTTTAGCTCCTTAAGTTTTTTTCCTCACAACTCATTCTCTGCAATCCTGGAATCAGCTAGGCTGCTCTTCCCTAGATATCTGTGCTTCTATGTCATTTTTTTGGCCTGAAGACCAAAACTGAACACAGTAATCCCGATAAGGTCAATCCAGTACATTATAAAGCTTGGGCATAACCTCCTTTGACTTATACCTCAGACATTGTGCTATATAATCATTCTGTTAGCCTTCTTAATGTCTGAACACTGTCTGGAAGTTAATAATGACGAGTCCACTACACCTCCCAAATCCCTTTAATAAGATGTACTTTCTATTTTCAGAACTCCCATCGTGTATTCAAACCTCACATTTTACTTACATTAAATTTTAACTGCCAAAGCCTGTATGCTGTCCAAGTCCCTCTGTAAAGATTCCATGGATCCTAGATTATCTGCCAATTCGCCTGAAATCTTCATAGACCATAGAATACAATTTTTAAAAAAGGCAGTTTTACATAATGAGAGCACTGTACATATTTACAAATAATTTAATTTAATATAACATCCTAATTTTTTTTATTCAATTTAAAATTGAAGAGGTCACAGCTAATTCCACAGCAATATTCACAAGGACATACATACCCCTAGATGACAGTCAATTGCAGAGCCCACTCCCGCACACGCTGAATAAAGCAAATCTATTTTAGAATCTCCTACTAACCTAACATACACTGACTTATGGGAAGAATAACAAAGTACATGCACCCAGGGACAGTATACAAGCAAACTCACATACAGCATCCAAGTGCAAGAACCAAGTACATTGATAAACAAAACAGTTAAAATACTGCAAATTGTAAAATAAAAATCAATACAATATATTTATATTCACAATATATGTACCATATATACTGAATATACTGTAGTAGTAGTAGTGTATTGTGAAACAACATAAGAAAACAGCATTATTATGTGTATTCCATTTGGAAATTAATTACACTGGTACCTATTAAAGAAGATGCACTAATTGTACTTTTCAAATCAGTATAGTCATCATATTTTTAATTGGAACTTTTTCATTTACCCTTTTCACATTGGTTCACAATGACTTCTTATAAACGAAACTAAATTGCTTCCAATATATATTCTTGTGTTTATATTTGTTTGTTTCTTTTGTATATTCTTATACACATTCACACATTTAATTTTTGTACACAATAATTTGATTCCTAGATTGTTGAAAAGCTCAAATGACTTTACTTTCAGCAACCTGTATTAGTTTTATTACTTTTGAAATACTAGAATGACCACAAAGACAATGCATTCTGCCTCATCACTGTATTATCTATGTTACTGCAGAATTCTGCTCATCAATCCATTGCTTGTTATATAAAAATTTTTGTTTTGTTTAAAAAGCAGATTATTACATTACAACAAAATAGGTTACTATAAACATTTGCATAACATGACATTTTCAAACCGGCTTAAACTAATTAATGATCCTGTGAGGGTGGACACTTTCTTTACTACTGAGCGCAAGCAGGAAACAGTCCATCACAGAGTCCGTTATCACACATTTGATTTTATGTTGGTCAAGTGCCCACACTTACACTTGGCAAATATACAATCAAACAATTAACTTAACATACATGTTTTCGGGGTTGAATTAGAAGAATCTCAGAGAACCTAAATTGACACAGAAGGAACATGTAAACTCCAAACATACAAAGGCTGGTGAGAGGTTTCAAACCCAGAACTCTGTATCTGTGAGGCTGTACCACTAATTGTCCAGGGATTGTTCCTGTCTTTTCCTGTATGATTGTTAGGAGTTTCCTTGTAATGCTGCTTTGGATAAGTGAATTTAGAAAATGGATGAAGGGATGGATGAAACATTTTACATCTGAAAATATGTTTACAAAACAATGTATTCAGTCCAACAGTAACTACTACTTATATTCTTTAATACAGAGAATGGAAACCCATTGTGGCAACACCAAGAAGAAAGGGGAACCTGCCATTGGTTCAGATCTCTTTTACAATTACTTATGGTCAAATTTAAAGTTACAGATATTCAACTGGGACTGTGGAAAAAAATTCAACATCCAGCCACTAGAAGGAGGACATACAAATTTAAAATTTATAATTATGTTATTCCTTTCCTTGATTTAAATCAAAATGATACTACTCATGAGTCAACCAGGATCTGCTGTGAATATTTAATAACTTGTAGTAGGAAAATTTTTTGCAGGTATTTGTTGAATTCATTCAGGAAATACGTCATTATTTGGCTAAACTGCAAACCAACATAATCTGTGGGTTTTAAATAATTTTGGCTGAGAACCTGTCTTAAATCCTGTTAGGCACCAAACAATAGTCTGTCACAGTGTATTTTAACTGGAATTCTCCATTTATCCATACACTAAGTTTCTGCA
The DNA here is from genome assembly GCA_026402145.1 of Polypterus bichir lapradei. NCBI lineage: Eukaryota > Metazoa > Chordata > Cladistia > Polypteriformes > Polypteridae > Polypterus > Polypterus bichir. The sequence goes on along the minus strand of JANRMT010062806.1, from coordinate 14,261,336 downwards.
TCCATTTAGTTCAGGCAAGGGTCAAAAAATGTTTAGTTTATACTGGCAGTAGTAACTGCAAGACAAAAACAACAATGTAAGGTGGACAGGGGTGTTTAGTACACAGAAGGGATCTAAAACTATAAATTTTAAAAATACCATAAGGTTCATTGTTAAAATAATATTGTCTTCAATATATACTCAGCAAAAAAAGAAACGTCCCCTGACTTTCAACTGTTTTTACTTTCAGTAGACTTAATGTGTAAATATTTGTATGAACACTAAAAGAGTCAACACCATAAGACATAAACTAAAAATGTTTCACAATGTGTCCCTGAATGAAGGGAGGCTCAAAATCAAAAGTACCAGTCAGTATCTGGTGTGGCCACCAGCTGCTTGAAGTACTGCAGTGGATCTCCTCCTCATGGACTGGACCAGATTTGTCAGTTTTTGCTGTGAGATGTTACACCACTCTTCCACCAAGGCACCTGCAAGTTCCTGGACATTTCTGGGGGGAATGGCCCTAGCCCTCACCCTGCGATCCAACAGGTCCCAGACGTGCTCAATGGGATTGAGATCTGGGCTCTTCGCTGGCCATGGCAGAACACTGATATTGCTGTCATGCAGAAACTCACGCACTTTTTCCACTCCTGTCTGGTCCAGCGAAGGTGGGTTTGTGCCCATAGGCGGCGTTGTTGCTGGTGATGTCTGGTAAGGACCTGCCTTACAACAGGCCTGCATGCCCTCAGTCCAGCCTCTCTCAGCCTATTGCGGACAGTCTGAGCACTGATGGAGGATTGTGTGTTCCTGGTGTGACTCGGGCAGTTGTTGTGGCCATCCTGTACCTGTCACGCAGGTGTGATATTCGGATGTACCGATCCTGTGCAGGTGTTGTTACACGTGGTCTTCCACTGCGAGGATGATCAGCTGTCCTTCCTGTCTCCCTGTAGCGCTGTCTTAGGCGTCTCACAGTGTGGACATGGCAATTTATTGCCCTAGCCACATCAGCAGTCCTCGTGCCTCCCTGCAGCATGCCTAATGCACGTTCACGCAGATGAGCAGGGACCCTGGGCATCTTTCTTTGGGTGTTTTTCACAGTCGGTAGACAAGTCTCTTTAGTGTCCTGCGTTTTTAGAACTGTGACCTTAAATGCCTACTTTCTGTAAGCTGTTAAGGTCTTAACGACCATTCCACAGGTGCATGTTAATTAATTGATTATGGTTAATTGAACATGCATGGAAAACATTGTTTAAACAATTTACAATGAAGATCTGTAAAGTTATTTGGATTTTTAAAACATTATTGTTGAAATACACAGTCCTGAAAAAGGGACGTTTCTTTTTTTGCTGAGTATATATGTCAGTGGGGCTGGCAGCTGTGAGCAAATACTCCCTGTCTTTGCTTCAACATTTATCCTGTGCACAAACTACTATTTTATATATTAATTGTCCCAGATATAATTAAAAATATTTTTTCTTATATAATCATTATACTAAAATAATTTAAATCTATAGTGTAGATGAGCAAACATATCACAGAAGGGTGCATATGAAGATTTATTTTTTCATTTTCAACAGGAAGGGAGCTTAAAATTTGTTTTTAATGTCAGCCGTTTTCATTTCTTCTTTTTTCTCCTTTACTCAGAGAAATAAGTACTATTGACTGCTGGTGCATGGGTACAGTTCACAGTCAATTATGAGTCATCCTCCCAAAAGCTGGATTTTACTGGAAGGCAAGCCTTGAGTTTCAGGAACAGAAGTGTGAAAAAGTTTTGAAAGTCATTTAAACTTGCTGCTTTGCTTCCAAGCTCAAGCACATTTAATTTCAAGGATAAAAAACAACTAAAGTGCTTATGACACTGTCTGGCAAAAACAAAGTTAACAGTTTATTGATTACCACATATAACATCTAGGAATGGCCTTGCAACCATTTGTAAAAGCAAGCTGTCTAATGTTTTTTTCCCATTTACTCTTACTTTACCCACCTATCAGTTGTTTTTGCAGCATCCTTTGTAATGAAACAATCTCACATAGAATCAGTAATATTCATCTGTTACAATATTTTCATGATCATATTTTTATTCCCAACATTTCCATGGACATGTTTTTTTCCATTTACTGTTACAATGAGCCAATCTCTGTCATAGCATTACACCATTCCATCTCCATACACATGCACTCACAACAATGCAGCACTCCAGTCATCCATTAGCCTAACAGTGTCTTTTGGACTAACAAAAATTGGTTTATAACACAAGATGAAAATGTAAACCCCATCAGACAAGGCTCTAACCTGGAGTCAAGGTAGGATACCAGTAGCTGTCTCATTATGACATGTCAGTAAATTTGTCAAAAAGCAAAACAAAGAAATCTGGAAGGTTCTCCTCCTCGATACAACATTGAGTTTACTTGCATACTAAATTTAGCCAGCATTATTTAAAAAAAAGCCTTATACATTTTAAATGTGTCTTGTCTGATCTTCCAAATGTAAAGTGATGTCTTCAAGCAACCTCTTTAAGCAAGCACGTAAACCAGCTTCTCACCCCAAGCAAGCATGCCTCCAAAGGCAATAAAACCATCTAGGTGTAGATGCTATGGGTATAGGGGCCACATCCAGAGGTTCTGCCTGGTGAAGAAGTCTGAACTTGTGATGCATATATATGCATTACGCATATGCATTATATTATAGTCACTTGACCATAATAATTTAATCTCCTCTCCATTCTCAGTTCTATCCTGATTATTCTCCCATGTTGGTGTTTTAACATACGTACTGTGTTAGAAAATAATCACTGATTACTTCTAAAAAAGATGTGCATTGAATTTACTGTCTGCATTGTGCGGTCTATAACACACTTCTAAAATAAGACCACTTTCCCTAATGCTTTCCAAGTGAAGCCACATGTTCTCACTAAGATAGGGCTCCTCATCCAACTGAATTGGAGTTGCATTTAAATTCTGCTTGACGTAAACAGCAACCTCTCCTCCTTTTCTGGTCTGTCTGTCCTTCCTAAAAAATGTTTATCTCATCTTTGTTTTCTTTTTTCATGTTATAAAGGTTTCCTTTAAATTTCCATGTCTTATTGTAAACATACTAATTTGTGAATATCATACTTCAAACACAAAATAATTAATCATTCATTAACAATATGAAGCACATTTGGCAACTAAAATGATATAGATGGACATACTTCAGAATTACAAGAATATATATTTACTGTATATTGAAACATATATTGCACACTTAGCCACTAAAAACAAAACTGCAGCTTTAGCCTCTGGTGTAATGCTTCAACATCATTCATGCTGATGGAGTTTGCCCTCATCAGGATGGCTGATTGTACTATATGAATGGGTATACACATCAATATCATTTAATAGGACAAACCTGTGCATTGATGTAATGGAGTGGATGCAATCGCACTATATGAATTGATGGTAGGGGTAGATTAACCATTAAACAAAATAATCACATGCTTAGGGCATCAAGGGAAGTGGGCACCACAGAAATTTTCCATTGCTGAATTTATCATGGAACATATAGTGCAAAACTTCAAAATAAACATTATTTTCCATATTAATGAAAGTTCCATCCATCCATTATCCAACCCACCATATCCTAACTACAGGGTCACGGGGGTCTGCTTGAGCCAATCCCAGCCAACACAGGGCGCAAGGCAGGAAACAAACCCTAGGCAGGATGCCAGCCCACCGCAGAGCGCGCACACACACACACACACCCACCACACACTAGGGACAATTTAGAATCGCCAGTGCACCTAACCTGCATGTCTTTGGACTGTGGGAGGAAACCCTTGCAGACATGGGGAGAACATGCAAACTCAATGCAGGGAGGTCCCGGGAAGCGAACCCGGGTCTCCTAACTGCGAGGCAGCAGCGCTACCTTAATGAAAGTTTCCGGAAAAAAAAATTACAGTTTATTATTGTTTTTTATTTTGAATTAGAGATATATGGGGCCATCGAAATCTTTTAAGTATTTAGGGCCTCTAAAGGTCTTAATCTGGCCCTGATTAATGCTATGCAATTTGTATTTGACATAGTCTGCATCTGATGCAATTGAAGATAGTGTTATTTATATGAGTACAGACACATCTAGTGTCACTCATACAACTTTAGATAAATGCATTTCATATAGATTCACTTACCAAAAAAAAAATAAAATTGATGCAAATGGTTAGCACAATGGTCAGGCATTTACTACAATTACTTGAGTTCAATTAATTGCATATAAATGGAAATGGTACTTGGCATAAACAATCCATGTTCCCTCATTCATTGGATTTTCAAAAAATGGTCTCACCATGGCTAAAACTAGAGGGTGGTTGAAAGCAACCAAATTTTTTATGTACTGAATGTAACCACAGACACCTATATAAAAATCACCTTTACGAGAATAAGACTATACATGCCAATTTTTAAAATAAGTGTTTTTGTTTTTCTGGGAGATCATCAATTACAAAACATGTTGTATTTTTAATATCTTACTATTGAAAAAACAATAAAATAGGTTATTATATGAATAATAAAGATGTATAATGCAAATAATAACTGAGGTTTACAAAGGAATCTGTTTTAACTTATTCTTTATTATTATATGACTTGCATACAAATATTGTCTTGGCATGTGTCACTAATGGCAATGAGCTTTATCTAATCATTATTTCTGTTGGTTTAAAAGCTCTGCTTATTAGGCAAGGAACAACATCAGTGTGATTTTAAGCAAAGGAGCATGCCAGAGTTGAACCTTTGAAGGGGTCAAACAGGCTATAAATCATACATTTTTTGTGTAACCTATTAGTTTACATTTTCACACTATTGGTTTATGAGTATTTACTATTGGTTTTCATGCATACTTTGTTTGAGTGCACATACAGTGCATCCGGAAAGTATTCACAGCGCATCACTTTTTTCACATTTTGTTATGTTACAGCCATATTCCAAAATGGATTGAATTCATTTTTTTCCTCAGAATTCTACACACAACACCCCATAATGACAACATGAAAAAAGTTAACGAGGTTTTTGCAAATTTATTAAAAATAAAAAAACTGTGAAATCACATGTACATAAGTATTCACAGCCTTTGCGCAATACTTTGTTGATGCACTTTTGGCAGCAATTACAGCCTCAAGTCTTTTTGAATATGATGAATTTACAAGCTTGGCACACCTATACTTGGCCACTTTCTCCCATTCCTCTTTGCAGCACCTCTCAAGCTCCATCAGGTTGGATGGGAAGCGTCGGTGCACAGACATTTTAAGATCTCTCCAGAGATGTTCAATCGGATTCAAGTCTGGGCTCTGGCTGGGCCACTCAAGGACATTCACAGAGTTGTCCTGAAGCCACTCCTTTGATATCTTGGCTGTGTGCTTAGGGTCGTTGTCCTGCTGATGGATGAACCGTCGCCCCAGTCTGAGGTCAAGAGCGCTCTGGAGCAGGTTTTCATTCAGGATGTCTCTGTACATTGCTGCAGTCATCTTTCCCTTTATCCTGACTAGTCTCCCAGTTCCTGCCATTGAAAAACATCCCCACAACATGATGCTGCCACCACCATGCTTCACTGTAGGGATGGTATTGGCCTGGTAATGAGCGGTGCCTGGTTTCTTCCAAATGTGACGCCTGGCATTCACACCAAAGAGTTCAATCTTTGTCTCATCAGACCAGAGAATTTTGTTTCTCATGGTCTGAGAGTCCTTCAGGTGCCTTTTGGCAAACTCCAGGCAGGCTGCCATGTGCCTTTTACTAAGGAGTGGCTTCCGTCTGGCCACTCTACCATACAGGTCTGATTGGTGGATTGCTGCAGAGATGGTTGTTCTTCTGGAAGGTTCTCCTCTTTCCACAGAGGACCTCTGGAGCTCTGACAGAGTGACCATCGGGTTCTTGATCACCTCCCTGACTAAGGCCCTTCTCCCCCGATCGCTCAGTTTAGATGGCCGGCCAGCTCAAGGAAGAGTCCTGGTGGTTTCGAACTTCTTCCACTTATGGATGATGGAGGCCACTGTGCTCATTGGGACCTTCAAAGCAGCAGAAATTTTTCTGTAACCTTCCCCAGATTTGTGCCTCGAGACAATCCTGTCTCAGAGGTCTACAGACAATTCCTTTGACTTCATGCTTGGTTTGTGCTCTGACATGAACTGTCAACTGTGGGACCTTATATAGACAGGTGTGTGCCTTTCCAAATCATGTCCAATGAACTGAATTTACCACAGGTGGACTCCAATTAAGCTGCAGAAACATCTCAAGGATGATCAGGGGAAACAGGATGCACCTGAGCTCAATTTTGAGCTTCATTGCAAAGGCTGTGAATACTTATGTACATGTGCTTTCTCAGTTTTTTTATTTTTAATACATTTGCAAAAATCTCAAGTAAACTTTTTTTTCATGTTGTCATTATGGGGTGTTGTGTGTAGAATTCTGAGGAAAAACATGAATTGAATCCATTTTGGAATAAGGCTGTAACATAACAAAATGTGGAAAAAGTGATGCGCTGTCAATACTTTCCGGATGCACTGTAACATTGTTTTCATTCATTTGAACTGCACTGCTCCAAAAAATTAAGGGAACACTTAAATCACACATCGGATCTTGATGAATGAAATATTCAAGTGGAAAATTTTCACAAAGCAATAGTGAGTTCGATGGAAACGAAAATATCCAACCCGTTGAGGGCTGGATTCAACATCACACCGAAAATCAAAGTCAAAAATTGAAATCACAGAACTCACCCAACTTGTGTGAATTTCATCATGGCAACTGTGACTCAGTAGTAGTGGTCACCTTGACTTTTAACTTGCTGGGGTAAGTGTAGATTGGAGCTTGCCATCAGCTTGATACTCAAGAAATAGGTTTTGTTTTGTGCTGAAATTAAATGGCTCCTAAAAATGGCTGAGCAAGTTGAAAGATGGTTTTTGAAAGTATTTACAATTGTTCACAACCACTCATTGCATATTAGGCGGGTTGGGGCAGATACAGTGGGTACGGAAAGTATTCAGACCCCCTTCAATTTTTCACTCTTTGTTATATTGCAGCCATTTGCTAAAATCATTTAAAATAATTTTTTCCCTCATTAATGTACACACAGCTCCCCATATTGACAGACAAAAAAAAGAATTTTTGAAATTGTTGCAGAAAAAAAGTTCTATCTTGGTCTCATCAGACACCTGAAGGACTGAAGGAGATGGGGAGAAATAAGATTCTCTGTCTGATGAGACCAAGATAGAACTTTTTGGCCTTAATTCTAAGCGGTATGTGTGGAGACAACCAGGCACTGCTCATCACTTGTCCAATACAGTCCCCACAGTGAAGCATGGCGGTGGCAGCATCATGCTGTGGTGGTGTTTTTCAGCTGCAGGGACAGGACGACTGGTTGCAATCAAGGGAAAGATGAATGCGGCCAAGTACAGGGATATCCTGGACAAAAACCTTCTCCAGAGTGCTAAGGACCTCAGACTGGGCCGAAGGTTTACCTTCCAACAAGACAATGACCCTAAGCACACAGCTAAAATAATGAAGGAGTGGCTTCACAACAACTCTGTGACTGTTCTTGAATGGCCCAGCCAGAGCCCTGACTTAAACCCAATTGAGCATCTCTGGAGAGACCTAAAAATGGCTGTCCACCAACGTTTACCATCCAACCTGACAGAACTGGAGAGGATTTGCAAGGAGGAATGGCAGAGGATCCCCAAATCCAGGTTTGAAAAAGTTGCATCTTTCCCAAGAAGACTCATGGCTGTATTAGCTCAAAAGGGTGCTTCTACTAAATACTGAGCAAAGGGTCTGAATACTTAGGACCATGTGATATTTCAGTTTTTCTTTTTTAATAAATCTGCAACAATTTCAAAAATTCTTTTTTTTGCCTGTCAATATGGGGTGCTGTGTGTACATTAATGAGGGAATAAATTAATTTTAAATGATTTTAGCAAATGGCTGCAATATAACAAAGAGTGAAAAATTGAAGGGGGTCTGAATACTTTCCGTACCCACTGTAAATTAACTGGTAAAATATAAATTAAAAAACAATAGCAGCAATAACAACGATAATCCTTGCTCTGATGTAACATGGGAGGCACAGACACGGTAAAATAAAATGACTAACACTCTGAAATGAATGGAATCAGCCTAGCACTTACCCACACTCACTCTCTCCCCATCCACCCTATGCAACCTACTTAACACAGAGAGCTTCACATGCATGAGTCTGAGGAGGCTGAGTTTTCATTGGCTACATTGGACGTAAGGTTGACATTAGAAAGCGGCTAGCACTGGTGAAGACATGATGTGAAGGGGTTTGATGCAAAACCCAATATGTTCATTTCTATCAGTAAGGCTTTCTTAGAAAAACTTAGCCTTGAGGAGATATATTTCAGAAACTGAGCTGTATTGGCACGAGCAGTCATAGAATACTCTAAGTATTTGAACAACCAAATCTGCAGGGTTTTTTGCATATCATATTTCTCTAAAAAGATAAAAGTTGTGTTTTTTTTAAACAAATAAATAAACTTTATTTACACAACATTGTACCAAGACAGCCCTATAAACATAAGCATATAAACTTAATTTAGGTTCCTAAAATAACCTGACTGGAATAATATAATCACAAAATTCAATACAATCAAATGGAAATGTTTACCCATGATTCTTGTCCATCCATCCATCCATCCATTATCCAACCCGCTGAATCCGAACACAGGGTCACGGGGGTCTGCTGGAGCCAATCCCAGCCAACACAGGGCACAAGGCAGGAACCAATCCTGGGCAGGGTGCCAACCCACCGCAGATGATTCTTGTTTACAGTATAATAATGTAATTTATGCAAAGAAAGCAATGTTGTCATCCAACCAAAGCATGACATCAAAGTTTTTCCAGTCACAGTCTACCTACTAGTATGGAGATCCTCAAAGCCTGCCAGGAACTGATGTGAAGTTTGTCATTAATCAAGTCATTGACAGTGATGTCACTAAATACACACATTGTAGAATATTTTGCCTTATTATTAATATTAGTAACTTGTTTATAAAAGCTGTTTGAATATGAAGCTGGCTGAAAGCAAATATGTAACTAATAGTGAATAAGAAGCCAGCCAAATATATACCTAAATTCAGCTGCATATTCATTTCATAGTTATAGGAAAATATTGTTAAATAATAATATTTACTGCCAAGCCCTTTCACAAAGAATGTGCAAAAAAATAAATATTGAGCTGTTTTTAATTATGTCTCCTACCCTGACATTAAAACACGTAATTATAAAATTAATATATAAATCATGAAGTAAATACACACTGAATCCCAAAGGTAATGTAGAATTAACACAAAGAAATTAAAAAAATATTTTAATGGCATAGTTTAAACTTAAACAATGTCCTTAAACCTGAACCTATAACAAAATATTACTTGATCAAGGACAACCAGAATTTGAATGCCTTTCTAAAAGGCAAGTGGAAAAGTAGGCAAAAAGAAAACTAGGCCAATGTATTAATTCTATTATTAGCATATAAAACACAGATGTGTCAAAGTAAAAAATGATCAGAACAACTGTTGATTTTGTATACACTCCTAAAGACTGATTTAATTGAAAGAATAAGCATCTCTTAAAAGGGCATACTTTAAAACTTGTGTTAAAGCTCTGCAAATACTATCCTCAATCGTTCATCACCATCAATGATTAAAAATGACATTCTACACAAGTGCTGTGTCTGTACATATCAATCTCCAAGCTGCTTTTTATGCTGCCCTCTGCCCTGCTCCTTTGAACAGTTTCATGTCTAAAAGATGTAATGTTTTTGTGGTTCATAGAATTGTGTTGTGCCTTGAGATTTTTTGGGTTACAAAAACGTGCCACCACCGAAAAACTGTTGGAAAACACTGCTAAACCTACACCTTTGCTCCTGGCATGCTAAAAAAATCCATATCTGCTTGCTAAAACTAATATTGTGCATTACTTACTGTAGATGTTTATATTGCACTCTTTGCATACATTAGCGAAGATACTGAAAATTGGAATAATATGTAGGGATAATCAAAGTTCTATTTTGTAGAATTTTGTTATTGTATTAGAAGAGTCAGCACTGGCTATACTAGAGACTTATTTTGGTTTTAGTGCCACTAAAAGATAACTTATTTAGCACTTATGAGATATGACATTGATTTGATCTTCTTACAGAAACAGATGGAAAAGAAAGAGAGCAAGCATAATTTTTAACTTTGCAACTTTTTTCTAGCATTGCACCAGGACTGCCATAACCCCCATTGCCTTTCTACCTACACCCCTGCACCTAGTCAGCATGTATAAATCAAGAAAACGAACATTAGTGCTACATACAGTGGTGTGAAAAACTATTTGCCCCCTTCCTGATTTCTTATTCTTTTGCATGTTTGTCACACAAAATGTTTCTGATCATCAAACACATGTAACCATTAGTCAAATATAACACAAGTAAACACAAAATGCAGTTTTTAAATGATGGTTTTTATTATTTTGGGAGAAAAAAAATCCAAACCTACGTGGCCCTGTGTGAAAAAGTAATTGCCCCCTTGTTAAAAAATAACCTAACTGTGGTGTATCACACCTGAGTTCAATTTCCGTAGCCACCCCCAGGCCTGATTACTGCCACACCTGTTTCAATCAAGAAATCACTTAAATAGGAGCTGCCTGACACAGAGAAGTAGACCAAAAGCACCTCAAAAGCTAGACATCATGCCAAGATCCAAAGAAATTCAGGAACAAATGAGAACAGAAGTAATTGAGATCTATCAGTCTGGTAAAGGTTATAAAGCCATTTCTAAAGCTTTGGGGCTCCAGCGAACCACAGTGAGAGCCATTATCCACAAATGGCAAAAACATGGAACAGTGGTGAACCTTCCCAGGAGTGGCCGGCCGACCAAAATTACCCCAAGAGAGCAGAGACGACTCATCCAAGAGGTCACAAAAGACCCCAGGACAACGTCTAAAGAACTGCAGGCCTCACTTGCCTCAATTAAGGTCAGTGTTCACGACTCCACCATAAGAAAGAGACTGGGCAAAAACGGCCTGCATGGCAGATTTCCAAGACGCAAACCACTGTTAAGCAAAAAGAACATTAGGGCTCGTCTCAATTTTGCTAAGAAACATCTCAATGATTGCCAAGACTTTTGGGAAAATACCTTGTGGACTGATGAGACAAAAGTTGAACTTTTTGGAAGGCAAATGTCCCGTTACATCTGGCGTAAAAGGAACACAGCATTTCAGAAAAAGAACATCATAACAACAGTAAAATATGGTGGTGGTAGTGTGATGGTCTGGGGTTATTTTGCTGCTTCAGGACCTGGAAGGCTTGCTGTGATAGATGGAACCATAAATTCTACTGTCTACCAAAAAATCCTAAAGGAGAATGTCTGGCCATCTGTTCGTCAACTCAAGCTGAAGCGATCTTGGGTGCTGCAACAGGACAATGACCCAAAACACACCAGCAAATCCACCTCTGAATGGCTAAAGAAAAACAAAATGAAGACTTTGGAGTGGCCTAGTCAAAGTCCTGACCTGAATCCAATTGAGATGCTATGGCATGACCTTAAAAAGGCGGTTCATGCTAGAAAACCCTCAAATAAAGCTGAATTACAACAATTCTGCAAAGATGAGTGGGCCAAAATTCCTCCAGAGCGCTGTAAAAGACTCATTGCAAGTTATCGCAAACGCTTGATTGCAGTTATTGCTGCTAAGGTTGGCCCAACCAGTTATTAGGTTCAGGGGGCAATTACTTTTTCACACAGGGCCATGTAGGTTTGGATTTTTTTTTCTTCCTAAATAATAAAAACCATCATTTAAAAACTGCATTTTGTGTTTACTTGTGTTATATTTAACTAATGGTTACATGTGTTTGATGATCAGAAACATTTTGTGTGACAAACATGCAAATGAATAAGAAATCAGGAAGGGGGCAAATAGTTTTTCACACCACTGTATTAACATGTGGTGTATCACTGTGAGCCATGTAATACAAAATGTTAAAATTTTAAATGAAAAATGTGTTTCATAAAATTTTTAAAGGTAGTATATAAATATGGCATGGTACTGTATGTAGTTCTTTAGGTACACATTTTTTTGTATTATTGTTTCTCAATATTAAAAAAAAATACATGAAAATGCCACCTTGACCAAAACACTTGGCTCGTTGCCGGCCCGGGATGCGACAATATTTTTTAACGCGTTAAATTGGTCACATTAATTGTAAAAATTAACGTATTAACTTTCCCAGGCTTAAATGTTATGTGAGACAAATCATATTCAGTATTGTTTATATATTTTTGGTTTATGCATTGTCTGTATGTTTCTGTGATCTTTCAGCAAGCTCCAAAATTATTCTTATTTAAATGTTCATATAACTGAATCTGCATATGTGAAATTCACAAATCTGGAGGGACAACTGGATATAATTGTATATATGATTCTGTGCAATAATGGGTTAGCCAAGTACAAGTTAACTTAGAAGCTGGTACGACTGTCAAAGAAGAGGAACGGTAAGGGGTGTTAAGTCAAAACAACTAAACATTTTCTTTTTACTGTAATAAGTTTGTGAAAGTGCTTGATGGTAATTATTACTGTTTAGTGGTATTTACACTTAAACATCAAAAGAACATGAGGCCTCCAGTTTATCTAATATACAGTTCTTTAGTACATGACGAAAAAAAATTTATGAATTGGGCAAAATAACTTTTAAATTGAATTTTGCCAAGGCTTTATAATTGTCATAAATAAGGTGAATCTTAAATTTGAGCAATCTTTAAATTATTTATAATATTCTACAATTTTAAACAATTTTTCTTCTTAATTTAATGAATAATGTTATAGTGAATGGGTGATGAACAGTCAGGTAATTTTTTTTTCTTCTAGTTCTTCTACCATTACCTTTTGACAACAGCCAAATCTTACTCTTTTTACAACTGTAAATAAGTTTAAACAAGTCTTTAAAAATGTGAGGTTCCAGCAAAGATACTCTGTTTAAATATTAGTTCTTGCTAGCAAAGAAAGATGCTGCAACATAAGTAACATGCTGCAGTGTATCACCAAATGCCATCCAAAAGATATGCTGAGCTTAATTTAGGAGTATTGTCTTTTTTTGCAAAGTTCAGGGTCAGACTGGCAATGTCACTTTGTGCTATAGGGTTATTCAGGAAAGTGCTGGAAGGGACATATCTGGATGCATATCTGTTACAACTAATCTGAATCTACTGCTTTGTAAACCAAGCCTGTTTTTTTTTTCTTTAAGCTGATGACTTAATTGAGTCCTGCCCTATTTACCTGCCTACTGAGTTGCCTACTGTGATTAAATCTCCAAGTCTGAGGATAGGGTGTATGTTATAAAAAAAGCTTGATTGGCTTTTGGGGTAGAGAGTGACAGGACAAGGACTTATGTTTAACAGAACAAACTACTGAGAGTTATGGTTGGATGGTTTGGCCTTTGGTTTTTAGGTAGTTCAACGAAATATCATTGTTTTTTAACCTAGCCATCCTGGTGATAATTGGCCTTTCAATTCTTTGAATTGTTGGATATGTCCAGCTGTGTAAATTCTGTTTATCTAGATAGCCAAGTCAGTATTGTCTTCCTACTTTGCGTACGTTTTGCGTGTCTCGATTTTCTTTTGAGTTTTTTTAATAAATGGAGTCTGTTTTTTAGATGGTTTAGTCTATCTCTCTCTCTTTCTGTCTCTGTCCCTCTTTCTCTCACTCATGCAGCCTACGTATGTGCTCCAGGCCTTTAGTAGGCTGTAACAATGGTGAAAATGATTAATGTCTTCTTCCAGGTGGTGCTCCTTCATTCTAAAGTAGGAAGCAAAATATAGTGACTATTCCCCTTTTCCAACTTTTCCTTGGCGCTACTGCAGAAAATCCCCTGAAAGACTGACCATGTATATGTGTCTGAAACAGCCTTCATTGAAAAATTTTATTTTAGGATTCAGTACCTTCAAGCATTTGGAGAATATTTATTAATATTTTGAAATATGTAAATAAAGAAAATAAAATTAAAAATATCAATTTAATTTTGGTAAAAGAAAAGAAAGCAGAAATTTGCTCTGATGCATGACAATAGTTTCGAAAGATGGAGATATCAAAGACAGAGTTGATATTCGTGTTTAACCAAAAGCACTGCATGATTCGTTGCAAGCAGCAGATCCGGGAAATGACTAGCGTGTAGGGCCGGCATGGGAGTTGGCGAACAAAGTCAGCAGGGGACAGAGCCCCCTACTATGTAATTAAAGAAAAGAAAAATAAAGATATCAATTTAATTTTAGCAAAAGAAAAGAAAGCAGAAATTTTCTGTCATGAATGACATTTTCTGGTGCCTTTAGAGAAATGATGTGTGTGAGAGTGAGGTTATAAGCATGAGTAATACCCAGCTGTCAACTAGTGTTCCTTTTGGGTAAGATTCATGCCTTGTGCCTGTTGCTTCACAGATCCATTACAACAAAAATTGAGCAAACTATGAAACATACTTTTTGTAACATGATAATTCCCATGAGATTTTAAATGTAAAACAGTATTGATCAGTTTATAATTGATGACTGTAGGAAACTTATTTATATCTGTAGGTATTTATCTTGTTACAAATAATGGAAAACAAATTCATATTGTCATAATATCACTTACATGTCTCTATAGTACGCTTTAGGTGTGATAAAAATCCAGGTGTGTCCTGCGCTTCCTTATGAAATTCATCAAGATATTGGCTGGCCAAAAGTTAACATTAGCACCCTTTGGAGATTAGGATTTTTTTAAATTCCTCCACTTTTACTGTTAAGTAAGAATTCTTCTATGTATATTATGTGGCTTGTGTGCTGCTGTTTATGTTACAGTCCAAATCTTCCATTATCTGTGTTGCTACATAAAACTAAAATTCTGTTCTAGCTAAAGAAATACTTGTGTGAGTTTAACATTAATATTAACTTTCTATGACAGGTTCTAACATTTCTGGCTCCTGATTGTTTATGCAGAAGGAAGATACAATTTCTATATATTACTTGAATAAGAGCCACAAATTATTCTTAAATGCTAAATATTGTTCAAGCACAATTTAACCACAAACAAGTATTTGTATTAGACAGTTATTCAATGGTCAGTCTTGTATACTGGTTTGCACACCTTCTCTTCTTACTGCCCATTTGGCATCTGGAACTGTCTTGATAACTTAACCCATATATTATAATGTGGTAACTTTTATTTGATTTCTGTGAGATAAAATATATTGACTGCTAAAAACAAACATTACACAAGCTAAACATTTCCAAAAATGTACAATGTAATGTTAGGTGTATTACAGCAACGTGTACAGATATTTTGGTGGGCAGTATCACAAAGTGGGAGAAGGGGCACTTTATGAGATTGGATTTCTTACATTACAGTCCTGGACACAAATTAGTGTCCACTTTATTTCTGTGTTTTTAAATAAATAATATTTGTATGTAATGATAGAGACATTATAATATTTACAACCTTGGCAAAAATGTTTGTCTATGATTGCCGATTATGTCACATTATTAGAAAAGACATGCTACTCTCACTACTGCAGATATACTTTATTTTCCTCTTATAACACATCTTAACAAGATGAAAGAGCAAATAAAGCAATTCCCTTCTAGTTAGGCAACATACCAAACATAACAACAAGAGTTACCACATACCTTAAATGCTATGTGTGAGCACTTTCATTTAGCACTGCCTGATTTTTGACTTAAATGCAGAATGCTTGAGCACATTGTTATTGAACACCATCAATGTATGATTCTACACAGTAAACACAATTTTCTGTTACACATGCCTTGCCCTTTACAGAATTTCAGAATTGAATAATCTATACTAATAAAAGGCAAAGCCCTCACTCACTCCCTCACTCCCTCACTCACTCACTCACTCACTCACTGACTCATCACTAATTCTCCAACTTCCCGTGTAGGTAGAAGGCTGAAATTTGGCAG
Source organism: Polypterus bichir lapradei (assembly GCA_026402145.1). Classification (NCBI taxonomy): domain Eukaryota; kingdom Metazoa; phylum Chordata; class Cladistia; order Polypteriformes; family Polypteridae; genus Polypterus; species Polypterus bichir. The sequence continues at coordinate 14,245,390 of JANRMT010062806.1, read as the reverse complement.
GCTCATTCCTTACAGCTTACTTACAAAAGTTAAGCAGGTTTCATTTCGAAATTCTACTCGTAACGGTCATAACGGTCGATAACGGTCGACAACGTCCGCCATGTTGAACTTTCTTATTTATGGCCCCATCTTCACGAAATTTGGTAGGTGGCTTCCCTGCGCTAACCGAAACCGATGTACTTACTTATTTCGATGGTATGACGCCACTGTCGGCCGCCATATTGAACTTTTTAACGTCACCAATTTTCCAACTTCCCGTGTAGGTAGAAGAATGACCCCGTCTTCACGAAATTTGGTAGGTGGCTTCCCTGCGCTAACCAAAACTGATGTACGTACTTATTTCGGTGGTATGACGCCACTGTCGGCCGCCATATTGGATTTTCCAAACATCACAAATTCTCCAACTTCCCGTGTAGGTAGAAGGCTGAAATTTGGCAGGCCCATTCCTTGCAGCTTACTTACAAAAGTTAAGCAGGTTTCATTTCGAAATTCTACGCGTAATGGTCATAACGGTCAACGACGTCCGCCATATTGAACTTTCTTATTCATGGCCCCATCTTCACGAAATTTGGTAGGCGGCTTCCCTGCACTAACCGAAACCAATGTACATACTTATTTCGGTGGTATGACGCCACTGTCAGCCGCCATATTGAACTTTCCAACGTCACTAATTCTCCAACTTCCCGTGTAGGTAGAAGGCTGAAATTTGGTACTTATTTCGGTGGTATGATGCCACTGTCGGCCGCCATATTAAACTTTTAATGGAAACCGATGTACGTACTTATTTCATTGGTATGACAGCACTGTTGGCCGCCATATTGAACTTTCCAACGTCACTAATTCTCAAACTTCCCGTGCAGGTAGAAGGCTGAAATTTGGCAGGCTCATTCCTTACAGCTTACTCACAAAAGTTAAGCAGGTTTCATTTAGAAATTCTACGCGTAACGGTCATAACGGTCAACAACGTCCGCCATGTTGAACTTTCTTATTTACGGCCCCATCTTCACGAAATTTGGTAGGTGGCTTCCCTGAGCTAACCGAATCCATGCCCGGAGATGGCACCTACCTTTTCCATTCTCTGTGTTACATATTGCACGGCCATATCAGGCTCACTCTTGATATCCGGAGGAACATTGTGTCTTATGTATTGAATGACTGGGACAGGTTCAAGGTGTGGACTGATGACGGTACAGGAGATAATTATACTACACAGGAGCACTAGAAGAGTGAAATGCTTAAGCCCTTCACCTATGGTTCTGCATGTGAGTTGATGGCTACCGCTGAATTGTTCGGTTGTCGCTTTCAAGTGTACCGAAATGGCCAAATATTTTACACTTTTCGACAACTGCCAGTGCCTCTTAAACATCTTAGACTCACAGGTGACGATTTCAGTAGTGGACACTTTGATGTGAAATGCTGGATGTGAAGTTATCAATGAAACCAGTTGTATGCTTATAACGCTTGACAGATGCTGAATGTCACTACAACACAACAAGTCCTGCAAATACTGTCGTAATTGAAACAAACCATGAAACTCAAACCGATTATGACAGCAGCAATCCAAGCTGTGAGATCTGAAACAAGATTGCTGTTCACATGGCCAACTGTATGTTGCATGCTCAAGAGTAAGCTCAGCGCACAGCTTGGTCATATTACAACCGGAGGGCCGAACTCAAAATGTGGTATACAAAGAGATCCTTAACAAATAATTATTGGTATATTTTCCCTCAGTTTAAAAAGGTTTTAATTTCTTCTTAATAAAAATTTTAAGTCAGTACTTCACCGCTGCGAAGCGCGGGTATTTTGCTAGTTTCAGAATATTATACAGTTGTGCCAAGGTAATTATTCTATTACTATGGACATTTTTACAAGTAGCCAAAAATTACACCGGGTGTTACAGATTCAAATAAAATGTATGTCTTTATTATATTATAGTAATATTATTAGCAGCTCACTACTCAAAACGCAAAGCACCCAGTCTTGAACCTGGCCTTTTTGGTTATAAGGCAGCAGTTCTTACCTCTGCACCATCCAAGAATACATGTTAACTTTCTGTCGATTGACATTTGAGCTTGGGTTTTTAACTCATTGACAGCAACATATAAGTTAAATGATTTTTTTTTTTTGCTTTGGTTACAGACTTATATATATGTATAAATGCGCACATGTTTATTTGATATTTGGACTAAAGTCTTCACACGTTACACACTTCACATGATTATTACTATGACATGGAAAAAGTTTCTGCTTTAGATATGTGTTCAATATTTCTTGCCTCACATTTATTTCTAGTAGGATTGACTACTCCAATGCGGTGTTCACTGGATGTTCAAATTGTTCTTTATACAGTTTCCAGTTAATCGAAAATGCTGCTGCAAGAATTATTACAAGATAAAGAAAATACGAACAAATAACTCCAGTTATTAACCTCTTAACCGCCCTCTGCCGGATATATCCGGCATCGTAGCTTTATTGCTGACGCCTTACTGCCGGAATTATCCGGCACATTTGCTTATGGTTATATGAATGCCTGGCGCGTAGTATAACTAACGGTATGGCGTGGGTATTATTACTACATTGCATTTCGAGAACTCTATGGTTGTATTGGGCGGAAATAACCATTCTTTACTTTGTGATTCGGAAGTGAATGTTGTGAATATGGCGAAACGTAAACTGACTTCAAGTGAGGTTTTGCAGGCGATTTTGGACAATAATTCTGATCACGATTTTAGCAGTACTGAAGAAGATTTTAGCGACAATGATGATCAGCAACGTGCGCTGCATGATACTGTGAATGACGACGCATCGGATGATAGCGATGAGTGGGTGTATCCGCAGCATCTCAACTGGACTGCTGCCCGTGGTGAACCCCCATTTCTGTATCCGTTTGAGGCAATGTGTGGGTTTACTGTTGATGTAAACAATTACACTGCTAACCAGTTTTATGAGCTGTTTGTGTCACCTGACTTGATCAGACATTTTGTTCATCAAACAAATCTGTATGCAGCACAGTTTATTGAGAAAAATCCCAATTTACCTCCACATTCCCGTGTTCTTGCTTGGGTAGACACTGATGAAAACGAAATGAAAAAATTCATTGGGATTTTGATGTTGATGGGAATAATCAGAAAACCAGATATTGAGATGTACTGGTCTACAGATCCTATGTATGCAACACCTATTTTTGCAACTATCATGAAACGTAACCGATTCTCTTTGCTGCTGAAATTCTTTCATTTGAATGACAACAGCAATGAGCCAGATAAGAAAGATCCAAACCGTGACCGCTTGTTCAAGCTACGTCCTTTGATTGACCATTTATTTGAAACATTTCAGTTGCCCTACGTACCAGGCCCGTCAGTTGCAGTTGATGAAAGTTTATTGTTGTGGAAGGGCCGCTTACAGTTTCGACAGTATCTACCATTGAAAAGGGCACGGTTTGGTATCAAGATGTTTTGCTTAGCTGAGAATTCAGGTTACATTTATAGATTTCGTGTATACACTGGCAAAGAGGATCCTATGAGTAGTATTTCAGCAGTGTTGCCAGACGATTGTAAGGACTTTGGACTTTCAGAGAAGATTGTTGTGTACCTTGCCCTACCACTATTGGACAATGGGTACACCATTTGGATGGATAACTGGTACTCCAGTTGTAGGCTGTTCCATTACCTTCATCATCGTAAAACTACAGCATGTGGCACAATTTGTTCTAACAGGGTCCCTCCAGAAGTTCGCAATTCAGCGCCAGCACCGGGTCAGCACATTGCATACCGCAGTGGCCCATTGCTGTGCCTGAAATTTCGAGACAAGAAAGATGTTCACATGCTAACAACTCAGCACAATGAGTCTGTGCAGGAGGCTCCCCGCAGAAGAGGACGCCCATCACCTACTGATGTCCGTTACAAGCCACAATGCATCATTGAATATAACAGCAACATGGGTGCTGTTGACAAGCAGGACCAAGTATTGGAACCCTATTCGGCTGCAAGAAAAACTATGAAGTGGTATAAAAAGTTATCAGTTCATCTGCTCCAAATGGCAATGCTGAATGCTCACATTCTGTACCAGAAAAATGGAGGCACAAAAACATTTCTGCAGTTTGAACATGACGTCATTGCAGACTTCATTTTCTCTGGTGAGTAACAACATGCAGATAGAGTAGAAGCAGTGGTGAGGCTCACAGAACGTCACTTTCCGGACAAAGTCGAACCAACAACAACTTGGACCAAGCCACAGGCACGCTGTCGTGTATGTTCAAAGAAGGGTCAACGTAGAGACGTCAAGACCTTCTGCTCAAAGTGTCCCAGCAATCCAGGACTTTGTGCAGTTCCTGCTTTGGCCTGTGGCACAGCAAACTCAAATACTGGGAATGAAACTATGATTGACCGAACTACTTCGATAGCTTTTGACTGTTCCGTTTTGTAGTAGACACTAAATCCATAAGCCTGAGAAAATGTACATTTTTGTGTTTTATTACGTGTTTGCCCATTTCTAGAAATTGCACAACATTTAGTGGCAAATACTGCTTGAATAAATGTAAAAAAGTAAAAAAACGAAAATTGTTCAGATTTCACCCGGCGTGGGGAATATTTAGGGTGTTGGCGGTTAAAGGGTTAAATCCTTACCCTGGATCCCGGTTAAGTTTAGGGCAGATTTCAAAATCCTCCTTTTAACATGTAAAGCCTTAAATGGCCAAGGGTCGGCTTACTTGTCTAAACTTATCATGACTTACAAACCAGAACATACATTAAGATCTCAAGATGCTGGTGTGGTTATGATTCCAAGGATTAATAAAATAACAGTGGGAGGTCATGCTTTTAGTTACAGGTCCCCTAAACTGTGGAATGGTCTGCCTGCTACTATAAGAGATGTCCCTTCGGTCTCAGCTTTCAAATCCCGGCTGAAGACTCATACCCTGACTAAAGCTGCTGATTAACTGTATAGACTGCATCTCTATTGTTATTAATTAGCACTAAAACATAAGTAATATGATAGTTATAATTTGTTACTAAACCTCACTTACAGTGCATCTGGAAAGTATTCACAGCGCATCACTTTTTCCACATTTTGTTATGTTACAGCCTTACTCCAAAATGGATTAAATTCATTTTTTTTCCTCAGAATTCTACATAAAACGCCCCATAATGACAATGTGAAAAAAGGTTTACTTGAGGTTTTTGCAAATTTATTAAAAGTAAAAAAAACTGAAAAATCACATATACATAAGTATTCACAGCCTTTGCTCAATACTTTGTTGATGCACCTTTGGCAGCAATTAAAGCCTCAAGTCTTTTTGAATATGATGCCACAAGCTTGGCACACCTATTATTGGCCAGTTTCGCCCATTCCTCTTTGCAGCACTTCTCAAGCTCCACCAGGTTGGATAGGAAGCGTTGGTACACAGCCATTTTAAGATCTCTCCAGTGATGTTTAACCAGATTCAAGTCTGGGCTCTGGCTGGGTCACTCAAGGACATTCACAGAGTTGTTCTGAAGCCACTCCTTTGATATCTTGGCTGTGTGCTTAAGGTCGTTGTCCTGCTGAAAGATGAACCGTCACCCCAGTCTGAGGTCAAGAACACTCTGGAGCAGGTTTTCATCCAGGATGTCTATGTACATTGCTGCAGTCATCTTTCCCTTTATCCTGACTAGTCTCAATTTTGAGCTTCATGGCAAAGGCTGTGAATACTTATGTACATGTGATTTCTCAGTTTTTTTATTTTTAATAAATTTGCTAAAACCTCAAGTAAACATTTTTCACGTTGTCATTATGGGGTGTTGTGTGTAGAATTCTGAGGAAAAAAATTAACTGAATCCATTTTGGAATAAGGCCGTAACATAATAAAATGTGGAAAAAGTGATGCACTGTGAATACTTTCCGGATGTACTGTATTCTGTTTCTCTTCTCAGTACTCAAATGTGGCACTTGATGCCACTGCCCAACTGCCAGGTTGTTTTGCCTACCTAAGTTAAAGTCATCTCTGATAAGGGGTGGGGGTCGACTTGTTCTTAATTTTACTCTTTGTAAAAATTGATTGATTTGTATGGAATGATTGCAATCTATACTAATAAACGGCAAAGCCCTCACTCACTGACTGACTGACTGACTGACTGACTGACTGACTCATCACTAATTCTCCAACTTCCCGTGTAGGTAGAAGGCTGAAATTTGGCAGGCTTATTCCTTACAGCTTCCTTACAAAAGTTGGACAGGTTTCATTTCGAAATTCTACGCATAATGGTCATAACTAGAAGCTATTTTTCTCCATTTACTGTAATGGAGTTCAGCTGGAGGGGCGGAGTTTCATATGACATCATCACGCCTCTCACGTAATCACGCATTACGTAGAAAGCCAGGAAGAGC
>JANRMT010062806.1:14165270-14224027 GCA_026402145.1 Polypterus bichir lapradei | reverse complement strand
ATTTTTAAAATTTTTCCTTTTCTTTTTCATAACTTCTTTAACACAGTACTTCTCCGCTGCGAAGCGCGGGCATTCTGCTAGTAAAATTAATAAAATTAAAAAAAATAAATAAATAAAGTCATCTCTGATGGAGGATCACAGGAATCATCGGGTAGAGCGGTCCTTTCATCAGATTGGCCAATTACACATATCATTGTAGACATGAAGCACACATGAAATGTATGTATTCCAAATAACAATATATTATTTACCCTATACAACTCTAGGCACCTTACATGCAGATAAACACACTTGAGCTGGGAGAACTTTTTGCCTGAGTTGAGCTCCGTCGGTGGGGGATGGGATAGCAGACTGCTTGCTACTTGTGTTGACTGACACATTTGCAGAACAAAAGATGCTAATGGAGAGGTGCAAAGGAATTTAAGGTTGGCCAGGATTCCAAGTTTTTTTTTGTAGGCTTCAGGGATTATAGTGTTAATGGAAATAAAATATATATGTAGTAGCAAGCCTCATATTCATCTATGTTACTTAATATTGTCAAGTTTCGATCACTAAGTTGAACAGGAGACTGGAAACAGGGAACAGGATTCCCAGGATAAATATCTTTATTGCTGAACTGGCATATACAAACACAAGAGCATTTCCAGACGTGATTTGCCAATGGCAGAAAAGCACACAGGAAGCAGCTGTCAAGCTTGACGCTTCATCTCCAGTCTCCAGGTGAAAAGAGCACAAAGTTCTCCTCGTCAAGCGGGTTCAACAGCTCAGATGCAACAAATGGAGAGGAGGCAGCCTGAGGGAGAGAGGACAGGAGAGTGAGCCGTTCGGTTTTCTGGTGCTCAATCTTTTAAATGTTCCAAACCTTGTGTGAGAAGCAGGTCGTGCAGAAAGTCGGCAAGCCTGCAGCTGATCCTGCAAAGCAGACGGGTAATAGTGTGTTTTTTCCCATTGAAATACTGTTTGAGAGGGAGTTTCTGAAGGGCAGCTGTATTTCTTTGCCATAGTTTTACTGTTAAGAGGGGTGACACCTGTCACACCCCATCCTGAGATTTGTTCACATCCCTGTGAACTTAGCGACATTCCGAACCGGGCTCAGCTAGCCAAGAGAGGACATCAGCATTGACATGCGCAGAGCTGGGACAATGACAGACAAGAAAGTTAAATGACTGTAAGCTAATGAACCACCTCATGAGTTGGGAGTTTGTTTCTTTCTGCCTGTTGACCCACTGAAGGGGAGCACGATCGATCACTAAGGTAAATGTCCAACACCCACTTAATCACCAAACACTCTATTTCAATGGTTGAGTAATTATGATCTCTGGGAAGCAGTTTTCTGCTCAAATACATGACGGAATGCTCCTCACCATCGAAATCCTGACACAGAACAGCCCCCAAACCAAACAAACTAGCGTCTGTTTGCAAGATTAATTCCTTAGAGAAGTCAGGATTCCTTAAATCTGGGTATGATGATGAAGCAGCCTTCAGATTAGAGAAGGACTGTTCACAATCATCGAACCAGACAATGCAGTGGTTCTTCTGGCCCTTCATAAGATCAGTTAGAGGAGCAGCTCTGTTTGCAAAATTTGGGATGAATCTCCTATAATAACCAGCAAATCTCAGGAAGGCGTTTCCGGGTGGGGATATGCAAGCTACCTTCTTTAACTGAGGTCTAATCAAACCTTTTCCACTAGAATATCCCAAATAATGTGTTTCAGACATTCCCAACTTACATTTCTTAGGGTTAGATGTCAACCCGGCGTCCCTCAAGCTGTCGAGCACAGCCTGAAGGTGCTCCAAATGTGAGTACCAATCATTACTGAAAATGATGACATCATCAAGATATGCCCCAGATTATTCAGGATGCTGGTGCAAAATCTGATCCATCATATGCTGGAAAGTTAGTGGCGCTATGTAGTCCAAACAGGAGCCTAGTAAATTCGAATAACCCGTCATGGGTGGCAAACGCTGTTGGTTTGCAACTGGAAGCCTCAAGAGGTACCTCTTTACTGACATGTTTTAGCTTTGATAACTACCTTCATTGTTTCTGTATAATTTTATTTACTAAAAAGTGGCATGGGTAAATGAAAAACAGGAACTAAGTGAGAGTAGTATTGAATCAGAGCTGTTTGCATTGTACCATAAAAAGCAAAAAAAAAAAAAAAAAAAAGCTGGAAGATGCAGTGCTTTAGTTCAGCTGAAGCACTATTTGGATATATGTAATGGTTAGAACAGTCTAACCAATGCTCCCTCATTGTGAGGATATTGGCAGTGCCTTCACCCAGTTACCTTGTTGAGCAGATGTTTAGTCATAGAGAGGTGAAAATGTGGTAACATTGTTCATAAATAACTGATAAAACTTATTTCTTTGCAAGTGCAATGCATGCCATGCTAAATAAAAGGTAATTATTGAATAATGTTAATTAATAAATATGCAAAATAATGTAAAGAAATTATTTTAAAATGACAGTTCATTATGTAGCTCTGCTCTGAAGTGGGCATACGATAGTGCAGTGGTAGCAATGCTGCCTTTCCATAAGTATGACTTCGCTAGGCCTGCTTAAATAAAACCAGTGACTTGACTTGACTTGCTTGATTAAATCCAGTGACTTGACTTAACTTACTTGAATATAACCATCATCATTTGAGACTTGATTTTAAACTTGAAGGTCAGGATGTAAACCAATTGAGACTTGTGTATGTAGGACTTAGTGCCATGTCTGCTTAAATAGCCAAGGCCTGGTTTAACTATCTGAATTTTTCATTAATTACAAGCCATAGTGCTCATTTACATCTCCAGATGCCAGCATTTTTAAGATTCCAAAGATTAATAAAATAACAATGGGAAGTACAAATTTTAGTTTCTGGGCCTTAAAGCTGTGGAATGATCTGCCTGCTTACTATAAGAGATGCCCCTTTAGTCTCTGCATTTAAATGCAGACTGAAGACTTTAGTCTAGCACACCCTTATTAGAGCTGCTGATAATACATTTCTGTTTGTTAGTAATTTGTACAAAAAATAAGTAATATAATACTTAAAAACTGTTACTAATCTTTCTCTATTCTGTTTCTTTTCTTTGTGTCTTTATGTTGCACTTTTTGCTACTTCTCTACTGCCAAGCTGTTCTCCTGTCTATTGAAAAGTCATTTCAAGTACTGGAAGTAGAATTATCAGATGGAAGGGTTCTGTAAGAAGATTGGCTGGCCTAGTACAAACTAGGGATGCTGTTGACTGGAGTTTTTCTTTTCCTGTGCCATTGTCAATTGGTCATAGTTCAACAATTTAATTAATGGACAGATATTGTTAGTTTCCATATATGTTAATCAGTTTCTACTTTGTTTTCTGTGTGTTTAAACAAATCTGTGTGTTTATGTGTACTAATTCTATATTTAGTAATTTAAAAAATCTATACTTACATTTACCTGAGAACTTGTGTCAACGCTCTGCATGTGCACTCAGTGGTGAGCGCTATATCAAACCTTAGCTGAACTGAATTCAATATAATCTAAAAATAATATCATAAGCAGAAGCATAGGCAGAAGTACTACATAAAGTATACATTCTGGACGCTTGTAGCTCCAGTAGTTTTAAGATGTTTTTTCACTCCAGGAGATGTAACTCTTTGTTACAGAGCCTCTCTGGAGGTACACAGCAGCTTATGTCATTTTCATATGCAAAGAAGAAAGACCCTTTCTCTGCATGCCCAATGTTTAGTAAATAATTAATATACAAATACACCATGATCAGATACCAGCTGTCATGCATGTGCGTCAGAGGATCTCCTTCCTGGTTCACTTGAGGTAGATGATAATCCACTGTGGCGAGATTGGGCACAGCCACTAACTGTGTCATCTCCTTTTCTCCCTGCAGCTCAGAGAAGCCACCCAAAGAGGGAATTTAGCTCCGTCCCTTCCGGTCTTCCCATTATAAGAAGCCCAACTGCCTCCACTGAGCTGTCTTTTTGGAACTGATACCTGACAGGCTCGGAGTTCCACAGGAGACCTGTTAATTCTTACAAAGGCTAACGAGAGACTATTTTTTTTGTGTTCTTCCCTATGGGGTTATGTTAATTGTTGCCAGAAAGCACTTGTTTAAGTTTAAAGAAGAAGAGGCAGAGAATTAAATGGGACAACCCACCTGGCTTCCCAACTATTCTTCACTTGTCACAGCTCTGTTTTGATCCATGTTTATTAGCGATAACTAGCTTTGTGTGGGGCAGTGGTCAGCGAACTTGGATAATTTTCCAAATGGAGTAAAATAAAAATCTTGGGGGTAACGGACACTCATTTAACCTAAATAAAAACTATATACATTATAAAAACTTAAATGAAATGTGAAAACATTATTTTAGTGATTTAAACTCCTACATGACCGCTGAAACTAGCTTAGTACAGTCATCCCTCACAGCGTGGCGCCGGCATACACACGTATGCTACATTTGCGTATTCTGGCGTCCGATTTTGTAACTGCATGAACAACGTACGGGAGTGCAGCGAGGTGTTCCGAGTACTGATATGGTCACACGTTGCTGATATATGTACGCCATTCTAACCTAGCCATTTTGCACACCTATGTAATATTTGTGGTTTACATTTTAACGAGCAAAGTAACAATGTTTTATTAACAAAAGTTAAACTATTAATAAATGAAAAGGCCTTAATTTAACCGACGTATGCTCAACAAATAACCACGAATGATTTTTACCTTTCAGATGGCTTCAAATAGGAAGAGAGTATACCATGAAGAGTTCCTTAATTATGGGTTCACACAAATAGAAGACAAGGGAATAATGAAACCACAGTGTGTTGTATGTTTGAAAGTACTCACTGCAGAATCTTTCAAAAAGAGTCAGTTAAAGAAGCACTTGGATAATTTACATTCACATCTCTCTTCCAAGCAGCGAGAATATTTTGTAAATTTAGAAAAGTCTGTCAAAAGACAAAGACTGGACAGCAACTTGAGAGGCACATTCGATCAATGTTCAGCAGCAAAGGCTAGCTTTGAAGTAGCCTGGTTGATTGCTTGAAACAAGAAACCCCATACAATTGGTCAGGAATTCATTAAACCAGCAGCTTTGAAAAAGGCAGAGATCATGTGTGGTCAGAAAGAGGCCGTGAAACTGAATTCATTGCCCTTGTCTGCAAAAGTAGTAAAAGAAAGAATTTCTATTTTAGCAAAAAATGTGAGGGAACAAGTTATTTCTTCAATAAAAGAAAGTAACTATTTTGCTATTCAGCTTGATGAAACTACAGATGTCAGTAACAATGCACAGCTAATAGTATATATTTGCTACAAAGGTACACATGCAATTGAAGAGGAATTGTTGTTTTGTCCCCCTCTTGAATTGAGATCATGAGGTATTGATGTCTTTAATAAGGTGAATGAATATTTTAATACTCCAAGCATTAATCTGAAGTGGAAAGGCTGCATTGCAGTGCCTGTTGATGGAGATCCAGCTATGTTGGGTAATCTTAATGGTTTTTTGGCTTTGGCGAAAATTTTAATAATCCAGAAATTGAAATTACTCACTATGTGATACATTGCCAAGCACTTCTTGTTAAGCATTTGGAACCTGTACTGGAAACTGTCATGCATGGCATTATTAAGGTCGTTAATTTTGTCAAACAACATGCACTTAACACACGCCTATTGTGTGAATTATGTGAAGATGGTGAGGCTGAATATACAGACCTACTCTACCACATAGAAGTAAGATGGCTTTCTCGTGGGAATGTTTTGAATTGAGTGTGGGCTTTGAAAATTGAACTTGAAATTTTCCTCACTGATCAAAGGTATATTCTTGCAGACAAGTTCACAAACACCTCGTGGGTTGCACATCTTGCATATTTAACAGATGTTTTTGAGTATGTGATGTGAGGGACAGCCGGCGTTTCAGTCTGGCCAGGACGTCCCTCAACTAAGAGAGAGAGCCTTTTTAGGACGCTACATCCCCTAGATGCTAGATGGCAGCTCCCCTGGACAGAAATGGTTCCCAGGATTTCCACAGGGCAGCATAGGACATGGAGTCAGCCCTGTTGGGTGCCGTGGGTGCTGCCAGGGGGAGCTCACTAAGAACCCAGGGACTATTATGGTGACATTAACCCAGAAGTTCTTAGTAGTCACGAGGTCGGAAACCCGCAGAGTACTTCCAGGACACCTGAAGAAGGCATTTGACCCGGAGACGGAATACTTCCGGGTCAGAGACTTTAAAAGGACTGTGGGAAACCCCAGCAGACTGAGCCGGAGTTGGGAGGGAGTGTGACAGAGCTGCTGGGAGGAGTGGAGGATTTGTTAGTGGTTATTATAATTGTTATTGATTTATTGGAGTATTGTCGAGTGGGGGTGCTTGGTGCACACTATTATTATAATAAATAATAATTTGGACTTTTACCTGGTGTCTAACGTGTCATCTGAGGGTTCAAGGGGACGATATCGCCCTCTATATTCCACAGTGGCGTAGCCGGCAGGATCCTCTGGCCGTCTGTTTGGCAGAGGACCTGATTAGAGAAATAATTCTGTGTACAGAACCCAAAGACATCGTCACGACACTCAGAAAAAATGTTAATATCAACGCGGACACAAACTGAACAGGCAGCGCTGCAACATAGTAAGTCTCACTGTACATCGCTTCGTGATGGGGAAGAGGAAGACCAAACAGACAGGCAGCACAAGTGGAAGTCAAGAGCTCAACGTTGCCTATAATCAGGATGAGACTCTAGATGACGCCGCGCGTCTATGGACATACCTGGTAGGAAGCGAGGAAGACAGGGCGGAGATTGATGCTGAGAGGACCCAAGCGTAACGGCAACGGGATGGCTGTCGGACATCAGACAAAAATGACAACCTCTACGTACTTGGAAAATCCAATCGGAGTCCGGAGGTATGTGCCGAAAAAACGTCCGATTTGCAGGAACCTTATTTTAGTTATTTTTCAGAAGCCTGTCTTCTTGAATCTGATGGTGCGTCGGATACCTACTTCCCACCTGAACAAGATGGCCGTGATGACGGATTGTACTGCTTATCTAGGACTCTGAAACTTGAAAGCCGATTTGCCGAAGCAGGACACGTGATCTCTCCCGAAGGATTATGGGAAAGAGAAGGTCTCGTCGTCCCGTAGGTGAGGTCGTCATTTCCCTGATGGTACCGAGCTCCCCAAAGGGGGAGGGGGAGGCAAGCGAAGCAACGCCGGCCACAAGCAAAGGTAAAGAGGGACGGGATATGACTGAACGGTCTGCCACTAAACTAGGAAAGATGGATCGCAGTCGGCTGGTGGCGGCACCCCAGACCTCTGTAGTTCGGAACTCCAATTCCCAAGAGCCTGTGCGAGACCCAACAGAGCACGTGTAAGAGGCGGGCATGCTCATTGGCTCCCGGTTGGGAGGTAGGGCTGATGATGGCTCGAGTCCACCTCCGGCCGAGTTAAATAATAATATTAATATGCGTGAGCTGGAAACGTTGATCCAGACCGTACAAAGTCTTCTACAGATGCTGTCGGGTGTAAATAAACTGGTAGAGGAGTTGGAAGCAACAGCTGAAGCGCCTTTGAGATGGGTGGAGGAATACCTGTGGTGATTAGGTCAGGAGCTTTCCATGATGACTGATTCGGCTGTGCAGGTGAGTTTTACCGGTACCGTACAGAATAAAGGGACGCAGAGTGAAATGGGCCTGCGATTAATTAGTAGCTGGTGCCAAGTAACCTCGAGCCCTACAAGAGACGCTTGTGTGATGACCATGTGTTCGGGGGAAGGAGCGATCAAACCAGAGCAGCTGAATAGTGCTGCCTCTGAGTACGATGCGGTCCTGAAGACACCGATTGTTCATAAATCTAAAGGGATTCAAACAGTAAAAGGTCTCTCTCATTTATCCAAAGGGAGAGCCAAACTGTGATCAAGTCCCAGAAAGAAAAGGAGAACCTGCAGGAAAGGCAGGGAGCTCTTAACATAGAGCATGAGTGGAGGGGACGCTCTCCGCGTGGCCGGGGAGATAGTCCGCCCCCAGCTGAGCAAAAGGCTACGTGGATGTTGCCGGCCTGCTTCCAGTCCCGTAGGACATTACTACATGGGAGGAGGCTGTGTTATGACTGTCATCGGCCGGGCCACATGGCCACTGTCCATGGAGAATCTTGGAGGTTATTAAAAAGAAATGCCATGTCTCTCCGTTGTTCTCCTGTTCTTGTTTTATTACAGAAAGAAGCCATGGTCAGGTCAGAGCAGACAGTCCCTCCAGGGACAGGACTGCCCTAGAGGGGCAGGCTGCTTCGCATCATAATGCTCAGCTGGGGGGTGGGCACTGTGAGGGACAGCCAGATTTTCAGTCTGGGCAGGACATCCCTCAACTAAGAGAAAGAGCCTTTTTAGGACGCTACATCCCCTGGGACGCTAGATGGCAGCTCCCCTGGACAGAAATGTTTCCCAGGATTACCGCAGGGCAGCATGGGATATGGAGTCCAGTTCTTCAGCCCTGTTGGGTACAATACACAGGAAGTGCTAGTTGCTGACCTTTTGTGTCATTCAAACTGTTTTGTGAACATTGAACGGAGTTTGTGACGGTAAATTAAGCGACAATGTTTTGTCCATTTTGTGAAAACCATTTTAGCAAGTTAGCCTGCTTTTGTTATTCTTGTGGGAAATGTTTAGACTTTCTAAAAGAGGCTCCCCGCACTGAAGAACCAGATGCACAGCCAACCTCTAAACCTCCTGGAAATGTTAATCAAAGTACCGGTAAGTGAACTCTTAACGCTATCTAGAGTCAGCTATCCTAGGCTTTTATTATTATTATTATTATTGTTATTATTATTATTATTATTGCTCAGTTGACATAGTACAAGTCATTCTGAATTCCGTTCAAATAAACAACTTCTGTACAAGTTGAGATATACAGTATATATGTGTGTTATACTTAATGCAGTCATTTAAGTTTTTTAATTATTATCGCAACATACACTGGGACTGTTGACTTTCGTAACGGTTGTAACCTAATAAAATAAAACATGATTTGGTTTTGAATATTTTAAACATTCAGCAATTGCCAGCACATTTCAAAGTACAGATATAGCTGCATCTTTTCGGTTCCAAAGGTTGAGCAGCAGTTGGCAAGGTAGGATCCAGCATGAGCCAAACATGTACAAAAAGAAATTTCTCAGTCCAATAAAGTTTGTTTCAAAAAAGTTTAGTGAAAATTTGAAAAAGAAAAAAATCACAAAATTTTAGAAAAAAGTTATTACACACACAGAATAAAAGGCAAAAGCAGAAAAAAGGTGTCTTCTCAGTCTAATTACAGTTTTAGCTTTCTCTGGTTAAAAATCAGTTACTTTCTATACTTGTTACGTTTCTATGGCAAACTTACATAGACTTCACTTTAGTATGTCATTACAGCTTGAAGCTGTTTGCCCTCAATGTCTAAACAACTGCAAGGCAGATCATAAACTGAACTAGTGTGTAGTCAAAATGACAAGAAATAATTAGAATATTCCATTTACAATTTATCTTGTAGGGCTTATAATAAAACCTCCCATTGACTATGCACTAATATATACACAAACATTTTAACATAACTAACAAAATACTAATATCAACTTATTATAATCTAACTAACTAACTAACAAATGGCTTTTACAACAGATAATGGAATGGATTTTCCTAGTGTATTGTATATGTATGTTGTTTAGAAGTATTGTGAAGAAAATGTAAAGAGATTCATGATGTATGTGTTTTGTTTTTTTTTTGTTAAAAAAACTTATAGAAGCACATCTTTGTATCTCATCTTTTAACAAGCAGTGTTACCTGTAGTGGTCATAAACTAAAGGTCACATATTACGAGTAATTATACTAAAATATTGTGGAAGTGGTTGAACTAAAATACACATCAATACATTTTATGGTTCATAAATTATTACAATTATTCTGTCCATAATGTGTTGATATTCAATTCTGTTCATTCCAGAAGAACAACCATGCACATCATATAAACAGTTCATGGACTAGAGAAACTTCAAATCAAAAGAAAGACAGTCCTTTAGCTGTGGGTCAAAGAGACGACTAAAACAAGAACAGAGACAAGTTCAGGTTAGGTGGCTTAACTGTTTTTGTCATGTATACAAGACAATGGATGCAGGGACAGTTATTGTTTAATCAGTGGACCCATTTAGTGATTAACTTCCTGTGCAACAAACTTATAAATATATAATTTACAGTAAACCCATTCTGTTTATTTTTATTTATCTAGATAAACATAGAATTGATGGTGCCAAATGGAAGTAATTTAAAACCTGTAAGAGGGAAAACACTCCCATTATTTAAAAACCCTCTGGTAGCAGCGCCTGATCTGCTGAAACTAGCTGTCCAGAAAATGAGAACATTTAACATGGACATGGATGAAGGACCATATATACTTTTGTATCCAGATTGCTCAGAGGTGGTCAATGTGCCTGGGACAGAAAGGCCATTTGTATTGGCTGAATATAAAAAGGAAATAGGAAAGGCATATTGCAGGATCTCTTTTTTATATGCCTAGAAAAAGACTTTAGAAGAGGTTAGTGGTTCTGATGATTTAGCACTTTTACATATTTCACAGTGCTGTGACATACTGTACATAATAATGCATAATAATGTGTTGATTTTGTTTCCTTTAACTGCAGTGCATGTTTGCTCAGAATCAGACTCTGATTCTGAAATTCTTGTTACAAGTAAGAGCACAATTGAATTCGATCAGGCTGACACTGTGGTGAGTTAACATTTAACAAATAATTTAGGAAACCAATCTATTGAATGGGCATATTAATATCTTAACCAGAGCTGTTCTGTGCATAATGCTTTCCAATATTTTGGTTCAACATAGGCTAGCTACTTAGTAATGTCTGTAGTTGAGTTTGAAAATACGTTCCTGCATTGTACTTGGACAAACAGTAGGACATTTAAGTTGCCCATGTCACTTTATTTTTCAGATAGTAATATCTGATACTAAGGATAATCAGGATCTACATGAATACAATGTGACTAAGTTCTCCTACTACAAGTAAGCAAAAAAAATTGACAAAATGTGACTATTCCTTTGGTAGACGTTTTTAGATTAGATGAAAAATAAACTGGCAAGTTGTTTCTAAAATATCCGTAGAATGGTTAACTTACAAAAAATACTTCACAGATTTACTTAGGTTGGAAATTACTTAGAAGAATGTTTTAGTGTAAAATGGGTGGAGTTGTCTTTTAATATAGGAATGGTAATTTCTTTACAGTAAATGTACAAACCTTTATGCACCATGTGTTGAAGAAGAGGATGAAAAGCCAGTTCCTGTAAATATGGGGAATTTATCAGACACAACCATGTAAGCCGGCAGTTATTGACAATAGCAAAATGTTTTCTCTGTGCACTTAATGGTAAAAGATTAAATCACTTCTGTAATAATATGTGAAAGAAGCCCTTTACTGCACATCAGTGTTGTGCAAAAAATAGAAAACTGTGTACTGTCTGGCATTTCACAAATGTAACTCAGTCTTGTGTAATTCTAGAGAGGAGGTAAACATTACACTACCTGATATCATTGCAAACCATCCATCCATTATCCACCGCTTATCCGAGGTCGGGTTGTGGGGGCAGCAGCCTAAGCAGGGAAGACCAGACCTCCCTCTACCTAGCCACCTCCTCCAGCTCTTCTGGGAGAACCCCGAGGCATTCCCAGGCCAGCCGGGAGATATATAAGCCCTCCAGTGTGTCCTGGGTCTGCCCCGTGGCCTTCTCCCAGTGGGGCATGCCCCCCCCCCCCGCCAGGGAGGCATCCAGGGGGCATCCTAACCAGATGTCCGAACCACCTCAACTGACTCCTCTCAATGTGGAGGAGCAGCAACTCTACTCCGAGTCGCTCCCGGATAACTGAACTCCTCACCTTATCTCTAAGGGAAAATCCAGCCACCCTGCAGAGAAAACTAATTTCGGCCGCTTGCATCTGCGATCTTGCTCTTTCGGTCACTACCCAAAGCTCGCGGCCATAGGTGGATGTAGGAACGTAGATCGACTGGTAAATCGACAGCCTCGCCTTTTGGCTCAGCTCTCTCTTCACCACGACGGACTGTTGCAGAGCCCGCATTACTGTGGATGCAGCACCGATCCATCTGTCAACCTCCCACTCCATTCTTCCCTCACTCGTGAACAAGACCCCGAGATACTTGAACTCCTCCAAACCTGTCGCATCATATTGATCATGAGTTAGCCGGTTCAACATTTCAAAGTAAAATGTTTGGGATGGAGCAGTCCGAGGTTTCAAGCGTGCAACATATTCAGAAACCTGTGATATGCTGGTCAGATTTACTGATGATGCTGGTGTTTTTGAGGATGGAATTGATACAGGTGGTCTAAGACGAGAGTTTCTAACAATACTAATGAACCATCTTAAAGACCGACCAATTTTTGATAGACCAACAGGACAACATTACTTAGTCTACAATGCAAATGGTATATATACATAGTGTTAAGATGTGTGACTTGTAATTATACAGTACAGGCCAAAAGTTTGGACACACCTCCTCATTCAATGTGTTTTCTTTATTTTCATGACCATTTACAGCACTCCATCACTCTCCTTCTTGGTCAAATAGCCCTTACACAGCCTGGAGGTGTGTTTAGGGTCATTGTCCTGTTGAAAAATAAATGATCGTCCAACTAACCTGACTTCTGCACAACACAACTGCTGGTCCCAACCCCATTGATAAAGCAAGAAATTCCACTAAATAACCCTGATAAGGCACACCTGTGAAATGAAAACCATTTCAGGTGACTACCTGTTGAAGCTAATCGAGAGAATGCCAAGAGTGTGCAAAGCAGTAATCAGAGCAAAGGGTGGCTATTTTGAAGAAACTAGAATATAAAACATGTTTTCAGTTATTTCACCTTTTTTGTTAAGTACATAACTCCACATGTGTTCATTCATAGTTTTGATACCTTCAGTGAGAATCTACCAATGTAAATGGTCATGAAAATAAAGAAAACACATTGAATGAGGAGGTGTGTCCAAACTTTTGGCCTATACTGTATATCACATCACTGATATGCTTTGTTACTTGAACTGCTTAGGTTTGTCTTGATTTTAATGTATCATGAAACATATTTGAATGTTTCCAAAAGTAGTTGCTAAATATGTATGGAACAGTAGAAATAACATTAAAAGCAATTTGGAATTGTGGTTAGAATTGTAAATCACCCAAAATTCTAAAATATGAATGATTTTCATTCATAGCTCTCAGGGAGGATGAGTACTTCTTGGCAGGAAAGATGATTGCGGTATTAGTTGTGCACGGAGGCCCAGGTCCACATTTTCTCTCAGAAGATATTGTACTGTATCTTGCAGGCCAGCCTTCATTCAAAGCAACAGTGAATGATGTAACTGAAGAAGAAATAAAGAAAGCTTTGCGAGAGGTAGGAAAATCATAATGTTATAGTAGGGCAGGGTTTATTTATTAGTTTCTGCAATGCTTTGAGAAAATCATTACTTTCTTGATAACATACACAAAGTAATGCATTTATTGTTCTGTGATTGTACAAGATATAGGGTTAAACTAGATAAATAATGGAACAGAAATTTATGAGAACTTTATATACTGTATATGCCCCTTTTTTGTGTTTTAGATTGAATGTGCTGCTTTTGTCGAAGCTTTGCGAGAATGTACTTTAAAACATAGCACAATGTTACAGACAGCTGGTTGTTTGAGATATGTGGCTACTCTTGAAGAAAAGAGAACAATTGTGTCAGACTACCTCCGATGGTCCTGTATATTATTGACTGTAACTCATGTGTAATTGACAGGTACCATCATATTCTAGTCTTACAATTTTTGTAAGTTACATTGCCATGTTCAAAGCAAACATGATGTCAGTCTGCAATTCAGTTGTTAACAAGCAACTTACAACTACTGCATTATTAGTGAAGGTCAGTTCCAATAATTTTGAACATACAGTGGTACCTCGGTATATGTCCTTAATCCATTCCAGGTCCTTGGACTTATACCAAACAGGACGTATACCAAACAGTTTTTTCCCATAAGAAATAATGGGAAAATAATTAATCCGTTCCCATGAAAAAAAATCCTATTGTTATTTGCATACATTGATGGGGTTGTATAAAATTTAAACACTGCTTAATACTAAAATACATAAATACAAAAGCAATTAGATGAAATAAATGAAAATTTAACCTCACTTTACTTTTTAACATCGTCTTTGTTTTTCACAATCGTAGACACCATCGTTCTCGGCATATGGTATGCAGCAGCCATGTCCTGGATACGCATGCCACCTTCATACTTTTCAACAATCAATTTACGTGAAAAAACACAAAATCACGTTGTGACGATGCAGGTTTGCTGTATGCTCCCATATGCTGTCCAGGAGCCCCTGAACCCTACACCATCGGTAATGTTACCGATGAGCTTAGCAGTGAGGCACAACAAAGCACGGGATGGTGAAAAAGTGCAAAGTGCTTTTATTAAAACAATCAACAAAACAAGGTGTTCAAATTAAAGTCCAGTGTCCAAAGTTCCAATAAATAAATCCATAAAATCAGAAGTGAAACATGGAAGTTAAAAACAATAGAAAAAAGTCTTCTTAAAAACAACAAGGTTAAAATACAGCAGGAAGGATTCTTTAAAAAAAAAAAAAAAAAAACACAACAAGAAGCCCGATGCCTTTTTACCTGGCAGCCCCATTACTTCCCCTGTCTGGGCTTCTCAACAGGGGAGTTGCCCTACTTGCAGCTGACCTTCACTCTGCCTACTTCAGCTGTTCAGTTCACCTCTCCAATCCCTGGCTCCGGTAGGCTCCTCCTGACAGCGACTTGGGACACTTGCCCAAGTCCCGACTCCCGATGCCTTATGCGGAGAGTCATCCTCCTTCCGGTCAATCCTGCTCCATGATCACTAAGCGGGAGTGACCACTACTACTATTCCCCGGGTGTCGGCCCAACACCCAGGCTAACTGTTCAGCTGCAACGCGAGCCTGCGCACGCGCAGGCTCTCTCTCTCTCTCTCTCTCTCTCTCTCTCTCTCTCTCCACTGCTTCCTCCTTTCACCTGCAACCTCCCGTCCATCCGTTCATTCTTTCTTTCTTTTTCCTCCCCTTCTAGCCGACTCGCACTTCTATTTATCAAGAGGGCATGACAGCTGAAATCAGCAGCCCCAGGAACAATCACGAATGCGGATAGTCTCTCACCTGTGCACTTAGGTGAGAAACGCCCACATTGTGAATCGCCCTGAGAACCGCTTCAGCCACACAACCACCATGCCCCCTCACCAAGCCGCGAGCACGTGATTATTTATTTTAAAACTGGCCTTTGACAGGAGCTGTGGACCCGCTATACCACACGTGAAAATTCACAGAGTTATAGCGCGGGTTGTTCCCTGAATGCTAGCAACTGGCACACTGAAGCTCATGGGCAGTCGTGGCTTTGTCTCAAGAGAGGTAAACAAGGGTAGCGCGCGGTGTTCTAGCATACAAGTCGTATTCCAAACAAAGGTCGTACACCAAGCAAAATTTTTCACATCCAAATAGGACGTATACAAAGTTGGACTCATTCCAAAGTGGACGTATACCGAGGTATCACTGTATATTATTTCATAAAGGATTTCTGGTGATGAGTCAGGATCAAAAATGTTTTAGTCGATAGTGATTTTAGGGAAACGTCCTGGTTCTTTTGCAGTTTCCTGTCTCATTTCAACAGTAGTACATGGGGGCAGGCATGCTGTTCAAGCCTTCAAACCATCTAAAATAAGGATCTAAAACCAGAAACTCAGAAAGGCTTTAAAAGCATACCCCATTGACTCATGTTTAAAGGGAAAATGAAAAAGCAACACTAAGTTTCTCTAATATGAATCGATACACTAAAACACATTTTTGACTCTGTCAGCAGCAGAAAAATCTCAAAACCTAAGATGCTGAAAATTAATGGAGTAATCATGTTTTTAATATACTGTCCATACACATACACTATGTGATTAGCACTTTATAGCAGTGTAACAATGTATTTTGTACTTTTTAGATTTAAAAATGGTCTTCAGTTTTTGACTGCACTGCAGCAGCATCCTTCTTTGATGATCCCTGTCCTGTGCCACTCAGAAAAGAAGGTCACTGCTCTTGAACTTGAGGGACTTTTCAAACCTGACCTCAGTCCATCAGGGAGCAACAGGAGACTCAGAGAAGGAGAAACATTAGGCTACTGGGCTGACTATCTCCTTGATTGTGAAGGTTTGCAAAATAGATTGCATAATTATTTATTTTACAAGTAGTTAAAAACAATACTTAACAATATGCCAAGATGTGTATGAACAATTCTGTTTCCTTACTGAAGGTCAAGCTGCTATTGGCGTGGAAGATGTTTTCATGTTTGCAACTGGGCTAACTTCACTTCCCCTGTCTGGATTGGAACCGCTGCTGAGGATTAAGTTCCTGGATGATTCACCATTCCCAATGGCAAACACATGTTCAAACACAATGAAATTACCACTGCTGGATTCATACAATGTGTTTAAATCACATATGGATTTTGGAATTCAGAATTCTACAGGATTTGGCTGTTTTTAAATCAGGTGTGATTAGGTCCACTAGATGTGGATAAGTGTGTGCATTAAATCACTGCAGCTAGAGAACTCGATCCATCTGCACTGGTGGACACACTTTTGCACTATTATTATTTAATTTTGTAATATAACTCTTGTCACACACATGCGCATGGGAACCAGCTGAAGGGCCTAAACACTAGTAATTCTACGCCAGGCCAGGGGGTGGCAGAGTGTACTGACTATCTCTCTCAGTCTCTTGCAGACCTTTTCTGGGAAATCCCGCCTGTTGCCGGCCCCAAGGATGACGTCACTTCCGGGCACAAGGACACCACTCCCAGTTCCGGCATAGATGACGTCACTTCCCTTCGAGCCCTTTAAAGCTGCCATCTTGCCTCAGTACAGGCAGTTCTGTTCTGGACTCCGAACTAAGCACATCATGCTATTTACAACTACTTTTGCAGCCGATTCAATTATACGGGTGGCTGCCCCAAATCTTTATTATGTCTCCGACTCATTCTTATCACAGTGGCGTAGTCGGCAGGATGAAACCTTCCCAGAAGAAACCAGGAAGGAACCTTGGATTTACTCAGGTAGGAGAGTACCGGGGCCGTGTTTCCGGGTGGGGGGCCTGCTCGGCGGTCCGGAGCGACATGGTGCAGGCTTCGCCTCCAGCAAGGGAAAACGAGCCTCTAGTCCTACACAAGAGGAATGTGGAGGAGACCCACCGACATGGACTGGTTCCTGTGGGGAAAACGAAAAGGGCTTACTATGTTCTCACAGAGGAGAGGACTGAGCCGTCCGTTGGGACCACGGTTCCAGGGACATACGGGCTGTCCCCAGACCAGCAGGTAAAGCACCTACAAAGCTGGGAATATGATCCAGAGAGATCAACCCGGGAGCAAGCTTATGCTCTCTGGGAAACAGTAAGTTCATGGCTGAAGTCATTCGAATCAACTACCCTGCAAATTGTGCAGCAGGTAGCCTGTTTCATCTTAATTAATGGTCTTCCCGCTACTTTTACCCAGCCGGTCTGGTGAGACTTTAATTCCATGGATGAGCTGATAACTCAATTAACAACTAAGCCAGCCTCACAATCTGTGGGAGCAGAACGGTCCTCTAGTGGACTCCGTAGGGATTATGTTCCACCGTATAAGTCCCTTCCACATAAACCGAAGCCTGCTCTGATGTCCCCGGGGTGTGGGGTGGGTCGCTCGCACGGGAGCGCGGGGGGAATGCGAGTGGAAGGGGAGAGGACGGTTATGTGCACTTACGAACCCCCTGGCTACTGGTCATACGGGAGTAGTAATTCTAAATGGATTTCGAGTTACAGCCCTTCTAGACTCTGGCAGCAACATCTCCATTGTTGATTGCCGTTACGTACTACCGCGACAGTGGATGAGGAAAAAGACCAATATACGCTGCATACACGGGGAAACAAGGACATACAAAACAGCCCTCTGTATTATAAGTTATAAGAAGGCTTAGTAAAAAAGTTCCCCGTGGCGGTCCACCCACACCCACCTTCTCCTGTGATCCTAGGGCGGGACTGGTCTGATAGTAAATGCGGAGTGCGAATAACTGCTTCCCTTATTCCTGTAGGCCCAGTCATGGAAGGGGATAACCCGACTCAAGCTGATTCCACGCCGTGTAAACAGCCGGCGGAGACGGGTACGGAAGACTGCGAAGAGGATGGGGAGGCTCCTGGGCCGTCGCACTTAGATACGTCATCAACCCGGGCCTCGACGAGTCGGGAGGACTCCCCGCCCCTTGAGGTCAGACCAGACCCTCTCTCCGACATGCACTTTCAATTTAACCAAACGCCGGCATCTTTCAGGAGAGAACAATGGAATGATGACTCCCTGAAGTTTGCAAAAAATGCAGTCGTGCTTGTCAATGGCCAACGCACTCATCAGCCCATGCCACGCAGGCCCCACTTTGTATTAGACAATGATCTGTTATATCGAATAGCAGAGCATGAGGGCGGGGTGCGGAAGTTGTTGCTAATCCCACGAACCTACCGGCGGCAGGTTTGCGAGATGGCACATTAAGAGCCATTAAATTCATTTTTTTCCTCAGAATTCTACACATAACACCCCATAATGACAACGTAAAAAAAGGTTTACTTAAGATTTTTGCAACTTTATTAAAAATAAAAAAATTGAGAAAGCACATGTACATAAGTATTCACAGCCTTTGCCATGAAGCTCAAAATTGAGCTCAGGTGCATCCTGTTTCTCCTGATCATCGTTGAGATGTTTCTGCAGTTTAATTGGAGTCCACCTGTGGTAAATTCAGTTGATTGGACATGATTTGGAAAGGCACACACCTGTCTATATAAGGTCCCACAGTTGACAGTTCATGTCAGAGCACAAATCAAGCATGAAGTCAAAGGACTTGTCTGTAGACCTCCGAGACAGGAGTGTCTCGAGGCACAAATCTGGGGAAGGTTACAGAAAAATTTCTGCTGATTTGAAGGTCCCAATGAGCACAGTGGCCTCCATCATCCGTAAGTGGAAGAAGTTCGAAACCACAAGGACTCTTCCTAGAACTGGCCGGCCATCTAAACTGAGCGATTGGGGAGAAGGGCCTTAGTCAGGGAGGTGACCAAGAACCTGAGCTCCAGAGGTCCTCTGTGGAGAAAGGAGAACCTTCCAGAAGGACAACCATCTCTGCAGCAATCCACCAATCAGGCCTGTATGGGAGAGTGACCAGACGGAAGCCACTCCTTAGTAAAAGGCACATGGCAGCCCACCTGGAGTTTGCCAAAAGGCACCTGAAGGACTCTCAGACCATGAGAAACAAAATTCTCTGGTCTGATGAGACAAAGATTGAACTCTTTGGTGTGAATGCCAGGCGTCACGTTTGGAGGAAACCAGGCACTGCTCATCACCAGGCCAATACCATCCCTACAGTAAAGCATGGTGGTGGCAGCATCATGCTGTGGGGATGTTTGTCAGTGGCAGGAACTGGGAGACTAGTCAGGATAAAGGGAAAGATGACTGTAGCAATGTACAGAGACTTCCTGCATGAAAACCTGCTCCAGAGCGCTCTTGACCTCAGACTGGGGCGACGGTTCATCTTTCAGCAGGACAACGACCCTAAGCACACAGCCAAGATAGCAAAGGAGTGGCTTCAGGACAACTCTGTGAATGTCCTTGAGTGGCCCAGCCAGAGCTCAGACTTGAATCCAATTGAACATCTCTGGAGAGATCTTAAAATGGCTGTGCACCGACGCTTCCCATCCAACCTGATGGAGCTTGAGAGGTGCTGCAAAGAGGAATGGGCGAAACTGGCCAAGGATAGGTGTGCCAAGCTTGTGGCATCATATTCAAAAAGACTTGAGGCTGTAATTGCTGTCAAAGGTGCATCGACAAAGTATTGAGCAAAGGCTGTGAATACTTATGTACATGTGATTTCTCAGTTTTTTTATTTTTAATAAATTTGCGAAAACCTCAAGTAAACTTTTTTCACGTTGTCATTATGGGGTGTTGTGTGTAGAATTCTGAGGAAAAAAATGAATTTAATCCATTTTGGAATAAGGCTGTAACATAACAAAATGTGGAAAAAGTGATGCGCTGTGAATACTTTCCAGATGCACTGTAAGTAGTACAGTTCATTGGGCACTCCTCCAGGACATGACGCGGTTGTAGAAGGGTGAATCCAGTGACTGTTCCACCGAGTCATGCATTCATCCAGGTCCTTCTGTATGACATTCTTGAAGCAAAATCTTAGCAAGCACTGATGTTCACTACTTCCATTAAAGTGTCCTGAATCTCTGAGGTCTGCAAATAACTCCATCCAGAATTGAGATTTATGTAAATAACTGGGTTACACTTCATATTAATGCTGCCATTTGCTTAAGCATACCAATTTATTTACACTTGTGGATCAAGAGATGATATCAAGATAAAGAAAACAAATGTTTACAAGGGACCAGTGTTGGGGTATGTTACTTTTTAAATTAACTTGGTCACATTCCTTATTACTTACAAAAAAAGTAACCAAATATGTTATATAGTTACTTATACAATTTAATGCATTACAAACCATGCTTTTCTTTGCACTTTTTTTTCCTTTTTTCCTAAGAGATACAAAAACCACACTATAATAAAAATAAATCTATTTTCATGAACTCCTTTATTCCTGATCAAGATGTTAACAAACAGAATTCCATTCCATTTATTTATAATGCAGCTTTTAGAGCTCCTTATTTTAAGCCTTTGTTATTTCTTAGGATGTCAGTTCTAGCATTGGGTACAGTAGAACATAAACTCCATAAATGCTTATTTTAAATTTAATTGTAGTGGTCAACTACATCTAAATTAAGAAAATATGCTGTAATATGTGTTGTGAAGAAAATAACATCCATCCCCTTTTTATATCCCCGACCTGAGCCCCATAAGATGCATTTGCTTCCTGTCTTTCACCCAGTATTGCTGCAACAATCACTGGCTCTCTGTGACCCTAAACTGGGCTGATTAAATTTATCCTTCAGCACATGCAGGATGTCACCAAACGACCTGAAGAATCACCGGCACTATGTGACAGCCTCAGAAGGCAACGACTTTGAGAAAAGGGCAGTACTTATAGGAAATAAAACAGTACTACTCCTAATAATAATAATAGTAATTATTATTATCATTTTTAAGCGGCTTAAGTAACGTTAATATTTTCCTTCAACAAAATAAGTATTGCATTAAGTTACTTGCTACTTTAAAAATTAATTTAACTATGTAACTTAACTTTTAACGTTGCCCCAACACTACAGAGGACAGTAAGTGGCCAGGGATCCTAAATAACACATTTAGGGGTTGCGTTTAAAAAGTTAATCCCATAAAATTTTAATGCGTTTATGGTGGTTAATCAGCAGCCTTAACGTAACTTGATACATTTTCTTTTTCCTTAACATGCATCACAGTTGTAAAATGTGTACTCTAACTGTAATGATGAAGAGCAATACTTCATTTAGGTGACGTACCTTCCCTTTCTGAATATGGACCACCACGACTCAATACATTGATTGTTCGTGGATGAGCCGTACATGTGGCTAGACATTCCCGAGTAATAGTCGGCATGCTGTTGACGTAGGGTACGTTGAATTGCAGTCATAATGCCATTCTCTGTGCTGCAATCGGTCCTCAGTCTCATGGGCACAACACCAAGGTGTCGCACACAAGTTAGGAAATTTCTTACAAGCCACAGTACTTTACATGAAAATCCATCAATGCATCCAGAAATAGCAAATCCGAATGGCATTAGTTTGTCGTAACCATCAGCATGCCACATATAATTAAAGTGGTAGGTTCTTCTTATAAACCTTCTGCGTGCTGTCCTCTCACATCCTCGAGGATTTGGCTCCCAGAGTAAAGCCATAACATCATCTCTCTATACTCGCAAATTGTACTTTTGCCTGAGTACTTGCCACATTATTCGGTAGCCAAAAAGTTGTTCAGGTCCACGAAGCTCCAACCTGATGGCATTCCTGGCAGCATTTGTGGAGGAATACTCATTTCTACGATATAGCCCAGCTTCTCTAAGTTTAGTTTTAAGACACCGCAAACTAAAGTTTACACCATGTAAAAAAGGACATCATGTCAACGATTACATTGTAGGAGTGGCCTTCAATGAAACAGCCTATACAACAACGTATCACATCTTCCATCTGGGGAGACTCTTTTTGAAAGTCTAAACATTTCCCACAAGATAACAAAAGTGAGCCAGCTGGCTAAAATGGTTACCACAAAATGGACAAATCATTGTCGCCTGGCAGTGCTTAATCGCTACAAATTCTATTCATTTTCCCCTCACAAAACAGTTTGAATGACACAAAAGGTTAGCAACAAGCACTTCCTGTGTATTGTACCTACCCTTTCCGTTTGATTTGCTGCATGTAAATTTGTTTTGGGCCACTTGTAAATTTCTCTCGGTAGTTGTAAATTGTTCTCACTACTGTAAATTTGTTTTCTAAAATGTTAATTTGAATTTCCTTTGTAAATTTGTCTTCACGGTTGTAAACTAAAAGAAGTGAGAGTTCATGGAGTATCGTGTAGATGGGTGCAGAATTGGCTAAAATACAGGAAGCAGAGGGTTATGGAGCAAAGAACCTTATTAGAATTGGGTAAATTTAATAATAATAGTAATAATACATTTTATTTATACAAGGCGCCTTTCTAAGCACTCAAGGACACCAAATGAACAATAAGTAATAAAACCACATCTATCCATCCATCCATTATCCAACCTGCTATATCCTAACTACAGGGTCACAGGGGTCTGTAGGGTTATGGGGGTCTGCGGGAGCCAATCCCAGCCAACACAGGGCGCAAGGCAGGAAACAAACCCTGGGCAGAGCGCCAGCCCACCGCAGTAAAACCACATTATAAACAAAATTTAAAACATCAGAGAATACAGAAAATATCAAAATTAAAACCAAGCAAAGCCACTGTAATCATTTTAAACAGATGGGTTTTAAGTTTACATTTGAAAGTTGAAAATTATTCAATATTTCTAAGCTCAATAGGTAGTGAGTTCCAGAGTTTGGGAGCAGAACGGCTGAATGATCTGCTCCCCATGGTGGTTAGACGGGTGAGAGGGATGGTCAGATGGATGGAGGAACAGTATCTAAGTTTACAGGATGGAATGGCAACATGAAGAAAGTCGGACAAATATGGAGGGGCGAGGTTGAATGGCCTTAAATGTTAACAGCAGAATTTTAAAATCAATTCAAAATCAGGAGCTAATAAAGCTGCTGCAAGACCGGAGTAATATGGTGAATAGACAGGGTTAATGATGCGAGGAGCAGAATTCTGGACTAGCTGAAGCTTATGGAGAGATTTATTAGAGAGACCAAAGAGGAGCGAATTGCAGTAGTCCAGACGAGAAGTAACAAGACTGTGAACAAGGATGGCAGTATGGGGAGTGAGGGATGGGCAGATGTGATTAATATTATTCAGGTGGAAGTAACAGACTGGGTGACGTTATTAATGTGAGACTGGAAAGATAGAGTACTATCAAGAATGACACCCAGACTCTTGACCTGAGGTGAAGGGGAAACAGAGGAATTATCAATAGCAAGTGAAAGATTATCAGCTTTGGATAATGATGATTTTGTACCAATAAGGAGAACCTCAGTTTTGCCACTGCTTAATTTAAGAAAATTTGAAGAAAACCAGGATTTAATTTCAGCAATGCATTCAATAAGCAAGGTTGATGGAAAAGAAGAGGTGGGTTTACTAGCAAGGTAGAGCTGGTTGTCATCAGCATAACAGTGAAAATTAATGTTATATTTACAAAAGATATTGCCAAGGGGATGAAGATAAATAATTAAAAGAAGAAGCCACAGGACAGAGCCCTGGGGTACACCTGAAGTAACAGCAGTGGGTTGGGATGTGAAAGTTTTAAGCTGAATGAACTGATTGTAGCCTGAGAGGTAGGATCTGAACCAATCTAGTGGAGTATGGGTAATTCCAATCAAAGATTATCTATTAAGGAGAGTGATATGACAAATAGTATCAAAGGCCACACTCAGATCAAGGAGGATAAGAATAGTAATTAAACCAGAGTCAGCAGCCATAAGAAGGTCGTTGGTAATTTTAAGAAGTGCTGTTTCTGGAGGGGGCAAAAACCAGACTAGAATACTACGTATAGATTATTATGAGATAAGTGGGAATGAAGTTGGACAGCTACTAAGTTATTAGGATCGGCACCAGATTTTTTCATTATTGGGGATATTGCAGCAGTTTTAAAAGATGAAGGAACAGTTCCAGTGGTGATAGAAGAGCGAATTAAAGCAGAAATAAGAGGAACCAGAGTGGGGAAGCAAGCTTTAACCAAAACTGTGGAAGGGGGTCCAGCTGACAAGTAGATGGCTTAGATTTGTGGATGAGACCTGAGATTTCTGAGAAGGTAGGAAGTTGGAAAGACGAAAATGAGTGAATAGATGAGTGTAGTTTAAAGGAAATACAGAGATGATCTGGACTGAGGTGCTGATGTATCCTCTGGATTTTCTCATTAAAAAAAGACATGAGAATTACAAAAAGCAGTTCAGTAAAGGTGAGATGGTAACGAGTCTGGATGTTATGTAACAGTATTAAGTAATGAAAACAAAGACTTAGTGTTACCTTTATTACAAGAAATTACCTGAGTGTAATAGTTGGATTAGGTTTGAGCTACAGTATATAGTTCTTATAATAAAGTACATGATTTTTATGCATCTCTTTGTGGACAAAGAGTCCAGTTTTTTTATGTAACCGTTCAAGTTGCCTGCCCTTGGCTTTCAGAAGCCGAAGTTCAGGGGTAAACCAGGGGGCAGAAAAAGAAAAGGAAACAGATCTGGGGCCTCATGTATAAATGGTGCATACACACAAAAATGTTGTGTAAGCCCATTTCCACGCTCAAATTGCAATGTATAAAACCTAAACTTGGTGTAAAGCCACGCACATTTTCAAGCTAGCTCAAAGCCTGGTGTACGCAAGTTCATGGCTCAGTTTTGCAAACTGGCGGCACCCAGCGTCAAAGCAGTGCTTTTGTTCCAGTGTAGTTTCCCTTTCTTTTTTAGATCCACATCCCTGGCGCAGCTTTATAAATACACTGAAATTAACCGCATATTGTTTATTAGTTTAAGGCATCTGATTGTAATTAACCTGTAACAATATAATGGTCCACGGAATGACCAAATTATTCCAAATACCATAGCTGCTGTAGCATTGTTCCTCTCATTGCTCCTTCTTATTCTTCTTTCAGCTGCTCCCGTTAGGGGTTGCCACAGCAGATAATCTTTTTCCATATTACTCTCACTGCACCACTGTATATCACTGTATCTGAGTGTGGAATCACAGCTCTACAGCAGCTGATTGGAAAGAGAATTATCGGTATACAGCATCAAGCACACGCTGCCTCAGCCATACTGTCTATTGAACTGCTTTCATACGGCAAATGCTTCAGAGCGTTTCCTGTTGGGACATTGCGGTTCAGAAACAGTTTCATTCCGAGAACTATAAACGCACTCAATCAGTCCATCAAGTGCTCCTTGTAGAACTGTTTGCACTTATTAGTACAATTACCTCACTGTAAACTTGCAATACAGTTATAATAATGCACAACCTGAGCCACTTTAAAAAGTGTGTATTAACATATGATGACGATGTCATTTTTAAGATAAAATGCAGCAAAATATGTTTATTACATTATACAGATAAAATGTTAACATCATTTAAATAATCTGTATTGTTAATAATCTGCGGTGGGTTGGCACCCTGCCCAAGATTGGTTCCTGCCTTGTGCCCTGTGTTGGCTGGGATTGGCTCCAGCAGACCCCCGTGACCCTGTGTTCGGATTCAGCGGGTTGGAAGATGGATGGATGACTGGATATTGTTAATAATTAAACATGTGAGGACCTGGTGTCTCAGCGCTAGCTAATTCAGGGATTGTTCCTGCCTCGTGCTGTATTCTTGCTGGGGCTGGCGCGACACTGGAAGGATAGATGGATAGAATAATTAAATATATACTACGAAGATATTTCAATGTTCCTTAAAACTTTTGAAGAATCAGTGTTCTAAGCTTACAGTTGGCTTAACATCTATTACAGAGCTGATTGTGTGGCGATAGGTTACTTGGAGAAAGAAAAGGAAAGACAGGAATTGGAGGTTAGTACTTTTGAAAGAGGCAGTATTGCTGCAATAAATTATTTTATCGAAGGTCGCGCATGGCATAGCAAGCATCTTGGTGAAGGCAGGAAAAATCTCTGGACAGGGCGCCAGCTCGTCACTGTCACTTAACCACCGTGTTCCAATGTTTAATAACATGCTTTAACTCCTATCATCATGAAAATTATATAAAGTATACATCTCATTATTTTAATTTATCAGAGAGCTGTAATATCACGAAAGTAATGGATTCTGTGTCCAGTCGGAGTAACAGAAAGCTCATTTTAGAAACATGTAGTGATTCACACACATAGATGAACACATACAAAACAAAGCATTTAACGTGCTACTTTATTTATGATGGTATTTGAGAAACTAGCAAATTAAACGATTTAAAGACGAAGTTTATGATGTTCTACTTTAATGACAAAATAAACTATGTGATTAAAGTGGAAATTTCAAGATTAAAGTTGACATTTCAAGCTTTTTTCTCACTGTATTCTTATTTTTTTTTCTTTTCTTTGTACCCTAATAAGCTTTCATGTGACACTCAAACGGTGGGCAATGACTCGCCTTTTCACGGCGTCTTTGATATCTGGCAACTTACTTTTTATTTCGGGCACTATGCGACCTTGTGAACGTGAACTTTCGAGTTTCTCTGACACTCTTTGTCACTCAATCAACTTCCTTTTGTTGTTTATACCACTGTTTAAACCAACAAATAGTACATTTTTTCTTGCCTCCACTTGGTATTCGCTGAAATTCTTCTATTTTCCCCCACGCTTTTGGATTCTACGCACGGTGCTATGCATGAGGCCCCTGGTTTTTAGCGGAGCAAGAGAATTAAGAATACCATTGAGTCCAGTCTTATAATATGAGACCAGTTCTTCAAGAGTGGATAAATTATAAAAGTCCATGTGGGAATCAGTTCTAGAAGAAAGAAAATCCAAGTTAATATTCTTAATATTATGGAAAGATATGAGACGAGGGAGCTTAGTAATAGAAAAAGTAAGTTTAGCATTAAATGAAAGGAGAAAGTGATCAGTTATAGTGAGTTAATCTGCTGCAAGATCGAGAGGGATAACACCAGAGCAGCAGATGAAGTCCCATGTCCTTTACAATGGGTGGGAACATAAGTATTCTGCCAGTATCCAAAACTCTCAAGGCAAGATAAAAAGTCTCTAGTGAGAGGGATATTGATATTGTCCATATGTATATTAAAATCCCCCAACAGAATTATGTTTGAAGTAATTGTAGATAAATGGGTAAGACAGGTAGCAAGGTTGTTCAAAAAATCATTGTTAGATTAAGGGGGGTGGTAGACAGTTGCAATGATGGTAGGAATAGGTCCAGAAAATTGACACACAGTAGATAACTGCAGGAGCAGACAACGGCAGGACTTTCCACTTCTCACAATAAATTATCTGGGGGGTGGATTCATTAAGTTGAGAAAAGTCTTGAGGTTGTTGCCATGTCTCGGTTAAACAGAGAAAGTCAAACTTATGGTGAATGAGGAGATCCTGGATGAGATGCCCCTTGCTCGTGAGTTGAACAGATGTTCAGTAAACTGAAATTGACAATGGTGCTGTCGCATTTGGCAAAAGTGGTAGTTGACCGAGCTAGGCTGACCAACACACTGTGGTCAGCAGCCCCACCTGTGTTACGTGGAGGGTGCCGAGAGTTAGACCAGAAGGAGTTAATTCCTTATGAGGCATCCATTCAGAATCTCCAGCGGGACCCATGATGAATGTATCTCGTCCGGGGGCTGCACAGACAGCAGAGGCACAGAATGATGGAGATGCAGTCGAAGAAGCTCACCAATTGAGTACTGGAGCAGGCCCGTCACAGGTTGGATAGCGAGCGACAGGAAGGACCAAACAAACATAAACCAGGTGAATATCCTACCAGTCCACATTGTAGGCGAGGCCATAAGCAGCTCAGGTGTCCAGAGATCAAACCAGGTAAGTTTCGTAACGGGATTAGGCTGAGGCTTGTGCATACACATACATACACAGCCACGCAGAGATATCAGCAATAATGGCAATATCACCAGCAAAATCACCAGTCATAGCTAAAATCAACAGTCTAGTTGCCAGTGAGCAGCGGCGACCAGTCCTGCCAGTGTTCACTCAAACTGGAAGAGTAGGGGTCAGTGCTAGGATTGCTGCTAATTTTAACATATATAAAAGATTTGGATAGGGATATTTATGACAAGCTGGTTAAGTATGCAGATGATACCAAGCTAGGTGAATTGGCAGACAATCTAGAATCCATTGAATCATTACAGAGGGACATGGACAGCATACAGACTTAGGCAGATTTGTGGCAGATGAAATTAAATATAATTAAATGGAAAGTATTACATGTAGGATGTAGAAATGTTATATTTTAATACACAATGGGACATCTGAAAATTGAAAATACACCTTATAAAAAGGATTTAGGAGTCGTACTGGATTCATCACTATTAACCTCCACTCTGTATGCTGAACCCATTAAGAAGGCTAACAGAATGTTAGGTTATGTAGTACAGTGTGTAGAGTACAAATCAAAGGAGGTTATGCTCAAGCTTCATAATGCACTGGTGAGGCTTCATCTGGAGTACTGTGTACAGTTTGGTCTCTGTGCTATAAGAAAGACATAGGAGCGCTAGATAACTTGGATTTTGTTTTGGAACTTTCTTTGCTTTGGTTTGCCTTTATTGTGTCAAGCAACACCTTTTGCCTTTTTGTGCTCCACGGAGCTTACTTTTTACGCAGAGCAAATTTTGAAAAAAATAAATGTTTATTTTATAAAGATCCTGTGTTAGCCCTTATTACTAGTTCAGGTTTGACCGTAATATCTTCATCTAGTGGACATTTTTGGAAGTTTTTTGGACTTATGTGCTTAGAAATTCTTGAGGTCATGAAAAGTGTGATGATAGCATTTTAAAAATAAAATGAATTCACTTATGCTCTAATTACCACAAATAAAGGTCTATTTTAGTTTTAAACTTCCAGTGCTCAAATTGATGAAATATTGCCCTAAATGCATTTTAACTGCAGGAATGATTACTATCATAAAGAGTTGTGGCTCATTCAAGGGGTTACTCTATTAGCAGCATAGTTGTAAGCAGTTTATCCAAATTCAGACTACACTAGTTAAAAAAAAAAACAGCTGGGTTGCCACTAAAATGTTCCTTAAGTGAAATTAGCAGATGCTCCTGTCTCAAAACACTGCTTAAATTAGGTAAATTCATACATTGCATATTTGCTTTGAATTCATTCAGTTGTTTTCACAAACCATAATACAGTGGAACCTCGGTTCACGAACGTCTCAGTACACATACAACTCGGTTTACGACCAAACAGTTCGCCAAACTTTTGCCTCAGTTCACGACCACACACTCGGTATACGAACAAGCCAGTTTCCGTTTCGGTTTGTACATGTTCAGTCTCTCCCTGTGCATTTCCTATGCAGCGAGAGAGAGAGCAAGAGAGAGAGCGAGAGAGCGTACACACACACACACACACACACACACACACAGGCAGCACAAGAGAGGTGCGCACACATAGGCAGCGCGAGAGAGCGCCAGACACACACACACAGAGGCAGCGCGCAGACACACACACACACAGAGGCAGCACGCAGACACACACACACACACAGAGGCAGCACGCAGACACGCACACACACAGAGGCAGCGCGCAGACACACAGGCAGCGTGAGAGAGAGCTGGATGCATTAAGGTAGGAAGGCAGTTAAAGAATGCACTGGGCTTGATTTTGTTTTCACTTATGTTTCCAGCGATTGGTTCGTAGCGTGCATTGTTGCAATATTATTTTTCTTGGTGGTTTATTAAATTACGGATTTTTTCAAATGTTCATTTTTTCCCTGTGTTTAAAACTCATTAAAAAAAGTGCTTTTAGCCAGCGGTTCTTAGCGCTATAGTGCGAACTATTGTAGTGTTAGTTTTCTCTGTTGTTCAAGGTTTTCTAAGTGTTATTCATTTAGTTTACTATTACGCTGTGCATTCTATGGTTTAATTAACTATATTTGTGCTTAAAAGCTTAAAAAATACGAGGTTACATACAGTTCGTATGGTCTGGAACGGATTAATTGTATTTACATACAATCCTATGGGGGAAATTGCTTCGGTTCACGACCAAATCGGTTTACGACCAGAGTTTTGGAACGAATTATGGTTGTGAACCGAGGTTCTACTGTACTCTTTTTGCAGCTGCTCCAGTTTACTAAAAGTCCTCTTCATCTCTGGATCACTTATATATGCATTTAGTCTAGTTTACTTTACTGCCAGTGAAGGCAGTTTGTTCTGAAAAGAACAACTGAAAAAAATGAATCAGGAGGTGACCCAAAAGTGAAGTAAAAACAAAAATAATAGTAAAAAACATCATTATTTGACCCCCTTCTAAAATACACACCAGAATGGGTAAAAGGAAAAACAACTAAAAAGAGAGAAAAAATTTTGACTTGGCTAAACATTAAAAAAAAAAAAAATTCCAAAATTGTATCTACATTGATATAAAGGAGCCCCAGTAGCATTTCTTACACACTTCTTCTGACTCAATCATTGGCTGAAAGTAGTCAGTGCTAGTGTGTCAGAGAGAATGTGGAGCATTGTTCATAATGACTGTCAGTTTTGTTATAATTCTCTCCTTTACTACTACCTTTAGTAGATTGTCTTTTTTCTAGTATGGACACCAAAAATAACTGAGACTACCTTTTTAATTAATCTGATTATCAGCCTGTTTTGTGAAGCCAAGAAGGGGAAAAATGGTAAAGCCCATGTGTTGTATCCATCAGAACATAAAGAAATCTCCAGGTTGTCATTTCCAATTACCTTCTTTATTATAGCAAAATCTCATTTTCACACTCTCCTCCTAGGAACTTTCCTGCCATCCCAGTTCATAATATATAATTTTTGTACAGTGCCACCTACTGTCCAAAATGAATAACACTAATAACAGAACATAACACCATGCAAATTCAAAATAGCAGTGAGGTTAAAGAAAATTAAATTACAACATTAAAATAAAAGATTTTACCAGGAAAAACATATTAAAAGATTAGAATATTAGAACAATCTAGAAGTGAAAGAAGAGAACAGGCCATTCAACCCAACAAAGGCTGTCGTTCCTATCCATTTAATTATTCTTATGGTAGTAATTACCATCACCCCCTGTGTGACCCAAAACCTTTTAAGAGAAATCAGGCAGGAGGAAGTTAAAGTCATAAACCATTTATTCCCTTCAAAGAGGGAGCACTCCTATTATAGGACGCTGTAACTAGAAGTACACAGCATACTGTAACAAGCGGCACACCCTTTTCTGCTAGTTAAGGTCTTTTTATACATAAGTAAAAGTTACAAAATTAGATTACTTACATCATACAAAGTTTCTTATCATTGGCTGCTTCCTGTTGCTAGCTGGACACAAGGCAAAAATGAACCGTACTATATCATAAATAAACATGGTCAGCAAAATCACATACAGTTGTCCTATAGACAGATCATTAATTTCCAGCATCGCATGTGAGCTTTGCAATTTTCAGCTTCTTTCTTTATCGGCACAGAAGCTGAAGGCAGCTTCCTTTCTCATGCAGTATATAAAACATATAGTTTCCTGCAGACAGCCTAATGTACTCTGCTTGCATCCTGTCTCAGCAACCCTAGGTTACTGAAAAACACCTTTAAATCATATAGTAAATGTGATTATTAACTGTATGATATAAAAAACAAATTTCACAACAGTTAAAAATATAACAAAACAAATTACCACATTCTAAAATAACATCGTCTAGTTTTGAAAGTCCCTAAGCCCTACTGTCTACCAAACTACTTGGCAGCTTATTCCATGTATCTATGATTCTCTGTTTAAAGAAAAACTTCCTAATGTTTGTGCAAAATTTACCCATATCAAGTTTCCAACTGTGTCCCCATGTTCTTGAGGAACTTATTTTAAAATAACAGTTTTGATCCACCGTATTAATTTCCTTCCTAATTTTAAACCTTTCAATCATGTTTCCTCATAATCTTCTTTTGCTTAAACTGAAAAGGCTCAACTCTTTAAATCTTTCCTCATAATTCATCCCCTGTAGCTCTGGAATCAGCTTAGTTGCTCCTCTCTGGACTTTTTCTAGTGTTGCTATGTTCTTTTTGTAACCTGGAAACCAAAACTACACAATTCAGATAAGGCCTCACCAGTGCATTATAAAGCTTGAGCATAACATCTTTGCAATTGTACTCCGTTCATCATGCTATATATAACCTAACATTCTGTTAGCCTTCTTAATGGCTACTGAAAACTGTCTGGTAGTTTATAGTGTTGAGTCTAATATGACTCCTAAATCACTCTCATAAGGTGCACTTTCAATTGTCAGACCTCCAATTCTGTATTCAAACATAATATTTTTACTACCTACATGTAATACTTAAATTTACTGCAACACTATGCATGTATTACTCATTTACAATTATGTTACAAGACCTTAGCAAAGGCTTCTTTGGGTCTTCATAACACTTACGAAGTATTTTTGTGCAATGTGACATTTTATCATGATGACAAAATTACTTATTAATATGAAGGGTTCACTGGTCTTATACTAAATATGCAATATCAAGGAAAATGTGTATCAGTTAAGTTACCTCAGATCACTCCAAAGTGACGTTCTCATAGTAGGCCAAATTGAAGAGTTGAATAACCACTTTACTAATGCTTTATAAATGTTACTAATACCAGAAAAAAGCCTATGTTTAGATCTTCTACTAAATGAGATCTTATATTACTAAATGAGAAATAGATGCATTTATGCCATACCAACTATCTGTTAGCTTTGTATCATCTGCAAATCATTTATGTACTGTATATTAAAAATAGCAGTGGCCTTAGCACTGACCTTTGAGGGGCACCTCTCTTAAAATCAGCCAGTTCTGCACCAATCTAAACACCACACCCTGAGTTCCAACTTCTTTTAGTTTGATGTCCAACTTCTCATGTGGCACCTTATCAAATGCTTTCTGAAAGTTAACATAAACAATATCCTATTCTCCACTCTGATCACATCATTTTATTGCTTCCTCATAGAGTTCCAGCATGTTGGTAAAACATGACCTCCCTCTTCTGAACACATGCTGACTCTTCAGTAAAACTCCTGTTCTTGCCCTGTGTTGCTCAATCTTATCCTTAATAGTTCCTTCCATTAATTTAAGTGTGATGTATGTTAAGCTTACTGGCTGATAGTTGCTTTGATCTGCCCAATCACCCTTTGTATATAATGGGGTAATATGTGCAATTTTCCAGTCCTTCGGAATTTCCTCAGTGTACAGTGACTTCCTAAAAATATATGTGTTATATATGTACTTGTTTACCTCCTTAAGAAATCAAGGGTAAATATTATCTGGCCCTGCTGATTTGTTTGATTTCATCTTATTTAATCTGAGCAGCACTTCTCCCTCTACAATTTCGAAATCCCTCAGTACCTCCTTAGTAGTTGCGTTTACCTCTGGGAGGTTATCCACTTGCTCACTTGTAAATACCTCAGAAAAATGTAACTTTAGGGCATCCGCTATTTCACTGTCTGTGTCTTTTAATCCCCTTTACTATTCCCGATGCCCTTGACCTCCTCCTTGACTGTTCTTTTACTACTAAAATACTAAAAGAATCTCTTAGGGTCTTCTTTCGCCTTATCTGCTATATTCCTCTCCAACAGTTTTTTAGCCTCCCTGATATCCTTCTTAATGGTTGCCCTCATGTTCTCATATGCTCTATGATTCACTTTGCAGTCATTAGTCTTATATGCCTTATAAAGCAATTTTTTCAAATTAAATCTTTATTAATCCACCGTGGAGTTTTTTTTTTAGTTTCCTATTAATTCCAAATTTAGGTATGTATCTGTCTTGCATTACATGTAAAACATTTTTAAAATTGTTCCACTGCTCCTCGACTGTGTCCACACTTAAAAGTTTATCCCAGTGTATCCTACTTAGACATTGTTGCATCTGCTCAAAATTAGCCCTACCAAAGTTCAACTTAACAATTTTAGTCTTTGCATCTGCACTCTTACAAAATACTGAGAATTGTATTACATTATGGTCACTTGACCCTATTGCTTCAATCACCTCTACACCCTCAATTCTATCCTGATTATTACAAAATACTAAATCCAGACAGGCTTCATCCCGTGTTGGTGCTTTAACATGCTGTGTTAAAAAATAGTCACTGATTACTTCTAAAAACCCCTGCTCTTGTACTCCTCCATCTGCAAGTTTATCCCAGTTAATATTTGGATAATTAAAGTCCACCATGACTATAATATCTCCCTGTAAACTTGCCTTTTATGGAGGAAGAAAAGAAAACATGAAACAACTGGAAAACTTCTAACTTAAAAGGTAATGAAAAAACAATATAGATATTTTGTAAACATTTGCCAAATAATTTAAAAGATCTAGAGTGGAAGGCAGTACCTGACATCTTGCACACCAATAACCACCTTTTTTAAAGAAATTCAAGTAAAGAGATAAGAGACTGCATTAAATTAAAAAATGGTTATGTTTGAGAGATTAATAAAAAATGTTAAGTATAAAACATTGGGTTAAATTAAACTATGTCAAGAAGGTAAGGGATGTCTATACATCAACAAAGCAAAATTACTTTCTCAACAAAGTGTTTTTCAGGAAGTCAAGGATATCACTGAGTTCTTTGAAGAACAAAATAGGTGGTAAAAGAAAAAATAATCTAAGAGACAAAAAACATTCAAAGAACTTGTGTCAAATAACTGCACTGTAGAGGCCCCAACAGCTCTGCAAAATACAAAACAGCAATTAAGGAGAAAGTTCGTCATTTACATTCATTTACTATTTTTTAAACCAGGAAAAACACTAAACATCACAATAGCTAAAGATCCAGGGACTGAACAACTGTCTTATTAAAAACAGCATTGCCCATAAATTTTCAATTGCTCTTACTAAAAAAGAAGCAATTGTTACTGCTGTGATGGCACCACATTCTGTTGATACAGGTCTGAAAGCATTAAAAGACATACAGTACCTTCAACCATTGGCAGAAACGTGGTTCTGTAAATATTGTAAGGATACACAAAGAAGGCAGAAAAAGGTTTGGGGAACCGCTCCCTATACTGTACAATGTACAAAGCAAAATACGTAAAACTTTCAATAAATGGCTCCAGAACAATGTCTGGTTCCATGTCTAAAACAGGGACAACTAAACACAAAAGGAGTTGGGCTTTTATAACAGCCAGAGAGGTAGAGGTGGGGTCCAATAATTGAGGCTAGAAGTGACCTTGGAAGGAGGCGTGGTTATGTAAGGGAAACGGGAAGTACTCTATGTTGGTTTCCCTTCGGGGGATCTGTAGGAGAAGGAGAGGAAAGGTTAGTGCACTTTGAAAAAACCCTCTCTTGTTTTCCGCCCTCAGTTAAGCCCTTAGTTTACCTCCCAAGCGCACATGTGTTACAACATATTCTCTGTGTTTATTAAGCAGTTTGTTTAGTAGAATGATTTTATGTAATGTAAGTTAATAAAAGTTAAAACACACCAAATACATCAGCAGATGTGATCATGCAATATATTAAAAAAATCTTTTTTCACATTTAATGATTTTATTTATAAGGAATATGTAAACTAAAAGCAAAATGATTATTCAGCCATATAGTCTATTGAGGTAACTATTATCCATCTATTTTCTAAACCCACTTATCCAGAGGAGGGGTGCAGGGCTACCAGAGACTACAGAATGTCAGACCATCACAAAGTGAACACACATATATTCAGGGTCCAATGCCAGTGTATCTAAACTGTGGGAGATAACCCACGTACATATAAAGAGAACATGCAAACTCTACATAGGGAGTACTCGAGATGTGAATACCGGGTGTGAGACAGCAGCACTTCTTAAAGACTATTTATGTATAAAAGTTCATTAAGATTATTGCATGGTATTGGGGACATTTGCTAACTATCTATCCCACACTCACTCACATAAATACATATTCTTATGGTGCCTCCACTTACTTGTCCTGCCTCATGCTAGATAACTAGAATTTACTAGCATGAGGGGTTTACCCATGGAGTTTTGTATACAGCGTCTATCAAAGAGCTTTGAATGTACCAAAACACATAACAGTTTTGCAGCTGTGCCAATAATTTCTTTGGTCTGCAGCAGTATCAATTTAGATAATTCCATTTACTCATGAATTCACTGTTTTTATTTCACTGGAAGCCATTTGAAATCAGTGTGTAGCTCGCTATCCATCCATCTATTGTTCTAAACCCACTTATTTAGACCACTTATTTAGTACCAATAACTTATCCTAGTAAGCATAAAGGCTAGAACAATCCAAAGAAAGGACAATGTCCCATTGTAGGTTGATGGTTCACTTACAGCACTGATTTGGGACACTCTGACCATAAAGCAGTACTTTTCACTGTCTCATTACCTCTCCCTCCTCTTACCTGTAAATGACTCATTTCTTACAGAAACCTTAAAAATATCTGTCCCTCTCTCCTTTCTGGATCAATTTCTGATCTTTTACTGTCTTCACTTATTCCATCAACACTAGATAGTCTTGTTGACCACTATAACACAGGCCTTCATTCAGCATTAGATAAAACAGCTCCTTTAAAATATAAAGACGTTTCCTTTAAGTGTTCAGCTCCCTGGTATAATTCAGAATTGTGATCTATGAAAGCAGCTGGCCGACGCCTTGAGAGAATGTCACGTAAGACTGGCCTCATTGTGCACATCCAGGCTTTCTCTGACCACCAAAGACCTTACAGAGAAGCACTAACTGCTGCCAAGAACACCCATTATGGCAGAATAATAGAAAGTGGCCATGACAACCCAAGGGTTTTGTTCTCTGTAGTTAATAAACTATTTCAACCCGCATCTGGCCCAACTACCTCTTCTACTGAAGTCTGTGAGAAATTCCTCCACTTTTTCCGTAACAAAATTAAATATCTAAATAATTTAACTAACATAAATACATCATCTGTTTATATCTTTCCCTGTTTTCCCACTCCATCCAGCTCTTTTTCTAAGTTCTCACCAGTCACATCTGCTTTTGTTAATGACCTGCTTTGTAAGATGAGGCCGACTACTTGTGTACTGGACCCCATCCCCACCACACTACTTAAATCCTGCCTTCATGCCATAATCCCGACTATTACAAAAATAAAAAACTCATCCCTTAGAACTGGCTTTGTGCCGCTTACTTTTAAAACCACTTCTGTAACCCCAATGTTAAAAAAGTCTGGAATTGATGCTGACAGTCTTAATAATTTTTGGCCTATTTCCCACTTACCTTTTCTGTCAAAAGTTCTTGAGCATGTTGTAGCTTCTCAACTGACCAACTACTTAACTTCTAATAATTTGATGGAATCCGTTCAGTCTGGTTTCAGAGCACAGCACAGCTGTGAAACTGCTCTGCTACGGGTAACCAATGATTTGCTTATGGCAGCAGACTCTGGACAAACCAGCATATTAATTCTGTTACACCTCAGTGCAGCATTTGACACTGTCAGACATGACATTCTACTGTCCAGAATGGAGAACATGCTGGGTATCTCTGGTACTGCCCTCCAGTGGTTCAAGTCCTATTTGACTGATAGGCAAGAGTTTCTTAGTCTTGGCAACAGCAGGTCCAGCATAGAGCCAGTCATACAAGGAGTTCCACAGGGCTCTGTCCTCGGTCCTCTACTTTTCTGTATTTATATGCTTCCCCTAGGCCATATTATTCGTAGCTTTGGACTGGGTTATCATTTTTACGCAGAGAAATACTCAACTCTATTTCAATGTTAAACGTGTAACTTCATCAGAGCTTTCTCAGCTCACAACTTGCCTCAGTTCCTCCCTTTCCTATTCCACCCACATAAATCACATTAAGAAACTTTCTTACTTTTACCTCCGTAACATATCACGAGTTCCCTCCTTCCTCTCCTTTTCTAACGCTAAGAAACTTGTCCA
The DNA here is from genome assembly GCA_026402145.1 of Polypterus bichir lapradei. Taxonomy (NCBI): domain Eukaryota; kingdom Metazoa; phylum Chordata; class Cladistia; order Polypteriformes; family Polypteridae; genus Polypterus; species Polypterus bichir. The sequence continues at coordinate 14,185,869 of JANRMT010062806.1, read as the reverse complement.
TGCTTTTATTACATCCCGCATTGATTAATGTAATTCCCAACTGGCAGGTGCCCCTTCTAATCTTATATCACAGCTCCAGCTTATTAATAATTATTAATAAGGAGGCTTATTACGACCTCGACAACCAGGCCCCTACAGATTATGGCTAACTAAAAGTGGAGGCGCTGCTGAGGTATGGCATTGTTTTGGACCAGCAGGCAAGTGCTTGTAGGGAGTGGAGGTTTGATCCAGAGCAGCCAACCTGCTCCCAAGGATTTGTACTAGGGGCAGAGTCGGGCATTGGCTATAATGGCAGAAATATATATCCAAAACAGGAATTTTAAATAATAACTTGTAACCTCCTGGTAAAGACCCTCCCCAATTACCTCAACCCCCTGGTCCAACGGCTGACATACAGTATAAAGATCTCATTGGAGCCTTCTAACTGCACCGTGGGGGCCTCACAATTTGAACACTGAAGTTGAGCCTGCCAATCACCGCAAGTCCCCAACAGGACGTGTCGCCATCCCTAAGTCTGTGAGACATCCCTTATGCTGTGAGACAGAAACATTGGAAGAACCAAAGGAGGAACATATGTCCTTTCCCCGCCTTTGCAAGTGTGGAGAGGTGAGCAAGTCCACAATGACTTGTCTTCGCTTTGGTGAGATGATCGACTGCAGTTGGGTGTGAGGTCAGAGAAATTGGTTATAAATGGTCATAAGGTCATAGCACTTATAGACTCTGACAGCAACATTTCCATTGTTGACCATCATTACTTGCCACCATGACAGTAGCAGTCTGGATAGACTAGTTTAACCTGTATCTATGGGGAAACGCGATGGTACAGGCCTGCCTTATGTATAATCACGTATCAAGGGGCAACTCGGAAGATCAGTCTTACACATCCCAGCTTATCCTGTGATACTGGGGTAAGACTAGTCACAAAGTAAATGTGGAGAAACACGGACCACCCCATCTAAAACACTGAGCCTTATAATGGAGAGAACCAATCTCAAGTTGTCTTCACACTGTGCTATCAGCTGGCTGATGAGCAGACTCACATGGCTACTCAGTATGATGTAAGCGTCATAAGGCTAGCTTGCACAGACGCCTCCATGGTGACAGACAGTGAGTCGTCATGGGCATCCTCACTGACTTACATTTTTAATTTCAGCAAACACCGATCTCTTTTAAGAGAGTACAATAGAACAATGATTCCCTGAAGTTTACCAAGAATGTGGTTGTTCTGACACATTGAAAATAAATAACTAATCCTATGCCACAAGGTCCACACTTTATTCTTATTAATGATTTATTTTACCTTGTTGCTGAGCATGAGGGTGAGGTGAGTTTATTGCTGTTAGTCCAGCGAACACACCGGCAGCAGGTTTAAGAATTAAGTCAAGTCAAGTCCTTTATTTATATAGCACATTTAAAAACAATAGGAGTTGACCCAAAATCTTTTCCAGATTAAAAGAATAGTGAATACACATAGAAAAATATATAAATAAAATAACTTAAAAAGCAGAGTATAAAATATACAAATAGCATAAAAACATGCATACAAGAGTAAGAACATAATATTAAAACTAAACTAAATGTAATGCAATAAACAACTGATTAAAAAGAAGAGAGTGGGAGTTATTAAAATGAGATTAAGATATTAATGGACTTGAAAAAAATATTAGGAGACCCTGAAGCTGAAATAAATGCAAGATGTGTTATTAATTGAGATTTAAACTCATTTAGTGTTGGGTAAGGCTTAATATTGGATGGGAGACTATTCTAAAGTGTAGAGGCAGCTACAGAGAAAGTCCGTTGCTTTTGGTTTTGAGACATGAGTGAGGAACTGAGGGGAGCTTTTGTCTGGGTGACCTAAGTGACCAGGGGCCTGAATACAGAAACAGCAGATCTGAAATGTATTGCGGAACTAATCCATTAAGTGCTTTAAAAACAAATCACAAATTTTTTAAATCAACTCTGTATTTCACAGGTAACCAGTGCAAATGAACTAGAACAGGAGTGATATGCTGTCTTTTCCTTGCTCCAGTTAAAAGTCTAGCAATTGCATTTTGAATCATCTGAAATCTAGGAAGTTTGTGACAGGACAGCCCCATATCCAGGGAATCACAGTAGTCAAACCAAGAGGTGATAAGAGCATAGATACAGTAACTATTTCCAGATCCTTGTGAGATAAAATTGGTTTTAACTTGTCTATAATTCTAAAATGAACCCTTTACAACAATGCTGACTTATTTATTTAAATTCAATGAAGTATCCAACTTCATTATGCAAATTTATGGACAGTGGACCATCAATTTTGTTATCATTTAGTTGAAGGATGTTCCTTGCATCCAGCATTTAATATGATCTAAGCAATTGATTCTTCAAAGAGCAGGCACTACAGTGTATCCGGAAAGTATTCACAGCACATCCCTTTTTGCACATTTTATGTTACAGCCTTATTCCAAAATGGATTAAATTCATTTTTTACCTCAGAATTCTACACACAACACCCCATAATGACAACGTGAAAAAAGTTTACTTGAGGTTTTTGCAAATTTATTAAAAATAAAAAAACTGAGAAATCACATGTACATAAGTATTCACAGCCTTTGCTCAATACTTTGTTGATGCACCTTTTGCAGCAATTACAGCCTGAAGTCTTTTTGAATATGGTGCCACAAGCTTGGCACACCTATCCTTGGCCAGTTTCGCCCATTCCTCTTTGCAGCACCTCTCAAGCTCCATCAGGTTGGATGGAAAGCGTCAGTGCACAGCCATTTTAAGATCTCTCCAGAGATGTTCAATCGGATTCAAGTCTGGGCTCTGGCTGGGCCACTCAAGGACATCCCTATACATTGCTGCAGTCATCTTTCCCTTTATCCTGACTAGTCTCCCAGTTCCTGCCGCTGAAAAACATCCCCACAGCATGATGCTGCCACCACCATGCTTCACTGTAGGGTTGGTATTGGCCTGGTGATGAGCGGTGCCTGGTTTCCACCAAACGTGGCGCCTGGCATTTACACCAAAGAGTTCAATCTTTGTCTCATCAGACAAGAGAATTTTGTTTCTCATGGTCTGAGAGTCCTTTAGGTGCCTTTTGGCAAACTCCAGGCAGGCTGCCATGTGCCTTTTACTAAGGAGTGGCTTCCGTCTGGCCACTCTACCATACAGGCCTGATTGGTGGATTGCTGCAGAGATGGTTGTCCTTCTGGAAGTTTCTCCTTTCTCCACAGAGGACCGCTGGAGCTCTGACAGAGTGACCATCGGGTTCTTGGTCACCTTCCTGACTAAGGCCCTTCTCCCCCGATGGCTCAGTTTAGATAGCCGGTTGCACAATTGCACATATAAAACCAGAAGGTACGACCTCAGTAGTCCATGTACAATAGAAAAGGGGCAGATTTTAATAAAAACTTCCTTAAAAGGTCATGAAGTTATAATGTCTAAGGGGAAGTAGCGCATTTATTTGTGAGATCATCTCAGAGAGCTGGTCAGACAACACTGGCTGAAATTACTAGAAGTAACTGATTGAATGATGTGTCTCTATGGAATCCCTGTCTATGGATGAAATATTAGATCTTATGTTGTTAACTGAGCATTTTAATTGATTAATTCAGTGTAATATTGTGTCTTGGCTGTTTTAACAGAGCTTTGGTAAAACTTTAAACAATATCTTAACATGTTATATGAGACCTGAAGTGTGTCTCTTTTGTATTTACACTCTGCCCTTCTGCAGTCTCATCTAAGGGCATGGGTAGGGTCATTCATCCAGGGGGTGCCAACATTCTTTCTTTTTAGTTTTAAAGGAGCTATATAATCCAGTGTGTGAGAGCAAGAGGAGTTCAGTGCATATAAAAAGGGTACCTAAGACATGAGGAAAGTAAGTGAGCATAAATATATTAGTATTATTGGCCTGTTGCCCTGACGTCACATGTGATGAAGACCATTGAGCGGCTGCTGCTTCATCACCTGAGGCCACAAGTCCGCCACACCCTCGACCCGCTGCAGTTTGCATACCAGGAGAAGGTTGGAGCAGGGGATGCCATCATCTACATGCTACACCAATCCCTCTCCTGCTTGGACAGAGGCAGTGGTGCAGTAAGAATTATGTTTCTGGACTTCTCTAGCGCCTTCAACACCATACAACCTCTGCTCCTTAGGAACAAGCTGACAGAGATGGGAGTAGATTCATACCTGGTGGCATGGATCGTGAACTATCTTACAGACAGACCTCAGTATGTGCATCTCGGGAACTGCAGGTTTGACATTGTGCTCAGCAGCACAGGAGTGCCACAGGGGACTGTGCTTTCTCCAGTCCTGTTCAGCCTATATACATTGGACTTTCAATACAACTCAGAATCCTGCCACGTGCAAAAATTCGCTGACGACATTGCTATTGTAGGCTGTATCAGGAGTGGGCAGGAGGAGGAGTATAGGAACCTAATCAAGGACTTTGTTAAATTGTGCGACTCAAACCACCTACAACTGAACACGAGCAAAACCAAGGAGCTGGTGGTAGATTTTAGGAGGCCCAGGCCCCTCATGGACCCCGTGATCATCAGAGGTGACTGTGTGCAGAGGGTGCAGACCTATAAATACCTGGGAGTGCAGTTGGATGATAAATTGGACTTGACTGCCAATACTGATGCTCTGTGCAAGAAAGGACAGAGCAGACTATATAATTCCTTAGAAGGCTGGTGTCCTTCAACATCTGCAATAAGATACTGCAGGTGTTGAGGGAAGAAGAGGGAAGCCTCACGCCTGGACAAACTGGTGAGGAAGGCAAGCTCCACTGACAAACTGAGGAGATCGTTCCTCCACCACACTATGCGACTCTTCAATTCCATCCGGGGGGGTAAACATTAACATTATTATACAATGTTATTGACTGTTATACCTGCCTTTGCACTCTCCTCCCTACATTTTTTAACTTGCACTGAATTTTTATTTAATTAATATTGTTTTTATCAGTATGCTGCTGCTGGAGTATGTGAATTTCCCCTTGGGGATTAATAAAGTATCTATCTATCTAGAAAATATTTATGTATATCCATCCATCCCTTATCCAACCCGCTATATCCTAACTACAGGGTCACGGGGGTCTGCTGGAGCCAATCCCAGCCAAACAGGAAACAAACCCCTGGCAGGGCGCCAGCCCACTGCAGGGCACGCACACACACACCAAGGACAATTTAGAGATGCCAATGCACCTAACCTGCATGTCTTTGGGAGGAAACCAGAGGAAACCCACGCAGACATGGGGAGAACATGCAAACTCCACGCAGGGAGGACCCGGGAAGCGAACCCGGGTCTCCTTAATGTGAGGCAGCAGCACTACCCACTGCGCCACCGTGAAATATTTATGTTCTAATGCTTATTATATTTTTTGTCTTTGATTTATATTGTAATGTTAGATGATTAGTAAAGGACTTTATATTATATATTACATTAAAGGTGCTCATTATAATAGAGATATTGATTCATAAAGATGAAAGACTGATTTTCTAATCACTTTCACAATACTTCCCTTTCTTGTCTTGGGAAAACAGTGCATCATAAGTGGTTTTAAATAACTAATACTAAAGAAACTAAGACAATTCAAACTGATTCTCATTCTAATTTTGACTCCAGTTTTGAAACGGAAATCCGAAATTTCTTCAACATGTCTTGAAATTCATCTTCCTAAGACAGTTTGTACTTGTTCCTTTTATTATGTCACTGTGGTTAGTTATGCAAACTTAAAAAAAAAAGATCATTAATTTAAAAAGTTAATCCTTGGATTGTGATTGCCTGTAATGTGTGATTGACAAACCAAAGAGGAAATTATTTACCAGAAACACTATATCAGGAGACCCTCTGGTGCTGGGAAATTGCACACTTGAAGGTGGTAACGCGTCTGACCACAGGACATTCAAAATAAAGAGGATAATCAGAAGATATTTCCATTGCATCTGGTAAATTCTGATTAACACAACAAACAGATGTTAGTATTTTTCAAAGAATGACTAGGATGCTCTTTTGATCTGTTAATAACTTTGTTTCCTAATCTGCTACTTGCTCACAAATGTTTTACCTTGTTCCTAAATTTAACAGAAAGAACATGCAATATTCTGCCCTACATTTTACACTTACATAAGGTAAAAAATTATGAAAATCTTAAATGAATATCACCATCTAGTTAACATAATTAAAACTGTGAATACAAGACTTTCAATAGTAAACTTAGCATTTCTGTTGAAAGTATGTGTTTACAAAGCCTGTTTAACATAAGAAATCAATTATCCTCTGCCACTGGGGAGCATTTCCCATTCTTGAAAAGAAGTGATGCTACATTATTCTGAAATGCCCAGCAAGGGAATATTATGTACTGTATGCTGAATGGATTAAATGGATGGAAGGGTCCTCAATCACAGTCCTGGAGGGCCACAGTGGCTGCAGGTTTTTATTCCAACTAGTTTCCTTATTAGAAAGCAATCCATGCTGATAATGAAACTCAGTATTTGAATGATTTAGCTTGTTAATAATGCTTGCATTCATCCAAGGGTAATTTGAATTGCACTGTAGAGTTTCCTTCTGTGAGAACATTGTCCAAGTGTTTTGTGGATCAGAATAGATTTAAACTTAACGGTCCTTCCAATTCCCCTCTCATTCATTTCTAAAATTTTTTTTATATCAGATACTTCATGGTAAGTATGTTAGCTGGAGAGCTGCTGGTTTATTGGATCTCTTCATCTCATTATTAACTAATGACTGATTAAGAAAACAGGCAGAAATTAAAACTTAAATGCAACTGCTAAAAATCTAAAATAGGCAATTACGGTTCTGAATGGTAACAGGCAAGAGAACTAAAATTAAGCCCAAAAAAGTATTGCTTTAGTACGAAATAGAAGGGTTCTAATTAAGAAATTGGTTAAAGTGAAAACCTGCAGCCCTCCAGGACTGTAATTGAGGATCTCTGATCTACAAAGTAAGTAAAATTTGTCTTTGATGAATGAAGACACTAAGAAGACATAGAGTTAAACACCAACTTTCATTATCAGCAAGGACTGATTTCTAATTAGGACACTGGCTGGAATGAAAACCCGTAGCCACTACAGCCCTCCAGGACCGTGATTGAGGACCCCTGGATTAAATGGTAAGGGGATTAGACCTAAAGTCAAAGGTCATTTTCAAATTCAGGGAAAATATTGTATGCACAGTAGTACTGTACCATTGAAAGATGCTGAGAAATTAGTTCACACTTTTGTTTTCAGTCAACTAGATTACTGTAACGCACTTCTCTCAGGACTACCCAAAAAAAACAAATCAATTGCAACTAGTGCAGAATGCAGCTGCTAGAATCTTAACTAGGAAAAGAAAATCTGAGCACATTTGTCCAGTTTTGATGTCACTACATTGGTTACCTGTATCATTTAGAATTGACTTTAAAATACTGCTTATGGTTTATAAAGCCTTAAATAATCTCGCACCATCTTATATTTCGGAACGTCTGACACCTTACACTCCAAATCGTAACCTTAGATCTTCAAATGAGTGTCTGCTTACATTCCAAGAGCTAAACTTAAAAGAACTGGTGAGGCGGCCTTCTGCTGTTATGCACTTAAAATCTGGAATAGCTTGCCAATAGGAATTCACCAGGCTAATACAGTGGAGCACTTTAAAACACTGCTGAAAACACATTATGTTAACATGGCTTTCTCATAGCTTCATCTTAGTTAATTCCTGATGCTCTGTATATTCAATTAATTATCATTATTATTCATGGTGGCTCTGCAATCCGTACTAACCCCTACTCTCTCTTCTGTTCTTTTTCCGGTTTTCTTTGGTGGCAATCTGCGCCACCACCACCTAATCAAAGCACCGTGATGTTCCTACATTGATGGATTAAAGACCAGAAGTCCACATGACCATCATCATCAAGCCCTTCCATGAGAACCCTGAATACAATGAGGACTGATTGAAGTAATGTATGTTAGGTAGAATGCCTAGGGGGGGCTGGGTGGTCTCATGGCCTGGAACCCCTGCAGATTTTATTTTTTCTCCAGCCATCTGGAGTTTTTTTTGTTTTTTCTGTCCTCCCTGGCCATCGGACCTTACTTTTATTCTATGTTAATAAGTGTTCTCTTATGTTAATTCTTATTTTGTCTTTTTTTCTCTTTCTTCATCATGTAAAGCACTTTGAGATACATTATTTGTATGAAAATGTGCTATATAAATAAATGTTGTTGTTGTTGTTGGTATAGTGTTCACCATAACAATGCTGAGGAGACAAATTAAATTTCATACAACTAATATGGTTATGACAAAAATGAAAAGTAAATAAGTAACTAAAATATTTTTAAATGGTTTTTGAGCTAAGGTTGATATCAAAAGAAAAACAGCAAAATCTAATCTCATATTAGGGTCACATATATGTCTGGGCCTGATTTTTCTTTGCATTTTTCTGAAATGCAAAGACATGCATTTTTTAAATACTCATTAACTTATTCATGGATAACTGGCCCTTACTTTTTACTGGTTTAGTTATATCTGCACATTAGCAGTGATTCGACAATTCATGACATAATCACTGGATCAGATGAAGAATGGTGCCATCTTTACACCCTATCAACTAGGTATTTTAGGCCTGTAGATTTTTTTTTTTTTTTTTGCATTAATGTTAGCCTGTTGCAGTCGCACCACGAGTTTCCATTTGGCTTCTTTTTGTTTTTAATTTGCCAAATCTCAAATGACTTACAAATCACAATCATATATTTGTTTAGAGAGGGTCAAACTCAAGCCATTCAGTTACCAACTAATCATGAAACAGCAACAGTGAGGATAACAGAAAATATAATGACACTCATCTCTTACAGGGAGTTTATCTACAGTTCCAATTGAATTCATAAACTCAATCTAAATGACCGTTTTATGAAAACTAGCTGCAGTACATTTATCCACTAATAGAAACTCCTCTATTTTGACTAACTTATGATTGGAAAACTCTTTAAAATAAAGTAGTCTCATCAGCTATTGACTGCTCAATAATTTGAAAAGGAAAATCTTAACAACATATTTTATATTATTGTGATCTTAAATCCATCTTTTGTTTCTCTTAAGATTTTAAAATCAAGGAGAAAAATATGCACTAACTTTTGCTCTAAACAAGATAAAAATGTATGTATAACAAATGTGTTTTATTTAGTGCATACAGCTTTATAATGTGAAATTAGTATTAGCTAGTATATGTAAATTAAAGCACATGTTAACACAGATGATTTATGAAGGATTGATACACGAAGACCATAATGGATTTAATATTAAAGCTTTAAGAGTGTCTACTTTCTGTTTGCTAGGCAATTTGAATAGGCAAGCTGATCTGTATTATACTGTAAATTTACATATGACAAAAGCCAGCAATGAGGTTAGTATGACTCAATCAACATTTGCCCTGCTCTCCCTAAGCATTAGGTGCCATATGTCCTTCCAGTTTGTCTCCCATTCCTCTAGTTAGGTACATTTTCTAGTATCAAATTTGTTTTGGTTCAGCATTTTGCAGAGGTGGATGGAAAGAGTAAAAAAATCAGACTGGGAGGACCAAGATATATGGAAAAGTTTGGTCAAAATCAATGACCACAGATACTGTACAAGTGGAAAAAGATGAACATGAAGAAGACTTCAAGCATCAATACTGAAATATGCCCAGTATAGATCGTTAACATGTTGTAGCGGAAAGAAGCCATCGTGACTGCCCTCCATCCCCAGAAAAAATGCAAAGTTGGCAAAAATGTAGAAAATATGTGCCTGTATTGTCAAAAAACACTCTATGGAGGGATAAACAAAATAGAGAAGTACAAATGAATGAAAGCAAAACAAAACCTCATGCTCCCTTCTGGGCCTACCTTAACAGAATTAAACACATGTATATCTTAATTGGAAGAATTTGCACTTGTCCATCACAGTTCCAAAAACAGCATTCTCCTTACCTCTTCTCTCTGTAATTTTTTCTTTGTTGCCTCTCTTCCACCTGCCAGCTGGCATTTCTCCAGATATCCTCAGCCCTAAGTGAAACACTGGTAGTTAAGCAATTTTATTTCCTGTACTGGGATAACTTTAGGTCCTTACTTCCAGGTTTGTGGCATCCACCCTCCATTTGCTCTAGGAACAACCACCTTGAAAACACTCTAGTAGCCCTTGGTGTCTTTGCACCACCTAGAGTTCCATTGACCCTGAAATAGCCAGAACACTGGTCACTTTATGGGTCAGAGGCAGCTCTGCTAATTGCTTGAAGTCAGCTAAGTTAGAACTTCATCTACTGGTCCCTGGTGTCTTTATGTCTTCTGTTGTTCTTAAAGGTTCCATCTCTCAGACTGACTTTCATCTGTCTGTTTCTCATCAAAGCAGTGATATATTATCTTCTGCCAGTGCTTCTAAACTCACCTTTCATATGACAATTAGGCCCTACATTTTCTAGCTAATAGCTCTCTGCTACCACCTTTTGGCCAGGAGTATTTGTGGCCTTCTGCCTGCCTTCTCCAGACTCACTTTCTTGGGTGAGATATTATGGGATTTAATAAATACATTTTTAACTTGGTTAATTTATTATCAGCATTTCCTTAAGTAATACCAATAATTAATCCAAAAACTCAGCTTTATTTACCTTACCTTTCTCTGTTGTAGGAGGCAGGTCTTCGGCCTTCAGACTAATATCAAGTTAACTGACGCACGCTCATTTTAAGAAACAGAATAATAAAATTTAGAAGTATGATATATACTGAACGCAAACAAAAAAAAACAGACAAACATATAACATATAGGTTGGATGTTTACTAGAATTTAGAGTTCTACTTTATTTTGGCACAGATTGATAGTTTTATGATATCAAGTTTTTATGGAAAATATCCAATGTTATGTGGAGCTGTTGCTTTGTTTTTGCTCTGGGTTCAAGTGGAAGATTATCATGCATTGGAGTCCATTCTTTCTCTTTGCTGCATGATCCTTGTCAGTGCTATGCTGCTGCTTCCTCAGCTTGCCTTCTGCTGTCTTTTGCGACTTCATAGGGAAAAGGCATTACTTATTCTGAGCCAATAGTTTACATGCTGAAATTCCCTTCTTGAAGTAATGGCTGGTACTGTGAGTGGTGGCAGAACCTTTGCATTTTTCCCAGTTTATTCTGGGGTTCGTCAGGGATGTGTTCTTGCTCCTACTCTGTTCAGTGCTTGCATGGAATGAGTGTCGGGCAAGGTCGTGGAGTTCATTGGCTGTCGGGCATCTGTTGGTGAAGAAAGATTCATTGATCCTGAATTTGCTGACGATGCTGTGATCTTTGCGGAGTCAATGGAGGCTCTGATTGAGAGACTGAGTGCAAAGTCTGAGTGTCTGGGCTTGTGAGTGTCCTGGATAAAAACCAAGATCCAGGCCTTTAATGACCTCTTAGGCACAGCCATCAGCAGTGTGTTACAAATTTAATTTACTTGATTGTAATCATTCTGTAACAATATAATGCTGCACAAAATAGCCAAACTATACAAACTACCATTGCTGCTTTAGCATTATAGAAGACATCACAAATGAAAGAATTAGAAGAGAGTACATATTTAGAAGTGATGATGACTGGCTTCTAAGTCAATTTCAATTTCCAAGAGCTAGCCTCTTGGAGCTGTGTGCTTAACCTGTCTTTTAACAAAACACTGAATGGAAGGCTATTTATATTGATTTCAATATTCAAATATGTAAAATTCTGGGAGGAGTCGGGCGGGGTTTTAGGCATATGCGCATTCATTAGGATTTATAAAGGAGAAGTGCGTGGAACTTGGCATATGCAATTTTATACATCTGGATTTTTTTGTGCATACGGACATTTCCCATTTTCTCCATACACCAGTGTGAATTCTATGCGTGGCTTTATACTGTACATGAGGCCTCTGGAGCTAAAAAAAGGGCACTGTTCTTATAATGACCAACAGCAGGATTGCCTTGCTCCATGTTTTGATAAAATCTTCTTTCTTTTAATTTGTATATCCTTATTGATTCGACGGTGTCTACTCTGATTTAAATGGCTTAAAGATTTACCAACACACGGCAAGAACAGTAGTTTTACTAAATAGTCAGCATTAGTTCAGAAGAGGGAGGTTGTGTTTTACTAACATTCTGGAAGCAAGAAAATGATATGATCAAAGTGAAACATATGACATTATTGATGATGATGATGTATTATGTTGATGTGGGAGTTCAGGGTTTAATGTGTTCAGTGTGTAGATGGCTACAAAATTTGCTCAGTCACAGGAAGCAGTGTTATGGTGTGAGGAACCCTACCAGAATTGGCTATTAGCAGTGGTATCTCACATACTGTATCTATAAATGATTTGGAGAGGAATGCAAATAACAAGCAGGATTGCAGATGATACCAAGCTAGTTGGATTGTCAAATAATCTGGAGTCTGTTGTATCATTACAAAGGGACTTGGACTGCATACAGGCATGGGATAATTTGTGGCAGATGAAATTTAATATAAGTGTAAAGTATTATATATATTTAAAAATGTTAGGTATAAATACACAATGGGAGGTCTGTAAATGAAAAGTGCACCTTAACAGAAGGATTTAGGAGTCATAGTGGACTCATCACTATCAACCAGTCAGTGTTCGTAAGCCATTAAGAAGGCTAACAGAATGTTAGGTTATATAGTACAATGTGTAGAGTACAAGTCAAATGAGGTTATGTTCAAGCCTTATAACGCGTTAGTCAGACCTTAAATAGAGTACTGTATGCAGTTTTGGTCTTCAGGCTACAAAAGGAAAATAGCAGAACTAGAAAAAGTGCAAAGAAGAGCAACTAGGCTAATTACAGGACTACAGAGGATGAGTTATGAAGAAAGCTTAAAGGAGCTAAGCCTTTTCAATTTAAGCTAAAACAAAATTAAGATGAGAAAATTATGAAGAGAATTAGTACAGTGTATTGAGACTTATGTCCTGGGTATGACGTTGGACTGTATTTACCCTGGAAAAGGTCCTTCAATTTTGCAGGAAAAGCTTGGTGGTTGGTGCCAGGATTGGCAGTCCAGCCACCATAAAAAAACTCCACACAGCTCCAAAACAACAGACAGGACTCCTTTCTGCTCTCCATGGGAGTAGCTCTGCTGCAGCTTTCCATAGGAACGCTGCTTGCTTTATGAAGGGGATGGGGGAAAGCTCTCAGGAGCCTCATCCCTGGAAAATTTAAAACCACCAGAGAGCCAATGGGGTCAGGCCTGCTGAAGATCAGAAACGGTGTGGTGCTGAGGCATCATCTGCTGCACGGCAGCACTCAGGTCCCACTTTGTGGCAGCCCAGTCTTGTCTCTCTTGCATGTTTCTAATCTTCCTCTGCTGTCAGAGGAGCTTTGTAAACTCTGCATTTCAGTGGCAACACTCTCTGAGGTGTGCAGACTTGGAACTGGCCAGATCTCTGTAGGTGGGTACACTTTTTATTAGCCTGGTCACTCTGATGGCAATCATACTCAGGGAGTAGCTGTTGCTGTGTCGGATCGGCTTCTTCCGATGATGTCTGATGTCACTCCTTTCAACAAACATATTATGGATCTTAGATTAAGGCACTCTCTGGGTATCTTGTCTGTAGTCTGAGTTTATGCTCCAATGGTGGGGAGTGATGTCTCAGTGAGGGAGACATTTTATATCTGCAACTTGGCTCGGTGGTTGATGGGTGCCTGCAAGGTGACACTCCTCTGGTCATGGGTGATTTCAGTGCGACCACTGGCACTGACAGGGCTGACTATGAGGATTGTGTCTGTCCCAATGGGTCTGGTGACCGTGATAAAAGGGGCTCCATGTTCCTTGACTTTGCAAAAGCTCGGGGGCTGCAGATTGCTGGATACTGGTTCCAGCACCCTGAACCACATTGTTAAACTTGGTACTCCAATACTGGTGGTGAAGTGAAAGAGATTGATCACATCTTCGTGGGCAGATGCTGAAGGCTAATACAGAACTTCAGGGTCTACAGAAGTGCCCAGTTTGTGAAATCTGACCACATAGTTGTTGCTTTTCTGAAGGTCCAGCTTTGGTCCAGTAGGCTACCACCTACTAGGAGAATGAGGCTGGATGTGGCCAGACTCCAAGATCAGTCTGTTTCTAATGAGTTTGCACACAGTTTAGTTCATGTGAGGAACTTACAGACTTGTGCTGTTAGTTTTCCAATAATATTGCATTACTGCAACAATGTTTTCTGATTGGTACTATTCAGTTCATCAAATGATTTCTTCAAAATGTCACATATCTTTGTCTTTCTGTTTTTTTCCCAGTGCTGCGTTGACATCATGCACCAGAAGGCGTGAGCTTATTCAGTGCAAACAGGAACACGCAGGTGTGCTACAACATGGTTGACCTGGTGGCGATCAACGCCCATGTACTGTACAAGGCATGCACGGGTCCACTGAGAAAAGAAGAGTGCTCTTTGCTCACCTTGCAGAGGAGCTTTGTCGTTGTTTCTTATAAGAAAAGGCGATGGAAAAAGAAATAGAGGATGCAACATTGACAAGTTTCTTTTCCAAGACAGCAGCTTCCCCCAGGAAAGCAAACTCATTCAGTGTCAGGTGCCCCTTCAATGTAATAGGAACCACAGCATAGAAAGAGGTGTGAATATTGCAAAAGGTACACATGTCGTAAATATAGAAAGGACGGTCATTGGGTGTGTGGGAACTGTTAACATTTGAATTTGATGATTGCATATAGCGCGGAACTGACCTCTCTGTACTATTCTTTCCTCTGCATGTCCTGGAGTATAAAAGAAACAGCACCATGCACTGAAAAGTGGAGACTAGGCAAGACTGGGGGGAAAAAAAATGCGGTTAATGATTACAACCACAAGAAGGTATGTGAATGAATATGAATAATATAAATAATGTTGCATCAGAGCCACAATGTTTTCTGAAATCTACTATACAGGTCATAAAATGAATTATTCCAAATATCATATATACCTATGTCTCTGTTTTTTTTGTCAGTGCGGCTTTGACATCATGGACCATAAGGTGCATACTAATTCAGCGTGAGCAGGAACACTCAATAAAACTGAATAGAAAAAATTCAAGTGACAATGAGATACCAGGAAGGCATGATAAACCAGTGTTTTTGTGTCAGCTTTTATCCCTCCAGATTAGAGAATTTCTAGTTCCATTGTCTCAAAACATCACTCACATCTGCAGTTATTCCCAGTTTCAGATAAAAACTAACATCATCAAATTTGGCTAGGGTTGTATTGTGACTGTGACTGAGAGAATAAAAATGAAAAAAAAAACAGCTAACTTTTACAAGTACTATAAATTTAGACCAGCTATTATAGACGCAAATCAAATGTATGTTTTTATTGTATAATATTAACAATAAGAGCAGCTCATTAATCAAAACGGTAAATTTACAAGGCAGGTGGTATTGAACCCACGGCCTCGAGTACAAGTCAGCAGTTCTTACCGCTGTACCACGGAAACTGTTATATTATCCTTGTACCTTTTTTGAAAGTGTTTATTTGATCTTTGGACGTCAGGCTTCACACATTATACACTTTATGTCTACATTTTGTCATTTATTACTAAGACATAAAAAACATTTCTGTTTTAACAATGTGTTTACATTGATTGATGTAGACACGGAACACACTTGAAATGCATGTGTTCCAAATAACAATATATTTTTTACCCTCTAAAACTCCAGCACTTCACTCCAAGATAATCAAGGCTTGAGTTGGGAGGAGTTTTTGCCTTTTCTGCAGCGGTGGGGGAGATGGTATAGCAGGCTGCTTGTGTTGATCGACACATTTACAAGACAAAAGACACTGATGGAGAGGTACAAAGGGATTTAAGGTGGGCCGGGTTTACAAGTTTTTTCGTAGGCTTTGGTAATTCTACTGTTAATCTGTTATATAACCACTTGGAGTGCAGCATGACTCACAGAAGGCTCCTATTTGTTGACTTCTCTTCAGCTTTAAACACCATTCATCTTCCATCTAGTAGTGAGATGAGTCTTTTCTACACCTAAACATCACTAAAAATAAGTAATTTATAATTGATTTCAGAAGAAACAGCACATACCCACAAAAAACAATCATCAAAGACCAAGCAATGGAGATTTTTAACAGTTACAAATATCTGGAGACAATCATAAATGCAAAACTGAGTTTTCATAAAAACACAGAAGCCATCTGCAAAAAGAGACAGCTCTGCTTCTACTGTTTAAATAAGCTGATTCTTTTTAATTTGAGTCCTTGCATTGTATCATTACTTTATAAATCTTGTATTGAGTCTATCTTTACTTAAGTTCTGCTAGCCTGGTTTCAAATCTCAAAGTCAGTAACAAAAATTATAAATTAAATTGTAAAATGGAGCAAAAACATAACAAGGTCGCAACAGTCCAATCTCAGAAACCTGATTAACAAGCAAGTATTACAGAAAGCAGAGAGTATTCTGTCAGACAAGGCTCATCCACTACATTCCAACTTCAGTTGATGTCAACAGGCCACAAATTCAAGGTTCCAAGGATAAAAAGCAACTGGTTGAAATATTCTTTCATTCCACTGCTATTAACCTTCCAAATAAGTTGTAGGAGGAGAACGGGCATCCTGGCCAGGGAGGAACATTGGTTATTAACTGGATGGGAGGCTCAAGAGGAATGATGGACAGATTGGCCAGCTGAGCAGAAAGATAAATCTGTGCCCAGCCGATATAAAATAATGGATGGACCAGTGAAAACAGGAACTTGGGAGTGGTTCCATCCCCCATACCCTAGGTGGTAGAGGTCCTCCTATGAGAACCCAGTCAGGACCTGCAAGGGTGCTAGGGAAATGGAGTCCAGAACTGCAGCACTGTAGGGGTCCCTAGGAATTGGTAGAGGGTGTGGTTGGGGGAGGACCACCCTACTTTGTCTATGGCCCGGAAGTGCTTCCTAGAGGAGACAGAATGGTACTGATAATGGTAATGATGCTGATTGCAACAATATTTTGTCATTTAACTTAGTTGAAATCATCATTAATTTTACTGAATCAGTCCACAGTCTAGGAAGTTACCTTTGATTCTAGCATGTCATTTAAAGCGTACAATACAAAGTTGTCTAAATCATGTTTCTTCAGTCCTAAAAATGTTGAGAAATTAAGGTGTTTTCTAAATAAGCAGGATTCTGAGAAATTAATTCATGCTTGTATTTCTAGTAGGATTGACTACTGCAATGCAATTTTCACTGGATGTCCAAATTGTTCTTTATATTGCTTCCACATACGACGTTTTGAGTTCACAACGCTCACTCCCATAAAAACTTAAAAAAATTGAGACGTGAGTGTTTCAGCTTACGCCGTTAGCGTCGTACTTACAGACTACATGGGTGAATTAGTTTGGCTGCACGTGGCGGAAGTATGCAGCATTTGAGTGAAGGAGTTGGCGAACTAGTTTGGTTCCACACAGCACATGTTCCATTTGTGTTGCTTTGTTTGGCAACTTTTTGGCCCTTATCATGGCTCCTAAACAAAAGTCAGAGTCTTCAGATGTTAGTGCTTCAAAGAAGAGGAAAGCCATCACAATGGAAGTGAAATTAGACATTGTAAAGAGATGAGAAGGAATAACGGTAAGGAATTTTTTTTACGCTCATTTTTTGTCATTTTTTATGTTACTACAGTACAGTGTACAGTACAATACACTCACCTAAAGGATTATTAGGAACACCTGTTCAATTTCTCATTAATGCAATTATCTAATCAACCAATCACATGGCAGTTGCTTCAGTGCATTTAGGGGTGTGGTCCTGGTCAAGACAATCTCCTGAACTCCAAACTGAATGTCAGAATGGGAAAGAAAGGTGATTTAAGCAATTCTGAGCGTGGCATGGTTGTTGGTGCCAGACGGGCCGGTCTGAGTATTTCACAATCTGCTCAGTTACTGGGATTTTCACGCACAACCATTTCTAGGGTTTACAAAGAATGGTGTGAAAAGGGAAAAACATCCAGTATGCGGCAGTCCTGTGGGCGAAAATGCCTTGTTGATGCTAGAGGTCAGAGGAGAATGGGCCAACTGATTCAAGCTGATAGAAGAGCAACTTTGACTGAAATAACCACTCGTTACAACCGAGGTATGCAGCAAAGCATTTGTGAAGCCACAACACGCACAACCTTGAGGCGGATGGGCTACAACAGCAGAAGACCCCACCGGGTACCACTCATCTCCACTACAAATAGGAAAAAGAGGCTACAATTTGCACGAGCGCACCAAAATTGGACAGTTGAAGACTGGAAAAATGTTGCCTGGTCTGATGAGTCTCGATTTCTGTTGAGACATTCAAATGGTAGAGTCAGAATTTGGCGTAAACAGAATGAGAACATGGATCCATCATGCCTTGTTACCACTGTGCAGGCTGGTGGTGGTGGTGTAATGGTGTGGGGGATGTTTTCTTAGCACACTTTAGGCCCCTTAGTGCCAATTGGGCATCATTTAAATGCCACAGGCTACCTGAGCATTGTTTCTGACCATGTCCATCCCTTCATGACCACCATGTACCCATCCTCTGATGGCTACTTCCAGCAGGATAATGCACCATGTCACAAAGCTCGAATCATTTCAAATTGGTTTCTTGAACATGACAATGAGTTCACTGTACTAAAATGGCCCCCACAGTCACCAGATCTCAACCCAATAGAGCATCTTTGGGATGTGGTGGAACGGGAGCTTCGTGCCCTGGATGTGCATCCCACAAATCTCCATCAACTGCAAGATGCTATCCTATCAATATGGGCCAACATTTCTAAAGAATGCTTTCAGCACCTTGTTGAATCAATGCCATGTAGAATTAAGGCAGTTCTGAAGGCGAAAGGGGGTCAAACACCGTATTAGTATGGTGTTCCTAATAATCCTTTAGGTGAGTGTATATTTATGTTCTTTTCATTTTTCTGTGGCTTAGTTGTATTTTTATGTTATAGATTATGATATTGCAAATGTGTTAGGATAGGTAAGTGACTTAGGCTAGGGTGTGTCTGGTGTGTTTCAACTTACACCAAAATTCAGGTTACATCACTGTTGTAGGAACAGCACTGTGTCGTAACCCGAGGACCCCCATTAGAGCCTTAAATGGGTTAAAAGGCGCTTTCTAAACAAAAAGGATTAAAAAAAAATAATTCATGCCTTTATTTCTAGTAGGATTGACTACTTACTGCAATGCAGTATTCACTGGATGTTCAAATTGTTCTTTATACGGCTTCCAGTTAATCCAAAATGCTGCTGCAAGAATTATTACAAGAACAAGAAAATAAGAACACATCACTCCAGTTCTAAAATCCTTACACTGGCTCCCGGTTAAGTTTAGGGAAGATTTCAAAATCCTCCTTTTAACATATAAAGCCTTAAATGACCTAGGTCTGGCTTACTTGTCTGAACTTATCATGACTTACAAACCAGAACGTACATTAAGATTTCAAGATGCCAGTGTGCTTATGAATCCAGATTCATAAAATAACAGTGGGAGATTGAGCTTTAAGTTACAGGGCCCCTAAACTGTGGAATGGTCTGCCTGCTATTATAAGAGATGCCCCTTTGGTCTCAGCTTTCAAATCCTGGCTGAAGACTCACTACTTCAGTTTAGCATATCCTGACTAGAGCTGCTGATTAACTGTATAGACTGCATCTCTGTTGTTAGTCATTAGTACTAAAATATAAATAATACAATAATTATAAACTGTTATTCATTAGCACTAAAACATAAGTAATATGATATAAGTATAATTTGTTACTAAACCTTACCTATTCTGTTTCTCTTCTCTGTACTCAAATGTGGAAATGGTTTCCACTGCCCACCTGCCAAGTTGTTTTGCCTGCCTAAGGTAAAGTCATGTCTGATGGAGGATCACAGGAATCATCAGGTTGAGAAGTCCTTTCATCGGATTGTCTGGCCCAGCACTGACTCAGCTGTGGAATGGACAATAGGGGGAGGCAGCTTGATGGTCGAGGTGTCCAGGAACAAATCTATATCATATTATGTAATATCATCTACTGTTGAATTCTGTTCTGTACTTGTAATATTTCTATTGCACTCTTATATTGTATAGAGGATTACAGTAATCCCTCGCTATATCGCGCTTCGACTTTCGCGGCTTCACTCTATCGCGGATTTTATATGAAAGCATAACTAAATATATAACACGGATTTTTTGCTGCTTCGCGGGTTCTGCGGACAATGTGTCTTTTTACTTCCTGTACATGCTTCCTCAGTTGGTTTGCCCAGTTGATTTCATACAAGGGACGCTATTGGCGGATGGCTGAAAAGCTAACCAATCAGGGCACGCAGTTAAGTTCTCCTGACTGAGAAGCTAACCAATCAGAGCACGCAGTTGAGTTCCTGTGTGCTGAATGCAGTGTTAACCAGGAAGTCTCGTCTCACTCATTCAGCATCAACGTGTTTCGCTGTGTAAAGAGTTGTGCTCTTTAGTGTTTATCTTTGTGCATAGTCAAGCCCTTCATTATGGCTCCAAAACAATCTGCTACTGCTTCAGGGGCCGTGCCCAAGCGCAAGAAGAAGATGTTAACGATTGCCGAAAAGGTAAACGTTTTGGATTTGTTGAAGGCTACGTTTCTTTTTATTTAAAAAGTAGGAAAGGAATATAAGATCTACGGCTGC
>JANRMT010062806.1:14116604-14164870 GCA_026402145.1 Polypterus bichir lapradei | reverse complement strand
TAAGGGCTTAAAATATATAAAAATAACCATACAAACATATGGTTTCTACTTCGCGGATTTTCACCTATCGCGGGGAAGTCTTGAACGCAACCCCCGCGATCGAGGAGGGATTACTGTACTTGTATTTTATTTTGTGTATTGTATTGTATTTACCCCCTTTTTTGACACCCACTGCATGCCCAACCAACCTGGTAAGGGGTTTCTCTTTGAACTGCTTTTCCCAAGGTTTCTTCCATTTTTTCCCCCTTTAAGGGTTTTTTTGTTTTTTTGGGGCGGTTTTCTTTGTCTTCTTATAAAGTCAAGGCTGGCGGGATGTCAAAAGGCAAGGCCTGTTAAAGGCCATTTCGGCACTTCTTGTGTGATTTTGGGCTATACAAAAATAAATTGTATTGTATTCAATGTCCAGTGAGTAACCATGTCTGTGGTTTGGGGCTCTTTGACGCCCCCGTGTGGTCACTTTTATAAATATTAACATGCTTAAAACTTTGGATGAACAGTTAACATTTGACATATTTTATTTATTTATACCGAGTTTATGTTTTATGGCTGTGTTTTTAGTTGATGTGTTTTTAATATAATGTCATAGTCTCTTTGCAAAACCCGACCACAAATTAAATTTTCCTCTTGGGACAATAAAATTGAATTGAATTGAACTAGAGAAGAAGGAGAAACATGAAATGATTTGGGCAATGATGAAGTCTAAAGACTGAACTGAGAGTGAACTGTGGACTGACAACCTGGACTTATTGTAGAATGGCATAAAGATTATGTCTGAATTTCCCAATAAATTCAATAATTGTATTGAATCAACAGTTTAAAATGACCTCCTTTTGTCACAAAAAAATCAATGAATTATATTTAAGGTTCAAGATATAGGACATTGCTTCTAAAATTAGTCAGTAAAAGAACAGATTCAGAACTAAAATAAGGAGTCATCCGTTCTTTAATCAAAATGATGTCAAAAGAGTCCTTCAACAAACTAAAATCAGAAACAGTTTGGGCACAAACAGTGTAAATGGATGTCTGCTTCACTCCTGTTCAGGGCAACTCTCTCCAGCATCTTAATTTTTTTTTAGATGTCTTTGGATTTACAGCATGTGCCCAGACTCTGAAATGTTATTTCAGATGTAAGAACTACACACCCAGAATCATTACATGACTCCAGACCAATAGCCTTAACGTCACATTTCATGAAATCCTAAGTGCTGCTAAACAAAATCAAGACCTATCTGGACCCTTAGCAATTTTCATACAGGACAAAGAGGTGGGTGGAGGATTCCACAGCAACACTTTTGAATTTACTGTATGAGCACTTGGTAAGGTTCAAAATTATGCATGATTGCTGTTTATAGATTTATCCTCAGTGTTTAAATCAATCCAACCCCAAAGTTTAGTTGATCGATCAATTCCGTTTGAACCCCATCTTGGTTGGGTGAATTGTGGACTTTTTTAACTTACAAAACACAAACAGTGAGTGTTTCTCTGATAGTCTTAATTTATCCATGGAATGTTCTAACGCTGATCTCTGTAGGTTAGGTATAATTGTTTTTTTAATGTGTTTTAATGTTCAAATATGTTTATTTTGTTGTTGGATACTTTGATTTTTGTTTAATATGTGTGAGTCCCCCTGCAGGACCGAAATGGTGTTTCCCTATATGTAAGCAAGCTGACCAGGAAAATGGAGACTCCTTTATAAATAAGTTTGTGGCTGAAAGAGGGGGGAGTTTGACAATCGATCAGAGAAACCTGAGAGAAAGAGTTAGGATGTGTGAGGTGTGTCAAGCTAAGAGGTGTCTGGTGGCTGAGTAGTTGGTTGCCATTAAGGAGTGGCTTGGGGCTCCTGAGAACCAAAAACAGCTCCTGAGATTTTTTTTCAAAGTAGTTGCATTTATGACATGTGCTGAAAAAGAGTCCAGTTTATTTTTTCCTTGGCTGTTGATATCAGGTATCACGCACAAACGCATGGAAGCAGTTTAAGGACCCGAGACGCTCCGCGAAGTCGTGCCAGGGAGACAACAGCAGCGTACTAACCTTTCTCTTCTTATTTTCTCAGCAAGAACGAAGAGCTGCCGCCATAAAACCACCCAGACGATCCAAAAAGCTGCAACACTTCCGGGTTCCTTTCTTTCCTCTGGTCCCCGTGTGATGCCGTCAGCCTCCAATCCAGCACCACGATTTTCCTAGCATCCCATAGATTAATAATAATAGCCCCATAAATTGTCCATCTTCCCATTCTTCTATGTCTTTTGAGTTTTGTAAAAACAATTGACCTTATTTTGTTGCAGTATACAGAGCTAAGAAACCCAAAACTTTATGCTGTGTCTGTTTTTTTTTTACAGTTGGCATAGTCGGCAGGATATAGCCCGAAGATGTCGGAAGGGCAGGACTTGAACACAGTCTTAACCACTTTAGTGAACGAGCTCCAGGCGGTCAAAATGGACCAGGCCGCCACCAAGATGGAGCTCGCCAAAACTAAGAGGTGGCTGGCGGCCGCGGAGGCAGTGAAGCCAGAGCTCGCACGGCCACCACCACCTCCGATCGTCCCTCTCACGGAGGCAGACAATCTCGAGTCGTATCTGACCATTTTTGAGAGGACAGTGTCATGCTTGGGTCACAGATTTGCACAGAAACACAGGAGTTGTAGAAACAGGAACTTTACTCAAACGCTGTAAACAAACATTTGTCTCTTTTTCCAAAGTTTAAACATGCTCCATAGCAAGTCAGAGATGACAGTTCTGCCAGGAGCAGAGAATGTCTGAGAGAGAGAAAAGCAAACAATCAATTCCAAATCTGACAGGTTCCGTACAGGCTTTTAAGTAAGCGGAGTACCGCGTGAGAGGCTTATCATGCGACAGAGCCACCAGTAAGGTAAGGAGCTGACATTGTGTTTAGCAATACAGGGGCGCCGCAGGGGACTGTACTTTCTCCGGTCCTGTTCAATCTATATACATCAGACTTCCAATATGACTCAGAGTCCTGTCACGTGCAAAAGTTCGCTGATGACACTGCTATTGTGGGCTGCATCAGGAGTGGGCAGGAGGAGGAGTACAGGAAGCTAATCAAAGACTTTGTTAAATGGTGTGACTCAAACCACTTACATCTTAACACCAGCAAAACCAAGGAGCTGGTGGTGGATTTTAGGAGGCCCAGGCCCCTCATGGACCCCGTGATCATCAGAGGTGACTGTGTGTAGAGGGTGCAGACCTATAAATATCTGGGAGTGCAGCTGGATGACAAATTGGACTGGACTGCCAATACTGATGCTCTAAGTAAGAAAGGTCAGAGCAGACTATACTTTCTGAGAAGGTTGGCATCCTTCAACATCTGCAGTAAGATGCTGCAGATGTTCTACCAGACGGTTGTGGCAAGTGCCCTCTTCTACGCGGTGGTGTGCTGGGGTGGCAGCATAAAGATGAAAGACGCCTCACGCCTGGACAAACTTGTTAAGAAGGCAGGCTCTATTGTAGGAGTAAAGTTGGACAGTTTAACATCTGTGGCAGAGCAACGGGCACTAAGCAAACTCCTGTCAATCATGAAGAATCCACTGCATTCACTGAACAGTGTCATCTCCAGGCAGAGGAGTAGCTTCAGTGACAGACTTTTGTCACTGTCCTGCTCCACTGACAGACTGAGGAGATCGTTCCTCCCCCACACTATGCAACTCTTCAATTCCACCCGGGGGAGTAAATGCTAACCTTTTTTTTTTTTTTTTTTTTCATTTTTTTCATTTTTATTACTATTTAATTTAATATTGTTTCTTTGTACCAGTATACTGCTGCTGGATTATGTGAATTTCCCCTTGGGATTAATAAAGTATCTATCCATCTATCTATCTATCTGTCTATCTATCTTTAGGAGCAATATGAAGGCAGTCTGTCAACATTTTTCAGGGGTTTTCCCAGGAACGTCTGTATTCTCTGAGGGTGCGATCAGCCCCCCAGCTCACAACGGCGACTCGTAACCAGTGGCAACGATCAGAGTGGGCATCCATCTTGGCTCTGTTCCTGAAGGGCCCTGTGCAGCAGGCCTATCACGATCTTCCCGAGGAGGAAGCCACCCAATATGACCTCCTGAGGACCGAGCTCTGTAAACGCTACAGCATAACCTCCGGCCAGCAGGCGAGGGTATGCGGCAGTGGAAATTCAACCCCAATCTCCCAGCTAGGGCCAAGGCATTCGAGTACGGCCAAATATGCACTAGGCCCACCAGGTGGTCGAGCAGGTGGCTTGTGAGGGGCTGATCTATGCTATGCCGGACTACCACGCCCAGCAGGTCTGGAGTCACCTGTTTAGAGACATGAACGGTCTGCTGGAGGTCCTGGAGCGACAACTGGCAGTGAACCAACTTGGGGGTTCTGAAAAGCCTGCTCGCGGGAACCGATAGGGATGCGTCACCACCCCAGAGCCCACCTGACAATCTGCGGAGGCTCCGGCTAAACCTAGAGACTGGGTGCCTGCCCCGCCATGCTGTTTCAAGTGTGGCGAGATGGGACACATCCTTCCCACCTGTCCCCTCAACGTGGAGCTGATGGACTGCAGCTACGCAAGGAAAGAGAGGTACTTTGCTCTGTCAAATCCTCTGGCGGTCACAAATACAGGAGTGGTGTTATTAAACGGGCACCTGGTGGTGGCATTGTTTGATTCCAGCAGCAACATTACCATTGTTGCTCGCTGTTATGTTCTGCTGCGACAGTGGCTCGCTCAACGGACGAGCGTAACGTGTGTACATGTGGAGACTAGGTCATACAAGTCCGCAAAGTGTTTTATAACCTGGAAGCGGAGTCCGAAACAACTGCTTGTTGCTGTACTGCCCGAGCCCCCCTGTCCAGTTGTATTGGGACAAGACTGGTCTAAAAGCAAACGCAGTAGAGTTGTCACCACTCCTATACCTAAGGTGGGTCTGATTATGGAAGGTTAAGGGGCCCTTCCAGCTGCTCCCACGCCGCGCTCCTCAACAACTAATGATGACATGGACGGCCTGTGGGGGGCACTCTTCCGCGATGGACCCTGACCCGGAAGTACAGTCGGGTTAGGTTCCAGGGCAGGTGAGCACTACTCCGGGCCAGGCACCTGATCTACTTGCCGGCATATACTATCAGTATACGGGGCTAAGAACCCCAAACCTTTATGCTGTGTCTGTTTGTCTTTACACAGAGTAAGAGCTCTATTTTTATTTATATATTTATATATATATACCCCTGCGGTGGGCTTGTGCCCTGCCCAGGGTTTGTTTCCGGCCTTTGCACCCTGTGTTGGCTGGGTTTGGTTCCAGCAGACCCCCGTGACCCTGTAGTTAGGAAATAGGAGGTTGGATAATGGATGGATGGCTATAAATATATATATATATATATATATATATATATATATATATATATATATACGAGGTGTGGCAGAAAACTAAAGAGAATGATATTTTTATTTATCCCCATTTTTATTTTTTTCAAACATCAATGTTATCCCCTTCAAAGTAGTTCCCTTGGGCAGCTACACACCGATGGAGACGTTGTTCCCACTGTTGGTAGCAGCGCTGGAAGTCTTCAACCGGTATGGTCTTCATGTCTGTTACACTCTTTTGGATGTTTTCTAAAGTCCCGAAATGACGTCCTTTGAGGACATTTTTCAGTTTAGGAAAAAGGAAAAAGTCACACGGACTGAGGTCAGGTGAATAAGGGGGCTGGGGAACCACATTCTGTTAAAATTCTGTTATGGAGAGGGCAGTGTGACATGGGGCGTTGTCATGATGGAGCATCCATTTGTCTGCAATGTCTGGTCTCACGCGAATGACCCTTTTTCTGAGCCTTTCATTGTTCACTCAACATTCTTAATGTTAAACAACGGTCTGATCTCACAAGAGTGTTCACACGTTCGATGTTTTCATTGGTTTTCGAAGTTGAAGGCCTCCCTGAACGGTGTTCATCTTCAACGTGTTTTCTGCCTTCCAAAAATGATTTGTGCCAAAGTGTTAACTTTTCAAACGTCACACTTGCCGATTCTCCAAGCTTAACACAAAATTTAATGGCACAACGTTGCTCCAAATTCCGCTGTTCCATTTTGCGTGACACACAACCAAAAATACAACTTCGCTAATAGCAGTCACAAAAATCACGTAGTTAACGGAAGGAGTTGAAACTCGCACTGAGCTATGGGAGGGTACTGATACACGTGCTCTATCAAGGACAACAGCGCAGCATTGCCAGATGGCTTGCATTGTTGCCAATCTCATTACTTTTCTGCCACACCTCGTATATATATATAGGAGGACCAGAGGAGGGCTTGTGCCTCCTCCAGACCACGAGGGGGCGTCTGCCCTGGTTATGTTGGGGGCCTCGGGTACAGGGCTTGGAAGCCCAGCCCTGTAGGGACCCGTGGCCACCGCCAGGCGGCGCCCCAGTGCCTGTAGAAGTCTGGAGCCCAGCACTTCCGCTACACCAGGAAGTGCTGGGGGGAAGAAGACAGGGGACACCCGAAGGGCTTCCGAGTGCGCAGCCGGCACTTCCGCCACACGGGGGTGTGTCCGCAGGAGATTGCCGGGAAGCAGCTGGAGCTCATCCGGGTTCCCATATAAGGGGCCGCCTCCCTCCAGTCAGTAGTGGATGTCGGGTGGAAGAGGACAGAGCTGGAGAGAGGACGGGAGGCGGCCAGGAAGGCATAAGGACTGTGAGGCCTGGACATTGGGGGAATCGGTGCAAGAGGCTCTGGGGTTTGTGCACGTGACTTTAATTGTAAATATTGTAAATAAACAAGTGTGTGGTGGAACCAACGATGTCTGTCTACCTGTGTCCGGGTTCAAGTTCACAATATATATATATATATATATGTTACGGCCAAAACCTGAAATCAGCCAAAGTGGGAAGTCTCCAGCCAAATTGGGAAATGGCCAATGTTGCTGTAAATTGACCGGCCAATGTCTGATCTTTTCCTCAATTTCGGGATTTGGCCAGCCAGTTTGCGAAATGGCATGGGCAGATTGGCCAAAGTCAGAAGGAAAAAGGCATGAGCAGCGATTTGTTGCGCACTTAGTAGTGCATTTGCCTTGGCGGCTCTTGTTCAGAAAGCAGATGCCACTTGGTTGTTTCACAATAATTAAGATTAGGTATATAAGTAGGTTTCACATTTCTGTTATCATTTTAGCCCTAAAATAATGACTTAACATCAGGGACCTATTTTATTAAACTTAAGGTTAGTGTTTGGGCGAGGGGAAGGCCGTCTCAAGTGGCGTCCACTTTCTGAACAAGACCTGCTTTCAGCAGTTTCTCGTGCAGAATGAAAAACTCACTTCTGAATCGGCATCTAAATGTTTTTAAGCATCTTCACACCTTAAGCGGACAGTCTTACATCAGAGCATCAGATTTTGGCCATGGAGTTCTCACCACTTCGCGAAATGGCCGGCCAAAGTAGTATATACGCTGGTTATTTCTAGTAATTCAGACTTTAGCCACACCTCAAGGCCAAAATGCTAAATGGCTAGCCAATTCGGGAACCGGCTGAACTTCGGGTTTTGGCCGTAACATATACATACAGAGGTGGGCAAAAGTAGGTTTACAATTGTTTGTATGGAAAAAGACATGCTGGTTATGATTATTCCAATAGTTTTATTAACACAATAGATTTAGCAACTTTGTTAACTTAAAATAATGTCACAATGGCAAAGTTCCAATTAGGTACAATCTTGTAAGTGCTCCAATTGTCGGCCTTCATTATTTACACATTTTTGTAGTCTACTTGCTACACTCAAGCACACTTTGGCACAGAGTTCTTTATTGGCATCAATTTCTTGACAATTTCTTCTCTTATGTAGCCAATCATTTCATCCACAGTACCTGGTTGTCGTGAAAAGACATTATCTTTGACAACACTCCAAAAAAGAAGACCATTGGAGTGAGGTCTGGTGATCGTGCTGGTCATTCCACTAGCACTCATCAACCTATCCACCTGTTGGGCAATTGTTCATCAAGAAACTCACACACTTTCAAGGAATAGTGTGGAGGAGCTCTGTCTTGTTGAAAGAAGAAATCTTCATTATCATGCTGTCTCTGTAATTGTGGTAAAAAAGGCTCCCATAGCATGTTAAGATACAGGTCATGTGTAATAGTTGTATGGAAAAAACAGGTCCAAGTACCCCTTTACACAAAAGACCTGCCCAAACTGTAACCCCTGGCTGATTCAACTGTTCTTCTATCATTACATGGGGATTTTCTGTGCAATAGTAGACATATTTGTGGCGATTTAGAGCACTTGAAAGTTTAAAGTGGCCCTCCGTTCTTCTAACCATGAGCCTATCCCCAATCTAAGCCTTGATTCCAGCCTGGCCCAGAGAACTGAGGACTCCCGGTGGCCCAAAAAACAACCCTCACCCAGGGAAGAACTGAACGGCCTGGTTGAATCTCCTAACTTTAGAAATTTCTCTCCCTGTCTATTGATGGGGGCTCATTACACTTGTTCTGATACCATCCGGTGGGAAAGGGGGTCATGTAAAACTGGAGCATCTGGTCATGTAAGATAAAAAAAAGGAGTTAGATTCATGTAAAAAACAAGCATCTGGTCATGTAAGACCAAACCGGGGTGAGGGTCATGTAAAAAACAAACATGGGGTCATGTAAAATCAATGCGGACATGGGGTCATTTAAAACACAAGCATGGGGTCATGTAAATCTTAAATCCTTTTTCTAACGGACTGTCAGCAACTCTAGTGGCAGGCCTTTGGCTCACCTTGGTCTGCTAAGTTAGAAGGGCACCCTGGTACCGCAGCTGATGTTTCTGCACATTCCTAGTTTGGTGACTTCAAAATTTTTTTCTGTGCAACCAGAGCTCCGGAAGTGACTCAAGTAAACGCATTGATGTTTACTCCACAGTTAATAAGCTGAAATGTTGAATGCCAAATGGTAACATCAAAGTGGACATAGGGTCATGTAAAAAACAGGCAGAGGGTCATGTAAAATAGTGGGGACTTAGAAAATTTTTCTGTGCTTCTCTCAGGTGGCCTCCAGAGCTCAGAAGGGGCTAAAGCCAGGCTGGCCGTGCCCGGGGAGAACCGGGGAGCCCGGGCGAAATTGGTCTCGGTCAAGCACTCCTCCCTAACGCTGTTTCAGGGTCTGGACTTAGAAAATTTTCCGGTGGCCCCAGAACCGTAGGATCCCCCATGGTGCGGAATGAGTGGGATGTCCCCGACCCGGCCAGGGGTCGATCCTTCAAGGCAGGCTGTTTCACTGGTGGGGCTGGCGCCCTTCCCAAGCAAACTGTGGGATGACCCTCTCCCCTAAATGCCAGCCCCGGAAGAGGCCAAGGGGCAAAAACCCCTCCCTGAGATTTTCATTGACAAGCTTTTTAAGACCTCAAAAATGACTAAGTCCTATAATGAATGGGAAATCCCATAGATGGAAGATCCCAGTTTATCATGTCTCCTAGTGTATGCCGCTGTACCACACATACTGTGACGGGGGTGACTAGAGAAAGGTCTAAGGTTTGCATTAAGTTTCGACACGGGAGAACTTACCATTTTCTTTTTTCATTTCTCTCATTTCCTGGACATCTCCTCCTACTCCCTGACTCTTCCGTCTTCCCAGGCAGGGGTGAAATTGTTGGTCAGGTGGGACGCAGGCTGGAAGGGCATTTTTACAGGGGATGGTGGCGGTCACCATCCCCCATGGCCGTTGGTTGGGGAGACTATGACTGACCCACTGATGAGACTGATGGGCGCCAAGAGTCCAACAAGAGAGGGCCTTGGGCAGGCTGGCTCAGGCTGGTGCTTCAGGGCCCACGGTTCCTTCCATCCTTCAGATGAAGTAAAGTGGGCCTCCAGCCCAGCCTAAGATGGGGGCCTGGGCCTTCTTCCTACCTCTCCATGAGGGCAAGACCAATGGGCCACCAGATCAGTGGGCATTCCTCCCATTCTGAGCAGTCCCTCACCCATAGACATGATTTCTCTGGCACCCGCAGATGACAGCGCAGATTCTGCCCCCTCCCTACGGGGCGCCTGGGCGCTGCTTTTCCTAGCAATAGGCCTGGTCTTGGAACCTTCCGCCTGGTAGGGCCGATGACGACAGATGACATCTGTTGGAGGTGCATTCCAACCACCTAACAGGTCTACCTGTTTGATCCTGCCAGTAATATATGCTTGTCTCAGAGATTAAGCCATGCATGTGTAAGTTCACAGGGAAGTAACAGTGAAACTGCACATGGCTCATTACATCAGCTATGGTCCCTTTGATTGCTGCACGTTACTTGGATAACTATGGTAATTCTAGAGCTAATATATGCAGGGACCCAGGGCCCTCTGTCCCCCCAAGAACAGACCTGTGGTGCAGTGATGTTACCCTTGATTCCCCTGGCAGAGAAGGGGGCCGGTCAGTGAGAAGGGCATCGGGCTTGTCATCCCCATGACCTCTGCATGCTCCCGCACGAGACGTGTCCGGAGTGGGGAATCCAGACTCCCACTGTCCTAATCAGACCTCAGTTCAGACAGGATGACTTACTGAATTTAAGCATATTACTAAGCGGAGAAAAAGAAACTAACCAGGTTTTCCTCAGTAATGGCGAGTGAATCCCTGCCCGCTTCTACGCAGGCGAGGGAAGTGTGGTGTACAGGAGACCGCCTTCCCGGCGTTGAGCATGGGCCAAAGTCCCTACTGATCAAGGCTAAACCCATGAATGTTGTGAGGCCAGTGGTAGCCCTTTTCATGCCAAGATCAAGTCTCCTCAGAGTTGGGTTGATTGGGAAAGCAGCCCAAAGTGAGTAGTAAACTCCATCCAAGGCTAAATACAAGCACGCAACCGATTGCCAACAAGTACCATAAGGGAAAGTTTAAAAGAATTTTGAAGAGAGAGTTGAAGAAGGTGTGAATCCACCAAAAGGTAAATGGGTGGGGTCCGTGTTGACCACCCAGAGGATTCAACCCAACAGGCCACCTGGATCAGCCATCCCAGTGTCAACGGTTCCCTCCGGCCCTCTCCGTCCCTGTTCCCCCATGGGGGTGTGGGTGCAGTTCCTCCACGGTGGTGTGCCGTGACTGCCTCTGAATCATCAGGGGAGGGCCATGGGGAGAAGGTGGCCAGAGGCACCTGCTGCCGGTGTTGCAGTTCCCCCCAGACGCGAGTTTGCAGCTTCCCTGGGCCGAGGGATTGACCTGCCTGTGGTATAGTGGGTCCACAGCTCCTGTCAAAGTGCGGCTTTTAAAATAAATAATAACCGTACTCGTGGCTTGGTGAGTGGACATGGTGGTTGTGTGTCTGAAGCAGTTCTCGGGGCGATTCGCGATGTGGGCGTTTCTCACGCTGGTTAACAGGTGAGAAACTGTCCACATCCGTGATTGTTCCTGG
Source organism: Polypterus bichir lapradei (assembly GCA_026402145.1). Taxonomy (NCBI): domain Eukaryota; kingdom Metazoa; phylum Chordata; class Cladistia; order Polypteriformes; family Polypteridae; genus Polypterus; species Polypterus bichir. Next base: position 14,153,555 of record JANRMT010062806.1, on the reverse strand, counting down.
GGCTGATGATTGGCCACAGCTGCCATGCCCTCTAGTTAAATAGAAGTGCGAGTTGGCTAAGGAGGAGAAGGGGGAAAAAGAAAGAACGGACGGGAGGTTGCAGGAGGAAAAGCAGGAAGCAGTGGGGAGAGAGAGAAAGTCGGTGCGGGAGAAGGAACGAGCGAGTGCAGGCTCACGGCAGCTGATCAGGGAGCTTGGGTGTTAGGCCAACACCCATGGAGTAGCAGTAGTGGTCGCTCACGCAGAGTTTACTTTGAAGGGCAGGCGTGACCGGAAGGCGGATGACTGTCCACGTAAGGCCGCAGAAGGCAGCGGGAGTCAGGACTTGGGATGTGGCGTCCCAAGCGTGAGAGTCCTGGTCATTGGGAATCCCAAGTCGCTGTTCAGTGGTGCCTACTGGAGCCAGGGATTGGAAAAGCGACCGTCCAGTTTGCGATTAGAGAGAAGGCCAGCTGCAGGTAGAGCGACTCCCCTATTGAGAAGCCCAGATGGGGGAAGCAGGGGAGCTGCAGGTAAAAAGGCACTGGGCTTGTTGTTTTTAAAAGAATGCTTTCTGCTGTATTTTAACCTCGTTGTTTTTAAGAAGACTTTTTCTATTGATTTTAACCTCCATATTTTCACTTCTGGTTTTACTGGATTATTTATTTAAAGACTGTGTGGAAGGCACTGTACTATTTAATTTGAACACCTTGTTTTGTTGATTGCTTTAATAAAAGCACTTTACACTTTTTCACCATCCCCTTGCTATGTTGTTGCCTCACTGCTAAGCTCATCATATTACCATTATTATTAATTAATTAATTAATTATTATCATATTACCGACGGTGACGGGTTCAAGGGCTCCCAGAGGCAAGATGCGAGCATGGAACCAACCCGCATCGCCACACTGCCTGCTCTGCCTTGTCCGGCTGCCCTCCCCCCCACTGCTCTGGGGTGGGGTGGGGGGAGCTGGGCACGGGGCACCCCGTTCCCCCCACATGGCCGTCTCCCTGGGGATGCATGTTTGTAGGGAATCTGCTGCTAAATCATTTTTAGACGACCTGATTCTGAGTTGGGGTCTCGTACACAGCAGAGCAGTTCCCTTGCTGTGATCTATTGAAAGTCTGCCCACGAGCCAAGCTTTTGTCCCCTTCCCCTTCCCCACCTCACATCATCTACATGCCCAGATGACGACTCAGGGACTTTGCACACGTAACTGGCCTAGCGGGTACATGACCAGATGTCCGTTTGCCGTTGGCTTATGGTTGTGAAGACCCTGAACTCTGATTTAAAGGCGGTGATGGGGCTTAAGGCAGATGGTCATGTAACTTAAAAGAGGCAGAAGTGGTATGGGGCCCAATGGAGTAGCCGAGGTCATGTAGCCGGGGAGGGCAATGGGTCATGCCAGCTGGGAGACAGAGGGTCGTGTAGCCGAGGCGAGCAGAGGGTCATGTAGTTTGCAACGGGGGCTGGAAAAAATTCTAAATCCCCTCAGGTGCAGAGGGTCAAGCAGGCTCAGAGGCAGAAGGTAATGTGGCATACAAGGCAGATATAAACCTACTTTTGCCCTCCTTTCCCGGCTACATGACACTCTCCCTGTGAGTTCACATTACCCTTGGGTCGGCAAAAGTAGGTTTACAGTTGTTCGCATGGAAAAAGACATGCAGGTTATGATTATTTCAACAAACTCACAACTGCAAACCTACTTTAGCACACCCCTGTATATTTTTTTTTTCTTCTTTGCATTTTAATGAAAAGAATTGTTTTAACTCTGGACTACATTTTTTGTGTAGTGGAAACATTTACATCTAAGGTTGCCAAAGGGGGATACCACCCACCTGTGGGTGCTGAAGAAATCAAAGAAGACATTTCTGTTCCAAGACATATTAAGGGTGTGTTGAGAACCAGCCACCGTTCCCTTGGGCAATACTGGCAAGAAGGCGCAGAAAAGTTTGATTAATTCTAAAAATCATTGAACACATGTTTCAACCAATAATTCTAAATGTCCCGTCCGTATCAAATAGTAGGTATTGGCACATTATATTTACAAGTTTGCAACAAGTCATACATTCTCATATCATGCAAGTCATTACTAAATTAACGCACGTGCAGAGGACCGAATCTATGCATGTTTTGACAGGTTCATTGAACATCACTATAAATACGTGAGATTTTTATCAATACCAGATTGTTTTGGAATTCCTTCAGAGCAAGTGTAAACCTAAAATTAGAGTGCGGTACCTACAGATCACATTCAAAGGATAACTTATTAAAAACTAGGGGGCTTCGCCCTCCACTTGCTTCACTCACTAATCCCCACCTGGCTATGCGCCAGCCACTTCACGTCTCTGCTGATCGCGTATGTGAATTTCACTTTCGCCAAACAACAAATCTTTTAAATCTTGTGGATACACCTCTTCATTGGGAAGAAACACTACTTTTCTTACGGGACTTGAAAGTATCTCCCTGAAAAAGTCACGTCTTGTCCCAGGCTAAAAAGTCTCATCTCGTCTCTGTTTTTTTTTTTATATAATAGAGCGATATATTATTGGTGCAATAACTGTTGCCATATACTGTAGGTAAGTACATATTTTTTATTTGTATTGTTTAATTTTTACAGATACAACCATGTCAGATTCAAAGAAAAAATGTAGATAATTTAATGTTGAATATTTGAAGTATGGTTTTATTCAGTCACCCACAAACAAGACATTACCAATGTGCCTGATTTGCCACAAAGTTTTTTCATATGAAGCCAAGAAACCTTTGCGATTAGAAGAACATTTGACCAAAATGCCTCCTGACAGAAAAGATAAAAATTTATCTTACTTTCAAATGCTCAAAAATCAACATTCGAGACATCCAACTTTGGGTGATATGTTTTCAGTGGCATTGAAACAAGACAATGATGGATTACTTGCCCCTTACAACATTTCCTTGCTTATTGCTAAATCGGAAAACTGCACAGTATTGGCAAAGAATTGATACTGCCAGCTGTGAGTGAAGTTTTGCATACTGTGCTGCACAAGCCACCATCTGATATTATTAAAAAAATCCCATTGAGCAATAATAAAGTGCAGAGACGAATCAACGAAATGTCTGAGGATGTGAAGATGTGATGTGCTACCGATGGTGCTCTGGAAATGATTGGGTTGATTTCATATTTGAAAAAGGCAGTACCAAATGTAGTCACCGTACATTGTGTGATTCACCAACAACATTTGGTTGCAAAAAACCTTAGTGATCGCCTTCATCACTTGCTACAGTATGTAATTACAGCTATTAACAAGATCAGAAGCAATCTTCTCAATGATAGATTATTTGGAAAGCTTTGTTATGAAAACAACGAAGACTTCAATCATTTACTATTGCACACAGAAATTCATTGGCTGTCAAAGGGTACCTGATTAAAACAATTTTACGAACTCTTTGAATTAGTTATATAGTTTTTTGAAAAAAAAGATGATTCATTAAGAGAGAATTTATTGAAATTTAAGAATGATACAGCTTATTTGACAGATCTATACAACAAATTTAATTAAACGAATCTACAGCTGCAAGGAGAGGATTTGAATTGGATCAAAGCAAAGGCAACTATTTCTGTGTTTGTGTCAAAACTTACCTTGCACAAATGAAATTTGGGTCGAAGACAATTTTATCAGTTTTCAAATCTTTCTTCAGTGGAAACAAATGATGACGACATTCTGGTTTATAGCCAGCATTTGTAAACACTTAAAGAAGATTTTACAAATAGATTTCAGGATTCACTCAACATGATCATTCCAGATTGGATCCTAGAACCTTCTTCAAACCTACAAATAGCAGAATTACCACTGCAGGAGTTGATAGAATTGCCAACAAATGAAGAGTTGAAATTGAAATTAAAAAATGGATATTAAGAATTTTGGCTTCAAAGGCAAATTCCAATATTATATCCAGCCTTATGGGCTGCAGCAAAGAAGTTTTTCATTGCATTCCCATTATCATATTTAGCCGAAAGAGGATTTAGCATGGTCAGCAATCTATTAACAAAGAAAAGAAACAGATTGTCAATAGTGGAAAGCGGCGATTTAAGATTTCAGATGACAAAAATGGCACCAAACATCAAAAAATTTGTGTCATCACACCAAGCTCAGCCCTCTCACTAATAATATCATATTCGTTTTTTTAATAATATTGTCACGCACGCGCACATGGGGAGCTGCGGAAAGACCCGACGAGCCGCGTATCAAATCGGGCCAGAGGATCAAGGGGAGGCACTAACCTTTCTTTCTTTTGTTCCTATAGAAAGACAGATTCAACGTCTCCATAAAATCCCGGACGCCTGGAAAGCAACGCTAGCCACTTCCGCATTCCATCCCTTCCTGGTTCTGTAACGATAACGTCATTCCTCCCACACACCACCGCGGTTCCCTTCCAGCATGTCATTCAATTTCCGGTCCCTCCTTATTTAAGTTCCCCCTTCAACTGTGACTGTGTGATGTGATGACCACCTGTCAGAGCATAACGATTGAGTACAAGCTCAATATTGGTTTGCTTATTTCCTTACAGTATACGGGGCTGGAAACCCCAAACCTTTATCTGTCTTTGTTTATTTATTACAATATATATTTTTTAATCATTTAATTAATTAATACTTTTAGAAATACACCAATATTGTTAATATATTCTAATAAAATATATATAGTATAGTATAGTTCACCCAAGGGGGGCGCTATTGAATTTCCTTTTTCAAAAAAGGGTTACATCAACACCTTTTTTTTTTTTTTTTTTTTTTTTTTGCTATTGTGAATAAAAATGTACCTTTTCTGTACATCTGCCTTTCTTTTGTCTCTCTTATTACCCCCTCAATCCTAGCTGGTCCCAAACTACTAGCAGGCCATCAGCTTGTAACATTTATGGTAGCAGTGGTGGGATCGACTGGGACAATTTGAAGACCTTAGATAGTGCAGAGATGGCTCCCAAGTAGGTTTCAGCATCCGTCCAACCTCATTGTCAATTGAAGAACCACAGATACAATCTCCAGAGTCATCAGAAGTAATGTCCAAAGAGGCACAGACATTGGAAAGAATGTTCCAGCAGTTTCTACAAGTGCAGGAGTACAAGGAGAAACAACAGCAGCAGATGTGGAAGTCATTGCAGCATCAGTTCACATTACTGCAAGCTGAGGTTCCGCAGGAATGTGAGGAAAGTCCATCAAAGAACCCTGGAGTGGTATGTTCACCAGCTGTAAGTCCCAGTCTGTTGCACACTCAGAGCACGGAGGCCAACACCAGTGGCACTGCTGCTGGATTTACCAGGTGGGTGGAAGGTCCAAAGCTCCTCCTTTATAAGGAGGATGTAGAGATTTTCCTTGCCACCTTTGAAAGAATGGCTGTTGTTTTCTCATGGCTTAAAATAGATTGGGCAACCCCTATTAACTGGCAAAGAACATGTGGCTTTTGTGGCCATGAATCCTTCTGAATCATTAGACTATGAATTGCTCAAACAAGCCAATTTGAATAAATTCAAGGTCAGTATAGAGATTTATCATCTCTGGATTAGAACTGCTGAATGGAAGGAGGGTGAAACCCCATTCGAGCTACAAGCCAGATTAAAATATCTATGTATTGTGTGGCTTAATCCCTAACAACACAACAAAGATAATTGACAATATTACTTTGGAGCGATTTTTGCAGGTATGGAGCCTGAGTTGAAAACTTGGATTTTAGACCAAGCCGCAGAATTGGCAGAGGTCTTTCAACCGTCAAGGTCATCCCAGGAACCTACAAAAAGGAATAAGAACTGGCAGGGCTCCAACAACTTATCCAATCCTTCCTGGTGGATCCAAGGTAGTGGTATGTCATGGTCCTCTTACCTCTAAGAATGGGAGGGATGGTAGTTTAGCCAGTGTAATATGTTATGTCGGAGGTGGCTGGGGTGGTGACCCGGCCGGGACACCCAGGAGGACTGGAGGAGAGCTTACGCCTTCCCAGACCATGTGGGGGTGACCGCCAGGGGGTGCCCCTGTGCCTTTGGAGCCCTGGACCTCAGCACTTCCGCCTCACCTGGAAGTGCTGGGGGGGAAGAGGATCGGGGACACCCGGAGTGCTTCCGGGTACACAGCCGGTGCTTCCACCACACAGGGGCGTGTCGGTGGAAGGTCACTGGAGGACACTTGGAGCACATCTGGGTGCATATATAAAGGGACTGCCTCCCTTAATATGATGGCTGGAGTCGGGAGGAGAAAGACGAGGTCTTAGGAGGAGGCAAGGAGGTGGCCTGAAGAGAGAGAGGCACTGGGTTGTGGCCAGTACTTTGGGGACTTTGGGGTTGTGTTGCACCTTTGTAAATATGAACTTTGGTAATAAACGTGTTGTGGGTGACATTAATGTGCCCGCCTGTCTGTGTCCGAGCCAGCTTCCACAGTTATGTGTATGGACAGAGGGGTCACAAGAAAATACAGTGTCCAAGGGCCAAGAATAGTGCAGGTTGCGAAAAAAACCAAATTCTGTTATGTACCATGCCCAATTCCTTTATGGGAAGTGCAGAAAAATAAAGAACAGGTAGTTAAACTAAAAATAGCTGGTCGGCCCCGAACTGTTAGCAGGCCATCTCCTTTAGTGAAGCCTGAATTCCAAATGTCAAAGAAACACTTTCACTAAAGGTACAAATATAACAGGACAAGTGTGCTTCTATTCAAGAATATAACTGCAGTAAAAGAACCCACATTAGAGTTCAACATTGACATGCATTTGCTACGATCAGTTCGGTGGCGCAACGGTATCAACTGTTGACTGGTAATCAAAACTTCACGGGTTTGAGTCCATTTTGAGAAGTGAGCTGCATGTATTCTTACTATTTTAGAATAAAAACATACATTTGATTCCAGTCTGTAACAGCCAGTGTAATTTATGATACTTGTAAAGTTTAGCTTTGTTTTTTTTTTTATTCAGTTTTATTCTCTCAGCCGTGTTCACGATCCCAACACCCCAACACCAAACCCAGCCCCGCATTTGATACTGCTGTTTTAACATAGACGCACTATAACAGAGGTCAACTCAGATCATGATGACGGAGGAAGAATGCGCTTTTGACATCGCTGTACTTTGTCTATTTACATGGGAAACTCTGCACTCTACATGTGACTTTACACTGTAGGAATTAAGTAAATAAATGAAGGTAAATAGGTAAATAACATTCGATCTGACTCTTACATACAAAGCACAGTGACGACAGCTTCCACCTGCAGCTATAAACTCTTCAGTACGCAAGCGACTCTACATGCTAGTGTTTAGATCTGGATGGTGTATGTGCCCCAAAAAAAAAAGTCTAACTACATTCTCATACCATTGCTTGCGTACTAAAGTGTCAGCAGGCACTTTTCGTGGCATTACACATATTTTTTGAGCATGCCCTCTGCAAGTAAGTAAATAACTCAAGGTAAATAACATTCGATCTGGTTTTTATGTAAGTAACATATAAATGTTAATGTTTTGGGCACATTCACCGTCCTTACATACACCGTCCTTTGTATGTTATATTCTTGAATAGAAGTGCACTTGTTCTGTTATATTTGTACCTTTTGTGAAAGTGTTTCTTTGATATTTGGAATTCAGGCTTCACACATTATACACTTCATGTCTACATTTTGTCAATTAATACTAAAACATGAAAAACGTTTCTGTTTTAACAATGTGTTGACATAGATCGTTGTAGACACGGAACACACATGAAATGCAAGTGTTCCAAATAACAATATAGTATTTATAAAAGGAGTCATTTTGCTTGACTTCTCACTCTATACAACTCTAAGCAACTGACACGCAGGTAAACAGACTTGAGCTAAGAAAACTGTGCGGGGTGGGGGGATGTGATAGCAGGCTATTTGCTGCTTATCCACACATTTAAAGGACAAAAGGCGCTGACGGAGAAGTGAGAAGCAATTTAAGGTGGGACGGATCTACAAGTTTTTTCGTAGGCTCTGGTAATTCTAGTGTTAAGGGGCTATTTATATTGATTTGCATTTTCAAAAAGGTGTAATTCTGGGAGGAGTCAGGGTGGGGTCCTGCCTCTTTTCAAGTCCATTTTCTTCCTGTGCCTCAAGGCCAGGCACAGGAAGGGAGTCCAACCCAGGTGTCCCTGTCCATCAAGCATTACACTAGCTATGTAACTTTTAAAGTAAGATAACATAACATTGTCAAGCCTGCATAACCCACCTCAGGTTCTCAGGGAAGCAGAATCAATCCCAGCATCACTGGGCATAAGGCCGGAGGGAACCCCAGATGGCAAACCAGTCCACTGCAGGGACTACTGACTAGCACACACAAACTCATTTACATATACCCACATATCATAACATGCATGTATTTGGTAAGTGGGAGGAAACCCATGGAGAAGAAATGGAGTTATTGTGCAAACTTCACCCAGACAGAATTCTAACCCAAGACACGGGATCTGTGAGGCAACAGCACTAAACACTATTGCAATGTGCTGTCACATTTTAAAGTAGATTTTAAAATACCAGTAACCTATGCAGTTATCAATGTTATTCTCAGGTAAAATTGCCCAGACCCTAGATCATCTGATACATAATTGTAATAATATATTTTGAAGCTACAATTAAATTTTTTAAAGTACAGATACAATATAATTATGTAAATACAATTGTAATTGGATCAGTGATTAATTGTTACACTGTACTTATATACATTTAAATAATACATTATTATATATGTACAATATTATTATTAAATAATAATAATAATACATTTTATTAGTACACCTTATGAGAAGGATTTAGGAGTCATAGTGGACTCTATGCTATTAACTTCCAGACAGTGTTCAGAGGCCATTAAGAAAGCTAACAGAATGTTAGTTTAACAGTACTAACAAGAGGGGCAAGTTGTTATTTTAGGGATTGAACAAAAAACATTCTAAGTACCACTTCTGTTCTGTGTTGTTGTCTCAACAGCATTGACATTTATCTCACCACAGTTATGGATACTGTGACCTCACAGGTGCAGCAAATTCTGCTCTGAATTTATCAGTCACTAGCCACATACTGTCCTGTTTCCATGGTCTCTGCTTTGATCAAAGTGATAAGACTGCACTAATGCCCTTTCTTCACTTTTTTCTTTATTCCCATAAGTGAGCAAAAATATTGTCTTTGTTAATACAAGTTGCAGAAGACTGCATCTATTTTCATTTTGTACTTACTAGGATATCTGTAAATTTGGCCGTGTATAAAAGTGAATTTTGTCAATTAAGTATATCATTGTAAGTGAAAAATCTTGTTTTGAAAATGTAAATAAAGACATTTTCTTTGAGACATGGAAGATATCATGATGTACTGTATGATTCTGTGGTATTTTGAGATAAAGCATTCCAATCCTGTCATTTGTTTTGTTCTTGCACACTCTCTCAGAAGGGATGGAAGAAATTATAAATAAAAAAGTGCACTATGAAGATTAAAATGGTTTAGAAGTGTTAAATAAAGAAGCCTAATCATACCATAAAGATTAAGTATAAAGTATTGTCCTTTTAATTAGTATAGTAGCAACCTGCTATAGAAAATAGTTAGCAAATAGGAAGATTTCTGGTTAATAATAATAGTAATAATTTTTATTTATATAGCACCTTTCCCATGCTCAAAACACTGAGTTCCAAGTTTCCCAGCTGCTTAACGCAAAATGTGAACCTTACACACTACTGCATTTTTCTGAATGCAAAATATGAGAAAAGAGAAAAGGTCAGGTAATGAGATCAGTTAAAGGTAAAAATAATTCACTGACTGGAATTTATTGGAACAAATATCTGCAGCTACATATGTTGGTCAGTAGATCTTAGGTTTTAGTTAATTCTTTAACAACAAGATAGCAATGCAGAAGGGGCATTAGAACTTAGTTTGAGAACCACAGAATTAAAAATGAATATGATTCAAAACAATTGTATGTACAAAAAGTCATACTGTGTTTCATATCAAATTAAAATTCAACTCTTTTGTCAAGTAATATAAAAAGTTTTGTTGAAATATTTAATACAGTATTAGAAGTCAAAATTCACTGCATGCCAAAATTTATCCTGTAGTAAGTTACAGAAAAATTAAAAAATCTTTCTAATTAAAGCACCTAGCCTTTTCTAAGAGGTAGTGATAGAATTATAAAGTTTATATTAAATGTGTGTTTTGTACATTTTGTATATTTTCTCTGGGTTTCTTATTAATGCATATTGAAGATTCATATTCTTTGAAATGCCGTTTTGTTTCTGATGGGGATTGAATGTTGAGGGTTTTTTCCCCTGACACATATCCTACTCAGTGTGTAGTTCTATTATAAATATTTGTTTCTAATTTAAATAATACAAAGATATTGCAGGCACTTACGTATATTGAAAGTATTTTCATCAGCTGGTTTGAATGTCTGCCTGCCCTGAGACCCACTGCATTGAATCCTATAAGACGAAGGCTTAAAAATAAATAAATAAACAGTAAAGAACTACTTAAGAACATTTATGTTAGGCAGAATTCCCAGTGGGGGCTCGGTGGTCTTTTGTTCTGGAACCAATACAGATATTATTTTTTTTTTCTCCAACTTAACTAGAGTTTTTTTTCTATTCTACTTGGCCAACAGACTTCATCATTCAACTGTATTTTAGTGACTGAAAAAAGCAATTCTAAATTTAAATGTTTCTCTTAATTATATACAGTATCAGCCTTATGTAAACATGCATTGTTTATTTTGTAAGTTTTTTATGCATTTATTAGTCTTAAATAATTTTAATTTGTTTTTCTTTACATTGTCACACACGCATGTTTAGGAGACAACAAAAGGGTTTGAGTACATGTAATTCCACATCAGACCATGGGGTGGCGAAGTGCGCTAATTCTCTCGATATCTTACAGACCATTTTAGGGAAATCCTGCCTGATTCTGGGGCAGCCAACAATGGAAAAGAACAGAAGAAAACGGGACCAAACCTGAATCATGACCAGGTGGGAGAGTACCGGGGCCGAGCTTCCGGGTGGGGGTTTTGCCTCGGATTTCGGAAAGAACTGGTGCAGACTCCACTCCCTTTGTCTAATTCCGGACCACATAAAATAAATAGGGAGAGTGTCGATGGGACACACAGATGTGGGCTGGTCTCTATGGGGGAAGCGACGGGGACTTATTATGCTCTCTCGGAGGACAGAGCTGTCCTCCCCAAAGGGGTCAAGGCCCCAGAGCAAAGTGAGGATTCCCCAGACCAGCAGGTGAAGTCACTACAGGCATAGAGGCTAGATCCTGAGAGGTCTACCCAAGAGCAGGCTGATGCTCTGTGGGAAACGGTGGTGGGATGGTTAAAGCCCTATGAGCACACCACCTACCAAATAATGAAAAAAGTAGCCTTTCAATTAATAAATATTCTTCCTGACCATTTCACCCAGCTGTTCTAGGGAGACTTTTCTAATATGAATGAGCTCATCGAAACATCTAGGACAGCCTCACAATTTGGGAGAGCAGAACGGTCCTTTAGCGGATGCTGTGGAGATTATGTCCCTCCTAATCTGCCCAAGCAGCATAAACTGGAGTTTGTACCGGGGTCCCCGATTCTGTGAGTGCAGCCCTCCCTTGGGAGCAAGGCGGAATGTAAGTGGAGAGAGGGGGTGGATTGTATGTGCTTTCAAACCCCTTGTCAATGGCTCATTCGGGAGAGGTAGTGGTTAATGGATTTAAAGTGGAAGCCCTTTTCGATTCCAGCAGCAACATTTCTATTGTTGGTCGCCGGTATGTACTACCGTGACAGTGGATAAAAGCAAAGACCAGTATAACCTGTGTACACGGGGATATCTGATTCTATAAATCCGCCCGATGTTTCATCAGCCAGGGAGGATCAGTTAAAAAAATCACCGTAGCAGTCCTCCCAAATCCACCTTTCGCTGTGATTTTCGGCTGGGACTGGTCTGACAGTAAAAGCGGTGAAGTACTGATCCCTCCTAAACCTAATTTTGGCCTAGTAACAGACGGGAATCCTCTGTCGCAGGTTGTCTCCACACCATGTACTCAGCCGGCAAAGAGAGATATGGGAGGCCAAGAGGAGGATGGGGAGCTTCCCAAGCTGTTGCAGACCGTTGTGTCATCTGTCCACGTCTCAGCGGAGTCCCTTGAGGTCAGACCGGAACCTCTCTCAGATTTAAGCTTCAAATTTATACAAACACCGGCCTCGTTTAAAAGGGAACAATAGAATGATGATTCCCTTAAATTTGCAAAGAATGCAGTTACACTAGTCAACAGCCCAGGCACCCATCAGCCCATGCCACAGGGGCCCTATTTTGTTATTGAAAATGATTTATTATATCGGGTGAGTGAGCATGAGGGGGGGCGGGGCCGGCGCGGTGCGGAAGCATTTGCTAATTCCACGAACTTTCTGGCAGAAGGTTTGTGAGTTAGCACACGCCGACCTCCTAGAAGGTCACCTGGGCACCGAAAAAACATTAGAGCATATCAAGCTCCGATTTTATTGGCCGGGAATTAACGAGGCGGTTCGCTGCTTCTGTATCTCTTGTCCTGAGTGTCAGCTGCAGCAAATTCCTAGGAGGGACCGTGCTCCTCTTGTTCCCCTTCCCTTCATTGATGTCCCATTCGAAAGAATAGGGGTCGATATAGTGGGACCTCTGGAACCCTCAGCCCGAGGACATAATTATATATTAGTCCTTGCAACCCGATATCCAGAAGCTGTTCCGTTGTGCTCAGTTAATTCTAAAGGCATCGCACAGGAACTGGTAGGGGTCTTTGCACGAGTTGGCATTCCTAAAGAAATCCTTATGGACCAAGGGACACCGTTTACCTCGGAGATGTTCAGGGAAACGGATAAGTTACTTAACATAAAGCACTTAAAGACTGCGGTGTATCATCTTCAAACCGACGGTCTAGTGGAGATGTTTAATCAGACTCTCAAACAGATGCTTCGCAAGGTGGTCAGCGGGGATGGAAGGAATTGGGATCAACTCCTCCCCCTCGTACTCTTTGTCTACAGGGAAGTGCCACAAGCCTCGACGGGGTTCTCACCCTTTGAATTATTATATGGACGACAACCCCGGGGCATATTGGACATTTTAAAAGAAGGTTGGGAATGAGAGGCTCTTCCCTCGAGTAATATTTTGGAATATATCGCGCAGTTACGTGATAGATTTGAGAAAATTTGGCTCATATTAAAAAGTCACATGGAAGAGACACAAGCAAGACAGGCCCGCTGCTATGACTGTCGCACCATGCTCCGGGAGTTCCAACTGGGGGATCGGGTCATGGTGTCGGTTCCCACCTCCCATTCTAAACTACTTGCCCATTGGAAGGGACCACGACGTTAAGGAGAGGAAAGGGCTTGTCGACTATTTGGTGAAACAGACCAATCATCGGCTGAGTGAGCGGATATATCATGTGAATCTGCTGAAACCGTGGAAGGAAAAAGACCCTGATCGCTCCTCCGGCCAGCCCTGCTCATTCTTTGCTCAGACCAACACATTTAACTTCGGCTCTAACTTGAATACCTGATAGAGGCAAGAGCTCAAAGCAGTTATCACGTCTGTCCCGGAGGTGATAGACGAAAACCCCGGAAGGACCTCTCTGATTGTCCACGACATTGAGACCGAACCCAGGGTTATAGTCCGAGAGCAACCATATCGTCTTCCCGAGGCAAAGAAGGCTGAAGTGGAATTTGAAATCAAGCGCATGCTGGACTTAGGAGTCGTAGAGGAAAGTTATAGTCCCTAGTCCAGCCCACTAGTCTTGGTTAGTAAGCCTGACAGAAGTCGGAGGTTTTGCAATGACTTCCGTCGACTTAATCAGATCTCACTACCTCCTTGAGAGGCTTGGAAAGGCAGAATATCTGACCACACTTGACACGAACAAGGGGTACTGGCAGGTTCCTTTAACGAACTCTGCAAAGGTTAAGACCACGTTTAGCACCCGTAGTGGGCACTGGCAGTATTGTGTTCTTCCATTCGGGTTACATGGAGCTCCTGCGAGTTTCCAGCGTCTGGTGGACAAAGTGCTCTGGCCCCATAACCTGTATAGTGCTGCCTACCTGGATGACGTCGTCATCTATTCCAGCACCTGGAAGGAACACCTACAGCACGTCCGAGCAGTATTAAGGAACGTTGGGTGAAGCTGATCTTTGGATCAATCCAAAAAAATGTTTTTTTGGGTTGAAAGAAGCCAAATATTTGGGCAACCTGGTGGGTCATGGTACTGTGAAGCCACAGAGCTCTAAAATAGATGTCATTTTGAAATGGCCCCATCCACGAACCAAGCGGCATGTCCAAGCATTTCTCAGTTTAGCCGGGTAGTACTGCTGGTTTGTACCACACTTTTAGGAGAGAGCTGTGCCCTTTAACAAAGGAGAGGGCTCCCAACATTGCGGTATGGACTGATACGATGGAAGCTGCATTCAGTGACTTAAAAAGGGCCCTGACATCAGCACCTGTTTTGAAAGCACCTGACTTTTTGCTTCCTTTTTTAGTCCAGACGGACGCTTCAGACACAGGCCTAGGAGCAGTGCTGAGCCAAAGCGTTGATGGTGCTGAACACCCTGTCATGTTCCTGAGGCAGAAACTGCTGTATCGGGAGACCAGGTATGCGGCGGTGGAAAGAGAGGATCTTGCGATTAAGTGGGTGATTACACAGCTGAGGTACTACCTCTTGGGTCGGGAGTTTACACTTGTCACGGACCATGCACCTTTACAGTGGATGGCCCTGCATAAGGAGTCCAACCCTCAAGTCACTAGGTGGTTTCTTGATCTACAACCTTATAAGTTCTCGTTCATCTGAAGGGTTCTCTCCACACCAACGCCGATGCTCTCTTTTGCATTCACGACCTCTCTGTGCAGGACGCCCGACCCAACGGGTCTGGGCTGAGGAGGGGCCTTGTCACACACGCGTCTTTAGGAGACAACTAAAGGGCTTGAGTACATGTAATTCCATGCCAGACCAAGGGGTGGCAAAGTGCACTAATTCTCTCTCTCGATCTCTTACAGACCATTCTAGGGAAATCCCACCTGGCTCTGGGGCAGCCAACGATATCACTTCCGGTTCCGGCCCTGATGACATCACTTCCCTTACTGGCCTTTAAAGCCGCCATCTTGTTGATACTAAATCAGTTCTGTTTTGGACTCAGTCGTATGAACATGTCTTTCATGTTTTGCAACCAGGAAAAATTATACGGGTGGCTGCCCCAAACCTTCGCAATGTCTTATGGTCGTTCTTGTTACAACATGTAACTACTTCTTTGCCATCACCTGTATGAAGATGTGCTATAGAAATAAATGTTGTTGTTCTTGTGTAACATTTTAGATTTTATTTCTTTTTTCTAACCATACAATTTCTGTTGAAGAAAAAAGTCAAAAAGCTTAACCTTATGGTTTCCAATTCTCATTAACTTCCTTGACTGCTGGATCCACAAAGATAATGTCTGTTGTCTGCTAAGAAGGTACATAGTCAAGGATAAAGAATGAATTAAAAGGATCTACACAGACTGTTGAGGCAAATTGGAGTAAACATAATTATTAGCACTGTTTTAAAAAGTGAAAGCAGCCAATATTTCTGTATACTAAATATAAAATGTATACTAAATATAAAAAAACAGGTACAATCTGCTTCCTTCTTTCTTTCTTTGCTAATACCTAGTGTTTAAAGAACTGAAAAACAGGATATATAGACTTAGCACAAACCATCCAGTTTTCCCCATTCTATTGCATATATAAACCTACAATAACTGATTGCCATTTCATTGGAAGTAGCCTATTTTATAAAATGTAATAAAATGTTTCCTTTTGTTAATTAATGTGGGGCTTATCTTTTCTTCCGCATAGAGTAGGAGAGCCAGAGAAGGAGGCATAGCATTTGGCCATAACAGCATGAACTGAAGGAGGATTCCAGCAGGTCAGATGCTCAAGTAAACAGCCCTGCAAAAGGTCTTTAACTACCACTAGTGCATGTGTGCCAGTCCTTTCTCATCTGTCAGTTTGTTACATTTTTCTCTGACAAACTATACAGTAGACCCAAAACAGATGCCAAGCTATAAAAAAACCTGTGTCTGTGCAAATTATTATAAATGCAAATAATTTAAATAGCAAATCACTTTACATATACTGTATATTGGTTGATACCTGTTCCATGTGTTAACACATAATGTTTTTAAAAGTATAGTTTTTTCACCCAGACAGGACAACCCAGTGAGATATGCTAAGGGGAGTAAATTTTTTACAGGTTCAAAGAAGAACCTAGAGGGAGTTGATACCTACATGAAATGATTTTCAAATTGTTTTGTTTTAAAAAGATTAAAAAGAATTTATATTTAAGTGGAGCCAAATTCTGGAGCCTAATGAGTGATGGGAGAGGGAACTACTCGGAAACAAAATCTGAAAAAAAACAGTTTCTCTATCAGCACTAAAGAAAGTATAGAAAAGAGTGGCTAGTCCGGTTCCTATGCCGGAGAAATTTGAGCCGTGAGAAACAATTGAAACAGCTGAACCTTTTAAGTTTAAATGAATTGAGATTAAAAGGTGGCATTAAGTGTTTAAAATCTTGAATGAAATTAGTACAGTAGATTATAGGTGTTAGTTTAAAATTGATTCTTCAACAAGTAGACAGCATAGCAGAGGGACACATGTTAAGGAGAAGTAGTGATAGTTGGGGACTTGATCTTTAGGAGGATTGAAGCAAAGGTTTGCTCCAGGGACAGAGAGTCTGGCATGGTGTGTTGCCTTCCAGGTACATATGTGGGAGACCTCACTGGAAGGTTGGAAATGCTCAGAGTGGGGATCCAGATGTCATTGTCCATGTTGGAACAAATGACATGTATAAGGGTAGTCTGTCAGTAATGTGATCCAAATGTAAAGAATTAGGAGCCTGGTTGCTGAGCAGAACTGACATGGTAGTCTTCTTTGAAGTTCTGCCTGTGCCAAACACTAGCCCAGGTAGGACTGAGGAGATTAGAAGGCATAATGTGTGGCTCAAATCTTGGTGTAGGGTACAAGGGCATAGGCTTATGGGGCATTGGGACTCCTTATGGAACAGATGGAACCTGTTCTGCCATAATGAACATCTGAACCAGAGTGACACCAATGTGAATGGGGAAGGGAGTATAGGCTTAGAACTGTACATGAAGGAACAAAGAGTAGTGTAAAAAATGCACAGTGATGTAAATTCTAACCCAACATTTAAAAGCAAAAGTAAAATGAACAACATATTAAAAATAGCTTGCCTTAATGCTGTATCAAAAATAAAACAAGTTAGTTGGAATTGTATACAGCGGAACATAATTATGATATTATAGCAATAACAGAAAACTGGCTAAATAACAATGATGGGGAGAAGTATAACATAGAGGGATAAACATTTTGTAGGAGGGATAAAACAGAACAGAATACAGGACAAGGATGTCAAAAAGAATTTATTTTTTTTATATTAATTTTATTGCAATCATTCCATACAAATCGATCAATTTTTACAAAAAATAGGATTGAGAACAAGTCGACTCCCACCCATGAGAGAGAGAGCATGGCCAACGGGGTAAAACTTAAGGTTTGTAAACATACCTAAATTGATGTGTTTGGCAGGCCAATAGAGATGAATGGAGAAGAAAAAGAAATGCGGAAATAATTGCTTCCTCGATGCTTTAAGAGCTTATTCTAAAATATTATTGATTAGATCCTGCCATGTTTTGAAAAAAATCTGTACAGATCCTCTAACTGAGTATTTGATTTTTTCCAATTTCAAATAGTATAACACATTGGTTTCCCACTGACTTAAAAGAGGAGAGTTAGGATTCTTCCAGTCTAGCAAAATAAGTCTGTGTGCCAAAAGTGTAGTGAATGCAATCACAGTTTGTTTGTCCTCCACTTTAAACCCATCTGCAAGAACACCAAACACAGCTGTTAATGGGTTAGGAGGTATTGTGACACCAAGGCTGTCTGAAAGGTAATTAAAAATTTTGGTCCAACAACAACAACATTTATTTATATAGCACATTTTCATACAAAAAATGTAGCTCAAAGTGCTTTACATAATGAAGAATAGAAAAATAAAATAAGTCAACATTAATTAACATAGAATAAGAGTAAGATCCGATAGCCAGGGAGGACAGAAAAAACAAAAAAAAAACTCCAGACGGCTGGAGAAAAAAATAAAATCTGCAGGGATTCCAGACCATGAGACCGCCCAGTCCCCTCTGGGCATTCTGCCTCACATAAATGAAACAGTCCTCTTTGTATTTACGGTTCTCACGGAAGGACTTGATTATGATGGTCATGCAGACTTCTGGCTTTTAGTCCATCAATGTTGGAGCATCATGATGCTTTGAGTAGGTGGTGGTGACCAGAATGATGTTAATTTGGTGAAGGCTCAAAACATGTGACGCAGTGAGGCTGAGACTTGATTGCAGCGTTTGCAGGTTGGATCCTGCCCTTGAAACATTTTGGAGAGTTTTAGGTGAGACAGATGTGCTCGAAATTTAATTTTGAGTTGAATAATTGCATGTTTTTCGCATATGGAGCTCGAGTGAATTCTATGCATTGCTATTTTCCACTCCTTTTCTGATATATTGATTAAGAAATCTTTTTCCCAGTGTCCTCTTGGATCTTTGAAAGGGAGGGACTGTAAAATAATTTTATATATTGCAGAGATGGTGTCTAAGTCCTTGAAATTGAGCAATATTTTTTCCAGCATGGACGAGGGTGCAAGATGAGGAAAATCAGGCA
The DNA here is from genome assembly GCA_026402145.1 of Polypterus bichir lapradei. Lineage (NCBI taxonomy): Eukaryota > Metazoa > Chordata > Cladistia > Polypteriformes > Polypteridae > Polypterus > Polypterus bichir. The sequence goes on along the minus strand of JANRMT010062806.1, from coordinate 14,134,864 downwards.
GGTTCTGTTTAACAAAGTTCCTAATTTGAAGATAGTGAAAGACTTGTGTAGCTGGAAAGTTAAATTTGGAATGTAATTTTTCATAGGATGCAAAGATGTGGTCTATATAAAGATCTCTACACAAGTTAATCCCAAATTTTTTCCAAATATTAAAAACTGCATATGTTTCCGAAGGTTGAAGGCTGAAAGAGGTGGTTCTCTTGCAGAGGTGCCACAGATAAAAGCTTCTCCATCTTAAAATTCTTTCTACATTAGTTCCATATTCTGAGTGACTGAAAAACAATTGGGTCATCAGTATATTGCCGATAGCTTGCATTTTTTGGGGCACAAAGCAGGGAATATAAAGAAGTACTGCAGGATTTTACTTCTATTGACCAGGGGCCTCATGCATAATGTTGTGTGAGAATTCGCACTATAACAAGACATAAGCACAAAAGCCGAAATGTGCTTACGCACAGAAAAATCCAGATGCATAAATCTGTGTGTTCGCCCACTTCCAAGTTCTTCCGCTCCATAAATCCCGATCAGCGTGAAAAGTAACGCACATGCACACACCTTGTGTCCCACCCTGTCTCCTCCCAGAATTACGCCTCTTTGAATATGCAAATCAATACAAATGGACCTTAAGCTCAGCGTTCTGTGAAAAGGCAATGGGAAAAATCAAAGGGGAAAATATAAGAATTTCAGCGAATACCAAGTGGAGGCAAAGAAAAACGTACTATTTGTTGGTTTAAACAGTGATATAAACAACAAAAGAAAGTTTATCGAGTGACAGAGCATGTTGGAGAAACTTGAAAGCTCAAGTTCACAAAGTCGCACAGTGCCTGACATAAAAAAGAAGTTGTCAGATATCAAAGTCACCATGAAAAGGCGAGTCGTAGCCCACCGTCTGAGTGTCATATGAAAGATTATTAGGGTACAGAGAAAAAAAAAAGCACACAGTAGGAAAAAAGCATGAAATGTTAACTTCAATCTCGAAATTTCCACTTTAATCACACAGTTTATGTTGTCATTAAAGTAGAACATCATAAACTTCATCTTAAAATCTAAAATAAAGTCGCAAGTTAAATGCTTTGTTTTGTATTTGATCTTCAATGTGCTCTATGAGTGTGAATCACTACGTGCTTCCGCTTTCTCTTTCTCCGACTGGACACAGAATCCATTACATTTGTGATATTACAGCTCTCTGAAAAATTAAAATACTGAGAGGTATATGTGATATGTTTTTCATAATGATAGGAATTAAAGCATGTCATTAAACAGGGGGACACGGTCTCTTTCAAACGTACTAACCTCCAATTCCTGTCCTTACTTTTCTTTCTCCAAATACCCAATCGCCACACAATCAGCTCTGTAATAGATGTTAAGCCATCTGTAAGCTAACAATGACGATTTTTCAAAACGGTTAAGGAACATTGAAATACCGTATCTTTGTAGTACATGTTTAATTATTCTATCCATCTATCCTTCCAGTGTCGCGTCAGCCCCAGAAAGAATACAGGTAGGATCAATCTGTGAACTTGCTAGCGCTGCAGAACCGTGTCCTCACATGTTTAATTATTAACAATACAGATTATTTAAATGAAGTTAAAGTTTTATCTATATAATATAATCAACATATTTTGCTGCATCTCATCTTAAAAATGATATTGTCATCATATGTAAATACGCGCTTTATAAAGTGGCGCAAGTTGTGCAATATTATAACTGTAGTGCAAGTTTACAGTGAGGTGATTGTACTTATAAGTACAAACAGTTCTACAAGGAGCACTTGATGGACTGATTGATTGTTTAAAGTTCTTGGGATGAAACTGTTTCTGAACCGCGAGGTCCTTACAGGAAAGTCTCTGAAGCGTTTTGCCGTGGTCGAGGCAGCGTGTGCTTGATGCTGTATCCCGATAATTCTCTTTCCGATCAGCTGCTGCTGTGATCCCCCACTCAGATACAGTGATATAAATACTCCGAGTGGTGCAGTGAGAGTAATATGGAAAAAGATGATCCACTGTGGTAACACCTAACGGCAGAAGCTGAAAGAAGAAAACAAATGTGCAGTGAGAGTAACAATGCTAAAGTAGTTATGGTATTTGGAATACTATGGCTATTCCCTGGGCCATTATATTGTTACAAGCTAATTACAATCAGATGCATTACAGTAATCTATACTAATAAAAGGCAAAGCCCTCACTGACTGACTGACTCACTCACTGACTCACTCACTGACTCACTCATCACTAATTCTCCAACTTCCCGTGCAGGTAAAAGGCTGAAAATTGGCAGGCTCATTCCTTACAGCTCACTTACAAAAGTTAAGCAGGTTTCATTTCGAAATTCTACACGTAACGGTCATAACGGTCGACAACGTCCGCCATGTTGAACTTTCTTTATGGCACCATCTTCACGAAATTTGGTAGGCGGCTTCCCTGCGTTAACGAAAAACCGATATATGTACTTATTTCGATGGTATGACGCCACTGTCGGCCGCCATATTGAACTTTCCAATGTCACTAATTTTCACAATGTCCGCCATGTTTAACACTCTTATTTATGGCCCCATCTTCACGAAATTTGGTAGGCGGATTCCCTGCGCTAACCGAAACTGATGTATGTACTTATTTCGATGGTATGACGCCACTGTCGGCCGCCATATTGAACTTTCCAACGTCACTAATTTTCCAACTTCCCGTTTAGGAAGAAGGCTGACCCCATCTTCACGAAATTTGGTAGGTGGCTTCCCTGCGCTAACCAAAACCGATGTACGTACTTCTTTCAGCGGTATGATGCCACTGTCGGCCGCCATATTGAAGTTTCCAACGTCACTAATTCTCCAACTTCCCGTGTAGGTAGAAGGCTGAAATTTGGCAGGCTCATTCCTTACAGCTTACTTACAAAAGTTAAGCAGGTTTCATTTCAAAATTCTACGCGTAACGGTCAACAACGTCCGCCATGTTGAACTTTCTTATTCATAGGTAGAAGGCTGAAATTTGGTACTTATTTCGGTGATATGATGCCACTGTCGGCCGCCATATTGAACTTTTCAACGGTCTTTGTTACTTATGGGCCTATCTTCAAGAAATTTGGTACATGGGTTCCCAACACTAACTGAATCCTACTTACGTACATATATACGTCCATAGCCTGCAGCTCGGTCACCGTGTGAGGTGGCGTTGGGTCCCCCATCCCAACGCCTCCCACGTGGTTGGCTGGCTGCCTGCCTATATAAGGCCGTCTGTCGCTCCAGTCTCTACATTCCCTTCCTTGCTTCGCCACGGTATTCACGTCTCCCTGCTGATAACTACAGCCTTTTTATTTAATCCATGGCTTCTCCGCTGTTTTATTGTTCATTTATTACGATTATAGTTATTGTATAGGTATTTCAGACTTACTTTACATTGTTCAGGTACCCATTTCCTTTATCATTCCAACCGTACCCCCATTAACATGTCTATCGAGGTGATCACCATCGATCAAAGAACTGTCACTTACCAAGTGGTTTCCATGCCCGGAGATGGCACCTGCCTTTTCCATTCTCTTTGTTACATATTGCACGGCCATATCAGGCTCACTATTGATATCCGGAGGAACATTGTGTCTTATGTATTGAATGACTGGGACAGGTTCAAGGTGTGGACTGATGACGGTACAGGAGATAATTATACTACACAGGAGCACTAGAAGAGTGAAATGCTTAAGTGTACCGAAATGGCCAAATATTTTACACCTTTGGACAACCGCCAATGCCTCTTAAACATCCTAGATTCACAGGTGACAATTTAAGTAGTGGACACTTTGATGTTTAGAAATGTTTAAACTCTCAAAAGCTGGATGTGAAGTTATCAATGAAACTGGTTGTATACTTACAACGCTTGACAGATGCCGAATGTCTCTTCAACATAAGTCCTACAAATACTGTCGTAATTGAAACAAACCATGAAACTCAAACCGATTATGACAGCAGCAATCCAAACTGTGAGATTTGAAACAAGATTACTGTTCACATAGCCAACTGTACGTTGCATGCTCAAGAGTAAGCTCAGCGCACAGCTACAGCTTGGTCATATTACAACTGGAGGGCCGAACTGACAACGTGGCATACAAAGAGATCGTTAACAAATAATTATTGGTATATTTTCCCTCAGTTTAAAAAGGTTTAATTTTCTTCTTAATAAAAATTTTAAGGCAGTACTTCACCGCTGAGAAGCGCGGGTATTTTGCTAGTAAACAATATGCGGTTAATTTCAGTGTATTTATAAAGTCGCATCAGGAAAAGACGGAATAATCACACAGGAGCAGTAGCACTGCTTTGACGCTGGGTGCCACCAGTCTGCAAAACCGAGCGGAGAACTGGCATACGACAGGGTATGAGGTACCGTGGAAACGTGTGTGGATTTACGCCAAGTGTAGGTTTTATACATCGCGATTTGAACATGGAAATGTTTTTAAGCAACATTTCTGTGCGTACGTACCGTTTATACATGAGGCCCCAAGCCTGTATATGTTCATCTATTTGTGTCCAGGTTTTTATAGCTTGTATGTTTGCTGCCCAGTAATAAACTGAAAGTTGGGTAAAGCTATGCCACCTTCTGCCTTAGATCTTTGTAGGGTCACTCTTTGGATACTGGGTGTTTTGAGTTCCAAATAAATTAGGTTATTGTTGAATCTAATTGCTTGAAAAATGATTTATTGATGTATATTGGGATGTTTTGAAATAAAAAAGAAGCTTAGGAAGAATATTCATCTTAACATTCTTTCAGCTAGAGTGAAATGAAGGGTCGACCATCTATGCAAGTCTTGCTTAATTTTTTACATGCAGATGGCAAAATTTTGTTGATAAAGAGCTTTATATATACTTGTGATATTTACTCCTAGGTATTTAAACTGCTTTGCAATGATAAAAGGTAAGGTGTCTAACCTAATATTATATGCTTGAGAGTTCACTGGAAAGAGTACACTTTTATTCAGATTAATTCTGAGAGCAGAGATCTTTTGAAATTCTATAAGTGCTGTTAAGACTGCAGGCACAGAATTTTGTGGGTCTGATATATACAGTACCATATCATCTGCATATAGAGAAATTTTCTGTTCCAGTCCTTTTCTGATAATCCCCTTTATCTGATCAGCATTTTGACAGTGAACCGCCAGTGGTTCAATGGCGATTGCAAATAGCAGTGGTGACAAGGGGCATCCTTGTCTGGTACCACGTTCTAGTTTAAAGTAGTCTGAACAAATGTTGTTAATACAAACTGAGGCTTCTGGATTGGTATACAGTAGTTTCATCCATGCACAAATGTTCGGGCCAAACCCAAATTTCTCTAATGTAGTGAAAAGGTATTTCCATTCAATCATGTCAAATGCTTTTTCTGTATCCAATGATAATAGTATTTCTGGGGTGTTTGACTTTTTTGCTGAGTATATTACACTAAACAGGCGTTGAAGATTGGAACATAAGTGTCAACCCTTGATAAATCCAGTTTGATCTTGTGATATTAACGAAGGTAGCATTTTCTCCATCCTTCTAGCTATGATTTTTGAGAGTATCTTAATGTCCTTATTCAGAAGTGAAATTGTTCTGTATGATGTACATTATAATAAGTCCTTATTTTGTTTAGGAAAGACGGTGATTAATGCTTGGCAAAAAGTTTGAGGTAGAGTTTGATTGTCTCTAGCTTCTGTAAATGTTGCTAATAGGAGGGGAGCTAGCTGAGAGGAGAATTTCTTATAAAATTCTGCAGGGTAGCCATCAGGTCCTGCTGCTTTCCCGCATTGAATTGACTTTATAGCATCTAGTAATTCTGATAGCACCAAAGGGTTTATCAATTTTCGTTGCACTGAGAGTGTTTATTTGTGGTATCTGTAATGCATCCATAAATGTATTAGATTGTGTGTTGTCTTCTTTAAACTCAGTAGAATATAAGGATTTATAGTAGTCTCTAAATGTGTGTATTATATTTTTATGGTCGATGATTTAGTTTCCGTTCATGTTGGTGATTACAGTGGAACCTCAGTTCACGACCATAATTCGATCCAAAACTCTGGTCGTAAACTGAGTTGGTCGTGAACCGAAGCAATTTTCCCCGTAGGATTGTATGTAAGTACAATTAATCCATTCCAGACCGTACGAACTGTATTTAAATATATATGTAAATATGTAAGTATATGTAAAGATTAAGCACAAATATAATTACACCACAGAATGCACAGTGTAATAGTAAACTAATATAAAAACATTGAATAACACTAACACAAAACACCCAGGCTCCCTGCTCTGCTACACGAGCGGGCTTGCTCTCTCTCTCTCTCTCTGTGTCTGTAGCACGCACCCTCCCCCTCTGTCAGCAGCACGCGCTCGCTCGCGCTCTCTCTCTCTAAACAGAGGGGAACATTTGAACAAATCCGAACTTTAATTCAAAAACCAACCACAAGAAACCAAAAAAGTAACATTGCAGGAATTCATGCTAATAGCCTTACAGCCCGATCACTGTAAACACTTTTTTTAAAATGAGTTTTAAGCACAGCAGAAAAAAGCGAACATTTGAAAAAAGAGAAAAGTAACATTGCAACAAATCATGCTATGAACAACTCCATGTAAACACTTTTTTTAATGAGTTTTAAGCACAGGGAAAAAAACAAACATTTGAAAAAAGAGAAAAGTAACATTGCAACAAATCACGCTATGAACATCTCCATGTAAACACTTAAATGAGTTTTAAGCACGGGGAAAAAAACGAACATTTGAAAAAAGAGAAAAGTAACATTGCAACAAATCATGCTACGAACTGAAAAATTAACTTTTGAAAAATCCGTAATACATAAACTACTGTATAAACCACCAAGAAAACTAACCTTGCATGAGTCGAGTTCTGGCATGAAGTGAGGAGGAAATGGGTGGAGAGGAGGTTACAGTTTTGAGGGAGAGTCCGGCTCCGCGATGGAGGGATGTTTTTCTTCAGGTGTTTTCTCTGTTGTGATTTCTTGGGTTTCTTGTGTTTTTAGCTGTTTAGCTGGTGGATCAAACTTAGTGAAATAGCGGTCTAATGTGACTTGCCTTTTCCTACGCATTAAAATTTTTCAGAAATGCGAGATGACATTGTCATTCATCATGTTTATCACTCTGTTCGTAACTGCTTTGTCAGGGTGGTTCTTTTCGAAAAAATCCTGGCACTCGTTCCATTTTCTTTCTGCTTTAGAATAGTCGAAATCGTAGATTTTGACTTCTTGTACTCGGCGGCAAGATCAGTAACACGAATGCCACGCTCAATCTTTTCAATAATTTCTTTCTTTACTTCGATTTCAGTTTTCTTCAAAACTTTCTTCTCACTTGCTTAGAAGCCATGGTTAACGGCAAAAGCACACGAAATACTGTAGAGCACAAAGATATCACAGGTAAAGCACGCATGTCTGACTGAGAACAATGAACAGGGAGCGGCTCAACACGTGCTTAAATACAGTAATCGGCGCGCACGTGCAGGCAGGCAGGCAGGCACGCGCAGGCAGGCAAGCACGCACGTGCAGACAGGCACACACGTCTGACCGAGAACAATGCAACACGTGCGGAAATCATCGGCGCGCACAAACCAAAAGGGAAACTGGCTTGCTCGTATACCGAGTGTGTGGTTGTGAACCGAGGCAAAAGTTTGGCGAACATTTTGGTCGTGAACCGAGTTGTACGTGTACTGAGACGTTCGTGAACCGAGGTTCCACTGTACTGGGATTGTGTTGCGAACTTCTTGCTTATGGATTTGTTGAGCTAAAAGCTTATTAGCTTTCTCTCCATGTTCATAGTAATGATGTCTGAATTTATAAATAAGTTGTTCAGTCTCTTTAGTTGTCAAGAGGTTGAGTTCTGAATGCAGAGCCTGCCTTTTCCTATGTAGAGCCTCGCTTGGAAGCTTGGCATGTTCTTCATCTATTCTAGTAATTTCACTTTTTAGCTCTGATACTTTCTTGGTTTCTAATTTATTTCTGTGGGAAAGATATGAAATAATCTGTCCTCTTTAGAAGGCCTTTAGAGTTTCCCAGAGCATTCCTGCAAAAACCTATGAGGACGTTTTTGTCTTTAGGAAGAAACTGATTTGTTTGGATAAAAATTCTGTACAATTCTCTAATAGAAGTGGGTTAAGATGCCATCTGCAAGGTGAGTGTGTGTGGCATAGTAACTTTAGCTCCAAGATCAGAGGTACATGGTCGGAAATAACAATAGCATCGTACTTGCAAGATTTAATTGTAGGCAAAAAGTTATTATCTATAAAGAAATAATCAATTATTGACTAGCAATGGTGCACTGGTGAGTAGAAAGAATATGTTCTTGAGTTTGGGTTTTGAAACCTCCAGGGGTCTGATAAGTTGTGGTCAGTTATAAACTTTGTAATTATCTTTGCAGTGTTAGATGTCATCCCCCCTGTGATAGAAGTCCTATCTAAGAGTGGATTTAAAACACAATTAAAGTCCCCAACCATTATAATTTTATGAGTGTTCACACTGGGAATGGATGCAAATAAATTTTGTATGAATTCCTTATCATCGACATTAGGTGCATAAACATTTATCAAAATCATTTTACAGTTAAAAAAGTTGCCCATGACCGTCACATATCTCCCTTCAGGATCCGATACTACATCTGATGCTACAAATGAGACTGTTCTATGTATGAGAATTCCCACACCTCTAGGGAGGCACTCTCGCTCCCTTGTACCCTCAGACCACAGTCAGACACTAGATAAAAGTCCAAATAATTATTTATTACAATAATAATGTGCACAAAGCATGCTCCTCTCCACAATTCTCATAAATAATAATCCAATCCTCCACTCCCAGACGCTTAGCCATCCTGCCTCCCAACTCAGCTCATTGTCTGGGAGTTCCCACAATCCTTTTATAATCCCTGACCCAGAAGTGTTCCAACCCCCAGTCCATATAATCTCTTATCACTTCCGGGTCAGATAAAAAAGTCCTTTTCTTCACGTCATTCCCCTTGTCCATGTGACTCGGACGTATTTCCGGGGCATATGGAAAATAAACACTGTTCCTCCCTGCAGCATCTCCTAGCGGCACCCACTATATCCAGTGAATAAAGACTCCAATGTCCATGATGCCCTGCTGGTCTTTGGGGCACCTCCATACTGCAGGGAGGGCTCCACCTGGCGGCGTGAGGGTATTGGCCGGGATGAACAGCCGGCCATACATCACAACTGGGGTAAGCTTTTAACACTAGAATCCCTGAATCCTACAAAAAATCTTGTAATCCTGGCCCACTTTAAATTCCTTTGCACCTCTCCATCAGCGTCTTTTTTGTTTTGTAAATGTGTCGATCAGAACAAGCAGCAAGCATACTGCTGTCCCATCCCCCCTACCGATGGAGCTCAACTTGAGCAAAAAGCTCTCCCAGCTCAAGCCTTGTTTATCTCAGTGTGAGGTGCCTGGAGTTGTATAGGGTAAATAATATATCCTTATTTGGAACACATGCATTTCACTTACAACAATTTATGTAAGTGTAGGATGAGGAAAAAAAATAGAGAAATGCAAAAAATATTGATCACATACCTAAAACACAAACTTTTTTCATGTTTTAGTACTAACGACATAATTTTGACATGAAGTATATAATGTGTAAAGATTGAAGTCCAAAGATCAAATAAACACTTTCACAATAGGTACACGTATAACAGAACAAGTGAGCTTTTAGTGAAGAATATAGCCAAGGAAAAAGAAATCTGGTTAGGGTATGACGCTGACACAACTTCTTTGGTGGTACAGAGCATGGTAGAGCCATGCTGACACTTCAGTACGCGAGCAATGGTACGAGAATGCAGTCAGACTTCTTTTTTTGTGCACATACACTGTCAGATTTAAACACTAGCGTGGAGAGTCGCTTGCATACTGAAGAGTCTATAGCTGCAGGTGGAAGCTGCCGTCGCACTTTTAGTGGCATTACACATATACTTTGTCAGCATGCCCATGTCGATCAGACACAGGAAGCTCTGCAGTCTACTTGTGACTTAACGCTGTAGGAAGATGTGGCTTTTATTTAAGTAACATATAAATGTTTCTTTTTATATAAAGACCATCTCAAACCAACCATCTACAGAACTTTGCATGATACCTTGGCGAGCTCGGCATGCCTTGCTCATCTTCATCTGTGTTCACCTCTGTTATAGCACATCTTTATTTGAAATTTTTTTCTTAAGTAAAAGTGCATTTGTTTTGTTATACGTGTACCTTTTGTGAAAGAGTTTATTTGATATTTGGACTTCAGTCTTCACACATTATATACTTCATGTCAAAATTTTGTCATTAATACTAAACCATGAAAAATGTTTGTGTTTTTGGTATGTGTTCAACATTTCTTGCATTTTTCACATTTTCTGTCATCTTAGACTTACATAGTTCATTGTAGACACGGAAAACACATGCAATGTATGTGTTCCAAATAACGATATATTATTTACCCTAAACAACTCCAGGCACCTCACACCGAGGTAAGAAAGGCTTGAGCTGCAAGAGCTTTTTGCCCAAGTTGAGTTCCATTGGTATTGGGGATGGGACATCAGTCTGCTTGTTGCTTGTTCTGATTAAAACGTTTACAAAACAAAAGACAGTGATGGAGAGATGCGAAGGAATTTAAGGGGGGCTGGGATTACGAGTAGGCTTCAGGGATTCTGGTGTTAAATGTGGAGTACATTGGTTCTGTAGGGCAAAATGCAAAACACAAAGACAAAAAATAAAACAGTGAAATTAACAATAAAAAGTGAAATCATGAAATTAAAAGGAAATTAACAAAAATTACATTAAATATAATAATTTGTGTGAAATAACAATAAAAAGTTATGATATGCAATCAGCTTTACAATACGACAGCATAAAATCAACATTACAAAATGACAGCATGAAATCAACATTATGAAGCTAAAGCATGAAATCAATATTAAGAGGCCACAGCATGAAATCAACAAAAACTGAAAACAGTAGTGAACTTCACAACAGAAGTAGCATTTTGAAAAAGGAAATGTCCACACTGGACATTTGATTTTGAAAATGAAGTCACTGCAAACATACTGGGAGAAGAAATCTGTGTAACAGGCTAATCTTCAGCTGATTACATTTAAAGGTGAAATGCAGAATATGTGGTATATTGTACACCATATATAATACAGTATATTATACACCTCTAGTGTGGAGGTTGCAAGGATCTATTTGCAAAAATTTATCTCCATTCAGTGTACTCAGTGCGGGGAAGACCGCTTTAGTGAAGGGTGTTGATGGTTGTAGTAATTGCCTAGATTTAATGCGATATGACTTACATGTACACATTGTTATTAAATATAATCCCTTCAGAAATACAGTCTTTGTGACTTCATTATAACTAAGAAGATAAAAGTTTGTGCAAGAAAATGTTTCCTTGGAAAGCTTGGTAAAAACTTTAACATCTTCACAAATGTTTATAACAGTATGTGAACAATGAATGCACTAAGTTGTATTGTGTTGCAAGTAGGCAGTGAAGTCAGTTGATATAAAGTCAGTTGAACTAAGTAACTGCAGTTACTCCCTGACATGTCAGCTTCTTACTCTTTGCAATCTGTTTTTAATAACACATATTTTCTTATCATAAAGTGTCCAATGTGATAACATACATAAATTTCTTCTGGGTGCGGGATATTTGGTTATGGTTTCCATTCATTTATTCGGTTAGTTGTCCATATATATATATATATATATATATATATATATATATATATATATATAGTAACAAAATCGACTCCAAACAGTCACAATGGTTTGGGGCAGCCACCCGTATAATATGTTCCTGACTGCAAAAGGTTTGAAAAAAGGTTGAGATGTTTACAAGACAGAGTCCAAAACAGAACTGATCAAGAGGTGGTAAGATGGCGGTTTTAAAGGTTGGGAGAGGAAATGAGGTCATCCAGGCCGGAACCGGAAGTGACGTCATCAGTGGTGCCAGAACCCAATGGGATTTCCTGAGAATGGTCTGCAAGAAACTGAGAGAGATAGTCAGCACACTCTGCCACCCCCTGGTCTGGCATAGTATTATCATTACTTAAGCCCTTTAGCTGCCTCCGAATCGCACATGTGTGACAAGGCCACCCCTCAGCCCAGACCCGCCGGGTCGGGCGACCTGCACCGAGAGGTCGTGAAAACGAGAAAGAGCATCAGCGTTGGAATGGAGGGAGCCCCTACAATGGGGAAGCGAATACTTATACGGTTGAAGATCAAGAAACCACCTGGTGACTCGAGGATTTGACTCTTTGTGTAGGGCCATCCACTGTAAGGGTGCATGATCCGTCATGAGAGTGAATTCCCGACCCAAGAGGTAGTACTTCAACTGTGTAATTGCCCATTTAATAGCAAGTGCTTTTCATTCCACCGCTGCATACCTGGTTTCCCGTTCCAACAGTTTCCGGCTCAGGTGCATGACGGGGTGTTCAACACCATCGACATTTTGGCTCAACACTGCACCCAGGCCTATTTCTGAAGTGTCGGTCTGGAGAATGAAAGGAAAAGAAAAATAAGAGCTTTCAACACCGGTGCTGACGATAGGGCCTGTTTTAAGTCACCAAATGCAGCCTCCATCGTATCTTCCCATACCACATTAGTCAATGGCACCGCTCTCTCTGAAAACCGAGGTACAAACCGGCGGTAGTACCCGGCAAAAAAGGCTTGGACCTGCCTCTTGGTTCGTGGATGGGGCCAGTATACTATGGCTTCAATCTTCAAACACTGTGCTTTAATAGAACCCCGACCCACCAGGCAGCCCAAATATGTAGCTTCCTTCAATCCAAAGAAACATTTCTTCTGCTTAATCCAAAGCCCAGCTTTTCCCAGTTTCCAAAGCACTGCAGTGACCTGCTGTACATGCTCCTTCCATGTGCTGGAGTAGATGACGACATCATCCAGGTAGGCAGCACTATATGCATTATGGGGGCACAGCAATCTATCTACCAGATGCTGAAAAGTTGTAGGTGCCCCATATAACCTAAATAAAAGGACGCGATACTGCCAGTGTCCACTAGGGGTACTGAATGCGGTTTTGGCCTTTGCAGAGTCTGTTAAAGAAATCTGCCAATACCCTTTCGTCATGTCAATTGTGGTCAAGAATTGTGCTTGTCCGAGCCTCTCGAGGAGGTCGTCCACTCAAGGCATTGGATAGGCATCAAATTGGGAAACTTGATTAAGCCGACGGAAGTCATTGCAAAACTTTCAACTTCCGTTAGCCTTAGAAACCAATACAATAGGACTGGACCAGGGATTATAACTTTCCTCTATCACACCTAGGTCCAACATGCGTTTGATTTCAAGTTCCACCTCAACTTTCTTTGCTTTGGGTAGTCGATATGGACATTCTCAAATGACAACCCCAGGTTCGGTCACAATATCATGCGTAATCAGAGAGGTCCGTCCCGGTTTCTCGCTCACAACCTCGTGGACAGAGAGGATAGCTGTTTCCAGCTCCCGTCTAGGTCTGGAAGTTAGCTCTGGTAGATTGAGTAAAGAATGAGCGGGGCTGAGCAGAGAAGGGATCTGGATCTCTTTCCTTCCACGGCTTCAGCAAGTTCACATGATAAATCCGCTCCCTCGGTCGACGATTGGGCTGTTTAACCAAATAATCAACGAGTCCTTTTCTCTCCTTAATTTCGTAAGGTCCTTGCCAGTGGGCAAGTAATTTGGAATGAGAGGTTGGAACCAAGACCATGACCCGATCCCCCAGTTGGAATTCTCGGAGGGAGGTGCCACGGTCATAATATCAGGCCTGTGCTGCTTGCACTTCCTTCATGTGACTTTTTAAGATCGGTCAAATTTTTCCAAATCTATCGCTTAATTGTGCGATATATTCTAATATATTGGTAGAGGGACGAGCCTCTCCTTCCCATCCGTCTTTTAAAATATCCAATATTCCCCTAGGTTGTTGGCCATATAATAATTCAAAGGGTGAGAACCCCGTTGAGGCTTGTGGGACTTCCCAATATGTAAAGAGTACGAGGGGGAGGAGTTGATCCCAATTCTTTCCTTTCCCGCTGACCACCTTGCAAAGCATTTGTTTGAGAGTCTGATTAATGCTCTCTACAAGACCGTCGGTTTGAGGATGATACACTGTGGTCCTTAAGTGCTTTATTTAGGTTTTCTTTAGGAATGCCAACACGCGCAAAGACCCCCACTAATTCCCGTGCAATTGCCTTAGATGTAGTTGAGCGCGACGGAACAGCCTCCGGATATCAAGTAGCATAATCCACAAGGACTAATATGTATTTATGTCCTCGGGCTGAGGGCTCCAGGGGTCCTACGATTTCGACCCCAATACATTCAAAAGGGACATCAGTCAAGGGAAGGGGAATGAGAGGAGCGCGGTCCCTCCTAGGAATTTTCTGTAATTGACACTCGGGACAAGAGACACAAAAACCTCCTCATTAATTCCTGGCCAGTAAAATCGGAGCTTAATTCGCTGTAGTGTTTTTCGGTGTCCAAATGGCCTCCAAGGAGATGAGCATGCGCCAGTTCACAACAGTTTTCTCAACCCCCCCCTCATGTTCCACTATTCGATATAACAGATCATTTTCAATCACAAAGTAAGGACCCTGTGGCATGGGTTGATGAGTGTGCTGGCCACTGACAAGCACAACTGCATTTTTCACAAATTTCAGGGAGTCATCATTCCACTGCTCCTGTTTGAAAGAAGCCGGCGTTTCTTTAAATTGAAACTGCATTTAGGAGAGAGGTTCTGGTCTGACCTCAAGGGGAGGAGCATCATCCTGGTTCGTCGAGGCGCGAGTAGATGACGTATCTGTCTGCCTTTCTTGGGGTTCCGTATCTCTCTCTGCCGGCTGATTACACAGCATAGAGACAGCTTCAGTCGGGTCATCCCCGTCTATAACTAGGCCTAAGCTTCAATCGGGAGTAGTCAAAAGCATACCGCATTTGTTTTCAGACCAGTCCCGTCTAAGAATCACTGGAAAAGGTGGCGAAGGGAGGACTGCAACGGGGATTTTTCTCAGCGATCCTCCCTGACAGATGAAACACCGGGCGGTTTTGTATTTTAGGATTTCTCCATGTATACATTTAATACTGGTCTTTCCCTTTATCCACTATCATGGTAATACATATTGGCAATCGACAATGGAGATGTTGCTGCCTGAGTCAAAGAGGGCCTCGACTTTAAATCCATTAATGACTACAATGCCCGTATGGGATAGCGTCAGGGGGTTGGTAAGTGCACATAAACCGTCCCTCCTCATCCCCCTGCATTCCACCTCCTCTCCAGGCAGGTTTTACGTCCGATGGCCCAGGAACTGCAAAACAGGCTTCGGAGCACATGAAAGGGACCAATTAAGTGGGACATAATCCCCACGTAATCCACTAGGTAACCGTTCTGCTCTCCCAGATTGTGAGGCTAATTTTATTTGTTGGAGGAGCTCACTCATGCTGCGGAATTTTCCCCAGACCGGTTGGGCTAAGTTAGCAGGGAGGCTCTTTAATAGTAAAAAGCAAGCCACCTGCTGCACTATTTGGAAAGTGTTCAGCTCAAATGGCCTTATCCATTGTACCACCTGCTCCCACAATGCCTCCGCCTGTTCTTGGAGTTTCTTTTGAGAGTTATACTCCAGAGTCAATTTTCTAGCCTGCTGGTCTGGGAACAACCCATTTTTCTCTGAGGCCTTAACCTCAATGGCTGGCTCAGCTATCTCCTCCAAAAAAAAAACATAATGAGCCCCCTTCATTTCATCCCCAGGGACCAGCCCACATCTGTTAATCTCCTCCATATTCCCCGTGTGGTTATATTTTAGGCTGGGTTTATATATACGGAGCGAAGCCTGCTATGAGTTACACCTGACCGCCAGACTAGCTCCCCACCCAGAAATTTGGCCCCGGTACTTTCCCACCTGGTTTTTTTTCAGGTCCTGTCCCATTTTCTTCAGGGTATACTGCATTCTGCCGACTACGCCACTGTAACAAAATTGACTTCAGACAGTTACAAAGGTTTCGGGCAGCCACCTGTATAATATGTTCCTGGCTGCAAAAGGTTTTTTAAAAAAAGGTTGAGATGTGTGCAAGACAGATTACAAAACAGAACTGATCAAGAGGTGATAAGATGGTGGTTTTAAAGGTTGGGAGAGGAAATGAGGTTATCCAGGCCGGAACCGGAAGTGACATCTTCGAGACCGGAAGTGCCATCAATGGTACCGGATGTGACGTCATCGGTGGTGCCGGAAGTGACACCATCAGTGGTGCCGGAACCCGATGGGATTTCCCGAGAATGGTCTGCAAGAGACTGAGAGAGACAGTCAGTACACTCTGCCACCCCCTGGTCTGGCATAGTATTACTGTTACTTAAGCTCTTTAGCTGCATATTAATCGCACGTATGTGAAAAGATATATATATACTAGTCAACGCCCGCCGTAGCATAGGGCGATGTAAGAAGAGGAATGGAAAACGGTGAGAAAGGAATCAGAAATTAAGAAGAAAGAAATACTTCTTGAAAGACGCAGTTGTGAATAGGTGTTTTGCTGGAGATAACAGATAATGAGTCGAAAGATCTAACCTTAGAAAAAGCCACGGTCAGTGAAAATCGCTGCAACATCGGTGTGACATGTCGGGCATTGTATCATCGTAAATCCTGCCCAGGGTTTTCCTTGAAAACCATTCATACAGATGCTGTTGGATTGGAGTGAATGATTTCATGCATGTGTTTGTATGATTTAGCGAAGGGGTTGATGGTTCTGAGCATGGAATCTAGCTGGAGAAGTAAATTTTCGCTGCATGCAGAGTTTGATTTATTTTGTAAGCATACTTCAGTAGCTTGCGCTGTGTCAAAAACATACAACTGTCCATATCCTGGAGAGGTAGAAGTGTTAGCGTATAGTGGAGAGATTTGGTGATAAATTTACCCGTGTATTTTAAACAGTATGGTCCGTGGCCAGGAGGTTGACTTATCTGTGCACCCATCTAGAGAAGAGTTGTATTTTCAAATGTGTTCATGATAATTTTTATCTTCTGATGTTTGCTGTGTAAGAAGCTGTTGTAAAACCACAGGTGGCTCCCGCAAAGTTGGTAAATCTACTTTACCATCGTGGCAGCACCTCGAGTACTTGTTGGATGTATAATGCTCAGAAGGCCAGTATAGTGCATGACAGTGTTTTGCACTGCTGGTCTGAAGTCCCAATGTTGTACTCTTGGATGGAAAGACAGGAATGAGGTGAAGAAGTACCTGTGGTAACGGGAAGAGGATTGTGTGTATGTCTGCTGAGACTGCGTTGGTTTGGAAATGTTGCTTTGCAGATGTTGCATTGCAAGACTTGTGAATGAGTTTTGTTGTGTTTAGTCAGACAGTCCTGTGTATTGAACTTCTTATTGAATTTCTGGCACTCATATAGTTTTTGGGAAGAATGCCTTTTCTTGTGTTTAGCAAGTGAGGTTTGCGTTTGAAAAGTTTTGTTGCAGGAATCACACTGGAAGAATGTGTTACTCTAGTGGGAGTCAGGTAATTTTTTCAGCGGAGTGAATTTTTGTGTGTTTGTGAAGATAGTTCTGCGTTTTGAAACGTTTTGTGCAAGTATGACACTGAAACAATTTGTCGTTGCAGTGAATTTTCTTGTGTTTGGCAAGGCTGGGTTTTGTTTTGAAAGGTTTACTACAAATGTCGCTGAGGAAGGTTGTACCAGTTGATGAAACTGTAGTGTTTTGTGGAAGAGAAGAATGACTGAGGACTGATGTGTTGGTGTTATCAGACATTATATGCTGCTGTGGAGACATGATCGGAATCGGTAGGAGGGCTTCATAGTGGCCATTGTCCATTTGTCCTGAGTACAGAAGGTAAATAAAGAGAGTATTTCCAGAATTGTAAATGCAAGGCAGGATGTTGGGATCATGTTTGAAGTAAATGAGAATGGTAGCATGGAGAATATTTGAAATAGCTTGAATTTAAACTTCACCACCATAAACTCCAGATGTTGCCATGTATTGATAGTACTCCTGACTTGTTGTGATAATTCGATTTGCGTTGGAAAGAACAACAGGAAGAATGTCTCCAAATCTGTCCCAATGTGATGCAATGAAATCTACTGCCCTATGTCATTATGAGAGTGCATTGCCTTCGTCAAACGTTTGTGTCAAGAAAGAACCCACTGATAGGAACGGATCCTGGAATAGAGATGACGTTGTACAAAAACCCATTGACAGAGAAGATACTGTCGTTCATTTTATAACAAAGGCTTAGGAAACAACCGTTGCAGTATAACGAAAATAGCAAGGTGTATGG
>JANRMT010062806.1:14101209-14116204 GCA_026402145.1 Polypterus bichir lapradei | reverse complement strand
GAACCAGAAGATATATATATATATATATATATATATATATATATATATATATACTGCATTGTGGAGATGGGGAAGGGGAGGCATGAAGGATGCAGTAGTAGTGTGTAGTAGTATTGTTATTTGAATGCATCTTAACTATTTATCTTTAAATTTTGTGAAATATGTCAATGTACTTAAATAAAATATGTTATGTTCTGATTGTAATTTCCCAATGCTGATCCAGTTGTGGTTTATGCAGAATTAATTTCTTTTTTGCATATTTTATCATGTTTCATTATTTGTTTTTTGAATTTTTCTGCATGTAGATTAATGTAGGAATTATGAGGGAATGTAATGGAATGTTAAAAAAAGAAACAGGCAGAACATTGCCACTTGAATTTCTTCTAGATATTCTAAAAATGAACTTTTGTATGCCACTGAGACAAAACTTTCCAAATTCAATGTTGGGAGTCTTGTCAATTATTTGTCAAGTATCTGTGTAGATTTAATTGCAAAGCACATTAGTAAAGGGGTCATTTTTAAAAGTTACTTGTTCTATAAACAGTAGAAGTCAATTATTTAGTTTGATGATTTGAATAATTACTTGTTATACACAACTTGTGACAAATATTTAAAAATGTAAAAATGTCAAATGTAGTAATTTAGCATTTTTTGTATATTTGTAAGGATACACCTAAGTTTGCCCCACATATTTATCTCTCAGCATGGATCTTAACCCCCTGTTATTAGCTGATGAGAACTGTACAGAATTAATAGCCAAGCAAATTAATGTTTTTTAATGACAAACGCATCCTCTGATGTCTCCAGAGGAATACTTTGGGAAACTCAGGAGGCATTTTTAAGAGGACAGAAATAAATCGAAAACCAAGAAGGCATCAGAGTTAATCAGTGAAATTACCTGAATACATCAACAACACACCAAGTTTCCAAATGAGGCACTTTATAGGAAAAGACTGGCTTTACAATTAGAATTCAGCCTCTTGAAAACAAAAGAAATGGAACAACTCACAACATCATTACAATGAACACAGGGAGAAGGCTAATAAGATCATACCTCAACAAATCCACAAGCAGGAGTTCACAATGCAATATCGGTAATTAACAACACATACAGTATGGAGACAAAATCATTGACCATTAAAATATAATGCATACATTTAGAGACTACTATAAGTCTTTATATTCTACTCAGTTTAAAGAAGACAAGACACAACCTAATGCATTTTTCGATGCATTACAAATACCACAGCTAGATACTCTCAGTGCAGATTAATTGTATAAATGTCTGACACTCTCAGAATTACTAGACGCTATAAACTTAATTCAGAGTTGGAAAGCAGCAGTTCCTGATGGCTACCCTGCTGAATTTTATTAAAGATTTTCAATTAAGTTAGTTCTCCTTTTATTAGCAACATTTATAGAAGCCAGAGACAAAAAAATTCTACCTCAAACTTTTCACCAAGCATTAATTATTGTCTTTCCTAAGAAAAATAAGGAATTATTACAATATGCATCATACAGACCAATCTCACCTCTGAATAATGATGTTAAGATACTCTCCAAAGTTCTAGCTAGAAGGATTGAGAAAGTGCTTCCTTCAGTAATATCACAAGACCAAACTGGATTTATTAAAGGCAGACACTTAGCTTATTATTATTATTATTATTATTATTATTATTATTATCATTGGATGCAGAAAAAACATTTGATATGCTTGAATGGGACCTTTTCACTACATTGGAGAAATTTGGGTTTGACCCGAACATTTGTGCATGGATCAAACTATTGTATACCAGTCCAAAAGCTTCAGTTTGTATTAACATTAATTCAGACTACTTCAAATTAAAATGTGGTACTAGACAAGGATGCCCATGTCGCCACTGCTTTTTGAAATCTTCATTGAGCCAGTGGCAGTTCACTTTCCAAATGCTTATGAGATAAAGGTCTTGAACAGAAAATATCACTATATGCAGATGATATGGTGCTCTATATATCAGATCTATAAAATACTGTGCCTGCAGTCCTAACAGCACTGGCAGAATGTCAAAAGATTTCTGGACTCAAAATCAATTTGAATAAAAGTATGCTCTTTCAAGTGAACTGTCTAGCACACAATATTAGTTTGGACAACTTCCTTTTAATAATTGTAGATCAATTTAAATACCTAGGAGTAAACATCACAAGTAAACATAAAGCTCTTTATCAACAAAATTTTGCTGTCTGCATGGAAAAACTTAGAATTGTAGAATTCCAACATACATTAATAAATAATTTTTTTAAGAAGTTAGATTCAATCATAACCTCATTTATTTGGAATTCAAAACATCCATGTATCCTCTTTTATATACATTACAAGCTATAAAAACATGGACATTGCCACAAAAAGATGAACATACACAGACTTGGTCCACAATAGAAATAAAATCCTGAAGTACTTCTTTATACTCCTTGATTTGTACCCCAGTAAATACAAGTTATCGCCAATATACTGACAACCCAATTGTGCTTCTTTCACTCAGAATATGGATTCAATGTAGGAAGTACTTCAAGATAAAAAAATTTTTTTTATCTGTGGCACCTCTGCACGATAACCACTTTTTTCTACCCTCTCAAATGTACACATTTTTTAATGTTTGGAAAATATACAGAATTAAATCATGTAGAGATTTGTACAAAGATAGTGTTTTCGCATCCTACGTTCAATTGCACTCCAAAATTCAACTTTCCATTAAAAGAATTCTTTCACTACCTCCAAATTAGAAACTTTGTTAAACAAAATCTGCCCAATTTTCCTCACCTCCCACGTACTTACGTTCCAGAAGAAATATTGATCAGTCTTGAGGACTCAGACAACATTTCTGTAATATATAAAACATTTTAAAGTCCCTCTCTTTCAAAGATCCCAGAGTACAGTGGGAAAAGGATCTTTTACTCAACATTCAGACAGCGTTGCTCAGAATTCACTCGCGCTCTATGTCTACAAAGCATACAATTATTCAACTGGACCAAAATCTTTAAACGCCTTTCAGACAGCCTCGGTGTCACAATCTCTCCTAATCCTTTAACAGCTGTGTTTGGTGTACTTCCAGATAGGCTGAAAGTGGACAAGGACAAACAAACTGTAATTGCCTTTATTTCACTATTGGCATGTTAGACTTGTCTTGCTTAACTGGAAGAATCTTAACTCACCTCTTGTAAGTCAGTGGGTAAATGATGTCATATACTATTTGAAATTGGAAAAAATCTAATTTTCTCTTAGAGGATCTGTGCAAAACTTTTTAAAAACTTGGCAGAATCTAATCAATAAAATTTTAGAATAATCTTTTAAACGGGTGAAAAGAATTTTCTTCACTTCTTTTCCTACTCTTAAAAGTTTTACTCTGTCTGTTGGCCTAGCCCTCTTTCTCATGGGTTTGGGTTGATTTGAACTTAGTTTTACTTGTATGGAATGTTACTTGCTTTTAATAAATTCAATAAAATGTTAAAAAAAAGTATGTGTAGTATTCGATAAATGACTATCAAAAAAAAAAAAACTTTTTGGTTTTCAGTGATCTGTTTGAAAGTATATGCAAAATATGTATAAAATCTTATACTTTATTAGTAAGTGTATATACTCTACTGTTTAGGATACAATTCTACATTTTTAGTTGGTGGTTAACATTTAATTATTTAACTAATATTTTTGCAGAAAATATGGTGATCTTGAAGATGCGAGTATTCATCCAAAATATTAAATGGAGGAGGACTCTCTCAATGATATTATGTTTAATTAATTTATACTTTTATTCATTTGTTCTCACCACAGATAAACCTTTCATAGTGAAGTGTAGTGTAAAAAGTATTTAAAGTAGAAACAACTGACATAAAGTGTCATCCTAAAGTACGGTATAAATAGCTCACTGATACTATGTAGAAAATTCAATTGCTGTTTTATGTAATGATATTGTATTTTTGGAACTCACTTTTATCTTTCAGCTTTTCACCCCCCAGGGAAGAAGCTAACAATCCAACTGCAAGGAGTAAAGATGTTGGAAATCTGAAATATATTTATTCATGCTTATCTTGTGTATGTAGTGAATATATTTTTAATATCTTTGAATAATTCATACTAATACTCTGATATACTTCACTATTATACTATCACTATTCACTATCAGTATACTATCTACCTTACTGCTACATGGTGGCACTAACTGTATTATTTTGCAGCATTATATTAAGAGGAACTTGATAAGCTTTTAGTAAATTCAGAATGCTGCTGCAAGAATCATTATATGAACCAGAAAGTACATAAGCATTTATTTCTATGGCAAATTTTCATACAAAGGATGTATCTCAAAGTGCTTTACATCAGGCATGTCAAACACGCAGCCCGCGGGCCGCATGCGGCATGCGCATGACAGATCCTAGTTAGCACTAAACTTGTACAAAATGATTACTATCGTTTGTGATTGAATCATTCTGCATCTTCGGCGTTATTTATTGACTTTTCTTACTTCTGCCTTCTGACATAAGTGCATTTTCCTATGGCATTACGGTACTGGAAACGTCATCTGCTAGTATAGTTGCAGCTGCAGCATCAGCTCCTTGATACCCTAGGCATGCAACTGCCCCTCCTCATGAGCCTTGACCAAAGTTAATGAGCCACGACGTCGCAACTGAAGTGCTACGCTACACTACTGGCTGGGCTGCTGAGACTGGCCACTGGGTAGAACTGACCATCGCGAGTAGTAATAGCTTGCATATTTTCACGTAATGAAGCGGGAGATCGACAGGCGGATCGGTGCGGCATCCACAGTGATGCTGGCTCTGCATCGGTCTGTCATGGTGAAAAAGGAGCTGAGCCGTAAGGCAAAGCTCTCAATTTACCAGTCAATCTACGTTCCTACCCTCACCTATGGTCATGAACTGTGGGTAGTGACCGAAAGAACGAGATTGCGAATACAAGCGGCTGAAATAAGTTTCCTCCGCAGGGTGTCTGGGCTTTCCCTTAAAGATAGGGTGAGAACCTCATTCATCCAGGAGGAACTTAGAGCAGAGCCACTGCTCCTCAACATTGAGAGGAGTCAGATGAGGTGGCTCAGGCATCTAGAAGCAGCCCACCAATGGTAGTGAGTTTGACATGCCTGCTTTACATCATGTCAAAGAAGTAGTTACATACAAATAAAAACATTAAATTTAGATAAGAATAATAACAAATTAATAGTATACAAGAGATACATAATGCACATTTACATAAGAAAGATAAATAGATTAAAAGAAGCAGAATTCTTAAATATTTAATTGTTTTTAAGTCTGTAAAAATGAGTCCGGCGATAAGGTCAGATGGCTTTAGTGGACAGAAAAAAAAAATCTTCAGTTAAGCTGGAAGAAAAAATAAAATCTGACATCCAGAGTCTCCACTGGGATTCTGCCTAAGGTAAGCATTGTTGAGTAGTTCTTTATTGGTTCTTGTTAGGCTTCATCTTATAGGATTCAATGCAGCGAGCCTTGTGATGAGCTGAGGTATCTGCTTTCATTCAGACATCAAAGGCAGCTGAACAGGACTTTGATCAGATTGTGGTGTTGTAGAACAACACCATGAAAAAAACGAAAAAAAAAAAACAGAAAAGTAAAGATAAAATCAATCCTGTTCTGAAGCCTTTGCACTGACTTCAAGTAAGGCTTATTAGAACTGATGTGAAAATCCTCCTTACATATAGTCTTTTATGGCCTCGTAACTGCTTACCTTATCATCACTTACAAACCAGAGTGTGCATTAATATCTAATGATGCTGGCCTACGTAAGAATTCAAGGATTATTAAAATAATGGTGGTAGGTTGAGCTTTTTAGTTACTGGGCCCTGAAGCTGTAGAATGATCTGCCTGTTTATGTAAGAGATGTCCCTTCAGTCACAGCTTTTCAATCCAGGCTGAAGACTCATGTCTTTAGTCTGCATACCCTGACTAGAACTGCTGATTAGCTGTACATATTGTAGGTGTTTGTTAGTCATTTTTACAAAAATATATGTATTACAATGCTCATGAACCATTCCTCACCCTGCTATTTTGTTTCTTTTATCAGTATACTGCTGTAGCACTTTTCTAGTGACATTTTTTTTCCTGCTCATGGAAAAGATACCTGAGAATACTGAAGCCCAGGAATCAAAAGGACATCAGATTAGACAGCCCAGCAATGACTCTATTGTAGAGGCAGGGCAGTGAGTTGGCTGAGGTTTTCATGACTCTGACTGGATGTGACTTTGTATTCTATCTAACTGTGGAGGCACCACAGGTTTATTTTCTCAGGATGCCACTTGTTTTGTCTCCTCTGTTGTTAACTGGTTATATTTCAGCAATTAATCAATGAGCAGAACATTGCTGAGCTGTTAATGTTATTAAGTTTCAAACCACTTTTGTGTCTTTATGTACTGATTATACAGTTAGGTCCATAAATATTTGGACAAAGACAATTTTTTTCTAATTTTGGTTCTGTACATTACCACAATGAATTTTAAATGAAACAACTAAGATGCAGTTGAAGTGCAGACTTTCAGCTTTAATTCAGTGGGTTGAACAAAAAGATTGCATAAAAATATGAGGCAACTAAAACATTTTTTTAACACAATCCCTTTATTTCAGGGGCTCAAAAGTAATTGGACAAATTAAATAACTGGAAATAAAATGATTATTTCTAAAACTTGGTTGAAATCCCTTTGCTGGCAATGACAGCCTGAAGTCTTGAACTCATGGACATCACCAGATGCTGGGTTTCCTGCTTTTTAATGCTCTGCCAGGCCTTTACTGCAGTGGCTTTCAGTTGCTGTTTGTTTGTGGGCCTTTCTGTCCAAAGTTTAGTCTTCAACAAGTGAAATGCATGCTCAATTGGGTTAAGATCAGGTGACTGACTTGGCCATTCAAGAATTTTTCACTTCTTTGCTTTAATAAACTCCTGGGTTGCTTTGGCTATATGTTTTGGGTCATTGTCCATCTGTATCTGTCCATCTGTGCTTCTGAACACCTTAGAATTCATTCTGCTGCTTCTGTCCTGTGTCACATCATCAATAAACACTAGTGTCCCAGTGCCACTGGCAACCATGCATGCCCAAGCCATCACACTGCCTCCACCGTGTTTTACAGATGGTATGGTATGCTTTGGATAATGAGCTGTTCCACGCCTTCTCCATACTTTTTTCTTGCCATCATTCTGGTAGAGGTTGATCTTGGTTTCATCTGTCCAAAGAATGTTTTTCCAGAACTGTGCTGGCTTTTTTAGATGTTTTTTAGCAAAGTCCAATCTAGCCTTTCTATTCTTGAGGCTCATGAGTGGCTTGCACCTTGCAGTGCACCCTCTGTATTTACTTTCATGCAGTCTTCTCTTTATGGTAGACTTGGATATTGATACGCCTACCCCCTGGAGAGTGTTGTTCACTTGGTTGGCTGTTGTGAAGGGGTTTCTCTTCACCATGGAAATTATTCTGCGATCATCCACCACTGTTGTCTTCCGTGGACGTCCAGGTCTTTTTGCGTTGCTGAGTTCACCAGTGCTTGCTTTCTTTCTCAGGATGTACCAAACTGTAGATTTTGCCACTCGTAATATTGTAGCAATTTCTCAGATGGGTTTTTTCTGTTTTCGCAGCTTAAGGATGGCTTCTTTCACCTGCATGGAGAGCTCCTTTAACCGCATGTTGTCTGTTCACAGCAAAATCTTCCACATACAATCACCACACCTCAAATCAACTCCAGGCCTTTTATCTGCTTAAGTGATAATGACATAACGACGGACTTGCCCACACCTGCCTATGAAATAGCCTTTGAGTCAACTGTCCAATTACTTTTGAGCCCCTGAAATGAAGGGATTGTGTTAAAAAAATGCTTTAGTTGCCTCATATTTTTATGCAATCTTTTTGTTCAGCCCACTGAATTAAAGCTGAAAGTCTGCACTTCAACTGCATCTGAGTTGTTTCATCTAAAATTCATTGTGGTAATGTACAGAACCAAAATTAGAAAAAAATTGTCTCTGTCCAAATATTTATGGACCTAACTGTATAAATGCATTGTACCTGAGAACTTGTTAAAGTCCTCAGTGTCTGCATTTAGTTAAAAGTGCTGTACAAAAATAAAGCAAATTGAATTAGATTAAAATGCAGTATTAGTAACAATACTGTAAGTTAACACCCATTGTGTTTGTTACTTTAAACTGTTTGATGTTATATTTTTGTTTTATTAGATATCTTTGGTTAATTCTTTATCAAATAAAAGCCAAAATATTCCAAGTACATCATCAAAGGACGTTTCCACAAGGAGCACTAGTGTGAGTACAAGTGCACATTGCTACAGGTGTTATTAACAATGCTATATGTAAATTTTCAGTTGAAAAAGTCGATGAACCATGTATTTTATAGTTTCTCAAATGTTATCAATGTTACACGTATTAAAAGGCACAGATTAATAAAGTTTATTTTCTCTCTTTTCACTATTTGGCATGGTTAATTCATTTGCAAAGCAAGCAATTTAAAACTAATAAAAACCTTTAATGCGTGCCTTGGAACACATTAAACAAATCATCTTCAAATGTAAGGTTCTCTTACAAATGTAATATATGAAAATAATCACATATTCATACTGTTTTGAGAAGTATGTTGTCCTCTCCTTTTCACATGTCTGTTTCAGTGTCTTTTATATTAGAACAATAAAAAATTTAGATGAGAACAGGCCAATCAGCCCAACAAAGCATGCCAGTCCTGCCTACTTTATTTTCCTAAACATAAATTCACAAAAGGTATAACAAAGCAAGTGCACTTTTATTCAACTCTTTAACTAATATAATATAACTGATGAAAAATAAATTATTCAGTTTTCTTGTTGCTGTCAATTTGTAAAAACCAGAGCCCAAATATCAATCGACACAACCTAAACATGGCTAGTGTAGAGGTAAGAACTGCTGCCTCATAATCAAGAGGTTGCATGTTCAAGCCCAGGTCCACCACGCATGTACAGTTTTGAGTAGTAAGATGCTGTTATTATTACTATTACATAATAAAAACATACATTTAATTTGAGTCTGTAACCACTGGTATAAATTTTTGCTAATATGTTAATGTCGGATCTGGCTGTGCCAGGACTGTTGGTGATGAAAAGGCCTTCTTCAATGCTTCAAAAGACTCTGGATATGTCTGCGACCACTTCCAAGGTGACCCCTTCCTCAGCAGTTGGAACAGTGGAGCTGCAACGTCACCACTCAACCATGACCAGGAAGCACTGGAGACTTTTTACCTCGTGAGGTAATAGGCATAACTTTCTTTGGGTCCACCCGGACCCCATCTGCTGACACCACATGGCCAAGGAAGGTAAGTTGGTTTTGCAGAAATCTACACTTCTTGATGTTTAACATGAGATGAGCCTTTTGTATTTGCTGGATGGTCATTTCGATGTCCTTTAGATGTTATTGGACAGATGGTGAGAGCACAATGGTATCATCACTGTACACAAAACAAATTTTTCCAATCAGCCCTGTTCCATAAACTTTTGGAATGATGCCCCGACATTTTTCAATCCAAATGGCATCACTCAAAACTGGAACAATCTGTCCAGGGTGATGACAAATGCCTTCTTGATGATATTTTTACCCATTCTCAGCTGCCAATACCCAGACTTCAGATCCAGAGAGCTGAAGACTGCCACCCCATGCAAGGACTTTTAAGAGTCTTTAAAATTGACTTTTATTTGTCATGGATGAGTGGCATGGGATAGGCATCATGAAAGGTCTTCTTGTTCAGCTCCCAATAATTCACACAGAATCGGTGGGTCCTATTGGGCTTTAGTATGAGCAATGCAGGACTAATCCACAGTGAGTTTGAAGGCTCAATTACCCCATCATTTGGTCAACCCACTCCTTAATTATGGCTCTTTTCAGAGGTGACACTCTATAGGCTCGGTGTCGCACAGGAACTGGGTTGACTGTGTGGATGTTATGACACACCACCTCATTTCTACCCAGTTTGTACATCCACACCGTGTGCCACCTCCTAAGATTTGGTTGAATGAGCTCTGGCTGTTCAAGAATTTACTTCTGTACTGGGTCAGACTCATCAACCACTTGAGTGAGGTAATAATTCAAGTTAGGCTAGCCCAGATCACTCTAAGCCTTCCTCCCAAACTGATAGGCATTCTTCCCTGGCGATTTATACCCTAGCTGTGACAGGTGGATTGACATCCCTACTGACCTTAGCAAGTCCATACCAAGGCAACAAAGGCATTGGCAGGTGGGCATCTAACAGGGTGTAAACCTTTGTTTCCCAGTGTGTCTCTCGCAAACATAGTCTCAAGGGCTCGCTGCCTTTTGCCTCATGTGCCCTACCATCAGCAAGAAAAAAATGTACTTTTGCACTTCCCTGAAGTTGCTCATGAGGCACTTCAAGCTTTTCCCACAAGCTGTTTCATTCAGGTATAAGTGCTGCTTGAATCTATGACCACCTCTCCCCTGACACCTCTTAGTTGTACAGGCACCACTAAGAGGGGAAAGGTGGCTTGCACCAGGGTGACACTGGCAGAGTTTCACATGCGTCAAGGACATGTGTCAATATATCTTCCTTGCTCATGTCAGAATGGCACTTAGGGCAAAACTTCCCGGAATTCAAAGACAAAGTCCCTGAGAACTGTGAGAGAATAATTTAAATGTAACAATAGCTAAGTATTTTGGTTTGCAGTGTGTACATTTGACGTAAGTATTGGTTTAGGAAAAATACTGAGTTGGTCAAGAATCTACTAGAAGAAAGGTTGATGTAATATACAGAATGTAATGAAGGATGACTAAGAAGTCAGTAGATGTACTGTAAATAACCAGAATGGACAGGTGTTATATGCACAGAAAGTTCAAGGGTGGTAGCTCAACTCAAAGGTATAAAAAGAACCAGAAAAATAATAAAATTCACTTTTATTTTATATGTCATTTGGGTATAAGCTGATGATCAACCAGAGTAAATTTATTTATTGCTGTCACTGTTATGTAAATTCATTTGCTTATAAAACAGGCCTCTACCCTTAATATTTTGACCATTTTGACCATGCTATAATATACTGCTTGTGAGGAATGCTCCCTCTTCATGAAGTGCTATTAAAGACACGTAGAACAGTTCTTCCCTGCCTGGTTTCTAATAGTGAGAGGTTCTAATTTTAAGATAAGATTTTATTAATATATCTAAATTTTATTTTTCCACAGAACACCTGGTACTCATCCAAGAGGAACACATTCAGAAGGGTAGTGCGAAACTCCATCCAGTTGTTCCATTTGTGCTGTTGTGCAAACCACCAAGCATGAGATCAACCGCTGAGTACCATGCTCAAGACTCCCCGTAGCTCAGCACTGCTCAGTTGATACAGCTCCACGAACAGGTCAACCTCCTCTACAAAGTCAATGATGTTCACAGGTGCAAACTAAGGGGCAAGCTTTGGGAACTCCATCCACGAAACAACAGCTGACAAGGATGACTGTCCCCAGTTGTCCCCCACACCCTTGTTAACAGGAGTCAACTGCGCTAGTGGCTGCAGGACCGCAAGCCATCTCTCTTGCACCTGCCTCCTGATGTCCTCTCTCAGGTTCACCTCCAGGTGCTGCACACACCATGCAAAGGACTGTTCAAGACGCTGCACTTGCATCAATGATGTCATGGACAGTCTTGTCTTGATTGATAAAGCTGCAGGCGAAGTTGTCAACCCATGCCTCTAACTGCTCTAGTTGCAGCATCGAGTCTTGTAGAACCCATCCCTCACTGGTCTTGGGCTGCTCTAGACTGGAGACGCACAAAGTGTCCAGTAGGCTCAATTCTTCCTTTGAGAGGGGCTCTGACATTAGCCAAGTTTCCATCCAGTTTTTTGTGACGTTTTGTTATCGACAAACAGAATATACGTAAAAAAATGTGCGAGATTTGCTGTCTTCAGCCTGTTTCCATCCAACTGGCTTTTTATTGATAAACTGGTGTGCGTGATGACGTCACTCCCCCCAAAACGAACTGTCGCATAAGTTTTGTTGTATCGCGAAAAAAATCTGCCCTTGAGCCGTTTCCATACATAATTTTGTGTATGTCGCAAATTATCTACCTTTTGTTTTCCACGTTACACCCCCTCTGCTAAACAAAGAAACAAAGAAATGGAGAGATTATTTAGACAGTTTTTTGAAATTTGCCAGCTTACTGTTATTTCAGTTTCACAAATAATTGGAATTGTACATAATATCCGAAGACGACAGCAGAATGAAGCAGTTGCTTGTCTGATAGCCCTAGAGCTCGAAGAAAGTACCCCAGTGCGACGACGTTCTGGGAGCAGGTGGTGGAGAGACACTTCACAGAAAATCTCTGGCTGCAACATTTTAGAATGACACGGCCGACGTTTGAGATGTTGTGTGGATTCATTAGTCCTGATGTTCCGCCCATCACAGGTTGCCACCGACCACCGGTTCCAACCCAAAAGCGGATTGCCATCGCCCTTTACACGCTGGCAACCTGCGCTGAGTATAGAGTAGTTGGAGAAACTTTCGGGGTTAGTAAAACTACCGTTCATCGATGTGTATATGCTGTGTGCTCCGCTATTAAAGAAAAATTAATTCGGCGTTATATCAGACTTCCGACTGTAGCGGAGGCCAAAGAAATTGCATACCGCAATTCCTTGGTGCATCTTGTGCCACAGATTTACGGTGCGCTGGATGGCACGCATGTGCCTATTCTTCCCCCGACGGAAGGCTACCGCGATTACATTAAATGCAAAGGGTGGCCATCTATTGTTCTCCAGGCCCTTGTTGATGACATGTGCATGATACGAGACATTTGCGTTGGCACTCCTGGAAGTGCCCATGATGCAGCTGTGTTTGCAGCATCGGATTTGTACAGGTGAGCCCACCTTTCAACATCCCTTCTCAGTGCGATAACAACTGAATTAGTACTGTAACCTGCTTCCCTTAAGGTTTTTAATTAAAACTGAAATTTGAATTAATACAAAATAACGACGTTTAATAAAAAAAAACTAAAGTTAATATTAATGAGAGAATTTCTCATATATGCTGAAACATCTGCCATTTAATAATAAGAAAAAAATGTTTAGATAATGAAACACACAGTTTATTAAATATTTTGACTGGCACAGTAAATTACCTTTGCGGTTTTTGTATTATTTAGACATCCTGAGAGACACCCCCAGGCTACAGTTGATGTGGAGGGAGTTCAGGTACCCCTTTTAGTAGCAGGAGACCCAGCCTATCCGCTACTGCATTGGCTCATCACGAGAAATAACGAGTCTCTTCATCAGACCATGCGAACCGCTCCGCTATTCTCGTTTTGATTGCACGTGATGAAAATGTATCATGTGACACATTTATTTGCGTTAAAGCCCTTTTTTTCCGACAAAAAAGTGTTTCCAATGTAGTTTTTGCGACATCTGAAGTATCGATATGGAATTTATGCGCTAAAGTTAAACGGAAAAATATTATGTCGACATGTACAACATTTTATCGATAATTAGCATTTCCATCAGCTTAAATTTGAAGCGCTAAATATTTTTTCGCAAAAACTCCTTGGATGGAAACCTGGTTAGTGATGTGCTGTGGCCTAGGCTTTGGATGCATATCAGTCAGTGGCACACTTAGTTCAAGTTCCTTGCCTTGCATTGCGCCCTCGACAAACATGACTTCTCTGTAAGTGATAAATGTGAACAGAACTAGAAGGATATGTGTAAGTAAACCGGCTCCTACCTGTTTTGCCAAAATCTGCAGCGGTCGCAGTGCAGCTAAGATTCAAACTGTCACAGGGATGGTGATTTATTTATTTTTTCAGTGGGGACTCCAGGAATGCACCCAGCCTTGGCCCGACTCATGTACATTAACACAAAGAGACACAGTTACACAGCAGATTAAATCAATAATAAAATGCTATATTAAATTAAAAATAGAAGACAAAATATAACTAAACAATAAAAAACAATCCCTCCCCCAATTCCAGGCCAGTGTTCACTCATATAACAAAATCCGGAAACAACAAGCATAGCAAACATGACAAAGTCAAGAGCACAGTCCAAATGTAGCAGCAACAGTTGATGATATAAGAGTGGAAAATCCTGTGAACAGTTCACTGAAAGGAATGTAAAGTTTGTCCTACCATTTTCCTGTAGCAGTGTGGTAAGAGGTGATTGGAGAGCACTCCCCCGATGAAGACATTTCCAATCCACAACTCACATTAACAGGTGGGCACAAGACAGAACATACATCCAAACTGGAACAGTAATCCATGATGAATTATGGGCAATCCAAACAGGTAAGAATGGCAACTGAATAGACACACAAACAACAGTCCCCTTGATTTGCTAGTTCCTCCATTTAAAGGGCCTTCCTTCTTCCCAGCAGCCCCCGCATCCTCAGCTGCTGTCGAATAGAGCAGCAACCCTGGGGCAGCAGGGATCTGCATCTCCTACAAGTGAGTTTAAGCAATGGATAGTTGGATGGATATGGTGAGTGGTTTGGCATTTTGTTTATTATGCATTTGATAATGATGAATATTTCATCATTGGACAGATGATCACTGTCTCAACTATATGTTATGTGAAGGTATCGTTTCCCTAATACAAAAGATGTTTGTGATATGGAAATACAGATAATGCTTAAAAAAGAATACAATCATGGCCGAAATTATCGGCACCCCTGGAATTTTTCTCCCAGAAAATTGTTGCAATTACAAATGTTTTGGTATACACATTGTGACAGGCGCCTGGCATCCATGCCCAGTCGGGACGCCCCTGCACACTGTATTCAGGGGGAGCAGCCCTGGACAGTGCAATACCTCCCCCTGGACGCTAGATGGTCGCCCCCCTGGGCTGGTGTAGTGCCTCAGTATCCCACAGGGCTCCCTGGGAATTAGAGTTGGGGGCAGCCCTGTTGGGTCCCACAGGTACCGCCAGGGGTGTGCTGTGTTTGGGACTCCTGAGCTCGTATGGGCAACAGCTTCATCACACCTGGAAGTGCCACCGGATCTTG
>JANRMT010062806.1:14085195-14098401 GCA_026402145.1 Polypterus bichir lapradei | reverse complement strand
GAAAGAAAGAAAGAAAGAAAGAAAGAAAGAAAGAAAGAAAGAAAGAAAGAAAGAATGGGAGAGCCTGTGCTTTGAGGAGGCAGATGGTCAGGTGTGAGTCTCAGAGAGAGGAGAGTGGAGCTGAAGAAGGGGTGCTCCTTTTAAGTGATGCTGGAAATGTAGGAGCTGCCCATTATGTAGTGTCTCCCTCAGACACCAAGGGACAGGAGGTGGGAGACTTGTCAGTGTGGCGCCTCATGGAAGAGGACCCAAGCCAGGTATTAAAGGTTGACTGCATGTGTTGGCGGGTGGCTCCTCTGGCTGCAAGGTCTGGATAGGATAATTGAAAGTGATGCCAGGTTCACAGCATACTTCATTAATTAGGGTTGTTTGTGAGAAATCTAAAAAGATATTTATTTCACTCTTTGCTGTTGGAATACTACTGTATGTGTAAAAAAATAAAAACTTAGACTTCTGAATTTTTTCATTTTGTTTTGTCACAGTCACATGTAAATATATAATTATAGTATTTGTAATGTATTTGTGATTTTAATATAATAATCAAAATGTTGTCTGACACATGAGACCACTTTTAATTTGAAATGCACTGTGTATATATGACTAATGTGTTCTGTTAGGCTAATGTAATTAGGTTTGTATCTCTTAGATATGGGGATACTCCAGGAAATAAATTGGATCTCCTTTGCACCTCTGTTGTCATCCATGTAATTGAAGGTAGATATTGTAATAGTATCACTCTGGTTTAAATGTTTTGGAACCCTGGATATATCAAATACTTGTTTTTGATGTCATTTGATAGCTGGTATTACAAAATTACTTTTATAATGCCTCCAGTTTATACAAAGTACTTACAAAGATGAAAAAATGTATTTTACATATAATATATGTAAAGAACCACACATAATATGTGTTAAAACATTGTGAGAGTTGAATAAAGCTGGTTCTGCTAAAGTACTGAGAATCAGCCTCTTCTTTTAGGGCGCCCAAGCCACCTGGAAGCAACAGGGCTGCCCGAGCTTGGCCCTGACTTTAATCCAACCAGCACAGGCTCCTCGGGTCACTGGTGCCACGAGTGGAAGATGCCATCGTAGGAACACCATAGTGCGGACTGAAGTCAGCAGCTTTTACTGTGATCAACCAGAACATCTGGCTCGAGAGTGCCACCTCCCACCTGCACAAACCATGGCCATTGGTCTGGCCCAGGTATGCAGCCCGCAAGTCTCGTCCAAAATGTTAAGGGAGGACAATTTTAAGGTCTCCATAACGTTGGCTGGAAGTGAATTCCCTGTGCTGTTGGACTATGGTAGCGACCCCTGCATGGTTTGCCGTGACTTGCTCCGGCAGACCCCTTATAGGACTACAGACCAGGATAACATTTGCTGTGTCAATGGGGACGTTAAAACGTACAAGACTATATTTCGGTTTCTGAAATTTAAAAGGAAGAACTTTTAAGGTTTGGACTGCCATATCAGGCACTTTACCCTGGCCTCTTTCAATAGAAAAAAGGAATGCACTTTTCCCATGGGTCATGGCCACCTGCAGAGCACCAACCCTCTAGAGATGGGCTCGCAGCTGACAATGTCAGTCAAGGAGCCGGGTTTGAAATTGAACTGAAGTTGTCCAGTGAGGTTGGGGATGAATCCTCTAGTGAGGACCCGGGGTAGCTGACAGATTTTATCATGTCATCGCTTGCACAAACAACTTCCCCAGGCTGGATACCTGCTAAGGACCCCAAAAAAATAACAGCATGTGGTGAGTGCAATGCTGCATCGGGCACAGAGGGAGCAGAGACACTGCCATTCAAACAGAGTTTGCTCACCTGCAGCAAGCCCATAGCAATTTAGATTTTGCATTCAGACAACCCTACGTTGCAAATGACTCTCACTATCTGGCTAGAGAGGCCCCAAACTTTTAAATTAAGGATTGTTTCCTATATCAGGTGATTTCTAATTGCTTGAGTGATGGGCGGATCAAGCAGTTGGTGGTGCCAAGTGGGCTCAGGGAGATGGTGTTAAAAATAGCTCACAGTTAAGTTTTTGGGGGTCACCTCAGTGCAGAAAAGACAAGGGAATGCATTTTGAAACGCTTTTATTGGGTGAATTTGGGCCAGGATGTGGAGCAATTCTGTAAGGCCTGCCCCGTCTGTCAAATAGTTTACGCTCACAAACCCGCTAGGGCACCCCTTGTACCGATGCCTATTTTTTGATATCCCCTTTGAGAGGGTGGGACTAGATTTTGTTGGCCCGCTTCCCAAGACTAAAAATGGGTTTCAGTATGTGCTTGTAATAGTCGATCAGGCTACAGGATGCCTGGAGGTGACTGTGCTGTGGCGAGTGGATTGCAAAAGTACTCTCAGTAATGTTCATACATATTGGTATCCCTTGCAGGATTTTCACAGATCAGGACACGCCCTTTATCACTCACATCATGAAGGAACTATTAAGCAGTTACATTCCATGGTTTATCATCCACAGACAAATGGTCTGACTGAACAATTTAATAAAACCCTAAACCAGATGATTCAAGATGTGGCCCATGATGATCCGACCTCCTCGAATACAGTAGTGCCCTTCCTCCTGTTTCCTGTTCACAAGTCCCCCCAAGCTTCTACCGAGTTCAGTCCTTTTGAGCTACTATTTGACCACCGACTGCGTAGAGTGTTAGAGAAGAGTGGACAGGGAGTTGTGAGGCACCTCGTGGGGAGAGGTTTGTCGAGCAAGTTGTTTCGCCGCAGGAACAGGTTGTCCTCTATTGAGGTGGAACACCTACAGCGTGAGCAGGAGGCGCAGAAATGTGATTATGACAAAACAAGTAAACTCCGTAAAGTTAAGAAGGGGCATTGTATACTTGTGTTGATCCCGTCAGATCTGCATAAATTTCAGGCTGAATCGCTTGGTCCGGCATTGATTGAAGCGCATGTGTCCCCAGTGAATTATAAAGTCAGAATTCCCGTCAATGGAACCCTGTACAAATGTTGCATATTAATCTTTTAACACTAGAATTACCGGAGCCTATGAAAAAACTTGTAGATCCGTCCCACCTTAAATCGCTTCTCACCTCTCCATCAGTGTCTTTTGTCCTTTAAATGTGTTGATAAGCAGCAAGCAGTCTGCTATCACATCCCCCACCG
The DNA here is from genome assembly GCA_026402145.1 of Polypterus bichir lapradei. Classification (NCBI taxonomy): domain Eukaryota; kingdom Metazoa; phylum Chordata; class Cladistia; order Polypteriformes; family Polypteridae; genus Polypterus; species Polypterus bichir. The sequence goes on along the minus strand of JANRMT010062806.1, from coordinate 14,095,271 downwards.
GCACACAGTTTTCTCAGCTCAAGTCTGTTTATCTGCGTGTCAGTTGCTTGGAGTTGTATAGAGTGAGAAGTCAAGCAAAATGACACCTTTTATAAATACTATATCGTTATTTGGAACACATGCATTTCATGTGTGTTCTGTGTCTACAACGATCTACTGCATGTAAACACATCGTTAAAAAAGAAACGTTTTTCATGTTTTAGTAATAATTGACAAAATGTAGACATGAAATTTATAATGTGTGAAGCCTGAAGTCCAAATATCAAAGAAACACTTTCACAAAAGGTACAAATATAACAGAACAAGTGCGCTTTTATTCAAAAATATAACTGCACAAAAACAATACGCGTTAGGGTGCGACATTGACACACATTTACTACAACTGCTTCGGTGACACAACGGTATCAGCTTTTGACTGGTAAACAAAGCTTCACGGGTTCAATCCTGGACGAGTCCGTTTTGAGAAGTGAACTGCTCTTATTACTATTTTAGAATAAAAACATACATTTGATTTCAGTCTGTAACAGCCGGTGTAAATGTATGATACTCATAAAGAAGGTTAGCTTTTGTTTTTTTTTTTTATTATTCAGTTTCATTCTGTCAGTCGCGTTCACGATCCTATCCAACCCCCCCCACCCCCATCTGACACTGCTGTTTTCACATAAAGACACACTATAGCATTCTCTCAGTCGCGTTCACGATCCTACCCCACCCCCCCCCCCCATCTGACACTGTTGTTTTCACTATAGCTCTGCACTCTGTAGGAAGTAAGTAAATAAATCCAAATAAATAATTTATTTTATTTATTATATTTATTTGGATTTATTTACTTACTTCCTACAGAGTGCAGAGCTAAAGTGAAAACAACAGTGTCAGATTAGGATTGTGAATGCGACTGAGAGAATGAAACTGAATAATAAAAAAAAAACAGAGCTAACCTTTACAAGTATCATACACTCAAGATGGGTGTAATTCATGAAAGCAAAATTGAGTGGCAAAGCCTTATTGTGCTTGTCTCAAAACCCAACAGTATGGTTCGGTTTTGTATTGATTTTAGAAGGTTGAATAAAATTTCTAAGTTATACCCAAACCCGATGCCGTGTGTGGATGACTTCTTGGAAAGGTTCGGACAGGTCTCGTATATTTCCACCCTAGATCTCACGAAGAGATATTGGCAAGTGCCCTAGGAGTAGTCCAGTTGCAAGAAGACTGCGTTCACCACTCCATTTACAAGGCTCCCTTTTGGTCTCCATGATGATGAACCAGATCCTGAATCTCCATTCCACATATGCGGGAGCATATCTAGACGATATAGTAATTTTTAGTAACAAATGGAAATCTCATCTCTTCTGCCTGCAGGTAGTGCTTGACAGTTTGAGGCTGGCAGGGTTGGTGGCTAACTCTAAGAAATGCAGACTGGGTATGCCCGAAACCCATTATTTGGGATATTCCTTGGGGAAGGGTTTGCTTAAACCTAAAGGACAAGGAGGTGGAGGCACTTACATATCCATGTCCTGAAACACAGAGGCAGGGACACTACAGGTGGTTCATTCCCAATTTTGGCATCTGTCAATATTACCGACCTCAGGCCTAGAAGAACCTGGGCCAGGTACAAGCCACTGTTGCTACAGGGTGTAGCCATAGTGATATGGTGTAAAGCATAAAAGAAACAGATGGCAGTCCCAAGTCTCAGACCATACTTCTCTGTTTTTTTTTTTATTCTCCTTTTCCCAGAAATCTATACTAATAAAAGGCAAAGCCCTCACTGACTGACTGACTCACTCACTGACTCATCACTAATTCTCCAAGTTCCCATGTAGGTAGAAGGCTGAAATTTGGCAGGCTCATTCCTTACAGCTTACTTACAAAAGTTGGGCAGGTTTCATTTCGAAATTCTATGCGTAATGGTCATAACTGGAAGCTATTTTGCTGCATATATTGTAATGGAGTTGAGCTCGAAAGCTGTGGGGGCGGAGTTTCGTGTGACATCATCATGCCTCCCACGTAATCACGTGAACTGACTGTCAATGCAGTGTGTAGAAAACCAGGAAGACCTCCAAAAAGCACTGAAGAAAACATGCATTATATAATTGAGAAGGCAGCGAAACAATAAGAAGCGAGCGAGTGACATATACTACCATATTCATGAGTGCTGCTACTTCGGAAAGAAAGCAAGGTGTAAACCTAAACTTTAAATTAAGTTCATAGACAGGCTGCCACTGGCGTTTCTCATGCCCACGGGTAATGCGGGATACAAGTTTAATGAGAGGACGCAGGATATAAACGAGAGTTTTGATCACTTTGTAACTAAGTTAAAATTGCAGGTGAAGAGGTGTGCTTATGCAAATTCCGAGAGACTGTGTTTGTGGGGGATTGACAGTTAAGGCGGGTGGGGAAGTCACGTCATCATCTCCCCTCCCATTTACCTCATTTCGCTCTGAGCTGAGCTCCGCGGCTAACGCCATCTTCTGAAGCAACTTCGTCACACTGCCACCAAATACTCACAGAAAAATCCACAAGTTAATACACGCGCTGTCTCTAGAGTTTCTCCACACTGAATCCTCCAGGCACTACTTACAAAAGGTTACATTGACAATCGTGTTACGTTATTTTTAAAATCTTTCCTTTTCTTAGCACAAGCACAGCTGAGAAGCTTCGATGCATGTGCTCCATAACGCGTTAAAAAATAATGAATTTAATCACACTTTGCATTACAAGCAAAGGGGAACTTTTGTCAATGCATGATTTCCTGGTACACCGATTACATTGATCAACGCATCCCGATTCATTTTACCCTCGCACCACCTTGGTTTGAGAAGAAGTATGAAAAAATATGAGGTTAACACAGAAAAACAGATCACCAATTCAAGCTTTATGAATAATCGATTCGCCATCAATAATTGTTTTGGTAAAGCCATACTCAGTGTAATCCTCCTTCCATTTTATAATTTTTCCGCCACCAGCCATGATTAAATGAACGGTAAAAAAGTAAGAGCGAAGCGAGGGTGACTTATTTAGGCAGGCATATATATGACAGCAACACTCATGACAATGTCAATCATGTTACGTTATTAAAATGTTTCCTTTTCTTTTTCATTACTTCTTTAACACACTACTTCTCCGCTGCGAGGCGCAGGTATTTTGCTATATATATATATAAATATATATATATATGAATGACCTCCAAAGAGCACTGAGACTTTTGATATCGTGAACGTGTCTGCAAAAACTGGGGTCTCCTGCCCAGCAAAAGTCGAGCAGCCGGCACGCGCGCATAGCTGTGCCAGCCTTTGAGACGCTGACTGCGCTTCTGCCTTAAGTCTTTTTTTTTTTTTCCTGTGTCCTGTTTGGCTCTGAAGCAATCAGAATTAATGTCTGAATGCTAGCGACTAGCCTTACAGTTTTCATCTCAGGTGGAACGTTATAGCTTCTGCTAACATCACGCCTGATACCAAAACTTTATTAGAAATATTTTCAGATAATTTTAAAATTCGAACCGGACACGGAGACAGAAGTGAAAGAAAAAGAAGAGAGGAAAGGAAAAGGTGGAGGTAAAGGGGGAAGGGGGGGTTTTCGTATAGAATAAACAATAAATGAACCAGAATCCGCTTCTAGACCTGCAGAAAGAGAGGGGGGGACACACAAAAACACCACAAGACAAAAACATTGCTGCATCAGCTACATGAAGATATATAAAAATAAAAACGTTTGCTGACAATCACACATTAATAATTATTAAGGCATTTAAGGCCAACCGCAGCCTTAGGTCATGTGCTGAAGATGTCCAAGTCATATTTATGAAAGCACCATGTGAGCACCTGTGTGCGTACGCACGCTTGTATGTGTAAGGTTTCTCTATAGAAGCGTCCAATAGTGAGTGTGAAGGGCCACGGACCTGCCCCCAAAAAGTGTGGAAGATGGAGGGAGTTCCGATCCCAGAAATCCAGAGGTCACCCCAGAGCACGGAGACCCCAGCTAGACCGTCACCAGAGAAGCCCCAACCCCCCCCCCGAGAGGCGCAGAGGATCACCCCGGGGGCCACAACCAGCAGCCGGCAGAGTCCCGGGAGATATCAACGGCAAGCCCCCAGGCCCGTCCGCAGCCGCTCACCCCCGGGTCGGCCGGGCCCGGAACCCAGTGGCCAGTAACCCAGCAGCCTGGGACCCAAGGGCGACCCACCCCGCCGAGGACCCAACAGAGCCCAGGGACCCAGATCCCACCAGGCAGCCACCGGGAGCGACCAGACAGATGCTTAAAAAATAAATAAATAAAAATGTGGCAGGGGGAGGGAAGCGAAGATGTTATAGCATCGCCAGATGACCCAGGAGAGGGGAGGAGTCCAAAACCCCACCTGACATATACAGTCACACACAAACACAGTTATACACTCCCTCCCTCATGCTCTCACATACACTTACAACCCAAGACTTACAAGGATGTACGCCAGACATCCTTTCACACTCCCCATACACACCCTACTAACTCTGGTCCCGGTGCTGCCGTACCAGGGGCACAACCATTCCCGGACACCCGAGTTAGCCCCGTTCCGCTGGGGTAATAATGAGCAGGCACCCCCGTCCAACGCAGAGCAAAGCAACCCACCACTCCAGACCACAGGCAGACGGCCAGCTCCCACTCCTAGCCTCCAGCCCCGGGCAGCTAACTGAGAACAGTGGTGTGATAAGACCTCTAGTCTCCCTCCGCCGGCTCCAATGTATTGTTGATGCTTGTTGATAAGGTGCATTTTGTGGTTGGGGGGGCGCGGGCAGTGCTGGCATTATGTGGCCTACACCAGCTGATGCCAACACACAGCCCCACTTCCCCCCTAAACCCTCTGTGTCTAGTTGCACTTTTAAAATTGGAAGTGGGCACTGGCACTCGGAGTGAGGCTGAAATTTCCCCCCACCGGATGCCGTTGAGTGTGCTCACTCCCAAGGCCCTAAGTGTGCATTTGTGTGGAATGTTGTTTATGGAAGTGTTTAATGTGCAAATAAAATTAGGGGGTAGGCTGCCACAGGACTGCGGAAATGGGATCCATACCCGCACCCCCTGACTTACCCACACCCCAAGGCCCTATGTGCATTTTTGTGTGATGATGTGAAGGAGCAGGAGGAGGGAAATGTCTGAGGATGAGGAGGAACGGCTGAGGGGCCTGAGCCCTCCAGGGAGCCAGTTCCCCTACTGGCCCCAATTGGCACCTCCGCTCCCAAAATTCACCCGGGGCACGGAGGCCCCAGCCAATCTAGCCACGGCCCAAAGCAGCAGCATCACAGAGCCCCACGGAGTCCAAGGCCACCAACCCACACCACCCCAGCAGAATATTTACTCCCATCCCCACATTTACTCAACATTCAGACTAAGTAAGACATAAGACACCCAGGTAAAGTTGGATCCTCCCCCTCCTGGACATCCCCCTCCCCCATGGTGGAACAGAAGTGTTCTCATCCTGAGCTCCCGGGACCAGGGCCCGGCACAGCTGCATGTACCAGCCCTCTTCCCGGCAGCGTACATGCCAGGACCCAATCCCCAAGGCCCCACCCAGATCCCCATCCGGGGACGGCCGCCCTCATACCCCAAGCCACCAGGCCCCCACCCAGACCACCCAGGGGCGATGCAGCCACCAGGCAGTGACCCGCAGCCACCGTCAAGACCCCCCAAAGCCCCACACACAACTACCAGAGGTCCACCCCCGAGGCAACCCAAGCACCACCAGAGTGGGGCAGCAGCCCCCCAGCCCAAGACCCCCCTAGTGAACCCACCCCCAGGAATCCTCCAGATACTCCAAGCTCAGACTCTCCACCACATCAACCACAGCATCCCGCAGGACAATATCAATGACCCTCTATCATCGCTATGTGATGGAACCAATTAAAGGAGCCCAGAGAGATTGATTTGAGGTGGGGGCAGAGGATGTCTCAAGTGTAATATGATCTAATAAAAGATTTCTATACTGGTTAATGCAAAGATTATCTTTGTTTTTCCAGTTCATGAGGATAATTTTCTTAGCGATGCATATGGCAGTGAGAACCACGTGAACCAAATTTGTTTCAATCGGGACATCCTCTAGGTTCCCCAGCAAGCAAAATGAGGGGGAAGTTGGGATATCACATTTCAGACACTTTGACAGGTCTTCACATACTCCATACCAGAATCCCTGAACAGGTGGACATGACCACAGTGCGTGGATATAACTGTCAGGAATGTTGTCTGTGCAGTGTGTGCAGGTGTCAGATGGCACAAATCCCATCCTGAACATCCGATGACCTGTATAGTGTACTCTGTGTAGAATTTTGTATTGAATTAACTGTAAATTGGGGTTTCTGATCATTTTAAAAGTTTTTAAACAAGTTTGGGACCAGAAAGTCTGGTCAAAGCTAACTGATAGATCCGCCTCCCATTGTCCTATAGGAATTGCTATTGTATCATCTATTTTAGTCAATGTTTTATATACTTTAGACAGTAATTTGGGGTGTTTGAGATTACAGAAGTCTAATACCCTTGATGGTATTTGTAATTCTACTTTATTCAGCTTAAATTATTCTTTAACTACTGATTTAATTTGGAGATATTCTAAAAATCTATTCTTATCTATCCCAAATTGGGAAACTATTTTGTTAAATGGAGTGAAATCCAGTCCTTCAAATATGTGTTCCATGTATAGAATTCCTTTACTTTTCCAGTATGGGAGGTTCATCATTTTATTGTTTTGCAATATGTTAGGATTATTCCAGATGGGTGTGCGTCCACATGGAATTATTGAAGGCTCTGTCATTTTTAGATATTCCCACCATGCTGTCAGTGAGGTGCTGATATTAATACTTTTAAAGCTTTCATACTTTCTTATATTTGAGCTAATAAACGGTAAGTCCGAAAGCTCTATAGTATTGCAAAGTGTCTGTCCTACATCTAACCAGGACTCATCCAGCGGATTATGTTGCAACCATCTTGATATATATTGAAGCCTGTTGGTTAAGAAATAATGATAGAAGTTGGGTAAATCCAGCCCACCTCTATCTTTGGTCTTCTGTAGTGTTTTTAAGCTAATTCGTGGAGGTTTATCCTTCCAAAGGAATTTAGTGATGGAGGAGTCCAGGGATCTAAACCAATCAGATGATGGTTTGTTTGTGATCATTGAAAATAAGTAATTGATTCTTGGTAAAACCATCATTTTAATTGTGGCAACCCTCCCCATAATTGATATCTTTAAAGATTTCCATCTAGCCAGATCATCTTCCACTTTCTTTAATAGTGGAATGTAGTTTAGTTTAGTTAGATCTGCCAGCCTGGGAGAGACATGAATGCCCAGGTATGTAATATTCCCTGATTCCAATTGTGTATTAAGTGAATTGACAAAAGAGAAATTAATTGGGAGAATTGTGGATTTTAACCAGTTTATTGAATAATCTGAAATTCTTGAAAAGGAGTTTATTAATTCGATTGCTTGGGAGAGAGAGGATTGAGAATTCTGGAGAAAAAGTAACACGTCATCTGCATAAAGACTGATTTTATGTTCTATGTTCTTACACTTTATGTCTTTAATAACTGTAGTTTGCCTGATTGCTGCTGCTAGTGGTTCAATAAAGATAACAAACAACGAGGGGGAGAGTGGGCATCCCTGCCTGGTCCCCCTCTGAAGACAGAAGCTAGCTGATGTTTGGTCATTTGTCCTGACACATGCTGTTGGTGAACTGTATAATATTTTTAACCAGTTTAAGAAGAAGTTTCCAAAACCAAATTTATGTAAAGTTGCAAATAAGAACTTCCAGTTAACTCTGTCAAAAGCCTTTTCTGCATCGAGAGATAATATACTGGTTTCCATGTTTCTGCTGTAAGAAAAATCTATTAAGTTAAGTAATCTACGTGAATTTGTGGATGAATGTCTCCCCTTAATAAAACCAGTTTGGTCTGGATGTATTATGAAAGGGGTTACCTTCTCTAATCTTTTTGCAAGGACTTTACAAATTATTTTGAGGTCAACATTAATAAGAGAAATGGGGCGATAGCTGGTAGGAAATATAGGATTCATGTTTGGCTGTAGTCTACCATTTTCTTCTATTTCACTCATCATTCTGAAGAATGTTGGAGCCAGAATGATCCAGAATTCTTTGTAGAATTCTGCTGGAAACCCATCTGGACCTGAAGCCTTTCTATTAGGCATGGAGTTAAGGGCTTCCTGGAGCTCATCTAATGTTAGTGGCGAGTCCAGGACTGTAGCTTGGCTATCTGATAATTTAGGAAGTATTATCCTTTCTAAAAACTCATTGATCTCATTATCTGATGGGTTAATCTGTGGTGAGTACAAGGTTTTGTAAAAATCTCTAAAAGTGTTGTTTATTCTTTCAGGATCATATACTATATTCCCAGTTGAGTCTTTAACAGCAGATATGGCAGTTTTCTCTTTGTTTATTTTTAACTGGTTGGCTAAAAACTTGCCTGATTTATTACCGTGTTCAATGTTTTCTATTCGTAGTCTTTGTACTAAAAATTGTGTTTTTTTGTCAATAATTCCTTTAAGTTCTAGTTTACTTTTACGCAATTTGTTCTGTAATTCTTCTTCTGGGGATGCCTCTAAAGACTTCATGATTTCTTCTAATTCCTGAATACGTTTGTTTTCTGTTTTTTTCTTATGTGATGAGAAGGAGATTATTTTACCTCTTATCACTGCTTTCCCTGCCTCCCAGAGAACAGATGCTGATGTTCCAGGCAGGTCATTGTGTTCTAAATATAAAGCCCACTCTTTTTTATAATATTCCACAAAACCTTCATCTTTAAGCAGTGATGTATTAAACCTCCAGTTTTTACTTGATGGGATTGTTTTCTTATTTAACAGAGTTAAAGAAACTGAAGCATGATTGCTGACAACTATAGGGTGTATCTCAGTGTCTGAAATGTCAGCCAATAGTGAGCTGCTGACTAGAAAATAGTCCAAACGTGAGTGAGAGTGATGGACGTGTGAGAAAAAAGTATACTCTCTACGGCTGGGATAAAAAGATCGCCATGCATCACAAAGCCCATAATCACTCATATACTGTTTGACTATATTAGTGGAATGCCAATTGCGCTGAGTCCCAGCTGTACTGAGCCTGTCTGAAGAATAATCCATCCAAAAATTAAAATCTCCCGCAAGTATAAGTGGACAGTCCAAGTGTTCGGAGAGTACAGAGAAAAAATTATGAAAGAATGTGGGGTCATCTATGTTTGGACAGTATATGCTAACAATACATAAGCTTTGATTTTGTATAGATAGTTTTATTATTATAAATCTACCATCTGGATCTGAGACTGTGTCCAATACTGTGAAATTGGTATTTTTGTGTATTAAAATAGCTACACCTCTTTGTCTAGAGTTATAGGAAGCAGAAAACATTCTAGGAAACTCAGATGTTTTAAGTTCATCTGCAACTGTGGCAGACCTATGAGTCTCTTGTAATAAGACAACATCTGCCATCAGTCTTTTAAGCTGATCAAAAATTTTTAATCTCTTCTCTCTAGAGCCAGTTCCGTGAACATTCCAACTGACAAACCTTAGTGTACCCATAGTTGTGTGTGTGAGTAGCTAATGTATGGTGTCTTCATGTGAATAAATTAAATAAATAAATGTATAATTTAATCTGAAAAAATAAAGCAATAAATAAGTAAATAAAAATATATGTATAATAATGCTTATAACAATAATAATATTATTAATGCTGATGATAATAATATTAATGCTGAAAATAATAATAATAATAATAATAATGCTGATAATAATAATCACATTAATAATAGTGCTGATGATAATAATAATAATAATAATAATAATGCTGATTATAATAATAATGCTGATGATAATAATAATAATAATAATGCTGATAATAATAATAATAGTGCTGATAATAATAATAATGCTGATGATAATAATAGTGCTGATGATAATAATAATAATAATAATGCTAATAATAATGCTGATAGAAATAATAATACTAATACTGATAATAATAATAATAATACTAATGTTGATAATAATACTAATGCTGATAATAGTCAGACAATAATAATAATAATAATAATAATAATAATAATAATAATAATAATAA
>JANRMT010062806.1:14039261-14074494 GCA_026402145.1 Polypterus bichir lapradei | reverse complement strand
ACAACACTCATATCAATGACAAAACAATTACATTAACAATCATGTTACGTTATTTTTAAAATATTTCCTTTTCTTTTTCATAACTTCTTTAACACACTACTTCTCCGCTGCGAAGCGCGGGTATTCTGCTAGTTTTCTTTAATAATACTGAGATCTAGCCCATTACACTCTCCCCTACTTTTTTTGAGATGTCTCCTGACATCTTGCACCAAAGGCTCAGCCTTTGGTTCAGTGTCTATTGTGTCTCAAATAGTGGTCTTAGATAATAATCAAATCCTGGGTATGCTGGATACACTATTGTGTGGCTTGGCAACAGATACATAGGATTCTGTAAAACTGCATGGACACCAGGATTCCAAGGTTGGTATGATGGCTGCCCCAGTCTGTGGTATGTGAATACTTCTCTGGGTCTGACAGTGCGAGCCGATCTTCTTAAAGTGTCCCCTTCTTTGTCACTCTGGTGTTCTGTTGCTAGGTCTTCTTGACCATTTGTGGGTTCCACTACTTCATCAATGCTCTCCATTTCCAGTCCTTGTTCCCTTGATGTTCCTTGCAAAGGATTTCTGTCAGGTTGTCGTGGTTCTCGTGGTTCAGGGTAGAACTCTCGGGCCTTGGCTCTGAGCCTGGAGCGTGACTCAGATTCTATTACCTCAGTTCTGACATGTGCTGGAAAGCATGGCAAGCAACGGGGACCATATGAGGTTTCTGCTTCCTCACTGGAGTGAACAGACGCTGAGTCTGGTGTCTCACTCTTTGTTCTTGCTGGTCTTTGCATTTTCCTTTTCACTGTGTTCGATTTAGTGTCTTTTTCACAAGGTAAGTCATTGACAGACAGCAGGAGGTTGTGGTGTAGTATCTGGGGTGCTCTGCTACCAACTTCTGGCTGTACCTTATACACTGGGCTGTCTTTAATTCTCTCCACAATACGATATACCTCTTTTTCCCAGTAGTCACGGAGTTTTCCTGAGCCTCCTCTCTCAGATAGGTTTCTGACTAAGACTCTGTCACCTGGTTGAAGAATAGTGCCCCTCACTGTACAGTCATAATACTGCTTACCCTTGGCCGATGCTTTCCGACTGTTATCTGCAGCAATCTGGTTGCCCATTTTTGTACAAAGTCCTGGCTGTCTGTTTCCTCAATTGTCAGTTGTAAGATTAAACAACAAATCGATAGGTGATTTTGAAGCTCTGCCATACAAGAGGAAAAATGGTGAATAGCCAGTTGATTCGTGTCTTGTACAATTATATACATGCACAATTTGTGGTAGGTAATCTTTCCACTTTGACTTTTTCTCTTCTTCCAAGGTTCGGAGCATCTGAAGCAGAGTTTGATTGAATCGTTCTACTGGATTCCCCTGTGGATGATAGGGGGTGGTGTGGGAGTGAGCTATTCCAGATAGTTGTTGGAGCCTCTGAAATAAGTTATTTTTAAACTCATGCCCCTGGTCATGGTGCAGCATTGCAGGGTAGCCAAAACGGGGGATAAAGTCTTGGAAAATCTTCTCAGCTGCGGTTTTTCCAGATTTGTTTTTGGTGGCATATGCTTGTGCAAAGCGAGTGAAGTGATCCATCAGAAACAGAACATAGTCATAACCTCCTTTACTTGGCTCAAGATGGAGAAAGTCCACAGAGAGTAGTTCAAAAGGTTCGCTTGTAGTAATAGAGCCCATAGGTGCTCTGTCTGGGTTACTAGGGTGCTTCTGCTTGATGCAGGCGCATTGTCGAATTACATAATCTTCAATCTCTCGCTGCATGTAAGGCCAATAAAATCTTTCTCTGGCTAGATGAATCACCTTGTCAGATCCGATATGTCCCATATCATCATGGAGGCTTTTAAGGACAACTGGTTTCAGCTTATGTGGCAAAACAAGTTGCTTTCTTTTTCCTACTTGCCTGTACAGTACTCCTTTGAAAATGGTGAGTTTGTTCCATTCATGTATCAGTCTCTTTGTTTCAATTCCCATTTGTTCCTTGTCCTTCTTATTTTGACCCCATCCTCTGCTTTTGAGGTCAATGATTTCACTGATGGTAGCATCTTCTTGCTGTGCAACCCTAATATCATTTAGTGTGACTGTATTGGCACTTCCTGGCAACACACCGTCATCCACTGAGGTGAACTGTAGAGCAGCCACCCATGGCACTTCTTTATCTTTAGCTGCTTTGTCCCCCTGCCAGACAGCTGAGACGACTTCTGGAGATATTGTTTCATTATACTCAGTGATAGTGGCCTGTAAGTCCACAGGGAAGCGGGACAGCGTATCTGCATCTGTATTTGCTTTCCCAGGGTGGTATTTGATGTCAAAGTTAAAGTCTGCTAATTCTCCAACCCAGCGATGACCCACTGCATTCGATTTTGCTGTACTCAGAACCTATGTCAGAGGGTTATAGTCAGTATATACAGTGAAGCTGGGTGCATAATATAGGTAGTCTCTAAATTTTTCACAGATTGCCCACTTCAGGGCCAAAAATTCTAACTTGCCAGAGTGGAGATGCTATTTTCTCTCAGCTGGGGTTAGTGTTCTTGATCCATAGCCAATTACACGTAGTTTACCCTCCTGTTGTTGGTAAAGTAGTGCTCCTAGTCCTTCATTTGATGCATCAGTGTGCAAAACAAAGGGCAATTCAAAATTTGGAAAAGCAAGTATGGGTGGATTGGTGAGTATATCCACAAATTTAGAAATGATTGTACGATGTTCAGTAGTCCATTGAACTGGTGTCCTTGAAGGTAGCTGTACATTGGATTTTATCCTCCCTCTTGCCGTAGTCGCCAAGCTGGATTTTCCAGTATTTCCAATAGTACCATTTAAAAGTTCAAACAAAGGTTTTGCCAACCTGGAAAAGTCCTGTATGAAGGAGCGGTAATAACTAAGGAAGCCCAGCAAGGATCTGACTTCTCCAAATGTTGTGGGTTCCTTTTCCATTAACTGTCAGACTGCTTCCAAATCCTTAGGGTCAATCTGCACCCCCTCTTTAGACACTAGACGACCTATGTACCGGATTTGTTGTCTGAATAACTAACATTTCTCTGGTCGTAATTTTATTCCGTGCTCTCTCATTCGAGACAGTACCCGTCTCAAGTCTTCCACATGGTCATGAAATGTTTTTGAAAAGCAAAGTACATCATCCAAATATGGGGTGCAACATTCATCTCTCAATTGTTCCAGTACCCCTTCCATGCATCTTTGAAATGCTGTAGGAGCGTTGCTCAAGCCAAAAGGAATGCGTACCCACTCATATAGTCCCCAAGGGGTACTGAAAGCAGTGACAGAACTTGAGTCCTCATCCATGAAACCTTGATGATATGCACTTCCTTGATCCAGGATTGAAAACCATGAGTAGCCCCCAAGATTATCCAGTAGGTCTTGAATGCGTGGCAGGGGGTGTCTGTCACGGATGGTTTTACGGTTTAGCTCTCTAAAGTCCACACAAAGACGCAAACTTAAGTCCTTTTTCCTGACACAGACAACTGGAGAAGAGTAAGCTGAAGTGGACTTCTTTATCCAACCATGGTCCAAAAGGTTCTGGATGTATTCCTTCACCTTTTGGTATAAGGGCTTTGGAATAGCATTGTACCTTTTCTGCACAGGAGTATCATCCTTCAAGTGAATTTTTAGCTTCAAATCTGGAATGCAACCAATTTTACCATCTTCCCGTGAAAATACATCTGATTCTTCATAAAACATACGCTTGACTACCTCCTGTTCTTCCTCTTTTAAGTGGGACTAATCTACTGGTGGGTTCCATTTTTCTCTAGCAGTAACCTTGTATTTGTTGCCTTCCTGTTTAACTCTACTGTACTCTGTGTGTGCAGCATTGACTTGGCCATCAATTGGTATTTATTGAGTATTACTGGGTCAGATGGTGGGGAAAGTACTGGCCAGATATCAATAATTTCTTCTAGAGTGCCTAATATTGTTCCACTAGGAAGGTAGATATCATGTAAGGTGTAATTTTGAAGAGGTATGGTAATTAGTTTTGAAGTACCAGTTGGGCTGTCAACAATGGCAGCCCCCTGGGCAATGATTCTCTACTAGTGGCTCAAAAGTCATTGTGCCTCCTCTAGGCAAAGCCCTAATTTTACATTTCACTTGACATATCTGACATGCTGGGATAACAAGCATCTTTTTCCCCATCCTTACTGTAATACCTGGTGATATTGCTTCCCCAGGTTTTACTCCTACTGCAGAGATGATATTATCTGCTGTGTCACCTTTCAGGTTTAATGCCTCACTCAGCAGTGCGCTAAGAATGGTGGTGACGGTCTGGTCACAGTTCTCTCGGATCAGTTCCTCAATAACATTGAAGCCTAACAGCGGACAGTTAACATGACTTTGACTTACTAACAAAGGGACATCAATGGCTACTTGCCCATGCCTGGAGCTCAGTATCTGAAGTGACACCTCAATCTACCCTTCAAATGGAATCTCAGTGCCATTTGCTGCAGTAATACAGAGTGCACTTCCTGTTAATAAACTCTCAAGTGACTGAATTTTAACATCAGGCAATGTCTTCCTTACCCACTCTCTAACCAACTATGCTAACCTGTGCTTCTGTGTCTAACAGCATTTGTGTTTGAATTCCATTGATTACACACGTGACCATGCAGCGACTCCCAATTAGTTGGGCAGTACGTTTTGCTTTAGGGGGCAGTAGATACGTGTTTTGCATTGTGGGAGCCTCAGTCTGGGGGGACCTGTTACTCCTGTTGATCACTGGTTGATCCCTCTCCAGTGACCTTCCCCAGTTTCCCGATTCCCATCTCTTAGTACAGCCAACAGCTCTGTGTCCCATCAAACCACACCGAAAGCAGTGAGTACACTATTCTTTTCTCTGCTGGGCACATTCTTGACATCTTCTTTTAGGACTATCTCTTGAGACCTGAGTGTTCAATTGTGGCAGTGCACGGACATCTGTCCGAGTACTGTTACCAGTACGCTTTGTGATCTTTTCAAAATTTTCTTTTAGCATAAACACTTGAGCTGTCAGCTGCTCAATGGTAGTATTATGAGCTTGATGTGCACAGAGAACTTTCAAATTATCATTTTCGTTATGGTTCACAATCTTGTCAAATTGTTTTGCTAGTTCGGACACTCAAGCAGTTAACTGCTTTATAGCTGCACTGTCAATTTGCATTCTATTGTTTGCTTGACTCAGTTCAGTCTGATCAGCCTGTGAACTGTCCTCTTGTTGTACTGAATTTACAGAGACAGACCTATGTTCACTCGGAGTGTGAAGACGCTTTATTCTCTCTGCGTCCTCCCTGGTAGATTTAGTTATCTTCTCTAGAATTATATCATCAGTCACCTTCAAGTCAGTAAGAAATGGTTTTATGTCTTGTCTGATGTTGTTATTTTTTTCATTGAACCCTTGATAAAGGGTATGAAGAAATATGCCCTGAACTAATTTTCTGTCATAACTGAATTCAGCTCCATGCTGTTCTGACACCTGCAGCACGCATTGTCGAAGATCCATTATCCTATATGCAAAATGTTTGGGTGTTTCCCTATCTTGTTGCTTTGTATTGCTCAGTTCCAGAGACAGTTCTGTGCTGCTTTTATCCCTAATGTGTAACCTAAGAAATCATTTGAGCTCATCTAATGTGAGATCATCTCTACTCATGAGAAACTTTTTGAAGATACCTGTTTTACTACTTTTAGTACAGACTTAACAACTTCAAACTCAGTAAATCCCTCATGTAACCTTACATCTATTTGTTTGCAAAGGTTACTGTATGACATTTCAGAGCCCCCATCATAGATTTGCCCACCATGGATTTTGAACTCCCTACGAGGCAGAAAAGTAGCAACATCAGTGAGTCTTACCACTTGATCTGAAGTCCTGTAAGGAAGACATCCTTTCTGCGAGTCCACAGAGTTACTCCTGTTTTCAAAGTTTCTGCCAAAATGTTTAGCTTGGCTCAAATTAATATCTTGATCCAGCCCTGCAGTGGTAACACCTGTACAATCCATACTCCTAGCAGGGTTGAAATCCTTTCTGGTTAGGAGTTGTGAAATTGTATCCTGGAGGCGAAGTAGGTGTGACATTCCTTCATCCTCCAAATTTCTCAACATATCACTCTTAACATAATCAAAAAGGAAATAATAAAGTTCTTGTTCACCTAGTTGTGAGAGTTTTACAGTTTCATCTCCTTCTTCATCTCCTATACTTGCAGCCTGAAGGCTGAGTTGATTGTAATCCATCAATATTAATTTCTTATGGATATCCCAGATCAGCATCTTGTGTGGTCCGGATGTTGCCATCTCCCTTCTGTACCTGAAGCTGGGCTCTCTGGATGACACAATTACAGGAGTCGTCCCTGAAGTTTCACAAAAGGAAGTACCAGGTGTAGTGATGACTGTTTCCATGGCAGAGTGCTGATCCCGGACAAGCCCCCAATTGTTACCGACCTCAGGCCTAGGGGAACCTGGGCCAGGTACAAGCCACTGTTGCTACAGGGTGTAGCCACAGTGATATGGTGTAAAGCATAAAAGAAACAGACGGCAGTCTTGAGTCTCAGACCATACTTCTCTGTTTTTTTTTTATTCTCCTTTTCCCAGAAATATATATATACTTCAATTTCTGCATAGATCAACATGGCAATCAGTGAAAACAATGGTGCAAGCCAATTTCCTCTGCATAACAAATAGTGTAAACACATTTACTTTGAGTCCTTGATTAGAAACCAATTTTCCAAGGAAGCAGACAGTTCTGTATCCCCACATTGTATGTAGATTAGATACTAAATCAAAGCAGTCTGACTATTCAAAGCAGGTGACTCTTTAGCAAGACAGGTAAATATTTATGTCCTGTAGATAGCCATCAGCAATAACCTGTAGCAGAATTTTCCAGAAATTCTGCCTTTTCTTTAAAACACTGGTTTATAGCCCATTACACTAAGCAACACACCAAAATGTTATTTTCTTTATAATACTGAGATCTAGCCCATTACATCTGCTCCCCTCATTTTTTTTTCAGTTTTATTCTCTCAGTCATGTTCACGCTCTCCCTCACAACCCCCCCCCCCGATCTGACTCTAACTAACAGCAGCAGTATAAATTTACACCCGATCTGACACTGTTCTTTTTCAAATAATACTGCATTAGTATGATAATGTTTTCTGATTGGTACCATTCAGGTCATAAAATGATTTCTTCAAAATGTCACATATATTTGTCTCTTTCTTTTGTGCCCGGTGGTGCGCTGACATCATGCACCAGAAGGCGTGAGCTTATTCAGTGCGAGCAGAAGCACGCAGGTGGCTGGTTGCTTGTGCTATAACACGACTGACTTGGTGGCAATCAACGCACATGTACTGCACAAGGTTTGCACGGGTAGGCACTGAGAAAAAAAGAGTGTTCATGGCTCACCTTGCAGAGGAGCTTTGTCGTCGCTTCTTACAAGAAAAGGCGATGGATAAAGCAAAAGGATGCAATATCAACAAGCTTCTGTTCCATGACCACCGCTCCCCCCAGACCCTTCAGTGTAATAGCAACCACAGCACAGACAGAAGTGTGTACATTGCAACAGGTACACATGTCATAAACGTACAAAGGACGGTTCTTGGGTGTGTGGGAACTGTTAACATTTGAATCTGATGATTGCATATAGTGCGGAACTGACCTCTCTGTACTATTCTTTCCTCTGCATGTCCTGGAGTACAAAAGAAACAGTAACAGTGCACCAAAATGAGGAGACTGCATGGGCAAGATCGAAAAAAAAATGTGGTCACTGATTACAAGCACAAGAAGGTGTGTGAATGAATATGAATAATATGAATAATGTTGCGTCAGTTCTACAATGTTTTCCGAAATGTACTATACAGGTCATAAAATGAGTTATTCCAAATATCATATATAACTATGTCTCTGTTTTTTTTGTCAGTGCGGCTTTGACATCATGGACCATAAGGTGCATACTAATTCAGCATGAGCAGGAACACTCAATAAAACTGAATAAAAAAGAATTCAAGTGACGGTGAGATACAAAGAAGGAAGATTTGCCAATGTTTTTGTGTCAGCTTTTATCTCTCCAGATCAGAGAATTTCCAGTTCCATTGTCTCAAAACACCACTCACATCTACAGCCATTCCCAGTTTCAGATAAAAAGTAACCTCGTCAGATCTGGGTGGGGGTGTTGTATTATGATCGCGACTGAGAGAATTAAAGTGAAAAAAAAAACACTAACTTTTACAAGTGCTATAAATTTACACCGGCTGTTACAGACACAAAAGAATTGTATATTTTTATTGTATAATGTTGACAATAAGAGCAGCTCACTACTCAAAATGGTAAATTTGCCAGGGAGCTGGTTTCGAACTCACAATCTCTGGATTATAACTCGGCATTTCTAACCACAGCACCACAGAAGCTGTCATGTTGTACTTGCACCTTTTGTGAAAGTGTTTATTTGATATTTGGCCATCAGCCTTCATACATTATATAGTTCATGTCTACATTTTGTCATTTATTACTAAAACATGAAAAACGTTTCTGTTTTAACGATGTGTTTACATAGATTGTTGTAGACACCAAATGCACATCAAATTATTTCTCCTTACAATTCTGGGTAGCTCACTCCCTGATAATCAATCAAGACAGGAACTGGTAGAACTTCTTGCCCGTTCTGAGGCAGTGGAGGGATGGTATAGCAGGCTGCTTGGGCTTATCGACACATTTAGAAGACAAAAGACGCTGATGGAGAGGTGCGAAGGGATTTAAGGTGGGCCAGATTTATGTGTTTTTTCATTGGCTCTGGTAATTCTAGTGTTAAGTGGGCTGTGGGATGGTGGTTTACCCTACTTACTGACCACACCCCACTCCAGTGGCTCTACAGACAGAAGGGTATGAATGCCTGGCTCATTCGGTGGTTTATTAGTTTACAGGCATTTGCTTTTTATGTTCACCACCATCCCAGGGCTGCACACATCAATGCTGATGTTCTCTCATGCCTGGCCGAGCCTGGTTTGGACGGTTGCTTTGCTCAGAGACCACCCACCCCCCAATGGGAGGACATGCAGAAGCGCAATTAGAAGTGTGACTGCCACTTCTGTTGAGGGTTGCTTGTCTGTCACTGAGGCAACTACAGATTTGCAGCACCACATAAACAGCTACAAGCTGACTGCTGCTATGCGTAAAGCACTGGTTGCCTAATAGAAGATGCAGGGAACATTATAACTTGGCCACTGACCTGGCCCTGACCCTGCCTGTTTGCTGTGTCTGTGTTTAATAGAATGGTATATACCACTACAATAAATAACCTTGCTGTTCCTGTTTCGAGTTGAATACAGCTGGTACTGATAAAGACTGAGACACACATGTTTGGGGTGCAAGACATCAATGTACGTGTCACACATAAAAAACTAAACCAACAAAATATGCTTCTATAAATTTGAGTGTTAATTTAAAAAGTTGTGTTTAAACCTATTGGGATCTTTTTCATGCAAATGTTATACAGTGGCATGCAAAAGTTTTGGCACCTTTGCATAAAATGTCTGTCACAGTAAATAGTTAAGTGAGCAGAAGATGAACTGATCCACCAAAAGGCATAAATTTAAAGATGACAGATTTCTTTAATATTTTAAGCAAGGTTGCATTTTATTTCCATCATTCACATTTATAAACTACCAAAACTGTTGGTGAAGAGAGATTCATTGATCTTGACTTTGCCAACGATACTGTGATCTTCAAATAAGGCTCTGATCGGGGCTCTCAAGAGACTGAGTGAGGAGTCTGAGTTTCTGGCCTTGCAAGTGTCCTAGAGAGAAACCATGATCCAGGCCTGTAATGATCTCTTGGGCACAGCCATCAGTGTGTCTGTATGTGGAGGGAATGTTGATCTTGTTAAGATTATTACTTACCTCAGCATCGACATTCATATCTCTGGTGACTCTTCCTATGAAGTCAGTAGACGGATTGGGAGAGCATGGTGGGTCATGAGGTTTCTGGAAAAGGGTGTGGGGTGCTTCTGTCATGTCTGCAAAAGGATGAAGGTCCAAGTCTTTAGGGTCCTGGTGCTCCCTGTTTTGCTATATGGATGTGAGACATGGATATTATCCAGTGACAAAGGCTGGACACCTCCTGGGTACCACTGGCTTGACTTTGTGTTGAACAAGTGGCTGCTCACAGAGTCTTGAATGAGGCACATTACCTGCATTGTGAGTGTCAGTTATGGCACTATAGCCATGTGGAGTGATTCCCAGAGGGTGATCCAGTTAACAGGATCCTCTTTACTGAGGATCCAAGTGGCTAGACCAGGGTAGGACTGAACTGTGTGTCTGTCTGGTGGGGGCAGCTGAATCCGGGATCCAAAGTCTTTTGTCATGTGGTGGTTGCGGCAACATACTATACCAGTGCATGCTTCTCAACCTGACTCGACCTGCCATCTTGAATTGTGCTCAGGATTTAATAACACAGTTTTTATTTGAACCATATCTTTGGTCTTCTGATATAACCCTTCTTGTGCAGGTTACAAATGACAGATGTATCATGTCACCTACAGGATCCCGGCACTCCCTAAGCTGCAAAGCTGTCCATAACATTTTATATAGTCATAATGTTTGACACAATGTATGCAGTAAAGCATGCAGATACCGACGGTCTTTCTTAACATGATGTAGATCACAGTAATGAAAAATTCTCTCAGGAATAAGTTCTACCTTGGACATTAATGGAGGTTTTACATTACATGGTCTGTACTGTCACCTCACTCTCTTGGTAAATGTACCTTATTTTTTCTTTTCTAATGACATTCACCTTGTAATGTTCAGAGTATTAATACTAGAATCCCTGAAGCCTATGAAAAAACTTGTAATCCCAGGCCACCTTAAATTCCTTCCCACCTTTTGTTTTGCAAATGTGTCAATCACCACAAGCAGCAAGCAGCCTGCTATCCCTTCCCCCTGCATCAGCAATTGGAAGGTTGCCAGTTAAAATCTCATAACTGATTCTACTTAGCTGGGCCCTTGAGCAAGACCCTTAACCTCCAATTGCTTCGTCCTATGTTTGATGTTAATCTGCATCCAGCCCTGCAAGCATGACCTCCAACTCTCAAGGAAAACTTGGTGTTAGGTGGCATGACTGGCACTCCAGCCACTGTAAAAAACCTCACACTCTTCCACTGTGGTGCTGAGGTGTCACCTGCTGCACTCAAGTCTCAATCCAGGTGGTCTGGCATGTGGTGGATGCAGCAACGTGCTATCAATGCATGCTCCCAACCTCTTTTTAAAGTAGAGTTTAGTTAGCCTGGTAGCAGTAGAAAATAAAAGGAATTGAGGATAGCAGCATACTGGATAGACAACTTGTTAGATACTGTAGGTCTGAATTTAAGAGTTGGAGAAAATATTGTTTAGTATAATTTCTTCATGGAATTTGTAGTACAGTACACCCCTAAAATTCACGGGGGTTACGTTCCTAGAGCACCCGTGAAAAACCGCAACTTTTTGGTCTCGTCCGATGCGAGAGATGGACGTCTGAAGTGGAGCTCCGCTAGCAGCAGTGTTATTTTTAATATTATTTGCTTATTATCCTGGGATATCCTGCATTTATTCAACCCAAGGAGACTGCTACAGTATACGAGGTGTGGCAGAAAAGTAATGAGACTGGCAACACTGCAAGCGATCTGGCAACGCTGCGCTGTTGTCCTTGATAGAGCACGTGTATCAGTACCCTCCCATAGCTCAGTATGAGTTTCAACTCCTTCCGTTAACTACGTGATTTTTGTGACTGCTATTAGCGAAGTTGTGTTTTTGGATGTGCGTCACGCAAAATGGAACAGCGGAATTTGGAGCAACGTTGTGCCATTAAATTTTGTGTTAAGCTTGGAGAATCGGAAAGTGTGACATTTGAAAAGTTAAAACAGGCCTATGGGGAACATTCTTTATCCCGAGCTCAAGTTTTTCAGGGAGGCCTTCAACTTCGAAAACAAATGAAACATCGAACGTGTGAACACTCTTGTGAGATCAGACCGTCGTTTAACATTAAGAATGTTGAGTGAACAATTAAATTTTAACAGATTTACCGTTCATCAAATTTTGACTGAACATTTGCACATGCGAAAAGTCTGTGCCAAAATGGTGCCGAAAAACCTCACAATTGAGCAGAAGGACAATCGAAAAAAACACATTCCTGTGGTTCCCCAACCCCCTTATTCACCTGACCTCAGTCCGTGTGACTTTTTCCTTTTTCCTAAACTGAAAAATGTCCTCAAAGGACATCATTTCGGGACTTTAGAAAACATCCAAAAGAGTGTAACGGACATGCTGAAGACCATACCGGTTGAAGACTTCCAGCGCTGCTACCAACAGTGGGAACAACGTCTCCATTGGTGTGTAACTGTCCAAGGGAACTACTTTGAAGGGGATAACATTGATGTTTGAAAAAAATAAAAACTTTGGTAAATAAAAAATCAGTCTCATTACTTTTCTGCCACACCTCGTATATGTAAGCATATATAAACATGGCCAGCAAGAAAGGGGGTCCGAAAGAAAAGAAAACTAAAGCTGCACCCAAGCCAAGATCAGCAAGCCCTAGCTGAAGATACGGCCTTTCAGAGAGAGACTTTGATCAGCTGGGCGAAAGTACAGACTCTTCGAGACCAAGGTCCGCTACATCGTCGCTGGCTGAGAGTGAAAAGGGGAGCGAATGTACGATCAGGAGTGCAGATCTCGATAGCTTGCTGATCGGAGAAGAACACCTGAAACTGGAAAGAGCCTTACAGTCCGCAATCTCAATTACTCCACGCGAGCTGGGACTAGCGGGGACACCGGCTACAGTAGAGCCTGACGCTTCACCTACGGTACAAGAAAGCACAATTGAAATGTCTAAACTGGAGGTGATGCTCGCTGAGATGGTACAAGATATAAAGAAAACCGAGAAGGCAAATGAGAAAGCAAGGGCAAAGGCACATGAGAGGCTGAAACAAGAGTTGCTGGAATTGAAACAGGAATGGCAGCAAGCAAACGAAACGCAGCGGCAGGAATGGCAACAAGCAAACGAAATGCAGCGGCAGGAGTAGCATCAAGCAAACGAAACGCAACGGCTGATGCTGCAACAGGCAAATGAAAGGCTGCGACAAGAAATGCAAGTGGAAATGCGACAGGTGCTGGGTAAAATTGAAACGCTTACTGATCAATTGGAGGATCTCAAGGAGACATTTACGACTAGGATTGAATTAGCTGAAAATTTAGCTACCAGTGCTGAAGAAAAAGCAGAAAATGTCAGCTCCGAATGCAAAAAACTCGGAGACAGACTGGCTGCTTTGGAAGATGGTAGTAGAAGGTATAATGTCTGAATTGAAGGTCTGCCTGAGAATCAAGAAAGTTCAAACCCAGTGAAATTCGCTGCTGAACTTTTTTCTAAAATAATCAGGGACGACTTTAATGCAGAATCTGAGATAGCAGCAGCTTACCGCGTACGCGGATCAAACACCGTTAGACCCAGACCAAGGTCTTTTATAGTTCGTTTTGAACGATTATCATTTAAGCTGGAGGTGATGGTACTCCTCAGAAACAAGGAAGATATTACATTTGAAAATAACCACATTCGTATCTTTCCTGACTTCTCTCCAGCAACAGCTACTAAATGCGCAGCCTCCTACAACATCAAACAGCGGTTACGGCAAGCTAGCGTCAAATACAGCCTCTTGTATCCGGCAAAACTTAAAGTGGAATGGCAAGGTCATTTCTATGTCTTCGCTAGCAAGGAAGAAGCAGAAAAGGAATTAAGAAAGCTGATCCCGGGACTATTCTGATACATAATAGTGAGTCATGGCGGTTAATGATAAAGGAAGGATTAATAATCTACTGTCTGATCTATTCGTTTTAAAATACGGGTTTTTATCAGCATATATTCTCATTATTACTTAGTATTACTAGGGCGCTATCTGTTTATGTTTTATTGTGCTTAATTACTTTTTTTTTTTTCTTCTAATTACTTCATCTCTACCCTAAACGAGACTGTTCAATATCATACCCTTGGTTTATTGTTATTGCTATTACTGCATTAAGACTTGTTATGCTTATTTTGGACACATCTTTAACACCATCACCCGGGTTTATTATCTGGGTGTATCATCTTAATGCACTAAAATTGCTGAAAACTATATATATATATTTTAAGTGCCAAATTCTTTTTTCCTTTTTTTTTCTTTTCTTTTTTAAAGACTATATTAGTAATAGATATCTCTATCTTTTAACCCTAAAACGCAGCTGCATTGGGGCTTGTTTTGCTTTGGACGTACTCTGTCTCTGGGTATGTCAGAGGACTGGGACTGTGTGAAGTGGGTTTTAGCCTCACTGGCGGAGGCAAAAAGGGAGGGTGGGGGGTTAAGGGGGGGAGAGAAAGAGAGCAGGCTTGATCTATACCTAATCTATCCTATTAATCTTAATAATTATAACTACCAACGTAATAATAAGCTGCATGGCAACAACTCTAGGGGAAACAGGAAATTAAGACCGAAGCTGTCTCACTTCCAGTTAAGACTATAAAATGACATCAAAAACTCAGAATCAGTGTCTCCATGGTGGGACAGTTAACTTTGTAAGCTGGAATGTTAAAGGCCTGAATCACGAATTAAAGAGAAAGAAAGTACTCTCTCTCCTAACAGGTCTAAATGCTAAAATAGTATTTTTACAGGAGAGCCACTTACTAAGCAAGGATCAGTTCCGGCTGCAAAAAGACTGGACTGGCCAAATGTTCCATTCTAGTTTTACAAAGAAAACTAGAGGTGTAGGAATTCTCATACATAGAACAGTCCCATTTGTAGCATCAGATGTAGTATTGGATCCTGAAGGGAGATATGTAATGGTCATGGGAGACTTATCTAACTGTAAAATGATTTTGATAAATGTTTATGCACCTAATGTTGATGATAAGGAATTTATACAAAATTTATTTGCATCCATTCCCAATCTGAACACTCATAAAGTTATAATGGCGGGGGACTTCAATTGTGTTCTAAATCCACTTTTAGATAGGACTTCCTCCACAGGGGGAACGGCATCTAACACCGCAAAGATAATTACAAAGTTTATAACTGATCACAACTTATCAGACCCCTGGAGGTTTTTAAACCCAGATTCAAGAACATATTCTTTCTGCTCACCAGTACATTATTGTAACTCAAGGACTGATTACTTCTTTATAAATAATAACTTCTTGCCTATGATTAAATCTTGCGAACACGATGCTATTGTTATTTCTGACCATGCACCTATGATCTTGGAGCTAAAATTACTAAGCCCCATACACTCACCCCGCAGATGGCGCCTCAACCTGCTTCTATTAGCTGACGAGAATTGTATGGAATTTATATCCAAAGAAATCAAATTCTTTCTAGAGACAAATACATCACCCGAGATCTCTGCAGGAATACTCTGGGAAACTCTTAAGGCCTTCTTAAGAGGTCAGATTATCTCATATCTTTCCCACAAAAATAAATCCGAAGCCAAGAAAGTAGCAGAGATAAAAAGCGAAATTACTAAAATAGATGAAGAACATGCCAGACTACCAAGCGAGACTCTACATAGGAGGAGGCAGGCTCTACATTCGGAATTAAACCTCTTGACAACTAAAGAAACTGAACTAATCTACAAATCCAGACATCATTATTATGAACATGGAGAGAAAGCTAATAAGCTTTTAGCTCAACAAATTCACAAGCAAGAAGTGCGCAACGCAATTTCGGTAATCACCAACACGAACGGAGATAAAATCGTCGAACACAAAAATATAATGCACACTTTCAGAGACTACTGTAAATCCCTATATACTACTGAATTTAAAGAAGACAATACACAATCTAATGCATTTCTGGATACATTACAGATACCACAAATAGACGCTTTTAGTGCGGAGGAACTTGATAATCCTCAGGCGTTATCAGAATTACTAGATGCTATAAAGTCACTCCAAGACGGGAAAGCAGCAGGCCCTGATGGCTACCCTGCAGAATTTTACAAGAAATTCTCCGCTCAGCTAGCTCCCCTCCTATTAGCAACATTTGCAGAAGCCAGAGATAACCAATCTCTTCCTCAAACCTTTCGCCAAGCACTAATCACTGTTTTTCCAAAACAAAATAAGGACTTATCAAAATGTGCATCATACAGACCAATTTCACTTCTGAATAATGACGTTAAAATACCCTCTAAAATCATAGCTAGAAGGATGGAGAAAGTGCTCCCCTCGGTAATATCACAAGACCAAACTGGATTTATTAGGGGCCGACACTTATCTTCAAATCTTTGACGCTTGTTTAATGTAATATACTCACCAACTAAATCAAACACCCCAGAAATATTATTATCATTGGATGCAGAAAAAGCATTTGACATGATTGAATGGAAATACCTTTTTACTACATTGGAGAAGTTTGGGATTGGCCCGAACATTTGTGCATGGATTAAATTACTGTATACTAACCCAGAAGCTTCAGTTTGCATCAACAACATTTGCTCAGTCTACTTTAAACTAGAACGTGGCACTAGACAAGGATGCCCCTTGTCACCGCTGCTGATTGCGATTGCCATTGAACCACTGGCAATACATTGTCGAAATACTGATCAGATAAAGGGGATTAGCAGAGAAGGACTGGAAAAGAAAATCTCATTATATGCAGATGATATGGTATTGTATATATCGGACCCAGAATATTCTGTGCCTGCAGTCTTCATAGCACTCACAGAATTTCAAAAGATCTCTGGTCTCAGAATTAATCTGAATAAAAGTGTACTCTTTCCAGTAAACTCTCAAGCATATAATATTAGATTAGATACCCTACCTTTTATCATTGCAGAACAGTTTAAATACCTAGGGGTAAATATCACAAGTAAACATAAAGCTCTATATCAACAAAACTTCGCCGTCTGCATGGAAAAAATTAAACAAGACTTGCATAGATGGTCAACCCTTCATCTCACTCTAGCTGGAAGAATTAACATTGTTAAGATTAATATTCTTCCTAATCTCCTTTTTTATTTCAAAACATTCCAATATACATTAATAAATCATTCTTTACGCAATTAGATTCAACAATAACCTCATTTATTTGGAATTCAAAACATCCACGCATCAAAAGAGAGACCCTACAAAGACAAAACGCAGAAGGTGGCATGGCTCTACCTAACTTCCAGTTTTATTACTGGGCAGCAAATATACAGGCGATAAGAACCTGGACACAAATAGAAGAACATACACAGGCATGAACCGCAATAGAAGTAAAATCCTGCAGTACTTCTTTGTATTCCTTGCTCTGTGCTCCAATAAATACACGTTATCGGCAATATACAAATAACCCAATTGTGCTCCACTCATTTAGAATCTGGAACCAATATAGAAAGCATTTTAAGACAGAGAAGCTTCTATCTGTGGCACCTCTGCAAGAGAACCACCTCTTTCAACCTTCACAAACATATGCAGTTTTTAATATCTGGAAAAAATTTGGAATTAACTTGCTTAGAGATCTTTATATAGACAACGTCTTTGCTTCCTATGAACAATTACATTCCAAATTTAACATTCCAGCTACACATTTCTTTCACTATCTTCAAATCAGGAACTTTGTTAAACAGAACCTTCCAAATTTTCCTCATCTTGCACCCTCATCTATGCTGGAAAAAATATTGCTCAATCTCAAGGACTTAGACTCCATCTCTACAATATATAAAATCATTTTACAATCCCTCCCTTTTAAAGACCCAAGAGGACACTGGGAAAAGATCTCTCAATTAATATAACAGAAAAGGAGTGGAAAGTAGCAATGCAGAGAATTCACTCGAGCTCCATATGCGCAAAGCATACAATTATACAACTTAAAATTATTTATTGAGCACATCTGTCTCGACTAAAACTCTCCAAAATGTTTCCAGGGCATGATCCAACCTGTGAACGTTGCAACCAAGTCCCAGCCTCGCTGGGTCACATGTTATGGGCCTGCACTAAATTAACATTATTCTGGACAAAAATTTTTAATTACCTCTCAGACAGCCTTGGACTCACAATCCCTCCTAACCCATTAACAGCTGTGTTTGGGGTTCTTCCAGAGGGGCTTTAAGTGGAGAAAGACAAATAAATTGTGATTGCATTCACTACACTTTTGGCACGCAGACTTATTCTGATAAACTGGAAGAACCCAAACTCTCCTCTTTTAAGTCAGTGGGAAACCGATGTGTTATATTATTTGAAATTGGAAAAAATCAAATACTCAGTTAGAGGATCCGTACAGACTTTTTTCAAACATGGCAGGATCTAATCAGTAATATTTTAAAATAAGTTCATGAAGCATAGAAAATTTATTAATTTAGGTATGTTTAAAAGCTGTAAAATTTTTACGCCGTTTGGCTTGCTCTCTCTCGCAAGGGTGGGGATCAATCTGTTCTTAACTCAATTTTTCTTTTTGTAAAAAATTGATTGCTTTGTATGGATTGCAATAAAATTAATAAAAAAAAGACAAAAAAACGCAACTTTTGAATGTGGTTAAAAAAATACCTTTTAAATGTCTATTTTTATAGTTTAAACCCTAACTATTCCCCCAAAGCGCTTTAATTTCATTGCAAACTCAGCTTAATACATTACCTAATAAAAGAATGTAAAAGTAAACCCGTCTACTGTACAGTACTGTACTGCTATGTCTCCCACGGTGCTAGTATGTAAAATACCGAAGTTTCTGCTATACAGTATGTACTGTAATTCATGCAAGCGCGTTTTCTTTGTTATAAGTAGAGTAAATACGTAATAATTTAATTTACCGTAGATCCCGGAATACAAGCCGACCTGGTATATTAGCCGATCCCCTTCTCTACCTACTAAATTACATGTATTTGCTGATGACCGGTATTTAAGCCGACCCCCCTTCTCCAAGCAAAATTTTCTAAATTTCCTTAAAAGTGTCTCTTCGGGTATATTTATAATGTTTATCGGCGAAAATTTGAGACTGCCGGCATTTTTGATGGAAACCAGGAAGTCATTGCGGAGAAGTTTGGTAAAATGGAACCTTTGTGTTGAAACTATATACGCAAATACGGTACATCGGCGGGTGGATTTCCGGAGACTTGTTATAAATTTGATTAACTTAAATACGCAATACAGTGGACCCTTGACTTACGAAATTAATTCGTTCGCAAAGTCTAACCCATAATGCGTTCCGAACCTCCCACTGCAACACTTACTTAACCTTTTCATAATAAAAAACACCAATAATTTTTCTAACGTACTAACCAAAAAGTTATAAAAAGTGCCTAGCCTACTTCGATTAGGCTAGGAGCATGGCGGCGCGCATCGTCGCAGCGGATCAAGGCTCTCCTTTTCAGTGCACTTTTTTGTGGTTTTTGTACTTTTTTTTTTGTCCTTGTTTGTGCATGATCGGTTCGGCGAACATCCGCTACACCATTCAGAACCTTATAGACATCGGTGTCCAGAGCCAGACATCTGTTTTGAGTGTTTTTCATCACACGCACAACATCCCAGACAACATAGCGAGACCAGCGGGCTCTCCGTGGTTTGTTGTCGGGTCTAGGAGACGACACAGACGGAGGAGGGAAAGAAAGCAGAAGCGGGGCCGCAGATACGGCGTTATGCTAAGGCTAAAAAACAACCATACAAGCCCCATACAGAACTTTTTTCTGCACTGAAGGAGCTGCTTTTAATCTCATTGTAGATGCGTATAGTGACAATAAAAGGCATTCTATTCTAGAAACAATTTCATACTGTACTCACCATTTAATTTGACATCTTTGGGCTGCAGGAAGGGAGGAGATATTTCCACACAATGTCCATCTTCGTTTCGAAATTACATCCACAAACACATGTATCTGGGCTCCGACTGACGCTACTAACGCTCTCGGTTGTTTGTTTACAATCGCGCAAGCGGATACACGTGACCGCATCCGTTTCGTAACGCAAGATGTGGATCGTAAATCAAAATAAAAAATTTTATTTTAAACTTCCCAATAATTTATTATAAATTTTATTAATAAAATCAACAACTAAAACACTTTTTGGAATAAATTCTTTATTTAAAGTACCGGCATGCAAAGTTACTCCGTATTCATCGGCAAAACCGGCATTGCGTTGGAAATATTGAATCTGAAATGATACTCGTTGTATAAACCGACCCCCAAACTCCAAGCCAAAAATCTAGGACGAAATTCTCGGCTTGTATTCCGGGATCTACGGTAATTAAAATACAGTAAAATGTACAGGTACTCACCAATGATGAATTATATTGATGATGATGATGATGATGTAGCTGTGCAGTACAATGCAGAGGATTTACAACTCCTCAGGTGGTGCCTCTTCTTCAGGCACTTCAGGAGGAGTCATACCGTTAGTCATATATTCTTCTGGTGGTGTTTCATGCTGGCTTTTCTTTATAGGTTTCAGGAACATTGTGATGGGAAGTTGCTGTCATTGTTTCTTCATGGTGGCGAGGAGCATTTTATATGTCTGAATGGCAGCATCAATGCCATTATTAACTTTGAGAGCCCAAACCATATAGGGATCCCATGCTTCAATTATCCCTTGTAACTCCTTCGATGTCTGAATAATCTGGGATAGATGTTCCAATGTCAGGCCCTGCTCCTCCTCCTCCTCTTGCACTGAATCCGTCTCTTCTTCCTCCTCTTCGCTGGCAGACTTTGTTAACTCCAACAAATCCTCATCCGTCAGGGGTTCAGAGTGGGCATCGATAAAGTTGTTGACCTCATCTTGAGTGATGTCATCAAAAACTTCAGCACCCAGTATCTTTGCCAGTCTCATGGCCTTGTTGACAGCCTCGTGCTGAATTTTTTTGGGTGATAAGCCCTTGTCATGGACACACTCTGGCCACAGCTTCTTCCAGTAGGCGTTGAGGGTTTCCTTTTTCATCTCCTTAAGAGCAGCTTGGATGACTGAGAGGCACGTTGCGATTGTAAAGTTATGCCAGTAACCCTTTAATGTAAAATTCTCATCCACGTCCATTGCATCCACAAGGTATTGGAGAGAAATCCGGGAATAAAGAGCCTTGAAGGCACGGATCACACTTTGATCCATAGGTTGGATTAGGGAGGTGGTGTTGGCAGGGAGGAACTCAGTCTGAACTCCTTCGTAATACAAATCCAAAGGGTGGTCGCCAGCATTATCCATAATAAGCAACACTTTGAAGTCCATGCCTAAGTCGTGGAGGTATTCCTTGGCTTGAGGGATGAAGTACTGGTGAAACCAGTTTGAAGTAAGGATTTTGGTAATCCAGGCTTTAGGGTTGTGCATCCAGTAGACAGGCATCAGGTTTTTAATTTTGCTTTTGAGGGCCCTAGGGTTTGCTGATTTGTAGATGAGGCCAGGTTTCATCATGTAACCAGCAGCACTGCCACACATAATAAGTGTGTCACTCTGTCCTTCTGTGACTTAAACCATAGAGCTTTTGCTTCGTCCTTCATGATGTAAGTTCTGGGCGGCATCTTCTTTCAGAACAAGCCAGTCTTATTCATGTTAAAAACTTGTTTGGGCTTGTATCCCTTCTCCTCTATGATGTGCCTAAATGTCTCGGGGTACTTCTTCACGGCTATTTTGTCAGCAGATGCCGCCTCTCAGCAGGAGCAGGAGTTTTTAGAAGTAATCAGTGACTGTTTTTTAATACAGCATGTTAAAGCACCAACACAGGGTGAAGCCTGTCTGGATTTAGTATTTTGTAATAATCAGGATAGAATTGAGGGTGTAGAGGTGATTGAACCACTAGGGTCAAGTGACCATAATGTAATACAATTCTCAGTATTTTGTAAGAGTGCAGATGCAAAGACTAAAATTGTTAAGTTGAACTTTGGTAGGTAATTTTGAGCAGATGCGACAATGTCTAAATAGGATACACTGGGATAAGCTTTTAAGCATGGAGACAGTCGAGGAGCAGAGGAACAGGTTTAAAAATGTTTTACATGTAATGCAGGACAGATACATACCTAAATTTGGAATTAACAGGAAACTAAAAAAAACTCCATGGTGGATTAATAAAGATTTAAACAAGAAGTTGCAAAGGAAAAAACTGCTTTTTTAAGGCATATAAGACTAATGACTGCAAAGTGAATCGTAGAGCATATGAGAACATGAGGGCAACCATTAAGAAGGATATCAGGGAGGCAAAAAGACATTTGGAGAGGAATATAGCAGATAAGACGAAAGAAGACCCTAAGAGATTCTTTCAGTATTTTAGTAGTAAAAGAACAGTCAAGGAGGAGGTCAAGTGCATCAGAAATAGTGAAGGGGAATTAAAAGATACAGACAGTGAAATAGCGGATGCCCTAAACTTACATTTTTCTGAGTTGTTTACAAGTGAGCAAGTGAATAACCTCCCAGAGGTAAACGCAACTACTAAGGAGGTACTGAGGGATTTGGAAATTGTAAAGGGAGAAGTGCTGCTCAGATTAATTAAGCAGAAATCAAACAAATCACCAGGACCAGATAATATTTATCCTTGTGTTCTTAGGGAGGCTAGTGAGTACATATATAAACCCTTGACACATATTTTTAGGAAGTCACTGCACATTGGAGAGATTCCAAAGGACTGGAAAATGGCAAATATCATCCCATTATATAAAAAGGGTGACAGGGCAGATCCAAGCAACTATAGGCCAGTAAGCTTAACATGCATCACAGGAAAATTAATGGAAGGAATTATTAAGGATAAGATTGTGCAACACATGGCAAGGACAGGAGTTATTCTGAACAGTCAGCATGGGTTCAGAAGAGGGAGGTTGTGTTTTACTAACATGCTGGAATTCTATAAA
Source organism: Polypterus bichir lapradei (assembly GCA_026402145.1). Taxonomy (NCBI): domain Eukaryota; kingdom Metazoa; phylum Chordata; class Cladistia; order Polypteriformes; family Polypteridae; genus Polypterus; species Polypterus bichir. The sequence continues at coordinate 14,051,748 of JANRMT010062806.1, read as the reverse complement.
GAGGCAACAAAAGGATACGATCAAAGTGGAGCATATGATATTATTTATCTGGACTTTCACAAAGCATTTGATAAGGTGCCACATGAGAGGTTGGGCATCAAATTAAAAGAAGTGACAGTTCAGGGTGATGTTTTTAGATGGGTGCAGAATTGGCTCAGACACAGGAAGCAGAGGGTGATGGTGCGAGGAACCTCATCAGAACTGGCTGATGTTAAGAGTGGTGTTCCACAGGGGTCAGTGCTAAGGCCACTGCTATTTTTAATATATATAAATAATTTAGATAGGAATATAAGTAACAAGCAAGTTAAGTTTGCAGATGATACCAAGATAAGTGGATTAGCAGATAATTTAGAATCCATTATATCATTGCAGAAGGACTTGGATAGTATACAGGATTTGTGGCAGATGAAATTTAATGTCAGTAAATGTAATGTATTACACATAAGAAGTAAAAATGTTATGTTTGAATACACAATGGGCGGTCGGAAAATCGAGAGTACACCTTATGAGAAGGATTTAGGAGTCATAGTGGACTCTAAGCTATAGACTACCCGACAGTGTACAGAAGCCATTAAGAAGGCTAACAGAATGTTAGGTTATACAGCACGATGTGTGGTGTACAAGTTCAAGGAGGTTCTGCTCAACCTTTATAATGCACTGGTGAGGCCTCATCTTGAGTACTGTGTGCAGTTTTGGTCTCCAGGCTACAATAAGGACATAGCAATGCTAGAAAAGGTCCAGAGAAGAGCGACTAGGATGATTCCAGGACTACAGGGGTTGAATTATGAGGAAAGATTAAAAGAGCTGAGCCCATACAGTTTAAGCAAAAGAAGATTAAGAGGTGACATGATTGAAGTGTTTAAAATTATGAAGGGAATTAGTACAATGGATTTAAAATGAGTTCATCAAGAACACGGGGACACAGTTGAAAACTTGTTAAGGGTAAATTTCGCACAAAAATTAGGAAGTTTTTCTTTACACCAATAATGATAGACACTTGGAATAAGCTACCAAGTATTGTGGTAGACAGTAAGACATTAGGGACTTTCAAAACTCAACTTGATGTTTTTTTGCAAGAAATAAGTGGATAGGACTGGCGAGCTTTGTTGGGCTGAATGGCCTGTTCTTTTCTAGAGTGTTCTAATGTTCTCCATGTACAGAGATGCTTTTAATATTAAATCGTTTCTGAAAATGATAAAACCATCCCTTACTGGCTTGAAAATCTTCAGGCTCCAGTGCTGTTGATGGTCCTGGTTGCGGTTCTTCGGTACCTTCTACATTGTCTCCTGTAGCGAACTGCTGGTACAATTTCCGTGCTCTCTCACGGATGATGCTACCGTCCAAGGGAATGTTCTTCTTCCTGCAGTCGGTGATCCACAATGCCAAGGCAGATTCCATCCTGACGATATTTTTATTCCTTACAGTCATTACCTATTTGGCACTATCACAGAAACTTACAGATACGGTACTCCTGATCGCTGCCTTGTTCTTCTTTATGTAGTGTACGGTGCTTTCATTGATGCCATAATGGCGCCCTACTGCAGCATAACTTTTTAGTTCCCAGAGCAAATCCAGTAGTTCAACCTTCTTCTGGAGTGTTTTAAACTTCTTCTGGCAGCAGTCAATCAGCAGCAATGAGAAATGAATAACGCTTTCGGATTGGCTACTTTCACCATCCCAAACCGCGTTTCCCTCTGCAGTTGCTTCCTGTTCTCTCTACAGTACAGTATTGCCACGAAAAAAGCCATAAAAAATTGCAGAGGATATTTGCACTTTCCACTAACAATTATAAGTTAGGTTCTAAGGAAAAATCCGCAAACGACTTAGTCCGCAAACTCTGAACCACAACTTCGCGGGCGTGTACTGTATACATTGTAAAAAGACAACAAACAATAATAAAGGTTTGGGGGTTCCGTCCCCGTTTACTATCAAGCAAAATCAGGTCAGACAGGTTGTGATACACCATACATCAGACAAATGAGGGTTGGCAGGCAGACAATTTATGAGGTGGGAACGGAAGTGAAGAGATGGGATGCTGGGAAGAAATCATGGTGGTGGATGGGAGAAATGACGTCATCAGGAGGGGACCAGAGGGAAGAAAGGAACCTAGAAGTGGCTGGTTTCTTTAGGCGTCTGGGTAAAGTCACGGCGGTGGTGCTTTTTTCTGAGAAAATAAAGAAAGAGAGGTTAGTACCCCGTTGTTGTCCCCTGGCACAACATGTCGTGGTGCACTTTGGGTCCTTAAGCTACTCCCTATGCGCTCATGCGTGACAATATATATTTATAAACATATACATTGTCACACACGAGCGCATGGAAGGCAGTCAATGGGCTTGGCTGAACGAGGTACCTTTCCTCTCGCCCCTCCAGAGCCTCCAAACAGAAGCCTGCCTAACTCCTCCTCCACTTCCCACCCTACCACTGACCTCACTCTCAATTCCAACCTGTTGGACACACCCCTTCATCCTTAGCAGCTATAAAAGCAGCCACTTTTCCATCACTCATCAGTCCTGTTTTAGACTCAGTCCAAAGAAATTACTCAGCTACTGATCCTTAGTGATTTCTTGCCTTGTGTTTTTCCTTTGCAGAATTTGAATATGCTGGGTGGAACCCCAAACTTTTTTTCACGCCTCTCTCATTTCTCCACAGTTGCATAGTCAGCAGGATCTGCTTCCAGTATATCAGAGGAGGAGGTCTTAAACCATATCTTGAAAAATATGGCTATGGAACTTCAATGGCTAAAGGTTCAGATGGCAGAGTCAATAACATGGAGTGAGGCTCGACTCTAAATCCAGCAAGATCAGACGTGGGCTCCCTCCCAGGTACTAGTACCGCTGTCCGAAAATGATGATACTGAAACTTATTTTCAAGCATACAGCAATGAGACATTGCTGGCCATGGGTAGAATGAACTAACATCTTGGCCCTCTTCCTGAATAGCGAGGCATAATGGGCCTATTACGATCTCTCAGAGGAAGATGTCGTAGAGCATGGCAAGCTGAAGAATGAGGTCCTCAAAAGTTATGGCATAAGCACAGACCAGCAGGCAAAGATGTGACATGAATGGCATTTCAACCCAGAGTGTTCCACTAGTGCGCAGGCCAGATGTTAATGATTCTCTGAAAATTGTCAAGGAACTAGCCTGTGATGCCCTCGAGAACACCTTACCAGAGGACATCGTCCAGCCAGTCTGGAGGCAGCCTTATAGGAATATAGAGGCCCTCATCGAGAGGTCAGAAAGGTCCACTTGCCACTCACTGCAGAACAGAACCTGCCGTCTGTCTAGAGGAGAAGAACTCTTCTTCTCCGCCCAGCTTCAAGTGCGGGGAGCCCGGGCATACTATTCCAACCTGCCCACTTCTGATCGAGTCTATGGACTGCAGAAGGTCCCAGGGAGAAAAGGTACTGTGCTCTTGTAAACTCTTTGTCTCTTCCCTATACAGGAGTGTGTCTAGTTAATGGGCATAAGTGATGGCTGTCATTGACTCTGAGAGCAACATTTACATTGTTGCTTGCAATTTCATTTTGCTGTGACAGTGGTTAAAAGAAAAGACTAGGATCATCTGTATTCTCGGGGAGACCACCAGTATGGCACCGCTGCCTGTGTGACTGCTTTTGCGGACCAGTTACCGAAAACTCACAGTGGCTGTCCTTAATAATCCAACTCTATCTCAAATTTTGATTTTAGGACAGAACAGGACAGATAGGAGAGCTGGGCCTAATAATAGATGGGAAAAGCACATCCCAGACTGCCTCCACACCATGTTAATTAGATGCATCAAGAGCTGACATTGCTGTCCAGAGTGATGTGGTAAATCAAGCGCTATTGCCATCCAATACGTCATCTGGACAGCAGGCAACAATACAGTCAGAAACCACAGCCATTGAGGACTCTCTAGCTACCTTGGTCTGCCAATTTAGACAGATACTGGGCTCATTTAGTAAGGAGCAATGGAACAATGATTCCCAAAAGTTTGCTAAAAATGCAGTTGACCTAGTAAATGGCCAGCTCATGTACCTTCCCATGCCATGAGGACCGCACTTTGTAATAAACAATGAACTTCTCTATCAGGTGCTGAAACACAAGGGGGCGGTCTGGTCTCTGTTCTTAGTCCCCTAGATCCTGGGGCAGCAGGTTTGTGAGCTACCACATTCCCACCTCCTAGGAGCCCATCTAAGGACCGAAAAAAACATTGGAGCGAATAAAGCTCCACTTTTAATGGCCTGGGATCAATGAGGAGATCTTCCGATTTTGTAGCTCCTGCCTGGAGTGTGAATTATGGCAGTTTCCTAGGAGGGACCATGCTCCTCTTGTCCTTCTCCTCTTAATAGACATTCCCTTCTAACTAATCGGGGTCAACTTCCTCGTCGATTATGCCACCCGATTCCCATAAGATGTTTTTTTGACACAATGACAATCGCACAGGAAATAGTAGGGGTCTTTACACTGGTTGGCATCCCCAAAGAAGTTGTAACAGTCCAGGGGAAGCCTTTTACAATACAATACAATACAATTCATTTTTTGTATAGCCCAAAATACCTTCATTGTTATCACTCTTTACTTTAATATTGTTCTTTATCTGTATGCTGCTGCTGGAGTATGTGAATTTCCCCTTGGGATTAATAAAGTTATCTATCTATCTATTATCACTCTTTAATTTAATATTGTACTTTATCTGTATGCTGCTGCTGGAGTATGTGAATTTCCCTTTGGGATTAAAAAAGTTATCTGTCTATCTATCTATTGTGGTACATGGCAGGCCGTTCATCCCGGCCAATACCCCGAGGCTGCCAGGTGGAGCCCTCCCTGCAGCATGGAGGTGCCCTGAATGCCAGCAGGGAATTATGGACAATGGAGTTTTTATCCACAGCCATGCTGGATACCATGCTGTCCGCTAGAAGGCGCTGCAGGGAGGAGCAGGGACTATTTTCCCTATACCCCGGAAGCACGTCATTTCTTCTGTCCATGTGACTGGGACGTACTTCCGGGATAAAGAAAGGAGTTTTTACCTGATCCGGAAGTGATAGAAAGTCACATGGACTGAGGGACAAATACTTCTTGGTCAAGGACTATAAAGGACACTGGGAAATCCCAGACGGACGAGCTGAGTTGGGAGGCAGGGTGGCTAAGCGTCTGGGAGAGTGGAGGATTGGTTATTGTTTATTTGATTATTGGTTATTGTTATTGGAGTATTGTTGAGAGGAGGCTGCTTTGTGCACTTTATTATTATAATAAATATTCATCTTCGGACTTTTACCTGGTGTCTGACGTGTGGTCTGAGGGTTCAAGGGAGCGAGAGAGCCCTTAATCTGTCACACTATCTATCTATCAAGTGCCGCAATGGACTTTAACAGGCCATGTCTTTTGACAGCCCCCCAGCCTTGACTCTCTAAGAAGACAAGAAAAAACTCCCAAAAAAAACCCTTGTAGGGAAAAAATGGAAGAAACCTTGGGAAAGGCAGTTCAAAGAGATACCCCTTTCCAGGTAGGTTGGGCGTGCAGCGGATCAATAGGGTTCAAAAACTGAAAGTGAGGTTGGTAGGAGGCATGGCTAGGAAGGGAGTGCAGGAACTGGAGGAGTTTTAGGCAGATTTTTGGTCAGGTGATCTGCAGAAGAGGTGGCAGTGCACATGTGTGACAAAGGTTAATATAGCCTTTTGCCCATGAAGTGTTTTGTATTAGACAATAGCATGAAGACCATGAAGAGACTGCTGAAATGGTTAAGTATTATGTTCCAAACCGTTAAAGGAATTAGCTGATGTAAAGCAGACTTGATGGTTGTCTAATACATAGAAACTTCATAAAAGAAGGTTAAGTGCAGGACATAAATGTTTGAGAAGAGCAAGAATACAGTGAAATAAGACTTTTACTATGGATATGTAAACTGGTTACAGTACAATACAATACAATTTATTTTTGTATAGCCCAAAATCACACAAGAAGTGCAGCAATGGGTTTTAACAGGCCCTGCCTCTTGACAGCCCCCCAGCCTTGACTCTCTAAGAAGACAATGGAAAAAACCTTGGGAAAGGCAGTTCAAAGGAAAAACTCCCAAAAAAACCCTTGTAAGGAAAAAATGGAAGAAACCTTCGGAAAGGCAGTTCAAAAAGAGACCCCTTTCAGGGTAGGTTGGGCGTGTAGTGGGTGTCAAAAAGAAGGGGGTCAATACAATACAGTACAATACACAGAAAAAATCCTCAATATAGTATAAAAATATAAATTTTAGAAGTACAGAGTAGAATTTAACAGTAGATGATGACAACTTGGTAGGTGGGCCATGGCACCAAGTGCCATATTTGAGTACTGAAAAGAGAAACAGAATAGGTGAGGGTTAGTATCCAATTATAACTATAATGTTACTTATGTTTTAGTGCTAATGACTAACAACATAGATGCAGTCTGTACAGTTAATCAGCAGCTCTAGTCAGGATATGCTAAACTGAAGTAGTGAGTCTTCAGCCGGGATTTAAAAGATGAGACCAAAGGGGCATCTCGTATAGTAGCAGGCAGACCATTCCACAATTTAGGGGCCCTGTAACTAAAAGCTTAACCTCCAACTGTTATTTTATTAATCCTTGGAATCATAAGCAGACCAGCATCTTGAGATCTTAATGTGTGCTCTGGTTTGTAAGTCATGATAAGTTCAGATAAGCACGCTGGACCTTGGCCATTTAATGCTTTATATGTTAAAAGGAGGATTTTGAAATCTGCCCTAAACTTAACCGGGAGCCAGTGTAAGGATTTAAGAACTGGAGTTATGTGTTCGTATCTTCTTGTTCTTGTAATAATTCTTGCAGCAGCATTTTGGATTAACTGGAGGCTGTATAAAGAACAGTTTGAACATCCAGTGAACACCGCATTGCAGTAGTCAATCCTCCTAGAAATAAATGCATGAATTAATTTCTCAGAATCCTGTTTATTTAGAAAGCGCCTTAATTTCCCAACATTTTTAAGATGGAAGAAACATGATTTGGACAACTTTGTAATATGCTCTTTAATTGACATGCTAGAGTCAAAGATTCCTCGAAAGAACTCCTAGATTGAGGGCTGATTCAGTAAAATTAATAGTGATTCCAAAAGAGTTAAATGATGATACAATATTGTTGTGATCAGCGTCATTCCCTCCAACAATTAACATCTCTGTTTTATCTGTGTTTAAAGACAAGTAGTTCTCATCCACCCACTCCTTTAATTCACTAACACAATTAATTAAAGACAACATCAGAGAAACTTCATTTGATCTAAATGAAAGGTATAACTGGGTGTCATCTGCATATGAGTGAAAATTAACATTATGTTTCCTAAACCTAGATCCCAGTGGAAGCATGTAAATTTAGAATAGTAAAGGTCCCAGTTCTGAGCCCTGCGTGTCACCATATCTCACTTCTGTGTATAATGATGGAGTACTGTCAGCACATTTCTGTACATATTGGAATCAATTTGATAAATAAGAACTAAACCAAGCAAGCACAGTGCCTGTAAGCCCAAAATCATTTTCTAGCCTATGCAGTAAAATAGAATGGTCAATGGTGTCAAATGCTGCACTTAAGTCTAACAACATAATTACAGTGCAGTTTCCTTCATCAGAGGATATCAGAATGTTGTTTACAATCCGCGTTAGTGCTGTTTCTGTACTATGACCAGTGCGGAAACCAGACTGGAATTTCTCAAATAAATTGTAATGCGTAAGGTGTGACTGAAGCTGATTGGCGACTACTTTTTCTAGTATTTTAGAGAGAAAGGGTAAATTTGAAATAGGCCTATAATTATTTAGTATGTGTGTGTCTAGGTCTGACTTTTTTAGTAATTGTTTAATGACTGACACTTTTAGTGTATCAGGTACTGTTCCATGCAATAATGAGCTACTGATAATGGTTAGGATAGGGCAAGAACATTCATTCCACATTTTACTAGAGTTGTTGGCACAGGAACTAGGGAACAAGTAGTGGGCTTCATTTTAGAAATTAAAGTTAAGACTTCCTGCTCAGTTACAGGATTAAAATTATTAAAGTGCTGAATGCAATGTGAGAAAGGGTCTGCTAAGCTAGTATTTGGTTTGTACTGTGATGCTGAGATCTGGGATCTTATATTTTTAATTTTCTCATTGAAGAACTTCAGAAAGTCTATAGTGCTAATATCTGTTGGTATTTTGCACTGTAGATCTGAATTTCCATTTGTTAATTTAGCCACTGTTCTATACAGTACCCAAGGATTTTTATTATTGCTATCTATTATTGTAGCATAGTATTCTGAGCGAGCTTTAAAGAGAGCTTTTTTATATTTTTTAACACTCTCTGTCCATGCAACTTGAAAGACATGTAGCTTTGTTGTTCTCCATCTGTGCTCCAGTTTTCGACACTCTAATTTAACAGCTCGAGTGTTTTCATTAAACCAGGGAGAGTTTCTATGTGCTTTGATCACTTTTGTTTTAAGGGGAGCCACTGTGTCCAGAGCATCTCTCAAGGTCACATTATAATGTGATGTTAGCTGATCTAAATTATTTTCCACGTTTACATTTGATGTTAACTGATCTAAATGGTTTTCCACAATTACACTTGACTTACTCAAAGTATCTATAAATTCTGAAGCAGAATTAAAATCTAGATGTCTCACTGTCTTTGTTTTAATCTGTGAGTGCATTGGCAAGGGCAGGACTAAATCAAATATAATTAAGTAGTGATCGGAAATAACTTCATTTAATGGAGTAATATTTAAATTTTGAATTTCAACTTTGTAAGTTATAACTAAATCTAATGTGTGGTTATGATTATGAGTTGGACCTTTGACATTATGACAAAATCCTACTGAATTTAATAAATAAGTAAAACATTTGCTAAAAGTGTCAGTTTCCACATCAATGTGTATATTAAAATCTCCCATCAGTACTACGTGATCATAATTTATAGCCAAATCAGATAAGAGGTTGCTAAATTCAGTCATGAACAATGAATATGGCCCTGGTGGCCTGTAGACTAGCACTATACTTGTGTTGGAATCTGTTTTAATATTTTAAATGAATGCCTCAAAGGATGTGAAGTTGCCTAAATTTTTAGAAGTGATTTGCATTTTGTTACAATGAATTATTCCAAGGCCTCCTCCTCAACCAGAATCTCTACACTTATGAAGGAACGAGTATCCATCTGGTGATGCCTCAGCTAGGGGAACAGTGTCACATTTACTAAGCCAGGTTTCAGTGAGATGACACAGATCAGATTTTGTACTTAATACAATATCATTTACCAAAACAGCTTTACTGCCAAGACAGCGAATGTTCAATAAGCAGCATTTATAACTGCATGCTTCTTTCTGAACTGGTGATATATTTTTTGTTTTAATTTGAAGTAAATTTCTATTACAGATGTCCCTGGTGGAGGATCTGGTTTTATCCCTTGGTCTAATTATACACCTTATTTTTTGGTTATCAAGTAATTTAAGGTTTGCATCAAGGCTAAATTTACTGGATGCCCCACAACAGGGATTATGGGTAACAGCTTCAGGATAGTAACAGGTGGGATAAACAACAGCCTGTGATTTAAGTTTACATGACTGCGGCCTGGATGGTGCTATAATCAGTCAACCAGGCAGTTTTGCTGCCATATTTTGGGATAATACATAAGATCCCCTCCAGTTAGGATGAAGACCATCTCTTTTGAAAAATCCAGGCCTTTCCCAAAAATCATCCCAATTGTTCACAAACGCTAAGCTTTATTTGCACGCCAGGGGCCTCATGTATAAACGGTGCGTACGCACAGAAATGTTGCGTAAGAACGTTTCCACGTTCAAATTGTGATGTATAAAACCTAAACTTGGCATAAAGCCACGCACATTTCCACGGTACCTCATACCCTGTCATACGCAAGTTCTCCGCTCACTTTTGCAGACTGGCGGCACCCAGCGTCAAAGCAGTGCTACTGTTCCTGTGTGGTTATCCTTTCTATTCCTGACACGGCTTTATAAATACACTGAAATTAACCGCATATTGTTTATTAGTTTAATGCATCTGATTGTAATTAACCAGTAACAATATAAAGGTCCACGGAATGGTCAAACTATTCCAAATACCATAGCTGCTTTAGCGTTGTTACTCTCACTGCACCTTATTTTGCTTCTTTCAGGTGCTCCCGTTAGGGGTTGCCACAGCAGATCATCTTTTTCCATATTACTATCAATGCACCACTCGGAGCAGCTGATCGGAAAGAGAATTATCGGTATACAGCATCAAGCATACGCTGCCTCAGCCATGAACTGTTTCTCACACGGGAAATGCTTCAAACCTTTCCTGTAGAGACCTCGTGGTTCAGAAAGAGTTTCATCCCAAGAGCTCTAAATGCACTAAATCAAGTGCTCCTTGTAGAACTATCTGTACTTATAAGTAGAATTACCTCACTATAAACTTGCACTACAGTTATAATATTGCACAACCTGAGCCACTTTATAAAGCGCATATTTACATATGATGACAATATCATTTTTAAGATGAAATGCAGAAAAATATGTTTATTATATTATACAGATAAAACTAACTTCATTTAAATAATTTATATTGTTAATAATTAAAGGTTGTTCCTGCCTCGCACTGTATGCTTCACTGGGACTGGCGTGAAGGACAGAATAATTAAACATGTACTACGAAGATATTTCAATGTTCCTTAAAAGTTTTGAAGAATCGGCGCTCTAAGCTTACAGATGGCTTAACGTCTATTACAGAGCTGATTGTGTGGCAATCGGTTACTTGGAGAAAGAAAAGGAAGGACAGGAATTGGAGGTTAGTACGTTTGAAAGAGACAGTACTGCAGGGCCGGCATATCCCAGGGGCCGTCACGCCAATATATATTGAATATAAAACAGAAAGAGAAAATAACTACACAGCTTAAAACGCAGCGGCAAATTTCGACAAAAGTTAAACGCTTGTGTCATGAGCATGAGGCGGCTATGCAATGTCCGCAACGGACGTGGCCATCCGCCGTGTATAACATACCATATTGAAATTTGCGGGCAAAGGGGCCACGGATTCTTTCTCTGCCCAGGGCCTCCACAAGCCTAGAGCCGCCCCTGAATACTGCTGCAATAAATTATTTCACCGAAGGTCGCGCACAATTACAGCGCCACCGTGTTTCCATGTTTAATAACATGCTTTAACTCCTATCATCATGAAAATGATATCACATATACATCTCAGTATTTCAGTTATTCAGAGAGCTGTAATATCACAAATGTAATGGATTCTGTGTCCTGTCGGAGGTAGAGAAAGCCAGTTTAAGAAGCATGTAGTGATTCACACACATAGAGCACATAGAAGAACACATGCAAAACAAAGCATTTAATGTGCTACTTTACTTAATATGTGATTGAGAAACTAGTTAATTAAGCGATTTTAAGATGAAGTTTGTGATGTTCTACTTTGATGACAAAATAAACTACGCGATTAAAGTGGAAATTTCAAGACTGAAGTTGACATTTCGTGCCTTTTCCCCACTGTGTGCTTTTTTTTTCTCTGTACCCTAATAAGCTTTCATATGACACTCAGACGGTGGGCTACGACTCGCCTTTTCACGGCGACTTTGATATGTGACAACTTCTTTTTTATTTCGGGCACTGTGCAACTTTGTAAAAATTGAGCTTTCGAGTTTCACTGACACGCTACGTCACTCGATCAGCTTCTTTTTATTGTTTATACGACTGTTTAAACCAACAAATAGTACGTTATTCCTTCCCTCCACTTGGTATTCTCTGAAACTCTTCTATTGCTTTTCCCATTTCCTTTTCACAGAACGCTGAGCTTAGGGGCTATTTATATTGATTTGCATATTCAAAGAGGCGTAATTCTTGGAGGAGTTGGGGCGGGACAGCTGGCGCGTGCACGAGCATTACTTTTCACGCTGACCGGGATTTATGTAGCGGAGGAACGCGGAAGTTGGCGAACGCACAGATTCCTGCATCTGGACTTTTCTGTGCGTAAGCACATTTCAGGTTTTGCGCTTACGTCATGTTATAGTACAAATTCTACGCACGGCGTTATTCATGAGACCCCAGGTTTTTAGCCAGCAGTGAATGGAATGCAATCTGCTATAAATCACATCCCCTCTATATAATCTTGGTAAAGGGCCAGATGCAACTAAATTCTGACATTTTCTTTTAGTTTTGGTGCATAGAGAGATGAAGTTCCTCTTTAATACCTCAGATTGCTGTAAATAAATATCATTAGTGCCGACATGCAGCACTAAGGTAGATACTTCATTGTCTGCGACACAGTCCATTGCGGCCTCTATGTCAGAAATCTTGGCCCCTGCGAGGCATTTAACATTAACTGCTGGTTTCACATAGTTTGGAATTCTAAGATTCTGCACTATGGAATCGCCAATTATGAACACTTTCTTATTCTCAGTTTCCACAGGCGCGCTGCGGAGTGCTGAGAGTCTGCTCTGGGTCCGAATTGGGGATCTGGGTGCCGAGGGACTAAATTTTGGCTTCTTAGACCCCCATCTTA
>JANRMT010062806.1:14031761-14034261 GCA_026402145.1 Polypterus bichir lapradei | reverse complement strand
GGAAGCAGAGAGCGGATCAGCGAGCGGAAGCAGAGAGCAGAGCAGCGGTGTCTCCCACAGGCACGTAGCCCTTCGCAAGCACCCGAGCAAGTTCACCTGAGGTAAAGCCGGCAGCTGACCAGTAGAAATAACCGGCAGTGAAAAATTAAAGTCGATCGCTCAGCGGGTGGTGGAAACTTAAAGTGACGGTGATTCAGCTGAACACGGAAAGCGCCGAAGCACCTATAAAAACGGCAAAGATGACTTCAACACTTAATGTAAGTTCTATCTGCTCTCTGCCCATCGAGGGCACGTTTATATGTTGTGTGTCCTGCAGTATGTACAGCTCAGATTTTCTGGCCGACAGTGCAGATAGCTTCACCTGCCAAAAATTTTTAGTTAATTTAGAGTTGGTCGGGAAAATACGCGAATTGGAGGACCGCGTTAGGAATCTGATAGTGATTAGGCAAACCGAAAATTGGATCGACTCGGTTTGTTTAGACAATTCGGCTACTTCTGATTTGGCCTCAGTCTCTCCAGGTCCCACTGTAGTCAGTGCGCGGCCGAAATCAGTAGCACCAATTCTGCCACAGGGCGAGTGGGTAACAGTAAGACGGGGGTCTAAGAATCCAAAATTTAGTCCCCCAGCACCCAGGTCACCAATTCGGACCCAGAACAGGTTCTCAGCTCTCCGCAGCGCGCCTGTGGAAACTGAGAATAAGAAAGTGCTCATAATTGGCGATTCCATAGTGCGGAATGTTAGAATTCCAAACTATGTTAAACCAGCAGTTAATGTTAAGTGCCTCGCAGGGGTCAAGATTTCTGGCATAGAGGCCGCATTGGACCGTGTCGCCGACGATGAAGTATCTACCTTATTGCTGCATGTCGGCACTAATGATATTTATTTACAGCAATCTGAGGTATTAAAGCGGAACTTCATCTCTCTATGCACCAAAGCTAAAACAAAATGTCGGAATTTAATTGTATCTGGTCCCTTACCAAGATTATATAGAGGGGATGTGATTTATAGCAGATTACATTCCTTTCACTGCTGGCTAGAAACCTGGTGTGCAAATAAAAGCATAGCATTTGTGAACAATTGGGATGATTTTTGGGAAAGGCCTGGATTTTTCAGAAGAGTCTTCATCCTAACTGGAGGGGATCTTATGTATCCCAAAATATGGCAGCAAAACTGCCTGGTTGACTGATTAGAGCAACATCCAGGCCGCAGTCATGTGATCTTAAATCACAGGATGTTGTTTGTCCCACCTGTTATTTTCCTGAAGCTGTTATCCATAATCCCTGTTGTGGGGCATCCAGTAAATTTAGTCTTGATACAAACCTTAAATTAATTGATAACCAAAAAATAAGGTGTATAATTAGACCAAGGGATAAAACCAGACCCTCCACCAGGGGCATCTGTAATAGAAATTTACTTCAAATTAAAACAAAAAATATATCACCAGTTCAGAAAGAAGCATGCAGTTATAAATGCTGTTTATTGAACATTCGCTCTCTTGGCACTAAAGCTGTTTTGGTAAATGATATTATATTAAGTACAAAATCTGATCTGTGTCTTCTTACTGAAACCTGGCTTAGTAAATGTGACACTGTTCCCCTAGCAGAGGCGTCACCAGATGGATACTCGTTCCTTCATAAGTCTAGAGATTCTGGTCGAGGAGGAGGCCTTGGAATAATTCATTGTAATAAAATGCAAATCACTTCTAAAAATTTAGGCAACTTTACATCCTTCGAGGTATTCATTTTAAATATTAAAACAGATTCCAACACAATTATAGTGCTAGTCTACAGACCACCAGGGCCATATTCATTGTTCATGACTGAATTTAGCAACCTTCTGTCTGATTTGGCCATAAATTATGATCACGTAGTTCTGATGGGGGATTTTAATGTACACATTGATGTGGAAACTGACACTTTTAGCAAATGTTTTACTTATTTGTTAAATTCAGTAGGATTTTTTCAGATTGTCAAAGGTCCAACTCATAATCATAACCACACATTAGATTTAATTATAACTTACAAAGTTGAAATTCAAAATTTAAATATTACTCCATTAAATGTAGTTATTTCTGATCACTTCTTAATCACATTTGATTTAGTTCTGCCCATGCCAACGCACTCACAGATTAAAACAAAGATAGTGCAACATCTAGATTGTAATTCTGCTTCAAAATTTATAGATACCTTGAGTAAGTCGAGTGTAATTGTGGAAAACCATTTAGATCAGTTAACATCAAATGTAAACATGGAAAACAATTTAGATCAGCTAATATCACATTATAATGTGACCTTGAGAGATGCTCTGGACACAGTGGCTCCCCTTAAAACAAAAGTGATCAAAGCGCATAGAAACTCTCCCTGGTTTAATGAAAATACTCAAGCTCTTAAATTAGAGTGTCGAAAACTGGAGCGCAGATGGAGAACAACAAAGCTACATGTCTTTCAAATTGCATGGACAGAGAGTGTTAATAAATATAAAAAAGCCCTCTTTAAAGCT
>JANRMT010062806.1:13995125-14025125 GCA_026402145.1 Polypterus bichir lapradei | reverse complement strand
CAGCTGGCAACGGCGGATGGCACGGTGGATTGTGTTCACTGACAATGGTTTCTGGAAGTATTCCTGAGCCCATTCTGTGATTTCCTTTACAGTAGCATTCCTGTTTGTGGTGCAGTGTCGTTTAAGGGCCCGGAGATCACGGGCATCCAGTATAGTTTTACGGCCTTGACCCTTACGCACAGAGATTGTTCCAGATTCTCTGAATCTTCGGATGATGTTATGCACAGTTGATGAAGATAGATGCAAAGTCTTTGCAATTTTTCGCTGGGTAACACCTTTCTGATATTGCTCCACTATCTTTCTGCGCAACATTGTGGGAATTGGTGATCCTCTACCCATCTTGGCTTCTGAGAGACACTGCCACTCTGAGAAGCTCTTTTTATACCCAATCATGTTGCCAATTGACCTAATTAGTGTTTATTGGTCTTCCAGCTCTTCGTTATGCTCAAATTTACTTTTTCCAGTCTCTTATTGCTACTTGTCCCAACTTTTTTGGGATTTGTTGACACTGTGAAATTTTGAATCAACATATTTTTCCTTTAAAATGATACATTTACTCGGATTAAACGTTTGATCTGTCATCTACGTTCTATTACAAATAAGATATTGACATTTGCCATCTCCACATCATTGCATTCAGTTTTTATTCACAATTTGTTTAGTGTCCCAACTTTTTTGGAATCCGGTTTGTATATACATATATACATATACATATCTACATATATACTGTATATACACATATATATTGTCACGCACGCGCGAGTAGGAGATCGCGGACGGACCCTAGCATGCTTCGGAAGGGAGTGGCAGGGTACTAACCTTTCTCCTTTACTTTCTTGCAGAACAAAAGACACTCCGCCATCATAAGCCCGCAGTACGTTACTTCCGCCCTTCCTCCGCCATTGTTCCTGATGCGGAGTGGAAGCAGAGAGCGGATCAGCGAGCGGAAGCAGAGAGCGGATCAGCGAGCGGAAGCAGAGAGCAGAGCAGCGGTGTCTCCCACAGGCACGTAGCCCTTCGCAAGCACCCGAGCAAGTTCACCTGAGGTAAAGCCGGCAGCTGACCAGTAGAAATAACCGGCAGTGAAAAATTAAAGTCGATCGCTCAGCGGGTGGTGGAAACTTAAAGTGACGGTGATTCAGCTGAACACGGAAAGCGCCGAAGCACCTATAAAAACGGCAAAGATGACTTCAACACTTAATGTAAGTTCTATCTGCTCTCTGCCCATCGAGGGCACGTTTATATGTTGTGTGTCCTGCAGTATGTACAGCTCAGATTTTCTGGCCGACAGTGCAGATAGCTTCACCTGCCAAAAATTTTTAGTTAATTTAGAGTTGGTCGGGAAAATACGCGAATTGGAGGACCGCGTTAGGAATCTGATAGTGATTAGGCAAACCGAAAATTGGATCGACTCGGTTTGTTTAGACAATTCGGCTACTTCTGATTTGGCCTCAGTCTCTCCAGGTCCCACTGTAGTCAGTGCGCGGCCGAAATCAGTAGCACCAATTCTGCCACAGGGCGAGTGGGTAACAGTAAGACGGGGGTCTAAGAATCCAAAATTTAGTCCCCCAGCACCCAGGTCACCAATTCGGACCCAGAACAGGTTCTCAGCTCTCCGCAGCGCGCCTGTGGAAACTGAGAATAAGAAAGTGCTCATAATTGGCGATTCCATAGTGCGGAATGTTAGAATTCCAAACTATGTTAAACCAGCAGTTAATGTTAAGTGCCTCGCAGGGGTCAAGATTTCTGGCATAGAGGCCGCATTGGACCGTGTCGCCGACGATGAAGTATCTACCTTATTGCTGCATGTCGGCACTAATGATATTTATTTACAGCAATCTGAGGTATTAAAGCGGAACTTCATCTCTCTATGCACCAAAGCTAAAACAAAATGTCGGAATTTAATTGTATCTGGTCCCTTACCAAGATTATATAGAGGGGATGTGATTTATAGCAGATTACATTCCTTTCACTGCTGGCTAGAAACCTGGTGTGCAAATAAAAGCATAGCATTTGTGAACAATTGGGATGATTTTTGGGAAAGGCCTGGATTTTTCAGAAGAGTCTTCATCCTAACTGGAGGGGATCTTATGTATCCCAAAATATGGCAGCAAAACTGCCTGGTTGACTGATTAGAGCAACATCCAGGCCGCAGTCATGTGATCTTAAATCACAGGATGTTGTTTGTCCCACCTGTTATTTTCCTGAAGCTGTTATCCATAATCCCTGTTGTGGGGCATCCAGTAAATTTAGTCTTGATACAAACCTTAAATTAATTGATAACCAAAAAATAAGGTGTATAATTAGACCAAGGGATAAAACCAGACCCTCCACCAGGGGCATCTGTAATAGAAATTTACTTCAAATTAAAACAAAAAATATATCACCAGTTCAGAAAGAAGCATGCAGTTATAAATGCTGTTTATTGAACATTCGCTCTCTTGGCACTAAAGCTGTTTTGGTAAATGATATTATATTAAGTACAAAATCTGATCTGTGTCTTCTTACTGAAACCTGGCTTAGTAAATGTGACACTGTTCCCCTAGCAGAGGCGTCACCAGATGGATACTCGTTCCTTCATAAGTCTAGAGATTCTGGTCGAGGAGGAGGCCTTGGAATAATTCATTGTAATAAAATGCAAATCACTTCTAAAAATTTAGGCAACTTTACATCCTTCGAGGTATTCATTTTAAATATTAAAACAGATTCCAACACAATTATAGTGCTAGTCTACAGACCACCAGGGCCATATTCATTGTTCATGACTGAATTTAGCAACCTTCTGTCTGATTTGGCCATAAATTATGATCACGTAGTTCTGATGGGGGATTTTAATGTACACATTGATGTGGAAACTGACACTTTTAGCAAATGTTTTACTTATTTGTTAAATTCAGTAGGATTTTTTCAGATTGTCAAAGGTCCAACTCATAATCATAACCACACATTAGATTTAATTATAACTTACAAAGTTGAAATTCAAAATTTAAATATTACTCCATTAAATGTAGTTATTTCTGATCACTTCTTAATCACATTTGATTTAGTTCTGCCCATGCCAACGCACTCACAGATTAAAACAAAGATAGTGCAACATCTAGATTGTAATTCTGCTTCAAAATTTATAGATACCTTGAGTAAGTCGAGTGTAATTGTGGAAAACCATTTAGATCAGTTAACATCAAATGTAAACATGGAAAACAATTTAGATCAGCTAATATCACATTATAATGTGACCTTGAGAGATGCTCTGGACACAGTGGCTCCCCTTAAAACAAAAGTGATCAAAGCGCATAGAAACTCTCCCTGGTTTAATGAAAATACTCAAGCTCTTAAATTAGAGTGTCGAAAACTGGAGCGCAGATGGAGAACAACAAAGCTACATGTCTTTCAAATTGCATGGACAGAGAGTGTTAATAAATATAAAAAAGCCCTCTTTAAAGCTCACTCAGAATACTATTCTACATTAATAGATAGCAATAATAAAAATCCTCGGGTACTGTTTAGAACAGTGGCTAAATTAACAAATGGCAATTCAGATCAACAGTGCAAAATACCAACAGATATTAGCAGTACAGACTTTATGAACTTCTTCAATGACAAAATTAAAAATATAAGATCCCAGATCTCAGCATCACAGTACAAACCAAATACTAGCTTAGCAGACCCTGCCGCACATTGCATTCAGCACTTTAGTAATTTTAATCCTGTAACTGAGCAGGAAGTCTTAACTTTAATTACTAAAATGAAGACCTCTACTTGTTCCCTAGATCCAGTGCCAACAAAACTAGTAAAAAGTGCAATGGATGTTCTTGCAGCACCTATTCTAACCGTTATCAATAGTTCATTACTGCATGGCACAGTACCTGATGCACTAAAAGTGTCAGTCATTAAACCTTTACTTAAAAAGTCAGACCTAGACCCACACATACTAAATAATTATAGGCCTATTTCAAATTTACCATTTCTCTCTAAAATACTAGAAAAAGTAGTTGCCAGTCAGCTTCAGTCACACCTTACGCATTACAATTTATTTGAGAAATTCCAGTCTGGTTTTCGCACTGGTCATAGTACAGAAACTGCACTAACACGGGTTGTAAATGACATTCTGATATCCTCTGATGAAGGAAACTCCACTGTAATTATGTTATTAGACTTAAGTGCAGCATTAGACACCATTGACCATTCTATTTTACTGCACAGGCTAGAAAATGATGTTGGTCTTACAGGCCCCGTGCTCGCTTGGTTCAGTTCTTATTTATCAAATCGATTCCAATATGTACAGAAATGTGCTGACAGTACTCCATCATTATACACAGAAGTTCAATATGGTGTCCCACAGGGCTTAGTACTGGGACCTTTACTGTTTTCACTTTACATGCTTCCACTGCGATCTCTAATTAGGAAACATAATGTTAATTTTCACTCGTATGCAGATGACACCCAGTTATACCTTTCATTTAAATCAAATGAAGTTTCTCCAATGTTGTCTTTAATTAGTTGTGTTAGTGAATTAAAGGAGTGGATGAATGAGAACTACTTGTCTTTAAATACAGATAAAACAGAGATGTTAATTGTTGGAGGGAATGACGCTGATCACAGCAATATTTTGTCGACATTTAACTCAGTTGGAATCCCAATTAATTTTACTGAATCAGCCCGCAATCTAGGAGTTATCTTTGATTCTAGCATGTCATTTAAAGCACATATTACAAAGTTGTCCAAAACATGTTTCTTCCATCTTAAAAATGTTAGGAAATTAAGGCGCTTTCTAAATAAACAGGATTGTGTGAAATTAATTCATGCATTTATCTCTAGTAGGATTGACTACTGCAATGCGGTGTTCACTGGATGTTCAAACTGTTCTTTATACAGCCTCCAGTTAATCCAAAATGCGGCTGCAAGAATTATTACAAGAACAAGAAAATATGAACACATAACTCCAGTTCTTAAATCCTTACACTGGCTCCCGGTTAAGTTTAAGGCAGATTTCAAAATCCTCCTTTTAACATATAAAGTATTAAATGGCCAAGGTCCAGCTTACTTGTCTGAACTTATCATGACTTACAAACCTGAGCGCACATTAAGATCTCAAGATGCCGGTCTGCTTATGATTCCAAGGATTAATAAAATAACAGTGGGAGGTCGAGGTTTTAGTTACAGGGCCCCTAAACTGTGGAATGGTCTTCCTTCTTCTATAAGAGATGCCCCTTCGGTCCCAGCCTTTAAATCCCGGCTGAAGACTCACTACTTCAGTTTAGCATATCCTGACTAGAGCTGCTGATTAACTGTACATACTGCATCTCTGTTGTTAGTCATTAGCACTAAAACATAAGTAACATGATAATTATAATTGAATACTAACCCTCACCTATTCTGTTTCTGTTCTCGGTACTCAAATGTGGCAATTGGTGCCACGGCCCACCTGCCAAGTTGTTTGCCTGCCTATGGTAAAGTCATCCCTGGTGGAGGATCACAGGAATCATGGGAAAGAGGGGCCCTTTCATCGGATTGGCTGGCCGAGCAACGTTTCAGCCGTGGAATGGCCAAATGGGGAGGCAGCTTGACGGATGAGGTCTCCAGCACTCTAAAAATATCAAAATCTTATTATATGATATCATCTACTGTTAAATTCTGCTCTGTACTTCTAAAATTTTTATTATTATGCTGTATTAAGGATTTGTTCTGTTCTGTATACTTGTATTGAACCCCTTCTTTTGACACCCACTGCACGCCCAACCTACCTGGAAAGGGGTCTCTCTTTGAACTGCCTTTCCCGAGGTTTCTTCCATTTTTCCCTACAAGGTTTTTTTTGGGAGTTTTTCCTTGTCTTCTTAGAGAGTCAAGGCTGGGGGGCTGTCAAGAGGCAGGGCCTGTTAAAGCCCATTGTGGCACTTCCTGTGTGATTTTGGGCTATACAAAAATAAACTGTATTGTATTGTATTGTATTGTATTGATGTCATCGATCCCATCTTCCCTCATGGTTCCTTCCCAGCATTCCTCCACTTCCGGTTCCTCCTTTATAAAATGGCCGCCGACGCCAATAACGGCGTCGCGCATATGAACAATTTATGTTTATATATTTTGACCTGATTATTGAAAATTGTTTACAGTATACGGGGCCGGAAACCCCAAACCTTTACGCTGTGTCTTTCTCTTTTTTACAATGACGTAGTCGGCAGGATACTGCTCCGAAGAAGAAACATAAAATTGACTGAAAGACAGGACCTCGACACCGTGCTGCAGGGGATGAATGCCCAGATCCAGTCCCTGCAGCAAGCGCAAGCCGCTACCACCCAGGAATTGGAGGCCACGAAGGCGAGGTTGGCAGAAGCCCAGAGGGTAAGGGCCGACCTACCTCGTCCAAAGCCTCCGCCTCTTGTACCGATGACGGAGTTGGACGATGTGGAGTCCTACCTTGGGATTTTTGAAAGGACAGCCACCCGGAACGTGTGGCAACTGTCCGAGCGGGCGTCCATTCTGGCGCCCTACCTGAAGGGACCCGCGCAGCGGGCTTACTATGATCTCCCCGAGGAGGAGGCCACGGACTACGACCTCCTAAAACAGGAGATCCTGGCACGCTACGGCATCACGCCGAGCCAGCAGGCGAGCGAGTGGCGGAGCTGGCAGTTCGACCCTGAGAGGCCGGCCCGAGCACAGGCCTTTGACTTCTGGGGAAAGATGGGGCGTTGGCTACGGCCCGAGGGTCCCCAAGCCCGGAAGGTCATGGAGCAGGTGGCCTGTGAGGGCCTGGTTAATGCTCTGCCTAGCTCCCTCGCCCAGCAGGTCCGGCGCCATCCTTACAAGGACATGCCAGGACTCCTGGAAGTCCTGGAGCGTCAGCTTGCGGTTTTCCGAGCCGGGGGGTCAGAAAGGCAAGCTCGTGGGAACCAACAGGGACGGGCGGCCACCCCTGAGCCCTCTCGACGCGCTGCAGAAGCGCCACAGAAACCCAAAGAAAAGCCAGCCTCCCCGCGCTGTTACAAGTGCGGAGAGACTGGCCACCTACTGCCGACCTGCCCCTTGAACACCCCTATGGAGCCGATGGATTGCACCTGGGCCTCCTCAGAAAGGTACTGTACTCCGCCTTGGCGAGTCCAAACACGGGAGTAGTGTTGGTAAATGGGCACTCAGTGGTGGCTCTGTTTGACTCCGGCAGCAACATAACCATTGTCGCTCGCCGTTATGTGTTACCGCAACAGTGGCTGAAACAACATTGTTGCAACTTGTGTGCATGGAGAGACCAGGTCTTACCATTCCGCAGAGTGCTGCCTTTCCTGGAAGGGGGAATTGTCCAAGTTGTTGGGCGCGGTATTGCCGAACCCCCCTATTCAGTAATTTTGGGACAAGACTGGTCACACAGAAAACGCGGTAAGACACACACCACTCCCGGGGCCTCACTGGGTCTGGCTATGAGGGGGCAAGGCACCCTTCCCGCGGTCTCCACGCCGTGCCCTGGGGCAGGCCGTAATGGAGCAAGCACATCGGGGGACGCTTCCCCAGCGACGGATCCTGAGCCGCAGCTATCCCGAGCCAGGGAACTCTCCCGATGACCGCCTCCCAAGATCCCCTGAGCAGCTTGGACCATCAATTCCAGTCCACGCCGACCTCCTTTAAAAGAGAGCAGTGGAATGACGATTCCCTGCGGTTTGCCCGGAATGCGGTTGTTCTTCCAGGCAGCTCACCAGCTGAAGAATCCATACCACGCGAGCTTTTTTGTTCTCGAAAATGATCTGTTGTATTGGGTAGCGACCCACGAGGGCGAGGTGCGGAAGTTGCTGCTAGTTCCGCGTACATTCCGGCGGGAGGTATGTGAACTAGCTCACGCTCACCTCCTAGGCGCCCACCTCGGGGCCGAAAAGACTTTAGAAAGGGTAAAACTCCGCTTCTACTGGCCTGGGGTCAACGAGGAGGTCCGGCATTTCTGCCAATCCTGTCCGGAATGTCAGATACGCCAGATTCCTAGGAGGGACCGTGCTTCTCTCGTCCCAATACCCCTGATTGACGTTCCCTTTGAGAGAATAGGGATGGATTTAGTAGGACCCCTGGAGCCCTCAAACCGTGGCCATAAATATATATTCGTCATGGTGGATTATGCTACTCGATACCCAGAGGCGGTTCCCCTGCGCTCCGCTAATACAAAAAATATCGCACGTGAACTAGTCAACTTATTCTCTAGAGTGGGGATACCCAAAGAAGTCCTTACGGACCAGGGAACCCCCTTCACCTCAGATACGTTCAGGGAAGTGGCCAAATTACTCCGGATAAAGCACCTGAAGACGTCTGTCTATCACCCGCAAACAGACGGGCTGGTATAGCGTTTTAATCAGACGCTTAAACAGATGCTCCGCAAAGTAGTCAACGCCGATGGCAGGAATTGGGACCAGCTCTTACCGCTTGTGCTTTTTGCCTACCGCGAGGTACCCAAGGCCTCTACGGACTTCTCGCCTTTTGAGTTGCTGTATGGGCGACAACCCCGTGGACTTTTGGACATACTAAAAGAGGGCTGGGAGGCCGAGGCCCTTCCCTCCTCCAATATCCTGGAGTATGTGGCGCAACTGCGCGACAGGCTCGCTAAAATCAGACCACTCCTAAAGGAGCATGTGACGCGTGCGCAGGCAGCGCAGGCCCGGTGTTACAACCGCAACTCCGTCCTCCGGGAGTTCCGCCCGGGGGACCGAGTGATGGTGCTCGTCCCTACCTCCCATTCCAAGTTACTGGCTCACTGGCAAGGGCCATACGAGGTTAAGGAAAGAAAGGGGCTCGTCGACTATCTGGTAAAACAGCCTAACCGTCGACCGAGCGAGAGGATCTATCATGTCAATTTATTAAAACCTTGGAAGGACAGGGAGGAGTCTCCCAACACACGTAGATCCCTCTCCCTATTCTCTAGCGTGACTGCCCTTAACCTCGGCGACGAGCTAACACCCCTACAGCGGCGGGAGATAACCCATGCAATCCACGCCGTACCCGAAGTAGTGAGCAAGTTGCCAGGCCGGACCTCGCTGATTGCGCACGATATAGTCACAGACCCCGGAGTAATCGTCCGGGAGAGGCCCTATAAACTCCCGGAGGCAAAACGCGCTGAAGTGGAACTGGAGGTGCAACGTATGTTGGATATGGACATTATCAAGGAGAGCCATAGTCCCTGGTCCAGTCCTATCGTCCTCGTTTCCAAGCCGGACGGCTCCTGGAGGTTCTGTAATGACTTCAGACGTCTGAATCAGGTCTCCAAATTCGATGCCTACCTGATGCCCCGCATTGATGACCTGCTTGAATGGCTGGGTATGGCTCGATACTTGACTACTCTTGATATGACGAAAGGGTATTGGCAAATTCCTTTAACGACATCTGCAAAAGAAAAAACTGCCTTTAGCACCCCTAGCGGACATTGGCAATACAAGGTCCTCCCATTTGGGCTGCACGGCGCCCCAGCGACCTTCCAGCGTCTGGTGGATAGAGTGCTGAAGCCCCACCAGTCCTATAGTGCCGCCTACCTGGATGACGTCGTCATCTATTCCGGCACCTGGGAGGAGCATCTATTGCAGGTCTCTGCTGTCCTCACGACACTAGCTAAAGCCGGTCTCCGCATTAACCCTCGCAAGTGTTTCTTTGGCTTGAAGGAGGCCAAGTATTTAGGCTACCTAGTGGGACGAGGGCAGGTGAGACCGCAATGTTCGAAAATCAAAGCCATCGTGGAATGGCCCCGTCCGAATACCAAGAGACAGGTGCAGGCTTTCTTGGGGCTGGCGGGGTACTACCGCCTGTTCGTACCCCGTTTCTCCGAAAGGGCAGCGCCCTTGACCTGTTTAACAAAGAAGGTGCTCCCTTACACGTGGTATGGAACGACAAAGCAGAACACGCATTCAGTGACCTGAAAAAGGCCCTTACGTCGACACCTGTATTAAAGACACCCGATTTTGGGCTCCCTTTTATTCTCCAGACCGACGCTTCGGACACAGGCCTGGGGGCCGTGCTGAGCCAAAGCGTCGATGGTGTCGAACACCCCATAATGTACTTAAGCCGGAAACTGCTGGACCGAGAGACCAGGTATGCGGCGGTGGAGAGGGATGCCTTGGCCATTAAGTGGGCAGTGACCCATCTCCATTACTACCTGTTGGGCCACAAATTCACTCTGGTGACTGATCACGCTGCGCTTCAGTGGATGTCCCTGCACAAGGCGTAGAATCCGCGGGTCACCAGGTGGTTCCTGGACTTACAGCCGTATAAGTTCACTGTCACTTATCGCCGCGGCAACCTTCAGGCCAACGCCGATGCCCTCTCTCGCATCCACGACCTCTCGGTTAGGTCCGCCCGACCTGACGGTCTTGGGCTGAGGGGGGGGTTGTGTCACGCACGCGCGAGTAGGAGATCGCGGACGTACCCTAGCACGCTTCGGAAGGGATTCGCCAGCAGGGAGTGGCGGGGTACTAACCTTTCTCCTTTACTTTCTTGCAGAACAAAAGACGCTCCGCCATCATAAGCCCGCAGTACGTTACTTCCGCCCTTCATCCACCATTGTTCCTGACGTCATCGACCCCATCTTCCCTCACGGTTCCTTCCCAGCATTCCTCCACTTCAGGCTCCTCCTTTATAAAATGGCTGCCGACACCAATAACGGCGTCGCGCATATGAACAATTTATGTTTATATATTTTGACCTGATTTTTGAAAATTGTTTACAGTATACGGGGCCGGAAACCCCAAACCTTTACGCTGTGTCTTTCTCTTTTTTACAATATATACAAATCTACATATATATATCTACATATATATATTAGGGGTGGGACTCTATTAAAAAAAATAATCTAATTAATTAGAGGCTGTGTAATAATTAATCTTGATTAATCGTATGTAATCACACATGAAAATTTGCCCCAAATCGCAAATGTTTTTTTTTTAATTTAAAAGGGTTTTAGTGGGCGACAGAATCAAATAATAGACATTGACATGAATATTGTAAACTCAAGCTCTTTTAATTTCTGAAAAAAAATGCATTTAAACTGCATTTCAATTCAAAACAGAAACAAAAATATCATCCCTGGCTAAAATTGAGCAGACTTAAAAATAAAGTGGTACTTTAAGTACTTTAAGTACATTTTCAGAATGGTATTGTCTTTAAATAATAATAACCAAAATTTCAACATAAAGTGCAGTTTTTCTTCTTAAAAAAATAAGTCAGAAACATAAAAGGTAATTTGACCATCTTCATCTTTAAACTCTGAGTAACCTTAGCCAAAATTATTTTGTACATTATGCTAAAACAGTGTGATCATTGAACATTTTGTAAATAGATGTAATTAGAATTACTAACGGTCACGGAAGTCCAATGATCCCCAGTAAGAGCCACAAAGTCTGCCTTCTGTAATCCATCTAATTTTGCTTGCTTTTCAGTGTGCATCAATGTAATCGATGTTAAATGTACCAGGAAATCATGCATTGACAAAAGTTCCCCTTTGCTTGGAATTGAAAGTGTGATTAAATGCGTTATTTTTTTAACGCGTTATGGAGTACATCCATCGAAGCTTCTCAGCTGTGCTTGTGCTAAGAAAAGGAAACATTTTAAAAATAACGTAACATGATTCTGCGTTAACCGCATATTTTTTCATACGTCTCAAACCAAGGGGATGCGAGGCTAAAATGAATCGGGAAGCACGCGTACATACTCAGTGCATCCCCTCTCGGGAATCGAACCTCGGATGTCGGCACTAGAGGCAAAGCCTCTACCATTGCGTCAAGGCGTGTGGCTTGTCTATTTGAGAGTATGTAGATCGGGGTATATATATATACATATATACCCGCGTTTCGCAGCGGAGAAGTAGTGTGTTAAAGAAGTTATGAAAAAGAAAAGGGAACATTTTAAAAATAACGTAACATGATTGTCAATATACAGTAATTGTTTTGTGAGTGTTGCTGTCATCAAGTATTTGATCATCATTATTTCTTGCAATCAGGTTCGTATGTGAAGGATGTGTTTATTTAATGGTAGCTAAGACCCGGCACTTAAACGTTTCTTGCTACAGCAATTTTAACTCCGTTACAAAGTGATCCAAAGTCTCGTTTATACCTCGTGTCTTCTCAGTAAACTTGTATGTCGCGAATACCGTCATTCGTCATAGGCATGACAAACGGCAGCGGGAGTGTGTCTATAAACTTAATATAAACTTACGGTTCACGCCGTGCTTTGTTTACGCAGTAGCTGTACTTCTGAATATGCATTGGCCTCGCTCACTGAGTGCAAGGGAAAAAAATAAAATGTAGTCTATAAGTTATTAATAGTAAAACATTAACGTTTTGTTCAGTTTCTTGCTACAGCAATTTTAACTCCGTTACAAAGTGATCCAAAGTCTCGTTTATACCTCGTGTTTTCTCAGTAAACTTGTATCTGGCGAATACTGTCATTTGCCGTAGGCATGACAAACGGCAGCGGGAGTGTGTCTATAAACTTAATATAAACTTACGGTTCACGCGGTGCTTTGTTTCCGCAGTAGCTGTACTTATGAATATGCTTGTATTTATGAATACGCTTGTATGCATCACTTGCTTCATAATCTTTTTCTGCCTTCTCAATTGTGAAATGGCATTTTTTGTTCAGCGCTGTTTGGAGGTCTTCCTTGTGCTCTACGTACTTACGTAGGAGGCGTGATGATGTCACACGAAACTCCGCCCCCACGGCCATCCAGCTCAACTCCATTACATCATATGGAGAAAAATAGCTTCCAGTTATGACCATTACTCGTAGAATTTCGAAATGAAACCTTCCCAACTTTTGTAAGTAAGCTGTAAGGAATGAGCCTGCCAAATTTCAGCCTTCTACCCACACGGGAACTTGGAGAATTAGTGATGAGTCAGTGAGTGAGTGAGTGAGTCAGTCAGTCAGTGAGGGCTTTGCCTTTTATTAGTATAGATTAGCACAATCTAGATGAGAAAGGACCGTTCACCCCAACAAAGCTCTCCACTTAATTCTTTAAAAATAATATCAAGTCTGGATATGAAAGTCCCTCAAGTCCTACTGTCTACCACACTATTCGATAGTTTATTATGTGTGTATATGGTTCTCCATTGTCTATGGTGTAAAGAAAAACTAATGTTTGTGTGAAATTTACCATTAACAAGTTTCCAACTGTGTCTCCATGTTTTTGATGAACACATTTTTAAATAAAAGTCTTGGTCCATTCCCTTTATAATATTAAACACTTCAATTGCATCTCTTCTTCTATTGCTTAAACTGAAAAGGCACAGCTCTTTTCATCTTTCCTGCTAATTAATCCCCTGTAACCCTGGAATCAGCTTTGTTGCCGTTCTCAGGACTTTTTCCACCACTGCTAATGCCCTTTTTGTAGCCCAGAGACCAAAACTGAACACAGTACTCCAGATGATGCCTCACCAGTGCGTTATAAGGCTTGAGCATAACCTCCTTGGACTTGTACTCTACACATCACACTATATAACCTAGTCGCTCTGTAATGATTCTAAATTATCTGCCAAACCACCTACATTGGTATCATCTGCAAATTTAATCAGCTTGCTCCTTATATTTCATTTGAATTCATTTATATACAATAAAACCTTGATTATCCATCACTCAAGTAACCGTCAGTCTCCATTAATGATCAGGGTAAAAAAAAAAAAAAATTGCGTATGCCAGCGTCTACCTATTACTACTGCCGCAAGATACTCTGCGAGCTGTGCACATTGGAACAACTCTCTCTTGTGCTAGCATGTAGTGTTTTTTCCCAGCACCACGAGTCATGCCGCACTTTGAAATCACAATGTCAGTTACATACCTTCAGCTTTAATAGCGTTTCGTAGCTTTTCTCTTATGTTATAATTAAACTACTATACATTGTAAAGGCCGATAAACATATGTGTTTTGTGTTGGACTTGTCACAAAAAATTTAAATTATTTAACGTTTACTAAATGGCAAAATCGCTTCAAGTATTGCTGCAATTTACAGAATAGGAAGAACAACAATGAACAATATAAAGCGTGACGCCAACAAAATTGAAAAACGTGTTGAAGATGGAAACTACTGATGGTATTGTCTTTCAATAATAATGTTAATGTTCTTCTGCATTGTAATTTTCTTTTTAAATTCTTTTATATTATGTTTTATTAATTTATTGTGACGTGCAGGCAGCTTTTGATGTGCTGTGTGGGAGCAGACAGGGCAGAATGCTGTGTAAATGATAAGACTGGGTGAAGAGCTTCTTTTCCATGAGGGGCGGACATGCCTCTTAGGACATGAGTGATAGGAGAAGTTAGGAGAAAAAGGAAGGTGCGGTGGAAGGAAGTTTTGAGTAGGGAGACAATAAGCAGGAGTATTTGCGATATATAGTGGCAGGAGATAATTATTGGTAGGTAAAGCTTTCCTTTATTGTTTTGAAGATGTGCTCTGTAACTAAGATAACCGCTCGTTATAGAACAAAGATTCCAGGTAAAATATAATAAATTTCAGTACCTCTGAGTTGTATTTGCTTATTACGATGGTTATTACAATATCATATAAATTAATTATTTTTGTTAATACTATATTATATTTTGTTATTACAGTATTTTTGTAAATAAATTAAACTATTCACTAAACTAATATACTCTATATATTTTAAACTAGCTGTTCTGTTATCCATCTTTTCTCTTATTCATCATGGCCTCGGTCCCGAACACAGATGGATAATCAAGATTTTACTGTATATTAAAAATAGCAGCACTGACCCCAGTAAGACACCACTCTTAACTTTGCCCGATTCTGATGCCATTTATAATCTCTTTCAAAGTTAAATATGGGCACAAATAATGGCATTTGATATGTTGCTGCTAAGTTAAGCTAAGACCCTGGATTCTCTAGGTTTCTAAAGAAAGGACTTGAACTACTTTGAGGGACTTGGACCCTCACCTGGTCTAAGGGGACTCTAACCCCCATCTTTGACCCATACGTGCTTGTACTCAGGGACTTTATTGTTTTAATTGTGATGGCCTGGATCATTGCAACTTGTACTAAGCTGCAATTCAAACAAAAAGTTCACCCTCTTTTATGAATTGGCATGATAGTTAACCCTTCTGTATATGGAAACTGCTTTCTAGTGCCAGTCGGGATATAATCTGCTTTAATTTATAATGGGGCAGCTGAAAACTTTATTATGTCTGGTTTTTTCACACAAATGAAAGTATCTAAAATTGCTGTGAAAAATACTCCAGTAGTCATTTCTATTGACAGAGGCAATACATTACAAGTGTACACCACACCTTCTTTACAGGTTCAAAATGGGAATCCTTTTCATAAAGACTACACTTTTTTGTTTTTCAGTGTGCGACCCTGTGGTCTTAGATTTCATAATTCATGAATTAATGGTCTATGGGAGAGAAAGAATTATAGGGAAAGGGTTGTTTCAGCAAATGCTTACACTTTATGGACAGTGTAATTTTGTTGAAACTTTGCCACCACAAAATGGAGACGTTTCTGATATTTATAGTTAATTAAATCACAGGAACAACTGCAGCATAGAGACATTGATGACACAATGGATTTAATGCTCATTCTGCTGCAGCTGAGGGGAAAATCTGTGTGCTTTCAAGACCAGAGTCAACAGAAACTGGACAAAAATCCAGATCACAGTTATTACACAAATCTAGCAGTCCTTTCAGGATTGTTTTTTCAAAAGAAGGATGGTTCTTTTGAAATCCTGTATTGATTACAGAGATCATAGTAAGATCAGTATTAAAAAGAACTATATTTTCCTGTTAATCCTTACAGATTGTCTGGAATTTCATTAAAACACCTCTTACATATACATTCTGTGTTGTTATATTTTACATAACCTACAGACAGAGATTCACACTACCAGTGTGATGGTCATGTTGGTCAAGCATGTAAATAAGAGTAATACAAAGTGCAATAAATATAAATATAAAGTGATTGTACTTCTATTTTTGAAAGAGACATGGCCACTGCTTAGTTCACAATGCCAATCAATACTCTGCATTACATACTTTCTGTGTTATGTCAGGTGCACACGCAATAAAAATTAAACTAAAGAAATGGCAAATTATGCAAAAGAATGAAACAGAATGAAGTGACATGAACTATTTGATTTTTTGGTGAGAATATGGAAGAATGAGAACATCTGACACTAGTGTTTCTGAGTGAGAGAAAGCAATTAGTAACTTTTATCATTTATTTAAGTCCATGATAAGAAGAACTGGTTCTGATTAATAGCAATTTTAATTGCTTTTGAATTATTTCAAATCATCACTATGCATTATCAAGCATTGCTTTCCAAACACTCCCACCTTTATTGAGACTTTATTTGAACCATGACAAAAATTTCTGAATCTTCTTCACTACATACAATGAAATCCTGTGAAAGGTATAAGTGTGATGTTTTTGGTGATCATTGTCTAGGTGTTTATTGCAGAACACAGCCAGCAATTCACATTTGCACAGCAACATTCAATAACATCAATTACAGTGGAAGTAAAGGATGTTTTTAAGGTGAAAAAGATCTACAAGCTGGAGGAGAGATTCAGCAATTCACACCTGAATAACAGCTTTTAACAGTATTGTTTTCAGCAGTAATGGACAATGTTTGGTATAAAATAACTAAGACTAATGTAATCAATCTCTTTTTCTAAATGGAAAACTTAAGGTAAAACAAATTGGGCATTTGATGTAGCTATTAGAAAAAGTAAAGAAAAGACAGGAGTGTGCTGATGCTATAGTTAACACTCCAAAGAAGTTAATGACCTTTGGAATGGTAAATGGCACTTCTATTCTAAATTTCACCCCTAGTTAACAAGATAACTAATTCCACTGTATTTATTAAACTTTTCCCACATAGCAATTACAATTTCATCAGAATTAGGAAAGGCGACAAGTAGAAAATCATTTTCAATACTGCCAATGGTCATAATATGTAGGGTGACATGTCCTATAGTTTAGCTAACACTTCAGCAGTATTTCAGGTATATGTAAAAAATGTGTTTTGAGATATTCTTGGGAGATATGTCTATGTTTACAAAGAAAATATCCTTATCTTAAGATTATTTGCAAGAATTTAAACATGTTAATGAGGTGTTTACTATATTTCATGAGAATAATTTGTCAAATTAGATTAGCCTGAATTTTACAAAATATCAGTATTTTGTTTTTTTTTTTTTTTTATTTATTATATGTCTAGATCCAGGCTTAGCATGGAGCAGTCCAAATTGGCTGAAATTCTTAATTGGAAAGTCACTGAGAATCTTAAGTGTAAGCATTTGTGGAATTTTTAAAATAACATTGATTAATAAAAACAAAACTATCTCTGTTATTGCTCCAATTACACTCTAACATAAAAGACCACAAAGAAGTTTCATTGGACTCAAAAGTTTCAACAAGCATTTGATTCCATAAAACAAATTTGCATCTTTGTACCCATTTTTGCAGCCATTTAAAATGTGTGAAAAAAGCAGTGTTGTTTTGCAATGTGCAAGTACCATTTCAGAAATTGTCAGTGATGTGGCTGCATTCCCTTATAAAACGACCAGGTTGAAAAACAAAAGCTTGAAATGCCATGTAGATTATTTGCACTCTTTCCAGAAATAAGTTGCTGCCAAATCCTGATCAAGGCTAGAAGACAAGTTTTAGAATTTAACTTGTTCATTGTTCATATTTTTATTGATTTTAAATGGTTATTACACAGTAGCTTATGATAATGCGATTTGTGTTTTTCACAGAAGAAAGTAAAAGTATATTTTGGTAGTAGAAAATAAAAACAGTAAGAATTCATTTTGATGTAATTGTGCCTTTCAAAACATTTAAGAGAACAATATCTGGTAAGATTATAAAATATATAAAGTAAATATAGATAGCAGTAGTAATACTGTAGCTAAATATATTTTGAAAATGTACATAACAGAATTCCGTCCTCTTCATAAAGATATTATGTATCAGAATCTTTTCGCTGGTGACTTACAGTATGGTAGGTAACGGTTTTAAGATATTTGTTCAGATATTATTAAGTTCATATTCAGTACTTTATTAAACTAGATTTATATAGCACAGTGCTCCTAGGTGGAGATCATACCCAGCAGGAGAATAAAACCAGAGCAAACAGCACCAAGGATAAAGAGGTGGAGATTAAAAGAGGAAGGGCTTAAGAACAGGTTTAAAAAAAAAAAAAAAACTAACCTTTACAAGTATCATAAATTACACCGGCTGTTACAGACTGAAATCAAATGTATGTTTTTATTCTAAAATAGTAAGACTAAGAGCAGTTTACTTCTCAAACGGAGCGGGGCAGGATAGAACTCGCGACCTTTTGATTCCCAATCGGCAGCTGATTCTATTGCACCACAGAGGCAGTCATAATAAACAGATGTCAATGTCGCATGTTAAGGCGGCTTTTTGTTTCTGTAGTTATATTTTTGAATAAAAGCGCAATTGTTGTGTTAGATTTGTACCTTTTGTGATATTTCTTTGATATTTGGACTTCAGGCTTCATACATTATATAGTTTATGCCTACATTTTGTCATCTACTACTAGAATATAAAAAACGTTTCTGTTTTAACAATGTGTTTACACAGATTACTGTAGAAACAGAACAGACATGAAATGCGTGTGTTCCAAACAACGATCTATTATTTCCACTTTAAAACTCCACTTCACTCCCAGAAAATCAATCAAGGCATGAGCTGGGAGAAGTTTGTGCACGTTCTGAGTCGGTGGGGGTATGGAATAGCCGGCTGCTTGCAGCCTGATTTTATCAGCACATTTAGATGACAAAAGACGCTGGTGGAGAGCTGTGAACAATTTTAAGAAGCGATTTAAGGTGGGACGGATTTACGATTTTTTTCGTATGCTCTGGTAATTCTAGTGTTAAAGAGAAAAGAGTACCAGAGAAGTATGTAAGGATATATACAGGTATGAGGGAGTGAAGACTCAAGTTAAAAGCTATTTAAAAGAGTGGGTAATTTCAAATATCTAGGAGCAGTGGTAGCCCAAGATGGACAATTAGATTCAGAGATGACCCATAGAATGCAGTGTGGATGGAACAATAGGTAGAAGGTATCAAGAGTATGGTGTGATCAAAGAATTAAGGTAAGCATTAAAGGTAAGGTTTTTAAGACCGTGGTAAGACAAGCAATGATGTATGGAGCTGAGACATCAGCATAAAGGGAGTGCAGGAGAAGCTCAATGTTGCAGAAATGAAAATGTTGAGATGGAAGTGTGAAGTTATAAAAAAGGACAGAATAAGAAATGAGAAAATCAGAGGTACATCAAAAGAGAGAGAGCTATGATTATGATTAGCTTTAGCCTTATACATAGTGATGTGATTATTAGCTTTAGCCTTATACAGAGTGCTATTGTGATTGCCTGTACAAAAAAAATTTAGTTTCCAGTCATGTCCTTCAGTATGGTTTCAAAAAAAGTCACTCTGTATTGGTGTATAAGTGTCAGTAGGTAAGTGTGCCAAAGAATAGAATGGAGATCGCTATTCACTCAGTGCTGCTCAGATATGCATTGAACCCTGTGCAAGCCTGTGGGGGACCCCAAATGTTCCAGAAAAATGGGCTGGTTGAAACAAATAAAATATTTTGAATACAATTTGTAATTGTTACAACAACATCAGTAAAGTACACAAAAACAAAAGGAGAGCAGCAATAGACACATTGTAATAAATACCCATGGCCATGGGACAAGTCTACTAACACTACCTGCCAAAATCTATGAATGATAAAAACAGGATTTGTATTAACTTTATACCTCTGAATGTTGCACTGAAAAGAGAGATCCATTTAGATTTACTCATTTGGCTGACAGGGCCCCCAAATTTACAACTGGAAATTTTTTTTATTAATTGTGTAATTTCTAGCCTTCCTGTCACAGGCAAGATGCTACAGGAAATCAGAAGGTCACATCAGAAAGATGAAATCTGCAAATGATAACCAAGTACTGCCTCAAAGAATGTCCAAAGAAACACAAACATGACCCAGAGATTAAGCCATACTGCCTTATGTCCTCTTTCTTTGAAAGGACAACGACTAGTAATACCACCACCTCTGAGAGCAGAAACATGGACCAAAGTTCTCTTCATAATCATTCAAAATATTAGCAAACAAGAATGTGTTTATGCACATCATAATGGTGACTATCAAAGAAGCATTTACTTGTCTTGGGACTTCAGAGACAGCATGCTTAGACAATCAGCCATAGTTCTCCTCAGAATTGTTTAAAATATTTGTAAATGACAGTGAGTTAGTGCACATCATAAGCAGACCAGTTACCTTCTAGCAATTGGGAAAGCTAAACATGTATAAAAAATTAAAATCGTGCCAAAAAGGAAGTATCAAAGCAAAGTACTACTTGCATACCAAGCAACTCTGCTACAGCATGGCTTCTTTCCATGGGGAGAAACCTAGAACACATAGTGATTTAGGTTAAAAATGGTTTATTTTAAAAATAATATAAAAGAGCTAAAAACATTAAGATGTAGCAGTATACTTTACTTCCTGTTGTCTGAATAAACATTATTGCTCTTTACATCAATCCAACAGTGTCCTGTCTCCCTGTTTATATAAAGTAGAACCATGTCGAACACATATTAACCAATGTATCCAATGCCTGCTTCAAGTTAGTATAGAGATCAGATAGAGGTGTCTCCTTGAATGCAATACTCTTGTTTTGTAATATTATGGGGTTTGTTGATTGCTAGTAGCTTTTATTATTAGCACAATGCAGCTACTTTAGTGTATTTAGACTAGAAACTGCCTGCCTGTAATGACTCAACACAAGTGAAAAGAAGGCAACACATGACATTGCCATAAAATACATTAGTGTTGTTAGTGCAACCCCAAAAATGTGACAAATTCAGGAAAGAGAATATTACCTTGACTTCACGCATGATGCAACTAAAACTCAATTCACCTTCTGAGACCTAGTCCACCCTATCTACACAGTTGTCAGTGCTGGCTGCCCTCACGTGACTTACCTGTCTATTGCCAGGGCCCTATGCAGTTCTTTTATAATAGGTGTGATAAATGAATTCCTGGAACATGTATGTAATGTCGCCGATATGGGTAAAAATCCCATTTTTTTTATCATAAAGATATAGTCCAAAATGAATTCATTTAACAGGGACAAACAGTCAAACAACAATGGTTACAATATTATGTTTGAATGAAAAGACCTGAACTGTGATATCCTGATAGTTGGAGAATACCCTCCTGCCCCCTTTTTTAAAAATAGGAACCACCTTCTAGGCCATTACACAAGGAGAGCTGGACAGAGTCGTAGAAGGGCATCGACCCAGCAGCAGCACCAGTATCTGCTCCTTTGTGTGAGGAGGAACAGGAGGAGCACTGCTAGAGCCCTAAAAAGTCACCTCCAGCTATGTACTGGTGTGCATGATTCTGACCAAACTGCAAGAAACAGACTCCATCAGGGTGGCATGATGGCCTGACATCCTCTAGTGGGGCCTGTGCTCAAAGCCCATCACTATGCAGGTTCACACTGAGCACATGTGACAGATGTGAAAACGTCTGGCAGAAGCTGTGGTGAACATTATGCAGCCTGCAACATCATCCATCATGGCCGGTTTAGTGGTGGATCAGTGAAGGTCTGGGGAGGCATACCTTGGAAGGTCAGACAGACTTCCATGTGCTAGGCTACTGTTCCCTGACTGCTGTTAGATAGTGGGATGAACTCCTCAGAGCCATTGTCAGACCTTATGCTGGTGCAGTGGGCTCTCGGTTTCTCTTGCTTCAGGACTGGCCCTCATGTTCTCCTGACCTGTATCCAATTGAGATGCTCTGGAATGTTATGTATCATTGTATCCGATAGCCAAGTAGCGCCACAGATTGTTTAGGAGTTCATTGATGCCTTGATCCAGGTCTGGCAGGAGATCCCCCAGGACACTAACTCATCAGAAGCATGCCAGATGTTGTCAGTAGTGCTTGCAGAGTTGTGGGGGCCATACACACTAGGAAGACTTGGAGTGTCTGAACATAAGAATAATGCTGCAGAGTTGACTGTAAAAAGAGGAAGGCTACATTGACAGTCCACTATGAAATATTGAAGACAAATAACTAAATATTGCAAAGCAGTCCATCTGGACAGGCAATCCGATTTCTTTAAAAAAAAGAATGGTAGTACAGGAAGTCCAAGAGTTTTATTCTCAACTTTTGATCATCTTCTAAATCCAGCTCAATCAACAGAATATCTGCTGAATACTTCTAGATCAACTTGCTTTTGCAGCTTTTTTAAAAACAAAATTAACTATAGATTTAATATAAAACATTCCTCCAAAGTTAATCCTGTTAAACCTCAGCATGCTGTTTTTAGCAAATTAAATTCCTTCACATTTAAATAAGTTTACCTGAACTCTGTAAAATAATTTCTCAACTAAAACTCTCCACTTATGTCCTTGACCCATCCCCAACTGGCCTTTTCAAAGAAACCTCTCATTGTAATACTTGACACAATTAATCCATCAATAAATACAGCTGTTCTCAAACTGTGGGGTGCGCCCCCCCCCCCGGGGGGTTGCTGAAGCTGTACAAGGGGGGCGTCGAATAAATGAACAAGATATCAAAATTAATTTTTTACATTTTTATTTCAAATTTAAATTTGCAAGCTTATAATCACAACGAATGCATTATAACTAAAATTAAAACATTTCTAAGGCATAGATCTAATGACTAACTGACAAGCGGCGCCGCTGCTGCTGCTTTTATAGTCACGTATTTTCAATCCAGAAAGTTCGAGGCATATCGGTATCTGTCGCAAACATTCGGGTAACAGTAGATCAGGTGATAATGTGACGCGACTGCACCACATTGGCAGCGTAGCCAATATTGCCAAATTGAGTTAAATAATTTACGCGTATTGGGTTATTTTCATGATACAACTAACAGCGGTATAATATTTGTCGGACGAAAATATGTTCATCTCGCACCAGATTGATTTCATCGGTGTCCTCTTTTACGAGATTTTTAAAAATTAAAACATATTTAATCGTTTCTTTACATAAAAAATAATTAAATAAGAATAAATAATTTATTTTTTGTTTTGGGATTAGAATTACTACCAAAAACCACACAAGGCATTTTAACAGTTATTAAAGCACTTTAAAAAAAACAAAATGCAAATATTTCATCGAAGTTAGCCAAACACATGCAAATCTTATGGAAGTAAAAATGATAGGATACTGCGACACCGCATGAGTATCATACCTTTGTTAGTTGTATCATGGGCTATTCTCATCTATCTTATATTATGCAGGGGGCACAGAATTATTCCAGGTAGAAAAGGGGGAGCGCGAAATATGAAAGTTTGAGAACCGCTGAATAGATAAGTGAGTCTTCTAAGATTGTATAAAGACTGCAGTAGTTAAATCCCTGCTCAAGAAAAATAATCTTGACTCCTCTGTCTTTAACATCTTTACACCTATTTCTGACCTGTATATTTTAAGTAAGATTCTAGAAAAAGCAGTTTTTCAGCAATTACATTATTAGTTGATTTAAATATTCTATTCTTGATAAGTTTCATTCAGGATTTAGAACACCTCAGAGTACAAAAATTGCACTGGCTAAAGTAGGATATGACTTGTGGGTTATTGTGGATGCATGCCACATATTTGTGCAGCACCTTAGTAAATGGGTAGGTCTCTCGGGCAGTGTCTTAAATTGGTTTGTCTTATTTAACAGGTAGAAAATTCATTGTTAGTTGTGGTTAGTATTGGGCTGTAATGTGTTACTGAGTACTGCATAAGACGTTAATGTGATATTATTACTTTCCTTAGTAATGAGTAGTATAAGGGATGCCAATTTCACAAACATTAATAATATTACAGCTGTGATTCCAAGTAATGCTGCACTACTGCATTGCCCGAACGTGATTTGTTTTTTGTCTTAGGTAGGCTAATTTATTATGATGTATATGTGCGACAGGTCAGGACAAGTCACATAGGATACTAACTAAACAGCTAAATAAAACATGGAAGGTGATGGAAGGGTTGAAAGATATACTTTCATGTCCTGGAAGTATTGTCATTATTTTAAGTTTGTCTCAATCAAAGATGCAAAGAACATCATTATCAATTGTAAACTTTGTGCCAGCAGCAAAATAATTTCAACTGTGAAAAATACTACATCTTATTTATTGAAACATCTGAAATGGCAACACAGCAGCAATGTGAAACTTGTGCTAACAATGAGGCTGTAACTGCCAGTGATGGATGCACTAATACTAAACAACATAAACTGGATTTCAGTGCAGGACACAGTGGTGGAGAGACCTTAAGTAAAAAAGATCTGAAGAAGCTCATCACTGGTAATATTGCAAAGCAGATGTTACCTATTTCCACAGCTGACTCACCCTCATTTTGATGCATTGCCAAGAAAATAACTGTGAAGAGTGATGTCAAGCCTCCACAGACAAAGACATCTGCTGGCTATCTTGAGAGACAACATATGGTGATGGAGTCTAATTTGAAGGCCACACTCAACTTTTTTCTACCACAGTTGATATCTGGACAGCTAAAAACAAAAGCTTACTGGGTGTAACAGTTCACTGGATCTGCAGTTCCACTTTGGAGCATAACAAGTCTGCAATTGCATGTAAAAGAATCAGGCTGGCACACATTTGAATGTTATTGGTACAGAAATAGAACAAGTTAATTCATTATATAGGCTGCATGGGAAAGTTGTGGCCACTATAACAGGCAATATGTCAAATTTTACCAAGGCATTTAAAATATATAGGCCTGTCAATTCAGAGTCTGATTCTGAACTGGAAGAAGATACTGACAATGAGGATGTAATTTTTACAGATCACAGAAGCCACTGAGAATGATGGTCAGTTTACTCTCCCCTGACATTACAGGTGTGTATCAAATACAAATAACCTAATTGCCACTGGTGATGTTAAGACATACTTATCTTCCAATGAAGACAGCAAGGCCGTGTATAGGAGTACTATCATGAAATGCACAAATCTGTGGTCCAATGTAAGTCGCTGGATCAGAACATGTGGGGGAAGTCAGCCTCAGAAAGCTACCAGTGCCATCATCCATAAAGTGTAATTCATTTTATAAGGCAATTTCTAGAATCACCAGAATTCCAATGAATGGAATGTGAAACTGGGAGTTAAGTGATCCAATGATAAGGAATACCAATTCTTTTGTGAACGAAGGCTAACAAAAGTAATATGAGTAACGTAAAAAATTACTTTTGGTACCAAGTAATACATTTACATGTATTTGCTTCGCAGACACTTTCATACAAAGTGACAAAAGAGGTAAACATAATCAAGTAACATTAGGCTAGGGCCTGTTTGTTCAGCAAGTGTAGTAGAACAGGCAACAAAAGTTGATTGCCAGAAGGGAAAAGGTATAATAACTACTAAATTTAAAAAAGTAGATTAACAATCGATAAAGTAATTAAACTTAATGTAAAAACAAATCAACAAACAATATGAAAGATCACAGAGTAAAGTAAATCACCTTTAAGTTAAGTAAGTAATAAGTTAAGTAATATTATTAGTTTTTAAATTGAGCAATACTGTAAGTCAGTGGTTCTCAACCTGTGGGGCGGGCCCCCCTAGGGGGTCGCGAAGTAACAAAAAGGGGGGCTCGAACATGTGAAAAAAAGAAAACAAGAATTTATCAAAAATATGAAATAAAATCTGTTGAAACCAAAACAAATTAACTTAAACTACATTCTGATACTAGAACAATAAATATAGAGTTAGATAAATGTTGATAAAAGTTAAGTAGGTATAATAAAATATGCATCTACATTTCAAAAAAATGTTAGGGGGGCACAATTAAAACTGTTATGAAAACTCGGGTTGCAAATACTTAAAGGTTGAGAAACGCTGCTGTAAGTAAAAAGTAACATTACACTTTCTGTGTAACTTGTCCAACACTGATTGTGGTGATTGTAGTTCTAGAATCCTTGATATTGTATTGTTCCACAAGGATCTATTCTGTGTCTGCTGTTATTTTCAATCTACATGCAACCCATTAGGTCAAATTATTTCAATACACAAGGTCAACTACCACAGCTATGCAGATGACACACAGCTGTCATTATCAATAGCACCTGGTGACCCTGATGTGTTGGGTTGTCTGACCCAATAACTTACTCGTATTTTCAGAAGGATGAATAATAATTTTCTCAAGCTAAATATGTAAAAAAGAAATCTTAGTGGTTGACAACAGTGGAAATAGTGACGGCTTAAGAACTAAACGTGATCCTTTAGCATTAAAAGTCAAGGCGGAAGTGAAGAATTTAGATGTAATCATAGAGTCTTACCTAAACATTATATAACATCTACTGTATATTACATATAAACTAGAATACTATAACTATATTTTTTCTTTTAAGGAACATTGTAAATTTTAGACCTTGTAACACTGTAATTGCTAAGAAATTAAATCAGACTTTTTTTTTTAGTTAGCTCTTCTTCTTTTGGCTGCTACCGTTAGGGGTCGCCACAGTGGATCATCGTCTTCCATATCTTTCTATCCTTTGTATCTTGTTCTGTTACACGCATCAACTACATGTCCTCTCTCACCACATCCATAAACCTTCTCTTAGGCCTTATTCTTTTTCTCTTGCCTGGCAGCTTTATCCTTAGCATCCTTCTCCCAATATACTCAGCATCTTTCCTCTGCACATGTCCAAACCAGTGCAATCTTGCCTCTCTGACTTTGACTCCCAACTGTCCAACTTGAGCGGACCCTCTAATGCACTAATTTCTAATCCTGTCTATCCTCGTCACACCCAATGCAAATCTTAGAATCTTTAACTCTGTTTCCTCCAGCTCTGTCTCCTGCTTTCTGGTCAGTGACACCGTCTCCAACCCATATAACATAGCTGGTCTCACTACCGTCCTGTAGACCTTTCCTTTCACTCTTGCTGATGGCCGTCTGCCACAAATCATTCCTGACACTCTTCTCCACCCATTCCACCCCGCCTATACTCTCTTTTTTACCTCTCTTCCACAATCCCCATTACTCTGTATTGTTGATCCCAAGTATTTATACTCATCCACCTTCGCCAACTGTACTCCTTGCATCCTCACCATTCCACTGACCTCCTTCTCATTTACACACATGTATTCTGTCTTGTTCCTACTGACCTTCATTCCTCTCCTCTCTAGAGCATATCTCCACCTCTCTAGAGCATATCATCCAACCTCTTCTCTCTCTCATTCTCTTCATTCATCAGCTTCTCAAAGTACTCTTTCCATCTCCTCAACACACTCTCCTCACTTGTGAGTACGCTTCCATCTTTATTCTTTATCACCGTAGCCTCCTGCACATCTTTCCCCGCTTGGTCCCTCTGTCTAGCCAATCGGTACAGGTTCTTTCTTCCATCCTTAGTGTCCAACCTCTCATACAACTCATCATATGTCTTTTCTTTAACCATCACCACCTCTCTGTTCACTTTGTGTCTT
This sequence comes from Polypterus bichir lapradei, assembly GCA_026402145.1. Taxonomy (NCBI): domain Eukaryota; kingdom Metazoa; phylum Chordata; class Cladistia; order Polypteriformes; family Polypteridae; genus Polypterus; species Polypterus bichir. The sequence goes on along the minus strand of JANRMT010062806.1, from coordinate 13,997,682 downwards.
ATCTCCTTGTACTTTTTTATACTTTCTGCATCTCTCTGACTATCTCACTTCTTCTTTGCCATCCTCTTCCTTTGTATACTCTCCTGTACTTCCCAATTCCACCACCAGATTTCCTTTTCCTCCTTCCGCTGTCCAGATGTCATGCCAAGCACTTTTGTTGCTGTCACCCTTACTACATCTGCTGTAGTTTCAACTTCCACCATTTGATCCTTCTATCTGCCCTCACTCTCTTCCTCATCTTGATCTTGAATGTCATCCTACAGACCACCATCCTATGCTGCTTAACTACACTTTCCCCTGCTACCACTTTGCAGTCTTCAATCTCCTTCAGATTGACTCTTCTGCATAGGTGTAATCTACCTGTGTGCATCTTCCTCCACTCTTGTACATAACCCTATGATCCCCCCTCTTCTTAAAATACGTATTCACCACAGTCATGTCCATCCTTTTGATAAAATCCACTATCCTCTGACCTTCTTCATTCCTTTCCTTGACACCATACTTACCTATCACCTCCTCGTCTCCTCTGTTCCCTTCACCAACATGTCCATTAAAATCCACTCCAATCACCAATTTCTGTCCCTTGGGTACACTGTTCATCACTTCATCCAACTCACTCCAGAAATCTTTTTTATCCATTGCACACCCAACTTGCATGGTATATGCACTAACAACATTCATCATCACACCTCCAATTTCCAGCTTCATAATCATTACTCTGTCTGACACTCATTTCACCTCCAAAGCACTCTTGACATACTGTTCCTTCAGAATAACCCCTACTCCATTTTTCCTCCTATCCACACCATGATTGAACAATTTGAATCCTTCTCTGATCCACCTGGCTTTACTCCCCTTCCATTTAGTCTCTTGCACGCACAATATATCAACCTTCCTTCTCTCCATCATATCTGCTAACTCTCTTCCCTTACCAGTCATACTGCCAACATTCAAAGTTCCTACCCTCAGTTCCACTTTCTTTACCTTCCTCCTGCCTCCGGACACGTCTCCCCGCTCTTCTTCTCCTTCTTCTTCTTCTTCGGCCAACGGTAGCCCAATTTCCACCAGCACAATGTTGATTAACTGGTGGCGATCGTTGTTAACCCGGAGCTCGACCGATCCGGTATGGTAATTTGTATTGTTGTCCACATATTGATTTGGCAAAATTTTACACCGGATGCCCTTCCTGATGTAACCCTCCCCATTTATCTGGGTTTGGGATCGGCACGAAGAAACACATCCCTTGTGCATCCCTTGTGGCTGGGTTTGTTTTTAGTCAGCTAGATTACAGTAATGCAATCCTAACTGGTTTACCCAAGAAAGACATCAATCAGCTGCAATGACTTCAGAATGCAGCAGCAAGAATCTTAACTAGAAAAAGTACATTTGAGCACATCTCACCAGTTATAGCATCATTACATTGGTTGCCTTTTTCCTTTAAAATTGACATAAAAAATTACTAATGGTATATAAAGCTTTAAATAATCAGCCTTTTTCCTATATTTTCAATGCCTTTCCCCTTACACTCATAACCTTAGATCTTCTAATAGTGGTCTGCTTATTATTCAAAGTGTTAAGCATATAAGAAATGGTGAGTTGGCCTTCTGTTGTTATGCATCAAAACTCTGGAATACTTTACCAAAAGAGGTTCGCTAAACAGAGGTAAAGGTTTGGCTAAATGAAGCACAGAAGGTGATGGAGGGGTTGAGAGATAGGAGACTCACTATCTTTGCCCACATTTTGGTTTTACCATAGTTATCTTGGTCGTAAAGGCAGAATAAGATTTAGGTTAGACTAGTCCTATGGATGTAGTATAAGACAGGTTGGTGCACGAGTTATGTTTTAAGATGTGGGGGGTCTGTGGATCTTACAATGTGAATTTGTGCCCAGGTGAGGTAAGCCTGGCAAACTTGCATAGGACTGGGCAGACTGACAGCAAGTGTAGAATAAAATTAGAGTGGGATTGACTCTGTGGGTGTGGTAAATGATAAATTAGGATGCTAGACTTCAGAAAAATCAGTGGACTAGTGATTGTATGATGTGGATTTATGGAATATAGTGAATATGGCAAAGGACTGGGCACTTTATTAGCAGAGGCAGAATAAGATTTGGATCGAACGTATGCCATGGATGTGTTATAGGACAGATGCAAGTGCATGTTATTGGAAGATTATGGAGTTGGGGGTGTGGACATTATGGTGTGGGTTTTGGCAGAATGGGGAATAGGGCAAGTTGGCAGAGGATTAGGAAGTTTAGAGACAGATGTACCTGGCAGGTGCACCTGTTCCTTTCCACATCCTTTGGGCAAGCTATGAGAAGAATAAGGGGACTGTGGAAGTCATGAACTGAAATTTTGGAGCACCCTAGAGAAGGCTGGCATCAGATTGGGCAGCATGGTGGAAAGAGTATAATACATTTTAGCCTGGATTTGTTCTATGGGTCTCGTACTGGATAGGCCAAGAAGTGCGTTGGCACAATGATGATGACCACAAGAGCATGTGGAATGACAGGATAGATAGATAGATAGATAGATAGATAGATAGATAGATAGATAGAT
>JANRMT010062806.1:13978957-13995115 GCA_026402145.1 Polypterus bichir lapradei | reverse complement strand
GATAGATAGATAGATAGATAGATAGATAGATAGATAGATAGATAGATAGATAGATAGATAGATAGATAGATAGATAGATAGATTTGGACATGTGCAGAGGAGAGATGCTGGGTATATTGGGGAAAGGAAGCTAAGGATAGAGCTGCCAGGCAAGAGGAAGGCCTAAGAGAAGGTTTATGGATGTGGCAAGAGTGGACATGCAGGTGATGGGTGTAACAGAGCAAGATGCAGAGGACAGAAAGATATGGAAAAAGATGATCCATTGTGGCAACCCTTAACGGGAGCAGCTGAAAGAGTAAGAAGTGGAGTCCTCTTGGGTTTTTTTCCACTGAGCCCAATGTCACTCAAAAAGTGACAGATGGTGCATTAAGACACTGATGGACCTTGACTTTGGAGTTCAACTTGTACCTCTTTGGAAGTTGCCCTTGTTCAGTGTGGGACACATGATGAGAGTGACTACTTTCTTCATTTAAATAGGCTGAATGACTGATAGCACGATTGAAGACATGTGTGATACTAATTAAAGAAGACTGCTAGTAGTTTGAAAAATCACTCTAGTCTAATTATTTATCATCTTTTCTAGGGGCATAACAAATGTGGGACAATTGCTTTTCATTTAATTGCTTTTCAGGAGGCATACAGCATTTTTTCAGTGAGCTGTAAGGGTAATAACAAATCTGTCCATGTCCACAAATTTGTACTCCCTAGTATAGTATTTAGTATATCATTAATAACTAATGCACCATTCACTTTTGATTCCTGCTTGTGCCTCCATCGTGGCCACTTTTGGATCATAAGATCAAATGAATAAGTACATTTATAAAATAGAAGAATACATGTAGGAAATCGTCTTAGTTTGCAAATTCTCCCTCTTTTGAGTTACATTTTTTATACATTTCATACATGCAATAAAATAAGGAAAAGCCTTAAAATTTGTAATCAATGTTTAAAAATGATTACTATATTCTTTTAAATTGTATCACTGTATCTATATATTTAATTTATAACAGTAAGTATACATAATCATTCTTAATAATTTTGGATCTGTTTTTGCAGCAGGAAGTTTAGCCATCTGCTTTTTTGTATCATAACTTGACTATGCTCAATTTTTAGCATTGCATTTCTATGTCATTTTCTTATAAAGTCTACTTTTCAGTATAATAATTTCTACAAAATCATTAATGAAATGAATTATTGATCCAATACCAATATCTGTCATGCAATATTATTCTGGCGTACCTAAAATACATTATATACCACAATTTGAATAGAAACAGAAATAAATTGTTCAGGTGTAATAATATCAACACTTAAGTGAAGTAATACATTAAAATGAAACGAGTGTTAATTGAGAATATGTTTGTAATCTTTTTTGGGTGTTGTGCATTTTCTTTACAAACAGTTTTTTTAGGTAATGTTACAAAAATCTGTAACTTTCACTATGATTCATCAGTAAAATAATAATAAATTAAATAAATTATAATAGGACCTTTAATGATGAGGACTGTGAGTGACAATGTGGTATAAATGTTTGTGCTGCTGCCTTAAGACACTGAGTTCATGTCCTAGTTTAGTCATTGCTGTAGAGTTTGGGCTTCCTTCTAGAGTCCTTATGGGTTTTCTTCCCCATTTCAAACATGTGCATGATAGGCTATACTTCCACCTTTTCATAGATGAAAAGGATGGATTGAGGGAAATGAAATATACCTAGTGTTCATTAGGTTGGAAATCAAAAAATTGAGTAGGGTTTCAGTAGGAGATTTGTGTTCTCAATCATAATTTACATTGTACAAAACAGATATTTAATGTCATTATTTATTTAATTAATTTCAATTTATAAGTTAAAACATATATCATTCATCTATTCATTTTCTTAATTTAATGCAATAACTTTATATCATTTTGACATGTGAATGTTAATCTTTAAAAGCATTTACTGTAAAAAGTAAAACAGTAAGAGGTGTAATTTCAGTGCCAAATATGCCTTCTTACACTCAATCAGAGTTCAAGATACTTTATTATTTAAAGACTTTATTATCTAAAACCAGTTAGAAAAGTATTAGAATTTGAGTTGCATTACAATTATTAAGTTAATCAATAAAAACAAAAAAATGCTACAAAAAGGACTCTTTTAAGATCAGCACATCATCTACCAGTGGCTGTAAAACTTACAATACTGAAATGATATTACATAGAGAGAAAACAGAAAAACACATAAATGAAAGAGTAGCTGCACCGGCTGCACTATATATAGTGCCACACTATGCTCAGCCTATCATCGGTTGGTGTTAACTGTTGCAAGTGGGGATTAAGTACATATCTTTATTTGGATGCAGCAGCTATATCATCACAATTCATAAACTTAAATATAATTACCAGTTCTTTTGTTTTGTAACAATTGTAACACGGCAATTTAACAAATTTGAATTAAACTCCTGCAAAGTGACTATCCAAGATTTAAAAATCCACCCAATACCTACACCTCTGGGCAGATAGTTTACCAGGTATTTGGCAAACATGAGAAGGGATGCCTTGAATTTAAGCACATTTGTCAACAAAGGTTTGTCCCAAGCACTACAGCTGTGTTTCCCAAAGTCTAAGTGAATTGCTTTCCAGGAAAAAGCCACATTTGACATTCTTTGCCAAATAGTAGCTTTTATCCAGTACATTTTTATTATGTGAAACACCTGTATGCATATGCATAAAATACATACCGTATCTTCCATATACTAGAACACTAAAAGGCAAAATTTCAACCCTGAGTTTGCTTACTCAATCAGAGTTCAAAATAGGATGTTATTTTGAAAACCATATTATCTGAAGCGTTACATTGTGAAGTGTCACATAAACAGAAAAGAAACACACAACACTGAATATACAGTTAGATGTTACAGAAGTTTATAAAATAAAACAAAACGAAAATAAATTAAAAAATAATTCAGCAAGATCTTCTGTAGTTCACCCTATGGCTATTGCAAGGTAAACATTTGGAAATATTGCCATGTTTTCATTTAACCTAATCTGTGGCATCATTTCAAGGATTTATTGATTGGAAAATGTCATATTACCCCAGCTAGCATAGAGTACATGGCAGGAACACACCCTGTACAAGGTGCAGTTTAGCGTCACCAAAACAACCATGCAGACAAAGGGAGAGTATGCAAACTTCACACAGGGAGGACCCAGGACACAAACCCTTGTCTTCTTACTGCAAGGCAGATAATTGTGCCAGAAATTTAAATGTATGTAAACTATTTTTTTAATTTATGTAAACTGCCCCTGCTCACTTTGCTCAACCAACCCCTAAAACACCCCCAAACCTCCCGCCGGGGTGCACTACATGCCAGCCACTACGCATCTCTGCCTCTCGCGTTGTGAAGAGGGGGGCTGAACACATGCTAAGGAGATGCGGTCACTTCTCAAAACGGTGATACAGTGGGAAACAAATGAATTTTTTTTTTACCTCATCTATGCTCAATCATCTGGCTTGCTGCTGCTGCTGCTGCTTGTGCCGTGCTGTGTGATCTACATGTCAAGCAGCACTTCGAACATTTAAAATCCTGTACAGCAGCTATCCTTTTGTCTCATTGCCTTGTCTCGCGGGACACTAAAGTATCTCAGAGAAAATCACGGCTTGACCCAAGATTTTTTTTTTATAATAGAGAGGCAACTTAATTTAGCATAGCAAGGAAAACTGCAGAGATCTAAACAATTGGATTTGTGTTCTTTGATGTAGTGCAATAGCCAATTCTTTATAACTGTACTTTTCTTTATTGTATATGATGCTTTTTCATAAGTATTTTTACTGGTATTATATGTACTATATCTGTTGTATTTCTTTGTCCTTCTCATTAATATGATGTCTCAATAATTAAACCAAGTGTAAAAGGTTTCACATATTGGTGTGTATTTAATCTACTCTTTTTTCACTTAGGAAACCTTATATGCTCTCTTTGTTTAACTGAAAACTTACAGTACATACTTAAGCAAGGAAATGATTATCACAAAACTAAAAGATAACATAAAGACTTTATCAAGTAAAAAAAGTTTTTCTTTACATTTGCTTTTTCAATATTTATTGAGAGTTAACCTTAATTTGTAATTGTATTCCTTCTATTAAGTGGGCTCCTAACTGGAACAACCAGGGCCAAATTCTCTCTTGCATTGTATTTTTTCGTCTACTGCATTTTTAACTTTGTTAGGTGAGACTAGACCAGAGGTGTTGTGATACTGATGATACTGTGGTGCTGAGAAATTCTTTCCAGATTCACACTAGTACAGTATCTTTATAAAACTGAACCCATTTGCAACTGTACAGAATTAAAACTGTGCTGACAGAGTGTGCAAATATTGGCAGCCTTTACTCTAAGTCATCTACAGCATATATCCGAGCTTCTTAACCTAATTCATAGTTCTTCTAATTTATAGTGCATTTTTGTTATACAGATCAAAAAGGGCCAATCAAAATGTTAATATCTATTGTCACCATATAATGAAAGTAAGAATACAAAAACTGACAGTCCTCCATAGACTCCAGTGTTTACATATTAATTCATAAATTGTGCACAAAAACAAATTAATTATTTTTTGTCTAAAAAAATTAGTAATCAGTAATAATTACAATGTGATCCCATTACTGAGACACCACTTAATCATATTTTATTCTGTTTGCTGATTCTAATTAATATAAACATGGCGATGAGGAGCATGAGGCCAGTTTTGAAGCATTAATCAGGAACCAGCCCAGGTGAGGCACTAACTGCAAAAAATAGACATACAGTTGAGCACTGGCAATTAATATGACTTTAATATCTCACACATATGAAGAGAACTGGAGCACTAGGAGGAAAAACTACATTGACAAAGCAAACACAAGAAAACTTTTTACAAACAGTAATAAGACCAGGAACTGAAAGCAAGTCACGTGAGCTGTAAGACAGAAACACTAGCCTGTGTGCTACTATGCCAGCCTTCTAGTCAAACACATTTAGAATGAAGTACTTATAGCCCTTGTGTGCTTTGTTCAATATAGTACAACAAGTTTCAAATATATATTTGTTTGTACTTGTAATTACAATTTGTAAACTACAGCAAATATAATTGATGTGAAAAATTTTGCATGGCTGTTGTCAAATTCAATTTAACTAGTATTTTATTGTGGTTTTCCTTGTCATTCCCAAAAATTAGTGTCATTGTAAAAGAGGATCTTTTTCCAAAAGCAAATTTACCATAAACATAGCAACTCCTGATAAACTAAAATTTCATTAGACATGTTTTCTCTGCTTATGAAACCATTCATGTTAATGTGTTTTTGTTAACAATATGTTGCTGTGGAGTTTTACTCTACTGATGTAGAGTGTGTTTAATTTTAATAAATCAAATGCAACACATTGGAGTAGGTTGTAAGTGGAGGTGTGCTAAATAATTTTGGATGCATACACATAAACAGAAAATACTGTACTTATCATATAGTACAGCAAAATAGCACTAAGCATAACTCTGTTTTAAAATGTGTGTACAAAGGTAAAACATGGCAACTAATTAGGAGACAATGTTTAAAACAAGTCTATACTGCTCTCTATTGGTAAACTCTGAATCATGTCACTCTTTGTTCTACGTGAATATAAGCTTAGATCTAATAAGTTTAAATAACTGACCGGTTTGTTGTGGAAATTTTACTTTGAGTTACTTTTTATACTTTTGCATTTGTAATAACTAATTCCACCCGCATAGTGTGTATATACAGGAATTTGAAATTAATCAAACTGTTTTTATACCTTTTTTTTTTTTTTTACTAAAATAGCTGTTTCAAAAATCATGGCAATTTCAATAGTTGTCGGTTTTTTGAGACTAGTGAGAATACTTTCCCATATTTATTATGTAACCACCAGGGGGCACTCCTGAGCCCCAAACCACAAACACAGTAATGCCCAAAACAACTCTAGATTTAAATAAAAAAATGTGTATTTTTCTGCCACACCTTTTCCACAATCACCTATCAAAAGATCACTAATCAATACAAAACTTCTGTTGATTCTTCCTCCTTCCTCCCTCCAACAGTGCCACCCACTGCATCTTAACTCTGACTCCTCAATGTGAGGTGTTGGGCTCCTTTTCAAGCAAGACCTGGAATTGCTTCTGGTATCGCTGCACTGCATATCTGGAGCACTTCTGGGTCATTTGGAAACCAGTATTCTCCTCCCCCAACATGGCCCACTTGTGGCACCCAAGGACCCTGTCAGGGATGCACTTCCACACTCCAAGTCCCATGTAACCCAAAAGGTGTCCTTATTGGGATCAGCCTTGAGAAACACTGTCACCTTCTGAGTTGGTTATGACCTGTTCCCAGAATCAACGTTCTCCCAGGCCACTCATTACAGAGTGATCCCAGCTGGGACAAAGTTTATAGGACGTTCTGGCTGAGTTGTGTCTCCAGTCCAGCAGTCCTTCCATTATGGCTTCCAGTCCAGGCAAGAATTTTGTCTCCATCTTGGTTTGGGTGCCCCTCTCTCCTACATTGCAATGAGATTGTAGTTGATGTTCACTCACATACATTGCACTATTGTGTCAAAAACCAAAAAGTTCATTTATTTTTAAGAGCTGCTTTTCATTTACAGCAGAGTGTCTTTTATATGAACATATATAACATGTACTTAGGTCAAATATTATGAAAAGGTAAACTTAAACGTAAATACTAAAAATAGCAAAAACTGTTCAAATCAAATATCATAGATAAGTTAACCAAAACAAGTACCTTCTTTAGGGTATTATACTTTAAGCTCATTTGGTCTTATAGTGAATATTCCTCCTATTTCCAATAGTGCTTGTTTATCAATAGAAAAGGGTTAATGAATTTCAATGAGGTATTGCACATTTCTTTGAATCTCTGATGTGACTAGTCTAATACTTTCCTAACACACCGACATTGAACTTTAAAGTCAGAGTTATCATTATAATTTAAATTTTCATTTAAATTAATAATTGGCATTTTAGATAGTGGAAATTTCTGTTTAAATTAATATATCGAGCGTTGTTATTTTCTCTTAAAAATATTAGGGAAGAACTACAAAAATCTGGCTTTTGACTTCTTCAACAAAGAAGAAGTTGTTGCTCACCATTGGTTTCGTTTCTTTTTATGCAGATGGTTTTACATGTTGATAAGCCTGTTTAGATAACCAGTCCTTTATAAAAACAATCTGTCTTAAAAGATTTTGCTGATTCTTCATGACTAAGGTTATCACACTTGAAAAAGTTTAAAAGCTAATCCCACAGTGCATGAATATGCATACACACACACACACACACACACACACATCTCTGCAATAGATTTCTGACTATTAAGGATATCAAAAACTGCTCAGCAAACTATGGACTTTTAAAAACTATTTCATATATTTATAGTGCATCATGTCTGATTTTTCTAATTGAAGCAAAAAATATATTGTATGTCAATTGAAGTAAGATAATTGTCACACTAAATACTTTGTTGAAAAGTAAAAATAATAATAATAATTTACAAAATGCTTAGCATTTGGCATACAAATAAACCAACTATAGCCCCAAAACAAGTATGAAATATAAATGACTCTTTAGAAACCTGTAATATGAACTGTGAATGGTTATACAGGTCAATAAGGTTTGTTTTATTGAAGTGGCAAACTCAAGTCTTGACATCTATTTTGCACATCAAAAGTAGCCTTCAGAGCCAGCTGAGATATAAAAGAACTTATATTTGTTTAACTGAGTATTCTGTATATAAGTGTTTATTTTAACATACAAATTTCAAATAAGCAGTATTAAACATGGAGAATGTATAGTGTAATGTTTATCTAGAATTTCTTACTGTTAACAAATATAAAAGGAATAAACAAAGGATTGAGGGTTGGGATCCACATGAATGCCCAGTTTAATAATAATAATAATGTTCAGAGGAGGGAGGAGCCTCATTTTCTATCCTTTCATGGATAGAAATGTTCATATGCTACACCTGCTCTCCTGGGTTGTGGCTCAGATGCTTAACACCATCGTCTGCTAGCACTTTGTGCTCTTTTATTTCTTACATTTTCTTTCAGTGTTTTAATGTCATTTGGGGATGATGAATAAAGACCTTTAAGTGTTTCATCTGAAAGAGTTTTGGGAGTTCTTTAAACAATTTGGAAGTGAACAAGGTTACTTAATGTGTTAGAATCTCTTTCACTATCCCTACACTTAAAAACACCCCTAGGTTTTCATTGTAGATGACTTTGGTATCAGCCAAGGAGGCAGTTCTGGGTAGTGAGCAGTGTAATCAACAATCAAAATAAAATATTTATGGCTGCGTGCAGTGGCCTCTAAGGGCCCCAATCATTCAAAGGGCACATCAATAATAAGTAAAGGCACTAAAAGCATTTTCACAATGTAAAATCTGATATAGTTGGCAATCTGGGCAGTATGAACAAAAGCACCTTACTTCCTCCACTATGCCTGGCTAGTAGAATCTTAGCTTGATTAATTCAAGCTTCTTTTCAAATCCTACATGGCCACCCATAAGATGTGCTTGTACCAGCTCACATACTTCACCCTACTTCACCACATACTTCATACTAAGAAGTGCTGGGGCAGCTTGTCTTGATGTTCCATCAACTCGGCACAACAGAATGTTATCGATAAGAAAGTGTGGACTGTACAGTTTGAGATGATTGGTGGATGCACCATTAACAGAAACTACCACATTTCCAATGTTGTTAAAAGAATCATCATTTCACTGTTCCTTTTAAAACACAGCTGTCAGTGTCCAGAATTTGAGCTTGAGGACTGTGAGAGGTTCAGGCAACTGATCCATCATATGTCTTTGAATGCATCACTGAGGTTGTCCATGTTGTCAGACTCTATGCTTTGGATTGTCACATTATACAGCACTCTGTACACAAAATGGGGGGGGGGGGGGGGGTTGACCAGAGCCTCCATCCAGTACTTTTGAGTTAGGTTCTGCTGTTTTTTTACAGACATTGGTGATTTAACTGCTAATACTTTGAGATCAATCTTGCCCTATTATCATGGGTTCAGGAGGATTCTGCAACACAGTCACAGGAAGTTTCCTGGAAGTGCAAAACATACAATACAATTTATTTTTGTATAGCCCAAAATCACACAAGAAGTGCTGCAATGGGCTTTAACAGGCCCTGCCTCTTGACAGCCCCCCAGGCTTGACTCTCTAAGAAGACAAGGAAAAACTCCCAAAAAAACCTTTGTAGGGAAAAAATGGAAGAAACCATTCAGAAAATTCAAACAGAAGCCCCTTTACAGGTAGGTTGGGCGTGCAGTGGGTGTCAAAAAGAAGGGGGTCAATACAATACACAGAACAGAGCATAAGTAATCCTCAATTAAAATATTACAAGTACGGAGCAGAATTTAACAGTAGATGATATCACATAATATGTTTTGGATTTGTTTAGAGTCCTGGAGACCTCAGCCATCAAGCTGCCTCCTTCAGTTGGCCATTCCACAGCTAAGACAGCACTGGGCCAACCAATCTGATGAAAGGACCCATCTACCCGATGATTCCTGCAATCCTCCATCAGGGATGAGTTTACATTAGGCTGGCAAAACAACTTGACAGGTGGGCAGTGGCACCAAATGCTACATTTGAGTACCAAGAAGAGAAAACAGAATAGGTGAGGGTTAGTAACAAATTATAACTATCATGTTACTTATGTTTTAGTGCTAATGGCTAACAACAGAGATGCAGTCTGTACAGTTAATCAGCAGCTCTAGTCAGGATATGCTAAACTGAAGTAGTCAGCTGGGATTTGAAAGATGAGACCGAAGGGGCATCTCTTATAGTAGCAGGCAGACCAAAACATAGGGAACACTGTGTCAGTACATATGTTAGCTGTGCACATTGCATCTCTGTTGTTAGTTATTAGTATTAAAATATAGGCAATATAATATTTATAAATTGTTACTAACCCTCCCCTATTCTTTTTCTCTTCTTGGTATCCTCATATGGCACCACCAACCTTCCAGACACCACGGTTGATTCTTAGCCTGAGAGCCACTGCTCCACACGTGATATATTAATTTCTTTTTCCCATCTACTTGTGTTATAAATAATTTGTATATTTAAAATGTGAAACAAACTAGAATGTTAATGTTTGCATGACTACACAGCTGATGGAAGGTTTAGTTTTATGTACAAAAATTTGTTTGATGTTCTACACTTTGCTAAAATTCTAAAGCCTAAGGCAGAAGTGTATGTGTTCATTTAATTAGTAGTAAAAATAATACATTAAAGAAACATAACTGGAAAATGTATAGAGAAACTGTTTTAGGTTTCAGATAACATGTTAAGAGATTTTAATAGATAACTTTGAAATAATTTAAAGGACTTTATGTAGGAAGCAGATATTTAAAATAAATTATCCTGTTAGCCTTAAACATGTCAAAATTTTGTAAATGATTTAAAATTTGAGACTGAAATCTAAAAAAATGTGCACATACCTGAACAATACTCTGTAATTAGAAAAATCAAAAAAGGGAATGTAGAGCCAACTGTTTCAGCTTATTTTGATATCATTTCTAAAAATAATTAGGAATTTACCAGCCCAGACTGATTTCTTCCTTGATTTCTGCTTACTATGCAGACTGAGGGGCGTTTGTTGGAGGACACTACTGTTATATTGCCATCCATTAATGGGTACATTGAACATACAGAAAAACAAATTTGTTCTTTAGAATAATGAATTGGAATTTTCTTAATTTCTACAGGAACCTCCATAGAACATGGCTCTTTAACTAATAACCTCCACACATGCCTGCCTTCTCCTTTGGTTTGTTTTTGCTTTCTCATCTTTGAACATATTTGTGTTATCTGTTGGAGAGTTATAACATTTGGCTCTTATTGATTGTTATATTAATAGGACTGGTTTCATGGTTTTCCGTGACTGATCCCCTCTTGTTCCCCATTTACTCTAATAAAAAAAGAATAAAACTGACACAGGTATCAGAAAAAGGGGAATGGTTGACTTAGTGTTATAGTAACTGAATTTTAGGAAACAAGGTTACATTCATAGCAGAGACCAACTGAATGCCTCTTCCCTTAGTATATATTCATATTGACTTTATTTTCTTGTGTGATTATTTACTTATTTACGTTTTTATTGAAGGATTCCTTTTTTAAATATAATAAATAGATAAAATGAAAGAAAACTTGCACGCTGTGCTTACCACCAGCAGAATTTACTTTGACAATGAAAAATTAATTACCAAAGAAAAAAGCAGAAACTGGATTAAAATTATCATCTGTTTTACTGCTAGCATTATTGTAACCGCAATTCCAGTCCTTCAGAATTTCCTAAGTGTGCAGTGACTCCCTATAAATATGAATGACTAGAAAATGGCAAATATTATTCTATTACATAAAAAGGGTGACTGAACATATTCAAGCAACTATAGGCCAATAACCGTAACATGCGTCACAGGTAAATTTTAAAAAGGAATCATTAAAGGAAATTAACACATGGCAAGAACAGAAGTTTTCCTCTTTATAAATCCCAACTTTAAGTGAAATTTAAAACACATGCATGCGAATATAGCCCCACCACAACTCCTCACAGAATTTCACATTTTTGAATATGCAAATCAATATACATAGCCCCTTCTGTTCAGTGTTTTGTTAAAAGGAAAGGGCAAACGCATGTAGGAAAAAGAAGAATTTCAGCGAATGTGAAGTGGTGGTAAGGAAAACCATACTATTTGTTGGCTTAAGCAGTGGTATAAGCAACAAAAGGTAACTGATGGAGTGATACAGCGTGGTGGAGACACTCGCAAGTTCATAAAGTCTCACAGTGCCCAAAATAAAAAAGTGGTCAGATATCAAAGCAATGTGAAAAGGTGAGTCACAGCCCCACTGTCTGTTTATTCTGTTTCAGGCAATATTACAAAAGCTGATCCCTGTGCTGAGGACACATTCCAGGTGGTGATGGTGCTGCTGTGCCCAGCACATCTTCGGGTGCTGGCTACACAAGCATCTCTGCCTTGGAAATCGCTTTGAGACCATCAGCTTGTGTGCTAACGGAAGCTGTTCTGGAGTCACAAAATGCAATAGTGGATGCTGTAAGTGATGTGGCCAATGAACTAAGGAATATAAGAGCTGTATTATGTAATATTGACCACAAATTAAATGAATTGGTTAAACACACCTGCAATTGTGCGAAGTTGCTATTTTTATAGGGTGTCCTGTTACAGATGATATAATGCCAGCTCTTTCTTTTGGTGATTCATCCCTGGCTGATATAACTTGTCCAGTGATGTTACAATAGAAATGTGCATATAGTTGACCACTCCAATTACATTTGGACACCACACACAACTTGTGAAGTCCATTTGCAAAACCAAGAAGAAACTTGCATACGCACAGTGAGAGGCTGAAAATGTGTGTGGCTTAGTTTTAGTTTAGTTTTTATACATCCCGAAGTGAGCATGCAAATGGGTGTTCGCAACATTTTTGTGCATTTGCACTATTTATACATGAGGCCCTAGAACATGCTGACGACATTATTATGAGCTGTATTGGAAGAAGTGCTGAGTGTTTTTGTGCAACTTCTGATTGAGAGTTAATTTAAATACAATAGTTAGGAATTTTTAAAGCGTTTTTCCCTTTAGAAGGATTTTTTTTGCTTTGTTTTGACTTGCACAAGACCAAATGTAGCTGTGTGCTTGGAGAAGTATTTGGAAAGTTTCTTATTACTTGTTCTTTTTACTTGTACTGTATTCAAAACTCACCTCAGTGAGTAAATAATCAACATTGCAGCATTGAGTAGTTTAAAGTAACATTGATTCCTTATTGGGAAGAAGTTACAGCATATGAAAAATAACTGGACCATTTAACACTTGAAAAGTTATGCGATAGCAGAAAGGAGAACATATACATTCCTTCTTTAAGAATAAAGCATTTATTTTAAGTACAGGTAGGTGACTGACTTCAAAGCGGTTAAGAGAAATGTCCAGCAGTACATAAACAGGTATCTAGCAAAACAGCGCTGATCAAGCACAAGCAGCAATACAAACAGACAAATGAATACATAAATAACTAGTGACTGATATAAACAAGTGAGTTTTCTCAGTAAGTAGCAGGGTGTTATAGAACAGTTCTTAGCAGTCCGGAAAGCTAGCACAATTAAGAATGTGACAGTGTAAGTGATCATAAATAGGACAGATTGCAAACGGTGTAAGTGCAAAGCTTCAGAGTAAGGAAGTCATATATTGTGTGCAAAGTCAGGAAAACAGACAGGCAAAAAGTAAAGTGTAATACTGTAGCTTCAAAGAAAGACATACAGCAGGCAGTCAAGAAGGAGACTACTACAAGAGCATAAAGGGCCAGAAGGTGTTAAATAACTAAAGTAGTTCTTTAGTCTATTAATTAATTTTAATAATGTAAGTTAAATCATTTAAATTTAATAAAAAGAGTTGAGCAACTCAGTAATTCAAAGCCAAATTTTAAAAAAGAGATCAGTGTAAGTTCTGTTGGATGTTGAACTTTTTAAAGAATGGCTTGGAGAAGTGCTTGGCATTAAGTCTGCAGGAGATGCCCACTGATCTAACACGTCGAGCTCAGGGTTGCTGAACTGGAGGAGTTTTCTTGCCTTCATTGTAATAGAGAATTGGAAGACCTGGCTCACATGTCCTTCAAAGAGATAGTGTGCATCCCTAAGCTGGTGTGGTAGGAGACTACAGACCAGACAAGTAGAGATAGGTGGGTCACAGTCGCAACACACAAAAAAAAGGGTGCACACTGTTTGGGGGCATCAACCCCAGAATTAGAAGTGTCAAACCATTTTCAAGTCCTTGCGGAGCTGGCAAGGGTATCTGAAGACTCTGAGGTGGTGTTCAGGCAGGTGGAGCCCCAATGGGCTACCTCAATACCTGTCTTTGGAAATGTAGAGGTTGTGAAATTGTGTGACTCAGTCATTACAGGGATTAAGATGGTTAAGAAACAGAGAGACTTGCACAGTGTATTGCCTTCCAGGTGCACAGTTGGGAGATCTCTCTGGAAGGGGGTGGATCCAGTTATCATTGTCCATTTTTGCATAAATGATATACATAAAGGTAGTTTATTTGTTTTTCAATCTAAATTTTAAAAGTTGGATGCCAAGCTGAGGAACTGAACTAATAAGGTAGTCTTTTACCTTTGTCACTTGCCAGTCTAGGTAAGATTGAGGAGATTAGAAGGCTTAATGCACGACTCATATCTTGGTGTAGGATAGAAGGGTATGGAGCATTAGGACTCCTTTTGGAACAGGTTACAATTAAGCCAGGGGGCGCCAGTATGTTATGGAGGCATATGAGTAGGTTAGTCGAGGACTGTTTAAGCTAGGGAACCGGGGGACAGGCAGTTTAGGACAGGCTAGGTTTAGAACTGTACAAGAGGAAATGAACATTAGTGTAAAAACAGGTATGCATATGCTTTGGGTATACCCAAAGTTTAAGTGCTAAAGTAAACTAACACATTAAAAATTGCTTGCCTTAATGCTAGAAGTATCAAACATAAAATAGTTGAGTTGGAGTTACAGTATAAGTAGTTAACATAGTTATACCATTACAACAAATAACAAATTGGAATGATAATATAAATAGGTAAAATTTTTAGGAAGAATCAACAGAACAGAAAGACAATGATCCTCAGTGAGGATGTCTGCATTCTTCTGGAAAGCAATAAGGAATGAGGCCTTATTTTAGGAGTATGCTATAGTTTCCCCAATGTAGAGAGTAATTTCAATACATATCTTTTTTAATAATATTAAAAGGCAAGTTTATGGGGAGACATTATAGTCATGAAGGACTTTAACTACCCAGATATTAACTGGGCTAACTTTGCAAATAGTGAAGTGCAAGACTTCTGGCACTGACACAAGCAGACAACCTGCAACAGCAGCTCCGTGTTTGTTTATCTTTGTTGTTGTTGCTGAACCCATTGTCTACTAGAGCACTGGATCTAATCACAGGGCTGCCAGAAAAACTACGTAGAGGTCAAGGAAAGAATGGAGGCGCCAACTCCGCAACAAGAGAAGAAGTTATAGACCCCACCTACTTCTACTATCATGGCCAATGTAAGATCGCTGCCAAACAAAATAAACTCTCATTGCTGAGAAATACAAACTCAGCAGTCTCATGTGCTTCACTGAGATGTGGCTTAAAGCTGAAACACCAGTTTCCAGGGTTGCATTGGATGGATTTAAAATTGTCAGGTGAACAGTAGCAGGAATGGGAGAAGCAAGAAAGAAGAAAGTAGGTGTACTTGCAGTTTTTGTGAATGAAAAAAGGTGCGACCCCAGACACATTATAATTAAAGCACAGGTATACGACCTGAATGTTGAGGTTATTATTATATGTTGAGAGAGTTTTCACATTCCATTATGCAGTTTACATTCCCCCAACCCTGGCAGACATAGCAATCACGACAGGCACAATATATTCTGTAATAAGCAAACTTACTACTGATCATTCCAGTGCTTTAACCATCTTTCACTTTTCTCCAAACTCACCAATTTTTATTAGTTTGTGGACTGTAGAACAAGAGAGACTAGGACTCTTGACTTGTTATAAGTCAATGTTAAAGAGGCATTTAACTGTTGCTTTACCACCTTTGAGCCGATTAGACTATACTTTGGTACAACTGATGCCTGCATATAAACCCATTGTCCAGAGGTTGCTAGCCACCACTAAGACTATAATGGAATGGACAATGTAGACTGAGGAGGCTATGAAGGATTTCTTTGAAAACTCTGACTGGGATATCCTTTGTGAGTCACATGGCCAGGATATTGAGGGAGTCAACCACTGTATCACAGACTACATCATGTTTTGTATGTATAACAGTCCAATCAAAGACGGTATACAGTTTTTCCAACAGCAAGCCATAGATCACAAAAGACTTAAAAGGCCTACTTATTATGAAGAAGAGAGCCATCAGGTCTAGAGATAAGGATGAAGTCAAGCAGGTGCAGCCAGAACTGAAAAAACAGCTCCGTGAGGGGAAAGCCCACTACAGTGACAAACTTGAGTACAAGTTAGAACAAAACAACATGAAGGAAGTTTGGATTGGGATGAGGACTGTCACTGGCTACAAACAGGCTATAATATAATATAATATAATATAATATAATATAATATAATATAATA
>JANRMT010062806.1:13944268-13978947 GCA_026402145.1 Polypterus bichir lapradei | reverse complement strand
TATAATATAATATAATATAATATAATATAATATAATATAATATAATATAATATAATATAATATAATATAATATAATATATATGGGGCCGGCACAGTGGCACAGTGGTAGCGCTGCTGCCTCACAGTTAGGAGACCTGGGCCTGCATGTTCTCCCCGTGTCTGCATGGGTTTCCTCCCACATTCCAAAGACATGCAGGTTAGGTGCATTGGCGATTCTAAATTGTCCCTAGTGTGTGCTTGGTGTGTTGACATGTCATCCAGCATTTCTATACTGTATGAATGGCCCAAGAACAAAAACAGGTAAACAGAAGACCATACCTTTTATTTACCTTTCTACCTTCTTTAGTAAGAAATGGGCCAAAACAATCCATTCCACAATATATGAATAGTGGTGAAGGGTCCACTCATTCTGGAGGCAAGTCAGCCATTTTCTGTTCTTCCATGGGTCTTCTGTGCCTCCTACAGGTGATGCACTGATTAATATGATGTGTTACTCTGGAAGGAATCCAGAAACCGTTTGATCTGATTTCATTAATTGTAAGACCTTTCCCTTGATGCTCGATCCTTTCATGATAATAACCAACTTTCAAAGTTGTGATGTGATGATTCTTGGGCAGAATTGTGGGATGTTTCAGCAAATCAGGAAGAGAAGAGCTACTAAGTCTTCCTCCCACCTTGAGCACACCATCCTTATCTATAAAGGCATCAAGAAAAAACAGACTGTTATGCGAAGGCAGTTGAACTCCTGTTTTAAGTATCTTTAGCTCCATAAACTTGTTTCTGCAGTGTTCTTATTATAAGACTCTTTGCATTCTGCCTTTCTGTTACTGTGGAAATTCCATCTGCTTTGTCCTTTTGAATTCTTCTAAGAATGCGTGCAAAAGCTCGAACAGCACGTGACCAGGATGAAAAACTGACCAGACGATCTTTGAGGCTTTCTTTCTCTGTGGCTGTTGTGATTAGCACTTGTGATATTCTGATCTCAGGATCTCCAATTGAAAGTTCTGGGATCATATCTGAGAGTGAAGGTAATTCTCTTTCCCAAAGAAATTTGGGCCCTGTAAACCAGTTTGACAAAAGCAGTTCACAAACAGTAAGACCTCTAGAAACATGGTCAACAGGGATTTCAGTAGTTGGGACATATCTCTATTGTTGGGGAGTTGTGATAAGATGAATCCTCTGTACTCTATTTGCCTCAAATGTGTGGAATCTACGTGCCTCATTGTTAATATATCCCAAAACTACCTTAGAGTCCGTCCAAAAGAACTCATCAATATCAGAATACTCAAGTTCATTTTTCAAGAGATTACTAATCCTAACTGAGATCACTGCAGCCATCAGTTCTAATCTGGGAATAGTTGTAACCTTTGTGGGAATGACACACGACTTTCCCATAACAAGGGTGCAATGAACATCTCCAATTTCGCTCTTAAGTCTCAAGTATGAGCTCTGTGCATATCCACAAATGCTAGCGTCCGAAAAATGGTGAAGCTCGACCTGAACAATTTTTCCTAAACTGGCAGGTGCATAACTATGAGGGATACTTACATTGTTCAAATTAATTAGATCATTCTTCCAAAGCTTCCACTATGGCTGAAGCTTGTCATGCAGAGTATCATCCCAATTTATGCCCCATCTACACATCTCTTAGAGAACTCTTTTACCATTAAAAACAAACGGAGCTACAAATCCTGAAGGATCATACAAAGAGGCAATAGTGGAAAGAGTTCCCCGACGAGTTGCAGGCTGATCCTTGAGATTGATATTAAATTTAAAACAGTCTGATTCATTTTGCCACTGAATTCCTAACGCTCTTTCTATTGGCAAGTCACCAAATGCAAGACTAAAATTTTTTACATCAATTGCACGTTCAGAGGGTGGTATGCTCTCTAGGACAGTTCTGTTGTTTGATACAAACTTGTGTAGCCAGAGACCACCTTTGGCACATAGTTCTTGAGTATCCTTTGCAAGCTTAATGCCCTGTTCTGTACTGTTAACACTTGTAATTCCATTATCCAAAGTTCCTTAGGATAAACTGGGAACTTAGAGGATATAGAACACTGTTTATTTTTGCTAAATGTTTCAGCCCATAGTTTGCACATCCAGGAGAAGAAGCAGCACCAAACAAATGTACTTTCTTTCAAAACTTTTGAGGGTCTGTGTGCAAATTTCCTTTCTTCCACCAAAGGAAGCGCAAATAATTCCTGTCAGGCTCACATACATGAAACTGATGAAACATCTTTTCTACATCACACATAAGAGCAACACTGTGCTGACGAAATAGACTAAGGAGTCCAACCAAACTATTCGTTAGATCAGGCCCAGTGAAAAGATGGTCATTGAGACTGGTTCCTTTATATCTGTCAGAACAATCAAACACAACACACAATTTGTTTGGCTTCTTAGGATGATAAATGCCGTGATGAGGAATGTACCAAGTCTCACCTTCAATGCCCTCATCTTTAACTTCCTCTGGATCACCCTTTTCTATGATGTCTTCCATGAAACTCACATAGTGTTCCTTGTACATATCATTTCTTTGTAATGTCCTCTTCAGATGATCAAGCTGAATAATTGCAAGTGACTTGTTGTTGGATAGACTGGGTTTCTTCCCGAATGGTAGGGGCATTTCATAGTGGCTAAGGCTGTTTTTCTTAATGCCTTCCTGCAAATTTCTCAGAAAAAAGATGTCATCTTGAGAGACCTTTTTTCCTCTGATTCTATAGCACAGACGTATATTGCTAAGTGAATGCATATGTGGTGATGAGGGCCATACAATACTCCATCCTAAGTCAGTGCACACTGCATAAGGCTCTTCATTTTCACCCTCAAATACCTGCCTGGGCATTAATGCTCTTGAGCAGTTATAGCCTATAAGAAGCCCAGCTTCACAGTCTTGCAGTGGTGGGATTTCATTTACAATTTCTGACAAATTATTCCATTTTCGTGCTGTTCCACATGTAGGAATATGGGAACGGTTTAGTGGTATGCACTTTTTAGTGTATGCAGAAGGAAGCTCAATATGAACCTGAGAGTTGTAACCTCTCACACGAAGTCCAAAGACCCTTTCACTCTTCACAAGTGTGTCTCTTCCAATCATGGTAGACAATTTTAGTTACACTGGAAATTTATCTGCTTCTAGTGCATCACTTATACCTTGGTCTAAAAATGTAGTGTCACTCTGAGTATCAAGCAGAGAATAAACAAGTGTTTTAGCATCTGGGCGGTTCCATGATGACACCCAGACTGGCACAACTATGGAAGTAATTGCAGAATGTTTTCCTTCTGTCACAGTGAGCGCTACTGCAGTAGTTGTTTCATTGCTATTAACTTTATTTGAGGATTCAAAAGTTGATGTTCTAGCCCTTGGCACACAGCTACTGTAAGAGCTAATCTTAGAAAGTTAAAGTTTTGAGTTAAACTCATATTAATATTTGCTTAATTTGAATAGAATATAAATTTCTTTCATAGTCATAATTTATGGTATAGTCTTTTCACCCTGTACGTTAGTAAGAGATAGAACCTTCATACTATAACTGAGTAACAGTGTGATAATAAGCTTAGTCGTGGTAAGAACAAGTCCCAGTAAAGAGGGACTTGAAAGACCTATTTTCAACTTAGAAATGGGATAAGCATACAATTTTCTGACCATTTAGAAATGGTTCTGAAACGTTTGGAAATGATAACGATTTGAAATGTAACAAGATTTAAACTTTGAACTGAACTTTTCTTAACATTAATTTTTCCCTTTTTGTTATTTTAATTTGCTTTTTTGTGTGAACTGTTTTACTTTGAAACTTAACTAAACTTTTAAAAACGAAGATATTTTGTCTGTGGAATCATTTCTGTGCGTTTTTTTTTTTTTTCTTTTGTTGAATCCCATTTTTTGAGTTAAAGCTGCAGAACTTTGGTAATTTTGGGAAAACACAGCTACAGCTACTATCATGAAGACATGTGGGATGCCTTTTCTTACAGAGGTCACAGGAGTGACAACGACAGAATTCTTTTACATTATGTCCAGGCATCGAACACCCATAACAGAGTTTCCTGTATAAATGTCTGTCACTCGTCCAAAGGCTTGGACATCAGCCCTAAACAGCTATGGAGCTGATGACCATCATTACTGCAGAACATATGCTGAGATCCTATACTTTGACTGTCACTGTTTTCACTAACACTTTGAGTGTTAAGGACACTGGCCATGTTTCTCTTCGTTTCTCTGAGATTTTGTTTCTCACCCTTATGCTCCAAAGCATGAAGAGCAATAAGAGAGGTTATTGGATTACATGCAATCTCTGCTTCTGTTGACAGAAAAGCTGCAAATTCCTTAAAACCTGGGAACTCTCAAGTCTCTTTTAGGGTTAGTGTAATTTGACGATTCCACCGAGATGCTACCCAATCAGGTAGTTTCCGATTTTCTTCACAGTCATTCAATATCTGAAGACCCTTAACATGAGGCATCACATTCTGACATGCATTTAAAAAGTCTGAATAATCCCCAAATCCAATAGTGTCTTTCGACTGGATCTTTGGCCAGTTTTTCTGTAAATGCTCTCTGAATGACAAATGGCTGACCATAACAATGGTTTAGCTTGTTCCAAGCATTCTGATAAGCTTCATCATCACTTCTGTAAAATGTTCCATCTAGGATCTTATGAGCTGGGCCAGCTATATATTTCTTGAGATAGTAAAGCTTATGAGCTGAAGAAACATTCTTTCCATCAATAAACAATACAAAGGAGGCCTCCATCCATCCATCCATCCATCCATTCTCTTCCGCTTATCCGAGGTCGGGTCGCGGGAGTAGCAGCTTAAGGAGAGAAGCCCAGACTTCCCTCTCCCCGGCCACTTCTTCCAGCTCTTCCGGTAGAATCCCAAGGCGTTCCCAGGCCAGCCGGGAGACATAGTCCCTCCAGCGTGTCCTGGGTCTTCCCCGGGGCCTCCTCCCGGTTGGACGTGCCCGGAACACCTCACCAGGGAGGCGTCCAGGAGGCATCCTGATCAGATGCCCGAGCCACCTCATCTGACTCCTTTCGATGCGGAGGAGCAGCGGCTCTACTCTGAGCCCCTCCCGGATGACTGAGCTCCTCACCCTATCTTTAAGGGAAAGCCCAGACACCCTGCGGAGGAAACTCATTTCAGCCGCTTGTATTCGCGATCTCGTTCTTTCGGTCACTACCCATAGCTCATGACCATAGGTGAGGGTAGGAACGTAGATCGACTGGTAAATTGAGAGCCTTGCCTTACGGCTCAGCTCTTTTTTCACCACGACAGACCGATGCAGAGCCCGCATCACTGCGGATGCCGCACCGATCCGCCTGTCGATCTCACGATCCATTCTTCCCTCACTCGTGAACAAGACCCCGAGATACTTAAACTCCTCCACTTGGGGCAGGATCTCGCCCCCAACCCTGAGAGGGCACTCCACCCTTTTCCGGCTGAGGACCATGGTCTCGGATTTGGAGGTGCTGATTCTCATCCCAGCCGCTTCACACTCAGCTGCGAACCGCTCCAGAGAGAGCTGAAGATCACGGCCTGATGAAGCAAACAGGACAACATCATCTGCAAAAAGCAGTGACCCAATCCTGAGTCCACCAAACCGGACCCCTTCAACACCCTGGCTGCGCCTAGAAATTCTGTCCATAAAAGTTATGAACAGAATCGGTGACAAAGGGCAGCCCTGGCGGAGTCCAACTCTCACTGGAAACGGGCTCGACTTACTGCCGGCAATGCGGACCAAGCTCTGACACCGGTTGTACAGGGACTGAACAGCTCTTATCAGGGGGTCCAGTACCCCATACTCCCGGAGCACCCCCCACAGGACTCCCCGAGGGACACGGTCGAACGCCTTTTCCAAGTCCACAAAGCACATGTAGACTGGTTGGGCAAACTCCCATGCACCCTCCAGGACTCTGCTAAGGGTGTAGAGCTGGTCCACTGTTCCGCGACCAGGACGAAAACCACACTGTTCCTCCTGAATCCGAGGTTCGACTATCCGACGGACCCTCCTCTCCAGAACCCCCGAATAGACTTTTCCAGGGAGGCTGAGGAGTGTGATCCCTCTATAGTTGGAACACACCCTCCGGTCCCCCTTTTTAAAGAGGGGGACCACCACCCCAGTCTGCCAATCCAGAGGCACTGTCCCCGATGTCCATGCGATGTTGCAGAGACGTGTCAACCAAGACAGTCCTACAACATCCAGAGCCTTAAGGAACTCCGGGCGTATCTCATCCACCCCCGGGGCCCTGCCACCAAGGAGTTTTTTGACCACCTCGGTGACTTCAGTCCCAGAGATGGGAGAGCCCACCTCAGAGTCCCCAGGCTCTGCTTCCTCATTGGAAGGCATGTTAGTGGGATTGAGGAGGTCTTCGAAGTACTCCCCCCACCGACCCACAACGTCCCGAGTCGAGGTCAGCAGTGCACCATCCCCACCATATACGGTGTTGACACTGTACTGCTTCCCCTTCCTGAGACGCCGGACGGTGGACCAGAATCTCCTCGAAGCCGTCCGAAAGTCGTTCTCCATGGCCTCTCCAAACTCCTCCCATGCCCGAGTTTTTGCCTCAGCAACAACCGAAGCCGCTTTCCGCTTGGCCTGCCGGTACCTATCAGCTGCCTCCAGAGACCCACAGGACAAAAAGGTCCTATAGGACTCCTTCTTCAGCTTGACGGCATCCCTCACCGCCGGTGTCCACCAACGGGTTTGGGGATTGCCGCCGCGACAGGCACCGACCACCTTACGGCCACAGCTCCGGTCAGCCGCCTCAACAATAGAGGCACGGAACATGGCCCATTCGGACTCAATGTCCCCCACCTCCCTCGGGACGTGGTCGAAGTTCTGCCGAAGGTGGGAGTTGAAGCTACTTCTGACAGGGGACTCTGCCAGCCGCAAGTCCGATGACACAACCACAAAGTCGATCATCGAACTGAGGCCTAGGGTGTCCTGGTGCCAAGTGCACATATGAACACCCTTATGCTTGAACATGGTGTTCGTTATGGACAATCCGTGGCGAGCACAGAAGTCCAATAACAAAACACCACTCGGGTTCAGATCGGGGGGGCCATTCCTCCCAATCACACCCTTCCAGGTCTCACTGTCATTGCCCACGTGGGCATTGAAGTCTCCCAGCAAAACGAGGGAATCCCCAGAAGGTATGCCCTCTAGCACCACCTCCAGAGACTCCAAAAAGGGTGGATACTCCAAACTGCTGTTCGGCGCATACGCACAAACAACAGTCAGGACCCTTCCCCCCACCCGAAGGCGGAGGGAGGCCACCCTCTCGTCCACCGGGGTAAACCCCAACGCACAGGCTCCAAGTCGGGGGGCAGTAAGTATGCCCACACCTGCTCGGCGCCTCTCACCGTGGGCAACTCCAGAGTGGTAGAGAGTCCAGCCCCTCTCAAGGAGATTGGTTCCAGAGTCCAAGCTGTGCATCGAGGTGAGTCCGACTATATCTAGCCGGAACCTCTCAACCTCACGCACTAGCTCAGGCTCCTTCCCCTTCAGAGAGGTGACATTCCACGTCCCAAGAGCCAGTTTCTGTAGCCGAGGATCAGAACGCCAAGGTCCCCGCCGCCGGCCACTACCCAACTCACATTGCACCCGACCTCCTTGGCCCCTCCCATAGGTGGTGAGCCCATGGGAAGGAGGACCCACGTTACCTCTTCGGGCTGTGCCCGGCCGAGCCCCATGGGTGTAGGCCCGGCCACCAGGCGCTCGCCATCGAGCCCCACCCCCAGGCCTGGCTCCAGAGGGGGGCCCCGGTGACCCGCGTCCGGGCAAGGGAAAACGTCGTCCACAGTTTTTACTCTTCATTGGAGGTTTGTTGAACCGTTCTTTGTCTCATCCCTCACCTAGGACCAGTTTGCCTTGGGTGGCCCTACCAGGGGCATAAAGCCCCGGACAACATAGCTCCTAGGATCATTGAGACACGCAAACCCCTCCACCACAATAAGGTGACAGTTCAAGGAGGGGACAAAGGAGGCCTTCCACTCAATAAAATGAAGTGGATCTCCACTGAAAACAGATGGCTCTGGCACTGGAAGCCTGTTCAGTGTTATGGTTTTTTGTAAGGCCTGCACAAACAAGTTTGTGGTTTCATGGAGGACTCATTCATTGGAGGACTGACAGGTGACTGATGCAGGAAGGTGTCTTTGTTCTGTTATGCTGTAGTCAACCGGCAGGATGCTGGCCTCTATTGCAGTCTCATGGTAGTAAACTTCCAGCCTAGCACGTGCTGCTCTCAAACCCTTTTCAGCCTGCAGTCGCTCCAATTCACACTTGTGAGTCTCTAGCTCCCTTCTTTGGTGTTCTTCTATTTGCCATATTCTTTCTTTTCTTCCAGCATAACTGTAAATTAAGCTTCCTTTGCTGCTAACTCTGCTGCGGCATCTGCCCATTTTGCTGCCATGCATGAAGGTACAGAATTGTTGCTGGATCTTTTGCTTACTCTTGAGACTGTAGAACTATAAATGGATCTAGCATATTCATGATGCAGAAGCTGGCAAAGACGACGTATTAAATTCACTATCGATGCCAGCTAACCTCTCATATGGAATTTTGGTAATTTGGTAAAGTTCATCAATCAACGCAGATAGTTGGATTTCTGTAATGTCTGTCTTAAGCTGTTCTCTTACTTCCCGAGCTTGGATCTTCTACTGATCATACAAATAGTTTAGCCTTTTTTCCTTCCTTTGAGCCTCTTCTCTTTGAAATATAACCATTTTTTCTGTGGGCTTTCGTTCACGACCAGAGCAACGAGAGTCAGCCAATTGGAGTATTCGCTAAATGCTAGTCTGTATCTCTTCACTAATTTGAATCACTTCTTCTAAGCAATCTCTCTGTGCACTCTCTTCTTCATTTTGAAGCATACTGGCTCTAAAACCTTTAACTGGAGACTACCAATCTGCTCCTGCAATGCTCCCACACTTGTAAGAATAGGACCTGGCTCTGTCAACTTACACTCAGTGTGAGAAGAAAAAAAAAAGGCACTTGTATACACAAATAAACCTAATACAATACAAAGTTATAATATCTCTTAGTAACAAGTCAAGTCAAGTTGGGGAGCATGCACTGGTACAGTGCGTTGCCACACCCACTACACAACGAAACAACTCAGGATCCCGGTTGGCAACCCCCCCAGCAGACACGCGGTCCAGTCTCACACTCTGGAGATGACTCTCTACCTGCCGTGTTATGTGGGCAACCCCTTGGCCTGGTCCAGCCACTCGGTTTCCCAACAATGAGGATCTTACGAGCTGGATCACCCTCGGGGAAATGCGCCACATGGCCGTAGTGCCGTAACTGAAGCTCCCTCACATTGCAGGTAATGTGCCTCATTCGGGACTCCATGAGCAACTGCTCATTCGACACAAAGTCAAATCAACAGTACTCAAGGATTTTCCAGAGAGACACAGTACCAAAGGAGTCCAGTCTTCGTCTCAGATCACTGGATAGCATCCATGCCTTATAACCATATAGCAAGACAGGAAGTACCAGGACTCTAAAGACTTGGACCTTCGTCCTTTTGCATAGATATCGGAAATGTTACACACCCCTTTCCATCAACCTCATGACCCCCCAAGTCCTTCCAATCTGTCTAACTGACTTCATAGGAAGAGTCAAATGAGACATGAATGTCACTGCCAAGGTAAGTAAACCTCTTGACAAGGTCGACACTTTCCTACAAACAGACACACTGCTGATGGCTGTGCCCAAGAGGTCATTAAAAGCCTGGATCTTGGTCTTTATCCAGGACACTTGCAAGCCCAGACACTCAGACTCCTCACTCTCTCGAGCACCCCGATCAGAGCCTCCATTGACTCTGTGAAGATCACAGCATCGTCAGCAAAGTCAAGATCCACGAATCTTTCTTTACCAGCAGATGCCCCACAGCTGCTGGACCCCACAACTTTGCCCATCACCCAGTTCATAAAAGAATTGAACAGAAGAATTGTATTCTTCTTAGTAACACTGTTAAAAAATTATGTTAATTTTAAAAGCTTTGAATTAGCTATGAAACTGTCTAAAAAATTACAAATGAACAATAATCAGTCAGATATTTCACAGTACCCTTGTAAGAGCAAACACTAAACCTTTAAACAGTGGTTACAGAACAGTCCTTAAAGCCAAATTCTATCAAAGGGTCAGGATTAATCCCTCTTCATACATATACACACATATACAAATCGTTTATTTTTCTCTTAACATTACTAATATATACAGCCTCTTTTTTTAATGTTAACAGTACTCACAGTGACGTTATAACCGTTTATGCCTGCATTTGACCATTGCACCAAATCCATTTGTCCGCTGCTGCTCATATTTAATAATCCCTTGCTGAAGTCCTCGTATTGAAATTCATAAACTGTACTTTCTATTCCATTATAAAATGGAAACTGAGCGTCACCGCTTCGCCTTTAAACTCTGTTGCAAATCAATTAACTCCTTTACGATGGGTACGAATCACCAGCGCTTCACCCGCGACTTCAATTCGGCAGGACGACAGGACACGATGAGTGGTCAAGCTCTTACTGGAGCGACCCCGGCTAAATGATGGTCAACTCTCAGACTGATGTTTTATGAATGTTTATTACCGTTTCCCTGACCTTGTTTCATAAACACACCGTAAGAGCTATAAAGGCAAAGTACAAAATAAAAAGCATGTAAATATCTTAACATAAACATTCGTAACTTTTGTTTTACATATAACACAGAGAAATTAATGATTCGAGCCCTGCTGAAGCATCATGTGCCCTTTACATGTGATGAAGACCATTGAAAGGCTGGTGCTAAAACAGCTAGGACCCCTCGTTTCAGAACATCTGGATCCTCTGCAGTTTGCCTATCAGACACATGTAGGTGTGTAGGATGCTCTTATTTACGTACTCCACAGAGCCTACTCCCACTGGGACAAAGCTCCACAGTCAGGATAATGTTCTTTGACTTTTTTGGTGCTTTTAACAACATTCTGCTCAATCAACTGGGAAATAACTCAAGGCTTTATATCTTAATGTTCCCACAATCTCCTGAATAATGGAATACCTGACCAACAGAGAGCAGCTTGTAAGGCTGAGGGACTTTGTGTGAGAAATAGTGGTGTGTAATACTGGAGCACCTCAAGGAACTGTCCCATCTCCCTTCCTGTTTACCCTTTACACAACAGACTTCCAGCACAATGCAGTGCTTTTCATCTACTGAAATTTTCAGATGACTCATCAATCATAGGCTGCATTAATAACGGAAAAGAGCCAGAGTACAGGAAGTTTGTGGATGACTTTGTGTTGAGGTACACGGATCTTTTGATGTGCAGCAAGATGCTGGAAATGTTATACCAGTCCATAGTAGCCAGTGTCGTGTTCTACACGTGCCATACCTGAACAATCTTATTAGGAAAGCCTACAGAGCGGACCCTGGACAACATGAAGCTGTTGTGGAAAAGAGGATGATGACAAAATTGAATGCCATGATGAAAATTCCCTTCCACCCCATCCAGGAGGTTCTCTCTTGGAGCACTTAAAGCAACAGGCTCATTCCACTACAGTGTGCTAAGAAGCATGTCTTGGTGGCTTTTCCTGCCCACTTCGATCAGGCAATTCAATGCTTCCATTCGATGTAGTCATTAAGTTTAATTTTATTTTTTTACTTATTGAATGATTGATTGTATTATATGTCCCGTGAATCTGTATCCTTGTTTTTCATGTTTCCGCTGCTCTATGCATTTGTCTAATGTAATCTAAGAACAGGAATTTATAGATGTAATCAATGCCTTTTTTAAACACAGTATGTTAAAGCACCAACATGGGGGAGGCCTGTCTGTATTTAGTATTATTTAATAATCAGGAAACAATTAAGGGTATAGATGTGATTTAACCACTAGGGACAAGTGACCATAATATAATGCAATTCTCAATGTTATGGAATAGCACAGATGCAAAGACCAAAACTGTTAAGCTTAATTTTGGTAGGGAAAATTTTCAACAAATGCAACAGAGTCTAAAGTGATAAAGTGGGATAAGATTTTAAGGGTGGAGACAGTTGAAGAGTAGTAGAACATATTCGAAAAAGTTTTAAAATTGGAATTAGTGTCAAAGTAAAAAAAAAAAAACTCAGCAGTGGATAGGTAAGGAGACAAAACAAATCTACAAAGGAAAACTGTATAAGGTGCGTTGGAGGACTCCTTCACAAGCTCAGTACATGTATGCAATAACCCACTGAGACGAGAGAGGGAGCTACTGCTAACTTTATCTTCTCTTTATTCTTCCCTCATAGTACAGAGAAGCTGCCCAGTGAGGGCACCTAACTCCACCCCTACTGGTCCGGCCACCATAAAAGCCAGGCGTGCTTGGATACTGTGTTTTACCAGGCCAAAGCTAGCCAAAAGACAACACTGCAAGAAGTGAACTTTCTTGTTCCCAATTTATGCAATGCTCCAGAGCAGGAAGTGGTGCTAGGATGCACACTTTTCTTTCTATTATAAAGCCCAGAGATGGGGACTTGAATTATGTGACTTGGGACTTGAGTTGACTTGATCAAAATAAAAGACTTGTGACTTGACTTGAACTTGACAGTTAAAGACTTGAAACTTGAATTGACTTGCACAAGCATGACTTAACAAAAAAAAAAAAAAAAACAACTCGGCTTCCTTTTTCTTTTTTTTAGTTCTTGAACATCATGTGGGACACAACACTTTGAGAGCAATCAATACGTTTTTATGTTTCAAGTACTTGGAGCGGTGCATCAGCCAGTAGGAATGGATTGAGATACATAATCTATGTGATAAATGTAAATGTCAGCAATCTAATGTGGAGGTAAGAATTTCAACATACACGCTGACAATACAGGGAGAGAGGAGTAAAAACAGTATGGTTTTGCCAAAAGTAATAGCCTATGGCTTTTTAAATTTTACAGTACAAGAAAAACAACTTCCAATTTCGTGAGGCATTACAAAAAGTAGCATATAGTGTGGTAAGCTAATACTTTCTCACTTCTAAAATGAACAACTTGTTGTCAGAGAAACACATAGCCATATGTTTCTTTAAAAGTTCCATGCATGGGAAAGGTGCTGTACAAATGAAATGTATTATTATTATTATTATTATTATTATTATGTGCTTCAACTTTAATAGCATCTTTCCCAGGGTTTTCCAAGTACCAGCATTCCATATTCAGAATACAAAAGTAAATAGTACTTTTCTAAAGTTGTATGCAAGAATACGGTTACTTTATGAAAATTAATACCAAATACTCTTTAGACTGAATACTTTTAAACTACATCTAAGAAAATCATGTACAGTCAGCTCTTCATATGCATGGATTTAATCAGTCTCTCCCCAGCACTCGTTGTTTGAGAACTGTTCAGCTTGCATCTCATTCGTTTGCTACTTGTGTTGTGTGTGTGTGTGTTAAGCTGGTTAATTTAATGTTACAACATTGGGATATCTGGTTCTAGATGTTTCCTGTTAGGAAGCCTAGCCTCTCTTTCTCTCTCGCTCATGCTGGAATCAGTGGCACTGTATATGTAAAGTGGTTTCATGACATGACTCAGATTCTGGCAGTTTTCTGCTTTCTTTTTAGGTGCGCTAAAATCTTTCATAAATCTTGTTCTCCTTTACCCAAACATGCCATCTAGAATTTACACAGTTTAATTTAAATATATTTAACTTGTTATACCATTTCTATGAACTATGCTATATATCAGTTATATTATGAAAAGTATTCATAAAGTGTTCAGAATAAGTTACACATTTTCAGTATTCAATCAGAATGAATACATTAAGAAGTGTATATTCAGTTTATACATTTTTAGAATGTTCTGCTCAGCACTGATCTTTCCTAACACACTGCTTACTACATGGTTCCTGAAAAAAGTTTAGTAAACAGTGCTATTATTTCAATGATTCAAACATTTTATTTTTATGAAAATAAATTTTAGTTCAACAAAGACAGTGTTGCAGTTTCCATTGCATTTCAGCACAAGCATAGAAGCATGCATTAAAAGGTCAATTGGTTAATAGTTTTACTCTCTAATGAACCATCATTATATTCTGTGTGAGAGAATATTGGGGACATCAAGGGGTAATATAGTCATTAAAGGGTGTAAACACAAACAAAAGGCAGAACAAAGAGATGGGGATCCACCCCATATATTATACACAGCAACCAATGCAATCAGAAGCTGCAGAGAACTGTCAGGTTCAGCATCCAAATAGGGACAAACTAGGAAGGGAAGGTGCTATGCTTTTATAATTGCAGTGAAGGAAGAAGTGGGTCCATGGGGTTCAAAAACTGAAAGTGAGGTTGGTAGGAGGCGTGGCTAGGAAGGGAGTGCAGGAACTGGAGGAGTTTTAGGCAGGTTTTTGGTCAGGTGATCTGCAGAAGAGGTGGCAGCGCACATGTGTGACAAAGGTTAATATAGCCTTTGCCCATGAAGTGTTTTGTATTGGACAATAGCATGAAGAGCATGAAGAGACTGCTTAAATGGTTAAGTATTATGTTCCAAACAGTTAAAGGAATTAGCTGATGTAAAGCACTGAAATCAGCAGATGTTCTGTAAACAAGACTTGATGGTTGTCTATTACATAGAAACTTCATAAAAGAAGGTTAAGTGCAGGACATAAGAAATGCTTCAGAAGAGCAAGAACATAGTGAAATAAGACTTTTACTATGGATATGTAAACTGGTTACAGTACAATACAACACAATTTATTTTTGTATAACCCAAAATCACACAAGAAGTGCCGCAATGGGCTTTAACAGGACCTGCTTCTGGACAGCCCCCCAGCCTTGACTCTCTAAGGACAAGGAAAAACTCCCAAAAAAACCCTTGTAGGGAAAAAAATGGAAGAAACCTTGGGAAAGGCAGTTCAAAAAGAGACCCCTTTCCAGGTAGGTTGGGCATGTAGTGGGTGTCAAAAAGAAGGGGGTCAATACAATACAATACACAGATCAGAACAAATCTTCAGTACAGTATAAGAACAAAAATTTTAGAAGTACAGAGCAGAATTTAACAGTAGATGATATCATATAATATGATTTGGATTTGTTTTAGAGTCCTGGAGACCTCAGCCATCAAGCTGCCTCCCCCATTTGACCATTCCACAGCTGAAACAGCACTGGGCCAGCCAATGCAATGAATGGACCCTTCTACCCCAGGATTCCTGCGATCCTCCATCAGGGATGACTTTACCTTAGGCAGGCAAAACAACTTGGCAGGTGGGGTGTGGCACCGAGTGACACAGTTGAGTACCGAGAAGAGAAACAGAATAGGTGTGGGTTAGTAACAAATTATAACTATCATGTTACTTATGTTTTAGTGCTAATAATTAACAACAGAGATGCAGTCTGTATAGTTAATCAGCAGCTCTAGTCAGGATATGCTAAACTGAAGTAGTGAATCTTCAGCTGGGATTTAAATGCTGAGGCCAAAGGGGCATCTCGTATGTTGGCAGACAGACCATTCTACAGTTTAGGGGTCCTGTAACTAAAAGCTCAACCTCCCACTGTTATTTTATTAATCCTTGGAATCGTAAGCAGACTGGCATCTTGAGAGTTCTTAATGTGCATTCTGGTTTGTAAGTTATGATAAGTTCAGACAAGTAAACTGGACCTTGGACAGTCTCTGCTAAAAATCATCTCATGTCTTTTAACCAATCAGAGTAAATGTCATGTGATATCTATGCATTAATTCAGCAATGTTAAGTAAATATAGTTGTCTATAAGAATGACCATCTGCATTTATTCTTTGACCATCTGCTGACAACCTTTGCCCAGGGTACTGTCTCTTAGTAGATTGCTTTAACTTCACGACTCTTCATGAAGAATCCTGCCTGGCTCCAGAGGCAAAAACATCTAATTGAGGACAAGATTTCTTTCTTTAATAATATTTCCAATTTTGTTCACTCGGATGTGCACTACAGGTCTATGGCCTAACACTTAAACAACATGGTTATATATATTAAAACTTTAGGTGCTGCTGCCATGACAAGAAATAATGTCTACTGTGATAGTAATGAGACTTCAGTCATCATAAAGGTTTGGGGCAGCCACCCGTATATTATTTCCCAGCTGCAAAAAGTTTAGTAATATTTGGTCAGAGATATTCAGAAGACTGAGTCCAAAACAGAACTGATTATTTGGAGGTAAGATGGCGGTTTTAAGGGCTGGGAAAGGAAATTATGTCATCTAGTCTGGAACCGGAAATGACATCATCAGAGGCTCCTGAGCCGGAAGTGACATCATCAGAGGTGCCGGAGCCAGAAATGATGTCATCAGAAGTGCTGGAACCTGGTGAGATTTCCCAGGAATGGTCTGCAAGAAACTGAGAGAGACAGTCAGCACACTCTGCCACCCCCTTGTCTGGTGTAGTATTACAGTTCCCCAGGCCCTTTAGCTGTCTCCTTAACGCACGTGTGTGACAAGGCCCCCCCTTAGCCCAGACCCACCAGGTTGGGCGACCTGCACCGAGAGGTCGTGAGAACGAGAAAGGGCATTGGCGTTAGAGTGAAGAGAGTCCTTACAATGAATAAGCGAATACTTAAACAATTGAAAGTTCTAGAAACCACCTGGTGAATCGAGGATTCAATTCTTTGTGTAGGGCCATCCACTGTAAGGGTGCATGATCCATCACAAGAGTAAATTCCCAACCCAAGACGTAGTACCTCAACTCTGTAATCGCCTATTTAATCGCAAGCGCTTCCCACTCCACTGCCACATACCTGGTCTCCTGATCCAACAGTTTCTGGCTGAGGTACATGACAGGGTGTTCTACACCATCGACATTTTGGCTCAACACAGCACCGAGACCTGTGTCCAAAGCGTCGATCTGGAGAATGAAAGGAATTTGATTTTTGATTTGAAAATTGATGTAGACATAAGAGCCTGTTTTAAGTCACTAAATGCAGCCTCTGTCGTATCATCCCAAACCACATTGTTAGGTGCCCTCTTCTTTGTTAAGTCAGTCAAGGGCGCTGCTCTCTCTGAAAACCATGGTAAAAACCAATGATAGTACCCGGCTAGTCCGAGAAAGGCTTAGACCTACTGCTTGGTTCGCAGATGGGGCCATCGTATCATGGCTTCTATCTTTGAACACTGGTTTGATGGTACCGCGACCCACCAGGTAGCCCAAATATTTAGCTTCCTTTAATTCGAAGAAACATTTCTTTGGATTAATTCAAAGCCTGACTTTTCCTAGCGTCCATAACACTGCAGTAACCTGCTGTACATGGTCCTTCCATATGCTGGAATAGATGACTATGTCATCCAGATAGGCAGCACTGTACACATTATGGGGGCAGAGCACTCTATCCACCAGACACTGAAAAGATGCCGGTGCCCCATGTAACCCGAATGGGAGGACACAATACTGCCAGTGTCTGCTAGGGCTACTAAACGCGGTCTTAACCTTTGCAGAATCCATTAAAGGAATTTGCCAGTTCCCCTTAGTCATGTCAAGTGTGGTCAAAAACTTAGCTTGGCCAAGCCTCTCGAGGAGGTTGTTCACTCGGGACATTGGATAAGCAACAAATTGGGATACTTGATTAAGCCGACGGAAGTCATTGCAAAACCTCCATCTCCCATCAGGCTTATTAACCAATACAATTGGGCTGGATCAGGGACTATAACTTTCCTCTATTACTCCGAGTTCCAGCATACGCTTCATTTCAAGTTCCACCTCTATTTTCTTTGCCTCGGGAAGTCAACAGGGCCGCTCTCTAACGATAACCCTGGGCACTGTCACTATGTCCTGTGCAATCAGAGGTTCTTCCAGGTTTTTCACTCACCACCTCCGGTATGGACAGGATAGCTGCTTCCAGCTCCTGTCTCTGGTTAGAGTTTAACACTGTACTGAAATTAAGGTTGATGGTGTGAGCAAAGAATGAGCTGGGCTGAGCAGAAGTGGGGTCAGGATCCCTTTCCTTCTAGGGCTTCAGCAAGTTCACATGATAGATCCACTCGCTCGGTCGACGATTGGGTTGTTTCACCAAATAATCGACGAGTCCTTTCTTCTCCTTAATTTCATAAGGTCCTTGCCAGTGGGCAAGTAATTTTGAGTGGGAGGTGGGAACTAAGACCATGACACGATCTCCAAGGTGGAATTCTCAGAGGGTCGTACCACGATCATAATAACGGGCCTGTGCTGCTTGCGCTTTTTCTAAGTGGCTTTTTAGAATAGGTCTAATTTTTCCAAATCGATTGCGTAACTGCGTGATATACTCCAATATACTGGTAGAGGGAAGGGCCTCTCCTTCCCATCCTTCTTTCAAAATATCCAACAATTCCAGAGGTTGTCATCCATATAATAATTCAAAAGGCGAAAACCCCGTAGAAGCGTGTGGGACTTCCTGATAGGCAAAGAGTACGAGGGGGAGGAGCTGATCCCAGTTCCTCCAGTCCTAACTGACCACCTTGCGAAGCATTTGCTTGAGAGTTTGATTAAACCTCTCCACTAGACCTTCGTTTTGAGGGTGATACACCGCGGTTTTTAAGTGCTTTATTTTAAGTAACTTGGCAACTTCCCTGAACGTCTCCGAGGTGAATGACGTCCCTTGATCCGTAAGGACCTCTTTAGGAATGCCGGCACGCGCAAAGACCCATACAAGTTCCCGTACAATTATTTTCGATTTGGCTGAGCGCAGGGGAACAGCCTCAGGATATCGAGTAACATAATCAATGAGGACTAATATATATTTATGTCCTCAGGCTGAGGGCTTTAAGGGTCCTACAATGTCGACCCCAATTCTCTCAAAGGGAACATCAATTAAGGGAAGGGGAACGAGAGGAGCACAGTCCCTCCTAGGAATTTGCCGTAATTGATAGTCTGGACAAGAGATGCAAAAACGGCGAACCTCCTCATTAATTCCTGGCCAAAAAAATCAGAGCTTAATCCGCTCTAATGTTTTTTCAGTGCCCAAATGGCCTGCTAGGAGGTGGCCGAGTGCTAATTCACAGACTTGCCGCAAGTAAGTTTGTGGTATTAACAACAGCTTTTCACCTCCCCTTCATGCTCAGCTATTCGATATAATAGGTCATTTTCTATCACAAAGTGAGGACCCTGTGGCATGTTGGCCATTGACAAGTACTGCTGCATTTTTAGCATGTTTCAGGGAGTCATCATTCCACTGCTCCCTTATGAAAGAAGCCGGCATTTTTCTGAACTGAAAGTGTATTTCAGAGATGGGGACCGGTCTGACCTCAAGGGGCTAGGATTCTTCTAGGCTCATCGAGGCACGGGTTGATGACGTGTCCACTTGCAATGGCCCACAAATCTCCCCGTCTGCCTCTTGGCCTTCTGTATCTCTCTCCGCCGGCTGTTTATATGGCGTGGAGACAGCTGGATTCGAGTCATCTCCGTCTAAAGCTAGGCCCAAGGTTTTTTCGGGAGTAGTAATTGGTACACCGCTTTTATTATCCAACCAGTCCTTCCCAAGAATCACAGCAAAAGGTGGATGCTGGAGGACTGCCATGGTAATTTTTTTCAGCGATCCCCCATAGCTAATGAAACATCGGGCGGTTTTATATTTACAGGTTTGTGCACATGTAATACTGGTCGTTATTTTTATCCACTGTCACGGTAGTACATATTGGTGATGTTTTATCTGCCTCGAGGTCCGAGAACTTTGGAACAGGCGCCGGTTTATATGAAAGAGACCTAGTTTGTGTGACGTAATCCCTATGGAATCCACTAGAGGACCGTTCTGCTCCCTCAGATTATGAGGCTGATTTAGATTTTTCCAGGAGCTTTATAAGATCCTCCATGCTGTGGAATTCTCCCCAGGCTGGCTGGGCAACATTTTTGGGGAGTCCTTTTAATACCAAAGAACAGGCAACCTACTGCACTATTTGAAGAGGCTTTAGTTCAAACGGCCTTACCCAATGGGATGTTTATTCCCGAAGAGCTTATGCCTACTCCTGGGTAGATCACTCAGGTTCTAACTCCCAGTTTTTTAATATCCTTGCCTGCTGGCCTGGGGAAAGCCCATTTTTATCTGGGATCTTAACCCCAATGGGCAGCTCAGCTCTCTCCTCCGAGAGAACATAATGAGCCCCCTTCATTTCCTCCATAGGAAATCTCATCCATATTCTTCTTTTGAGAAAATACTAGCCCGGTTTCATATTTAGGAAGCGGAGCCTACACCAAGTTACTCCTGACCCCCTAACGAACTCCCCACCAGGAAACTTGGCCCCAGTACTTTCTCACCTGATTAATTCTTTGGTCCTGTCCCGTTTTCTTTTGGGAACCACCATTCTGCTGACTTTGCCATTGTGATAGTAATGAGACTTCAGTCATCATAAAGGTTTGGGGCAGCCACCCGTATATTATTTCCCAGCTACAAAAAGTTTACTAATATTTGGTCAGAGATGTTCAGAAGACTGAGTCCAAAACAGAACTGATTATTTGGAGGTAAGATGGCGGATTTAAGGGCTGGGGATGGAAATGATGTCATCTAGTCTGGAACTGGAAGTGACGTCATCAGAGGTACCAGAGCCAGAAGTGACATCATCAGAGGTGCCGGAGCCGGAAGTGATGTCTTCAGAGGTGCTGGAACCTGGTGAGATTTCCCAAAAATGGTCTGCAAGAAACTGAGAGAGACAGTCAGCACACTCTGCCACCCCCTGGTTTGGTATAGTATTACTGTCCCCCAGGTCCTTTAGCTGTCTCCTAAATGCATGTGTAACACTACGCAACCACTATAGTGTATTAGCTTTAGCTAATATTAATTTTTGCTGCCTACTTATGCTGTATAAAATACCTAATATTCCCCTCTTGACTATTATAGCACCATAATCAGGACAAAGTGTAGAAAAATATGTTACATTTCTTATTTGTTTAGATATTGTTGCCTTTTTTTCTAATTTCTTAGCTTTGAGGAATATCTGTAGACCAATATGGTCACCAGTGACCCTTTGCAGCCTAGCATCTCTCGATTCATTGAATGAACTGCTTCTCTGTACCTCCATCCACCCTTAACAGAAGCTCATTACCAGTGCAATAATTTGACTTAATTGTTGGCTGCAACACACCCCTCTCAGTAGTTGAACCTGGGAGTTTTCGTCACTTCATATCCATTGTCGATAGCAAATATACACCAGTCTGCCGGAAAAATATCACCTCTAAAATAGAAAAGCTAGTTGCAGAGAAACGGGCAAAACTCGAAGAACAATTGGAGCAAGCTCTCTGTAACGGTGGATATATGGTCTGATAGGAAGATGAAAGGCTATCTTGGAGTCACTGCCCATTGGATAGTAATGGAAAAAGAAACCCTTGAGCTCAGGTCCACTCTGCTGTCATTCAGACAGTTTGAAGGAACACACATTGGTGATCATGTATGTAAACAGTTTAAAGGGATTTGCACTGATTATGAAATCAAACACAAGATTGATTACATTATCCGTTATAATCCCGCTAATATGCTAATATGCCTAAAGACTTTACTCTTTACTTCCCAAGTGATGAGGAACAGTCTGAATGTGGTGTTGATGATCCAGATATGTAGAATGATCTTACAGTAGAAGAACAAGAGGCTGTTGAGGAGTCCATGGTCAGAAGCAGTAAAGCAAAAACACCTTCAGTGCTTTGCACACACAATTACACACCTTAGATGGTTTACTAGAGACCAGGGCAATCGGTTTTGCCCTCACCAAATCATTAAAGATCAGCAGTCTTCTACATGCTAGCACCACATTCAAAGACCTGTTTGAGCCCAAGTTTGGACAGAGGGGAATCCCAGTTACCATGAATGTCCGCTAGAATTCCACACAGAGGCAGGTGAAAGCTATGCTCCATTGTGATTCTCAATAGCTATGTAATGTGATGGAAATGGCAGGAGGTGATATTTTCCTTAACAGAGTGGAGCCAGTTAAAGAACTGGCTGAAATTGTTCAGCATTTTGCTGAAGCCATAAATCTCACTCAGGGAGAGAAATGTGCTACAGTAAGTGCTGTGGTTCCCTCAGTTCTTTCATTAAACCACTTTATACCAGTGTGCTATCCAAGTGGATTGCTTCAGTGTCTTCAACTTCACTGAGACAAGGTTTTGTGTCATTGCCAACAATGTTATGATGAGACTAACATTAGACAAAAAGCCCCAAACTTTGTCAGATCCACTATATCTTAACGCAGAAGTTATTGATCCCTCTTTTTGACTGATATGGATTGAGCACCATGTATTTGCAGATGATAATTGTAAGATGGACCTGACTGCAATGGTAAAATGTATGTAATATTCATAAATACACTGAGAATCCTGTTTACAGTATGTAAACCAAGCTTGGTGTAAAATGTATCTTTTGTGTTTCTATTTACACTGATCAGCAACATTAAAACCACCTGCCTAATATTGTGTAGGTTCCCCTTATGCTGCCAAAACTGCACCGATCCATTAAAGAATGGTGTCCTCTGATATCTGGCACCAAGACGTTAAAATCAGATTCTTTAAGTTCTATAAATTGAAAGGTGGTGCCTCCAGCACATTCCAGAGATGCTTGATCGAACTGAGATCTGGGGAATCAACACCTTGAACTCAAGCCATTCTGGTACAATTTATGCAGTGTATGAGGGCACATTATCCTGCTCAAAGAGGCTGTTGCCATGAAGGGGTGTACATGATCTGTAGCAATCTTGGACCTCTGCATACTGGGAGCACACCATAAGACCTGCCGTTTTGGTGATACCCTGCCCTAGTTGCCTATCTGTCGTCAAAGAGCCTCATACCCTTACATTTGCCTGATTTTCTTGCTTCTGGCCAACACATGACCTTCAAGAACTGACTTCACTTTCACTTTCTTAATATATCACACTCCTTGACAGGTGCCATTGTAATGAGATAATCAATGTTATTCACTTCACCTCTCCGTGATTTAAAATCGGTGATCAGTGCACAATCTTATTTCTGGTAACATCTGATTCTGAAAGATACATATGAAAATTATCAGCCAATGGATACTGCAGAGGAACACAGACAAAAGTCAGAGTCAGAAAAGGACCTTCTGTTTACTGTTTATAGAAGGAGACAAAGAAAACAGAGTTTCTGCTCACCTACTGATCAGTTCAGTCAGTACCTTACATTGTGCAAAGGACAGAACAGTGTCTTGTTTTGGGCAATGAACAAAAAGACTCTCTCATCCCTCTTCAATGCAGCAGTGAGGGTCCTAGTTGTCCCAGCAACTAGTGTACCTGTTCAGCATGTGTTTAGCCATGGGGGAGTTAGCCTTCAAACAAACTATTGTGACAAACTGTTATCTAATCTGATTTTTGTAAATGCAATGAATTACAAATCAATTAATGAATTCCTCGTTCAATCTTCTTCAGGCTGCTCCTTTTACTGCCTGCTGGCAGTGAGGTGAGCTGTGTATTTTTCATTGGTCAAGGGAGAAAGACTGAATACAGGGAAGTTGAGGACGAGGTATTTTGTGGTTTCTCTTTGTTAATAATATAAAATTTTATTTACACAATTGGGACGGCACGGTGGCGCTGCTGCCTCGCAGTTAGGAGTCCCGGGTTCGCTTCCCGGGTCCTCCCTGCGTGGAGTTTGCATGTTCTCCCCGTGTCTGTGTGGGTTTCCTCTGGTTTCCTCCCACAGTCCAAAAACATGCAGGTTAGGTGGATTGGCGATTCTAAATTGGCCTTGGCGTGTGGGTGTGTTTGTGTGTGTCCTGCGGTGGGTTGGCACTCTGCCCGGGATTGGTTCTTGCCTTGTGCCCTGGGATTGGCTCCAGCAGACCCCCGTGACCCTGTGTTTGGATTCAGCGGGTTGGAAAATGGATGGATGGATGGATTTACGCAATTTCCTGCTAAAATCCATCCATCCATCCATTATCCAACCCGCTATATCCTAACTACAGGGTTATGGGGGTCTGCTGGCGCCAATCCCAGCCAACACAGGGCGCAAGGCAGGAAACAAACCCCGGGCAGGGCGCCAGCCCACCTCAGTCCTGCTAAAATGATTAGTAAAATGTTATTTTATAAAAGATCTATGAATAGGTCAAGGATTTCAGTTGAACCTGGAAGAAAGATCTGAAAACTGGTTGAGACAATAACTGCATTCAACGGGCTTGAGGTTTAAGACTTGAGATTTGCTTGTGCTTGCAAAACTGGGTTCTTTTAACTTTGTTTGGTGACAAATAAAGTTGGCTTCACAAAAATTCTTTATGTTTGAGAGTGCTGTTCCACCTCCTGACCACAGAGGTTTGTAAGACTATTAACTCTAATACTAATCGTAGGGCATATGAAAGCATAAAGGGCAATCAATAAGAAGAATACTAGGGAAGCTAGAGGATGTAAGGCATGTAAGGCGAAAGATGACACAAAGCGATTCTTTCAGTATTTTAGTAGAAAAATAACAGTCAAGGAGGAGTGGAAGTGTGTCAGTAATAGTAAAGGGAAATTAAAAAATACAGACAGTGAAATAGCACATGCTGTAAAATTGCATTTTTCTGATGTCCTCACAAATTACAATTTCTCAATACAAAACTTACACTGCATGTGTTCTAACTTAATAATTTCATGATATGTATGTGTTCTTGTGATTATGTGCAAAGTATGCATAAGAGGATCACTTAGTTCACTGATTTGGATCTAATACCTGTAAACAAAATATTAAAATTAATAAAAAAAATACTTGCACCAAGAAAAATGATTTGGCCTGAGATCAAGCAGATAAATGTTCATTGTAGTATTCCTTTTAATCTTTTGTGTGCATTACTTATGGGATGAATGACACAATGGCACTGCTGCTTCCTTTTAACAAGGTGTCCATGGTTCATACCCTGGGTGATCCCTGTGTGGAGTTATTTTTATTTTCATTTATTTGAAGAAAATAACATTCCTTGCAATCATGTCAAACCTATACAATGAACAAAAAAATAACATTTCATACAACCAAGTAGAACTTAAACAATGAAGTCCATCTAACAGTAACCAAACACAGCTGTTAATGAGTTTAGAGTGGCTGATAAGAGTTTTGTTCAAAATAATGTTAATTTGATACACTCCCAAAACATGGCCCAGTGAGACTGTAGCTAGATTGCAACATTCACAGGACAGATATTACCTTGAATACATTTTGGACAATTTTAAACAAGATAAATATGATCAATGAAAGATTTTAAATTATTGAATACTTTGCACAGATGAAGGCAGAGTGTATTCTATGCATGCCTGCCTTCCACTCCTTTTCTAAGATATTAAGTGAAACATCTGTTTCCCATTGTACCATAGGATCTTTGAAAGGAAGATACTCTAAAATGTTTTAATATATTGCTGAGATGCCATCTGAGTCTTCAACAATGATCAATATTTCTTCTGGAATAGAAATGGGTGTGAATTGAGAAAAATAGTTTAGGTTCCTTTTAGTAAACTTTCTGATTTGAAAGTAGTGGAAAATTGTGATGCTGGGAAGTAACATTTAAAACTTAATTGTTCATAAGATGCAAAAATATTATCTATATATTATTCTCTAAGTGTTTAAATCTTAGATGTTTTCCAAAGATTAAATACAATGTAGGTTTGGGAGGTTTGGAAAAGGTGATTATCATGTAGAGGAGCAACAGATAAAAAACTTCTCTACTTTAAAGTGCATCCTGCATTGGTTCCATATTCTGAGTGACTGATGGACAATTGGATTACTCGTATATTGAAGATAATTTGTATTTACTGGGGCACAAATCAATGCATATGAGGAAGTACATCAAGATTTTCTTTCTATTGCAGACCAGGCTTGCACATATTCATCATTTTCCAGGTGTTTATAACTTGTATATTTGCCACCCTGTAATTAAACTGAAACTTAGGTAGTGTCATGCCACCTTCTTTTTCGATTTGCCTTTTGAATGTGTAGATGTCTCACATTCCAGATAAATGAGGTTATAATTTAGTCTAATTTTTAAAGAATAATTAGTTAATCTACTGTATATTGGGATGCTGTAAAAAAGAAAAAGAGGCTCTTGAAAGAATATACATCTTGACAGTGTGGATTCTTCCTGCTAATGTGAGATCGAGGGTAGACCCTCTTTTCACATCATTTT
Source organism: Polypterus bichir lapradei (assembly GCA_026402145.1). Taxonomy (NCBI): domain Eukaryota; kingdom Metazoa; phylum Chordata; class Cladistia; order Polypteriformes; family Polypteridae; genus Polypterus; species Polypterus bichir. The sequence continues at coordinate 13,952,925 of JANRMT010062806.1, read as the reverse complement.
TGATATTTTCCTTGGTGATAGCAAAATTGTGTTGAAAAAGATCTTTATATTTACTTGTGATGTTTACCCCTGGATATTTAAACTGTTCTGATAAAATAAATAGATGTTCAGTCTAGTATTGTATGCTACAGAGGTCAGTGGAAAAAACACTTTTATTCAAACTTATTTTGAGTCCAGATATCTTTTGAAGTCTGCGGTGGGCTGGCGCCCTGCCCGGGGTTTGTTTCCTGCCTTGCACCCTGTGTTGGCTGGGATTGGCTCCAGTAGACACTCGTGACCATGTAGTTAGGTTATAGCGGGTTGGATAATGGATGGATGGATATCTTTTGAAGTTCTACTAGAGCATTAAGGACTATTGGTGTTTGTTTGTGGTTCTGATATATACAGTAACAGCTCTGCGTATAGTGATATTTTCTGTTCCAAGTCCTTCTCTAATAATCCCCTTATCTCTAATGCATTTTGAAAAGTGATTGGCCAATGGCTCAATGGCTGTTGTAGAAAGCAATGGTGAAGACAACTCCTTTGTCGAATACCACGTTCTAGTTTTAAGTAGCTTGAGATCACGTTGTTAATACAGACAGAGGCTTCTGGACTAGTATAAAATAGTTTTATCCATGCACATATATTTGGGTAAAACTGGAATTTGTGCAATGGGATGTTGTGATGTGAGATTTTGTATATAACTTGATAAATATTTTGTATGTCTTTATTTGTAATTTAGACAAAGCAATATAATATTAGTAAGAAGCATTCATGTTTACAACCCGAGGAATGGGTCTCTTTGAATTTTACGACAGGACTTGGGGGATGTGCCTTAAACCAGTTTGGCGAGTGTTTCTCTGCTAAAGTCTTTCAACCCCCGCAAGAAAGCCAGGTTATGTTAACATATGGTTTGGGGGAAGGTGTTAAGATGTTCTATTTCCTCCATTGGTCTGAAGTATGGCTGTTTGGAATTGGCTTGGATCAGAAGCTTTTAAATACCATGATGTCCTATTGGCTCTAGGGGTTGGACAAAACATCTATAAATGTACTTGTTTAACCTCACAATCTCTCTCTTGCTAACCTGTGACGATGAAGAAGTATCTCTCTCTTACTAACCTCTGATGATGAAGTATCTCTCTCTTACTAACATCTGATGAAAAAGACAACACAATGGAGAGCACAGCTCGGCTTCAGCCATATTGAACAGACATGTGGCTGAAAGCTGAACACCAATGATGCCTTAACTAGAGACATTTTAAATAACTACAAGTTTGTGTGACGCCTGAAACTACACATCACCATTTAATCAGGTTGTATGGTTGCCAGTATTCAAATGTACTTTGCATATTGTTATTATTTATGAATATTACCAATAATACATTATTTAAAATTGTAATGTAACTCCTGCTTGTCTTTTTACTACATCTAATTGCCTGAGGTTATAGATATAGAAGGGAAGGTGGGGAGACGTTATATGCTGTACTATAATACAAAAGGGGAAATTAGAGCAAAATATATTACTCTACCAAGACAAAACAGTGGTGAATGGGTACTCCCATTCAACTCTGTCAAAGGCTTTTTTTGTGAAGAGATTCAATTATGATTGTAGAACCTGCCTTTTACTATAAAGTGCCTCATTTGAAGACATGGCATGTTCTTGATCTATTCTTGTAATTTTGCTGATTGACTCTGATGTTTGCTGATTGACTCTGATGCTTTCTTGATCTCAAATTTATTTTTATGGGAAAGATATGAAATAATCTGTCTTCTTAAAAACACCTTCAGAGCTTCCCAGAGTATTCCTGCAGAAACTTCTGAGGAGGCATTTGTCTCAAGAAAATAATCTGTTTGTTTAGGGATTAAGTTTGTACAGTTCACATCTGCTGATGACAGAGAGTTAACACACCAGCTATGAAATGTGTGCCTTTATAGTGATTCAACCTCCAAGATCAGAGGGGCATAATCAGAAATAATGTCGCAATTGCAAGATTTGATACTGGGCAATAAATTATTATAGATAAAGAAATAATCAATTCTTGAGTATCTATGATGTACTGGTGAGAAGGAGGAGTGTTCTCTTGTGTTTGGATTTAAGAATCTCCATGGGTCTTATATCTATAGATCCATTAAAACTCTGTGATTGTCTTTGCAGTATTTGATGCTATCACCACTGTAGCTGATTATCTATCCATGTTTGGATTTAAAACACCATTAAAGTCCCAGCCATTATAATTTTCTGAGTGCTCATATTGGGAATTGATGCAAATACATTTAGGATAAAATCTCTCTGTCATCCACATTAGGTATAAACATATTTATCACAATTATTCAGATTACAAAATGTCCTCAAAAGTTCAGAAATAGTGTGTCTCTGACCAAACAGTGAACTTTGTAAGCTTGACTATCAAAGGTCTCAGTCACGAGCTAAAGAGAAAAAAAGTATTCTCCCACCTAAGAGGCCTAAATGCTAAGATAGCATTTTTACAGGAGGCTCACTTAACAAATAAGGACCAGTTTGAGTTACAAAGAGATTGGATTGGCCAAATGCTTCTTTTCAGGTATACAATGAAAACTAGAGGTGTGGGAATCTTAATACATTAAAATATCAAATTTGTAGAATCAGACATAGTCTCTGATCCTGAAGGGCTCTATGTCATGGTGATGGGTAATGTATTCAGATCTAAAATATAGTATCAGAAAGTTGATCCCAGTTTCTCTTTCTTTAAACTCTGGGTTTGTTCCTGACAATCTTCTTTCAGTGTGAGGACTCCCTGGCTCCAACGTTTCAACCAATGCACATTAAAAGTTTTGAAGCCACTCTGGCGACAGCTCCTTTGACTATGCAAGTTGATTTAAGACAACAACAGTATTAGCTACACTTATTGCTTTCAGTACCATCACAGCTTCTTAGTATCCTTCTATGTTTGATCACAGTCAGCCAATTCATGCAGAGGCAATCAAGCAGGTAAGTGAATAGGTAAGGGAAATACTTAATTTTATCACAGTTCTTTTTGTTCAGATGCTTCAGTTTCTCAGTTTAATTTTCTGTTACGTTGGCCAACTTTGTTAGGCAGTTCTTCTGTCTTAAAGTCCTCTGATGCCAGTTTTTTGACTTAAAATGTAGCTGCAGCCACAGGATATCAGAGATATCATCCGGACCATGGCTGTGAAGTCACAGGTGTTAAAGGTACAGGTAGGAGAACAAAGGACCCAGCTTGCTGAAGCAGAGGTATATGGCCAAACTCATGTCACTCTCCAGTGGGATCTCCAGATGGGAGTGTTCCAGGTATTGTTGTTGCTCCACCCCGATGACGATATTCAGTAGTATTATTGTTAGTATTTGAAAGAACTGCCACGCGTCATTACTGGGACCACACAGAGTGAGTGCATATACTGGCACCACTATAGAGGGGAACGGCAAAGCAAGCTTATTATAACTTTGACAAGCAGGTGGCTGATGATTATGATCAACTGAAGACCGAGGTGCTGTTATGTTACGAGATTACTGTGAATCAGCAGGCGAGGGCATCACATGAACTGGTTTTCGATCCAGCAAGGCCGTCCCATTAGCCAGAACTGTGGGGCAGAGCAAGGTGGTGGCTAAAACCTGAGGTCAAGTCAGCAAAAGTCATCACTGAAATGGTTACCTGTGACTTCCTGGTCCACACCCTCACCAAACAACTTGTCCCGCTGGTCCTTAGGCAAGAAAATAAGGGCCTAGACTCAGCAGGCGAGGGCATCACATGAACTGGTTTTCCGATTCAGCAAGGCCGTCCCATTAGCCAGAACTGTGGGGCAGAGCAAGGTGGTGGCTAAAACCTGAGGTCAAGTCAGCAAAAGTCATCACTGAAATGGATCGGCTTGCAAGTCAAGTACTCAGAATAGCTAGCTGATTGCCACAATTCTCATCAGGAGTGTGTTGCCACTCCTGAGCCTACCTGGCACAATACAGAACAAATGGTATACCTGAAGGAGGAGAACACAGCTCCTCTCTGCTGTTACAAATGCAGGGACCTGGAACATAACATCCCCATCCGCCCCTGTTTTGGTGAGTCAATGGACTGTTGTTGGGCGCTAATCCTCTGTCTCTGCCATGGGATGAGGTGGTAGTGAGAACAGGCATAAGGTCTCCCTACTTATTGATTCCGGCAGCATCATTTCTATTGTTGCCCGCCTATATGTGCTCTCGTGACAGTGGGAGTCTGGAATGAGTAGTCTAACCTGGTGGCACAGGCATACTCAGAAAAATAAGGGAGACTGTTATGCGCAGCCCTCCATGCCCAGTAATTCTTGGGAGGGACTGGTCGGAAATTAAAAGCAAAAATGCACACTCCACCTCTGTTAAAGCACTTCATGTACAGTAGTAATTGGTGGTGAACACCCGTCACAAGTTATTTCCATGCCATGTTTACAACCAGAAGTTGAATGGGGTCACATGGCAAGCCAGTGGGATGAGAGTGATGTACCAATGTTGTGGTCTGACGAATATACAGAGACTGATGACTCGACATCACAGGTTGTTTCTCTGCCACTTGAGATTGCCACGAATCCTCTCTCAACCTTACATTTTCAGTTTAAGCAAACTCTGGCCTCCTTTAAAAGGGCACAGAGAAATGACGATTCCCTAAGATTTGCATTGACAGACAGCATATAAATTATCTCATGCCACAGGGATAGCACTTTGAGCTAAGAAAAAACAAACTAAGATTTAGTCTACCTGGTAGCATAGCAAGAGAGTGAGGTGTGGTCACTGTTGTTAGTTCCATGGACTTTCCAGTGACAAGTCCATGAATTGGCTCAAGCCCACCTTTTAGGTGCCCACTTAGGTACCAAGAAGACTTTAGAGAGAATTAAACTCAGATCCTATTGGCCAGGAATGAATGAGGAGGTCAGGTGCAACAGATACCTTGGAAGAACTGTGTTCTTATTGTTCCTGTCCATCTCATCGATTCCTTTTGAACGATTAAGGGCTGATATTGTTGGACCCCTTGAACCCTCAGGTAGAGGCCATTGATATATTTTAGTAATAGGAGATTTTGCTACCCATTATCCCAAAGATATCCCATTTAGAGTAGCAAATTCTAAAACTATTTTACAGGAACTTTGCTCGTGTCAGTGTCCCTAACGGATCAAGGAGTGCCATTTACCTCAAAAATGTTCAAGGAGGTAGCCAAATTACTCAACATTAAGCATTTAAAAACCTCAGTATGTCATCTTCAAACTGATGGTTTACTATAGTAGTTTAATCAGATGTTTAAACAGATACTACACAAGGTTGGCAGCAAGGACAAATAAACTGGGATCAGTTAATTCCCCTCATATTGTTTGCTTATCGGGAGGTTCCACAAGCCTTGATGGGCTTCTCCCCCTTTGAACTATTGCATAAGCAACAACCTGGGGTATTTTAGATATGTTAAATGAAGGTTGGGAGGGGAGACAGTCCCTTCCACTATTATATTCCACTAATATATTGCACAATTATGCAATAGATTTGGTAATTAAAGAAAAACATTGAGGCTCGATATTATGACCAGGGCATTACTCCCAGTGAGGACTATGTTGTGGTCCTCATTTCCACTTCTCACTCCAAATTGTTGGCTCATTGGCTAGGCCCATATGAAATTAAGGAAAGGAAGGGCTTGGTGGACTATTTGGTTTAACAATTGAATAGACAACCTGCTGAGCGAGTTTACCACGTTAATTTGTTAAAGCCATGGAAGGAAAGGTCCCTACTCCACTCAACCTTGCACCTTCTTTGCATTAACCTTAATTTCAGTTTAAATTTGACTCCTCATCAAAGACTCAAACAGCTCAAAGAAGCTATCTTGTCTGTCCATAAAGTTGTTAATGAGTAATCTGAAAGAATCACCCTGATTGAGCACATTGTTATGGAACCAGGGATGTAGTCAGAGAGGGCCCATATCACCTCCCAGAAGCCAAACAAGTGGAGGTCAATTTTCAGATCAGATGCATGCTGGATCTTGGTGTAATAGTGGAAAGTTATAGTCCCTGGTCCAACCCGATCATACTAGTCTCAAAACAACACGGAAGTTAGTGCTTTTGCAATGACTTCCATCACTTAAATCAAGTCTCATGATTTGATGCCTATCCAATACCGTGAGTGGACAAATTCCTAGAGCAACTTGGAAAGACCCAATATTTGACCACTATTGACACAACAAAAAGCATTGGAAATTCCTTTAATGGAATTTGCGAAAGAAAAGACCGCATTTTGTACCCCATGTGGTCATCTGCAGTATAGGGTTCTCCCATTTGAGTTGCATGGGACACCAGTGACTTTTCAGCGTATGGATAGAATGTTTCATCTCCACCAATCCTATGGTGCCACTTACCTCTATTCTGGAACATGGGAGGATCATATACAACAGGTGCATGCACTACTCCTGACTCTAAGCAAATTCTGACTAAGAATAAATTTGAAAAAATGTTATTTTGCATTAACAGAGGCAAAATATTTATGCTTCTTGGTGGGCAGAGGTACTCTACGTCCACAATGTACCAAAGTTGATGATATAATTACTATAATGAATTGGCTTCATCTGAAAACAAAGAGGCAGGTCCAAGACTTTCTTGTTTGTACCAGGCTCTTAATTTGGCGACATGGGATGAAAAAACACAGTGACTTAAAACTGACCCTCACTTCAGCACACATTTTAATAACTCCTGATTTTTCTTTACACTTTTGTTTTCCAGACTGATGCTTCGGACACAGGTTTAGGTGCAGTGTTGAGCCAAAGCATCAACAGTGTTGAACACCCCATTAAGTATCTGAGTCGGAAACTACTGGAAACTAGGTATGAGAAAGTGGAGAGAGAGGCCCTCAGGATAAAATGGGCTATTAAAATGGGCTTCTGGGACATGAATTAATTCAGGCTAAAGACCATGCCCCTGTACAGTGGATGACCATGCAAAAAGAGTCAAATCTCTATGTAACCAGGTGGTTCCGGGGCCTGCAGTCTTTCAAGTCCAAATTCCAGCATTGCTGGGGTTCTCCCCATTCCAAAGTCAATGTGTTGTCTTATCTCCATGACCTTGCGGCTTGGAATCGCCAAATCTGATGGATCTGGACTAACGAGATGGGAGGTACTGTCACATACGTGCTCTTTTGTAAGAGCTTAAGGGCTTGAGTGATTGTAATTCTCCACAGAGACATCATGTGACAATGCCTAATTATGATCTCTCTCTTCTTCTCCCTCAGCAGAAAGAAAGATTGACACCATTCCATCGATGATGTCACTTTTGGGGGTCCCACCTTTTTCCCAGAATGCCTATTAAATCAAGAAAACACCAACTTGTGCAGTCTGTTTTAATTTATGACAGAACAGCTCACTTTAGCACTATTACCGAACTTTTTTTTTTTATTTTTATTTAATCTTGTTCAATTAAACAGGTTTGGCCACAAGGTGCCCCAAAACACTTTCCGTGTTTGTTCTCTTTTCACACTAACACTTCACGTTTCTTTCTAGCTAACTTCAATGTAAAGGCTATTCTATTGTCATGCAAAGCTAACATTAGGAACATTCCATTTTCCTTAACTTACAGGGAGTTAAACTGAATCTTTTATCATCTATGTTAAGCTACATTATATTCAAGTTCAAAACTAAGCAAACTAAGATAAATTTACCATTAACATTAACTTAAAAGATTTGGCTCTTACAGGTAGCATATGAATAGAATGTTAATTTTGCATGACCCTGTAGTTAGTATATAGCGGGTTGGATAATGGATATACTAGTTTGGTACCGAGTTGTCACCCATTGCACTGTTGCTGGTTGTGGAAAAGTGCTGTATCAGTGCATGCTCCCAAACTTATAAGGATAATAGAAGGTGTTTTATTTTTTAATTTTTTATAACTTGACATGCTGATAAATATTTTAAAGCCTGTTGAAAGTTTTAATAGATACAATGGAAATGTTTCTGCTGCTTAAATGATTTACGAAGGAAAAAATATGTTTAAGTATGAATTGTCTGTTAGCCTCAGACATATTAATAAATCTATCACTTTTTCCAATGGGTTAAATTCTCAGAATAACAAAGAAGGAAGAAAAGTATACATACCAAAACAAATATTTTGTACTGAAGAAACTACAAATAGAAACCTTGTGCCTAAGTGTTTTCAAATTAGACTTTTTTAAAAGTCAAGAGAGACCTAATTGAGTCAACAAGACTCCTGTAATCAGTGCTCATTAGAACAAGACATCATAGAACAAGAAAACACTATAATAATCATGATTCTTAAACATATTTTTCTTCGATCCTTTACTGAAATTCTACATGCTTTAGATCTATACTAATAAACGGCAAAGCCCTCACTCACTCACTGACTGACTGACTGACTGACTGACTCATCACTAATTCTCCAACTTCCCGTGTAGGTAGAAGGCTGAAATTTGGCAGGCTCATTCCTTACAGCTTCCTTACAAAAGTTGGGCAGGTTTCATTTCGAACTTCTACGCGTAATGGTCATAACTGGAAGTTGTTTTTCTCCATTTACTGTAATGGAATTCAGCTGGAGGGGCGGAGTTTCGTATGACATCATCACGCCTCTCACGTAATCACGCATTACGTAGAAAGCCAGGAAGAGCTACAAAACGCGCTTTAGAAAACATGCATTATATAATTAAGAAGGCAGCGAAACAATTAGAAGCGAGCGA